>CM026271.1:2624574-3269085 GCA_014851425.1 Senna tora | reverse complement strand
AATGGTAATTTGTGAGAGAGAGAGAGAGAGAGAAATGAGGTAGATGTGCTAATTATTGAACTTGAAGTGATTTGGTGTATGGATACTCTTCTTCGTCATGGAAAGGAGTCACTGACCCTTTCTTATGTGTAGTACAGAACAAAAAACGTTGGTTAGGAGTTTTGTTCTTTTTTGCAAGTCAGAGCATGATTTCAATAGAAAGTAGGACTTTAGTTAACACTTCTTGGCCAGAGTAGCCTAATGAACTGCAGGAGGATGATATCGCAATAGAGTGAAGGGAACAGACCTCCATTATTGTTGATGATAGATATGAAGATCTTTTTCTTCCCCAAAGAATGAGAAATTCATGAGGATGGGACTTTTCATTTTTTGCCAACATAATTAGGGACTTTTCCTTAATTATTATCAAATATAGATTAAGAATAAATACGCCAAATTGAATAAGTGCCTTGTGTATCTGTGCTCTTTCTAGATTCTTTATGTTGCTTGAAGCAAATTTTCTATTTTATGATCATTTCCTACAATTCTGGGAGACATTGTTCAGAATTTTGTGGGCATCTTGAAAAAAAGCTAACCAACTCATTTTGTTAGCAGTACCATTCTGATTTTTTTGCTATATTATTGGATTATCATTTGTTTGGTATGTATTTCCTTCATATAATCATCACGAGTATTAATTTCAGATCTCAGAGTTTGCCCCTTCTGTTTTTCTTACTGCAGAGCCATTGTCTGTATCTGATATTCGGGCTACTCCTGATGATGGCACAAAAGTACGAATATCATTCAAGGTATGATGTTTTTGTTGATTGCTATTGTATGTTATTTTCTGCTTGTAATTCCTTATTGCTTGGATTACTGAACTAGGGGGTACCAGGTTCATACAGTGAGGACGCTGCACTGAAAGCCTACCCTAATTGTGAAACAGTTCCATGTGGTGATTTTGAAGATGCTTTTAAGGTTTGATTTTGATTCAATCTTTAACATTCTTTATGCAAAATAAATGTTCATTGTTCAATCAGCATACTATATGGTTTTTTCTTAATACAATGACTTTCTAATAGCCTTCTCAAGTACTTTTGTGTAATCATCCCAATTCCCAACCCTTTTTTACCGAGTCATCTTTGTTTGGCAGGCCGTTGAATTATGGTTGGCCGACAAAGTTATCATTCCAATTGAAAACACTTCAGGGGGAAGCATCCATCGAAATTATGATTTACTTCTTCGCCATAGGCTTCATATTGTTGGTGAGGTGCAGTTGGCTATCAACTTCTGCCTTCTAGCTCTGCCTGGTGTCAAAGCAGAATACTTAGAACGTGTTCTAAGTCATCCCCAGGTCAGGCTTTGCTGTTCTTGCTCTTTTTGAATTGTGGTTTCGCTGAATTGTTAGTTTTTGTAGGAAATAATTTCATTTGCTTCTCATTTTGCATCTAATACTATGCAACACGAGGAATAAATAGATTCTCATTACAGGGTTAACAACTATGAATCAGATTTTTTTGTATTTTTGGAGAAATGTAATAAAAGAAATGGTCAAATTTCTCACTTGAAAGCTTAGTAATACTTGATAGACTAAGAGAAGGCATATGATGACTATTACCCACAAATTTGATTATTTGACTTTGTTACTAGTTTAGGGGAGGTAGATGTAGACCACTTATTTGAGATCCATGTTTAGTCTTTTTGTTTGCTTTTATCATGGGCACCTTCTTTGCATATAGCAAGAGTCTATTACAAATTTACAATACCTGTGGAGTACCAGAACATGTACTAGTTGCATGATAGCTATGGAAATTTGAAAAAATTTTGTTTTCAGGCGCTTGATCTAAGTGATACCTTCCTTACTAAATTAAGTCTTGCCAGAGTAAGTGTTGATGATGCCGCTGGTGCTGCTCAGGTAGTCTATCTATATATCTTATTTGAGTCTTGAGCTTGACATATTAAGAATGAACATTAATATATATTTTTTAAACTCTTAATGCTCACTTGAGATCAGTATGTAGCTTCAAATGGCCTGTACAATGCTGGCGTGATTGCAAGCCCTCGAGCCGCAGAAATCTATGGGCTTAATGTACTTGCAGAAAGAATCCAAGTAAAATTCCTTACCACAGTCATCTCCATTTGCAATATTTTCAATTGATTTGTTTCTCCTTACCCTTTGTTGGGTTGTCAACAAGTATGCATTTGTTTATTAGTGTGTGTATGCGTACTTATAACACTTGGATGATAATCTAAGATTTGGAAGATTAAGAATCTAGGTGATGGTATCAAAATGATTGCAGTGTTAACGCTTAGATTTGCTATTGTGCACCAATCGTAGTGAAAGAAGTGCTAGTCTCATGATAATTTACTGCTGAATTGCTGATATATTGGTGATACAAGAGAAAAATATCTCGTGTATACACAATGTTGGTTTTTAGATAAGACCACTCACCCTTTCTTCTAAAACACTGCTGTTGAATCTACATGCTGCTCCTCCAGCTGACCTCTGAAATATTATCCATCATGACATTGCCTACAAATATATTCTTTGCACGCTTGATGAGCAAACTTAAACAGGGTGGCGTCAATATACTCCTTAGGGATATGTGGGTCATGAAAAGAAAAAAACAAAAAGCAACAACTACAAACAAAGGAAGATATCTATTTAAATGGATTTAAACCTGTGAGATTTTGTGTTGGCAGCCTCCAATGTATTTATGTGTTAGCTAGTCCTCTCAATAATACCAGTCTGGGAAATGTTCTAGTTGATTATAGTTAGTCAATAACAAGAAATCGTAATGGTGTATAACAGTATCAGGCATAGCTTTATTATCCATTAACACTCAAACTACACAAAGAAAATTACTGCAAATAAGAAATGCCCAATTTTCTTGTTCCATGTCTTGAACAGGACGATTCTGAAATTATCAGTCGTTATCTAATTCTTGCAAGGGATCCAATAATTTCAAGAGCTGATAAGCCCTTCAAGGTAAATAACTAAATATTCCTTTGACCTGATGTCACGAATCACGACGGATTTTTATTTTTCCTACAAGGTTATCTGGAATCAAACATCATCTTTGAATTTCAGACAAGTATAGTGTTTACTTTGGATGAAGGTCCTGGAGTGTTGTTTAAGGCCTTGGCAGTGTTTGCATTAAGGGACATAAATTTAACAAAGGTAATTTTGGAAAAAGCTTTCTTTCTCTTAGTCTAGCCCATTACATACTGCTACTACTTACAAGGTTTATTGACTATATGACTTATGATTTCAGATTGAAAGTCGACCACAAAGAAATCGGCCATTAAGAGTAGTTGATGACTCCAACACCGGGACTGCCAAGTGAGTAATGTTTCTGTCTTCTCGTTTCAGAAATCTGCAATTGTTAGCATATCATGAAGATCTAATGTTTTATTTTCTGATTCAGGTACTTTGACTACCTTTTCTATATTGATTTTGAGGCTTCTATGGCTGAACCCCGGGCACAAACTGCTTTACAACATCTCCAGGTTTGATAGTTGACACTCCTTTTTCTGGTCAAATTTGTCTTCAAGTTTTTCTTATTGCTTTTTATCTCCTATTGAACTTTCCTTGTGAAAAGTTTTGTGAAATTTCTGATCTAGTGTTATATTTTTTTAATAGTAGCCGAAGGTTAAGGTCCTGCTATCCAAGGTCTATTACCTTGTTTACTTATTCTTATGCCTTCCGTGCAACATAGAAATTATACTTCTTCTTAGAGCCTAAATATCTTCAAGTAGTATTTATACTATTTGGATATCTTAGTTCTTTCATTTTATCCATGGGAATTAAAAGCAAATATTCTAGATCAGCAAGTTTGGACCTTTTTTCATAACATAAAGAAATCAAACATCCAAACTGTCTTCGGCAAATCTTATGTTCCATTGCTTCTTCTTCTTTGTTTCGTCTGGAGGTATTCCTGTTCAGCAACCATGTAAATCTACTAAAGTATATAAGTGAAATTCTTAATTTCTTTCAATTTTTTTTTACTCTTCTATGGACATGACACAATCACTTCCAATCTTGTCATTACTATTCTCCATTTCTTCTGAATCCTTTTATTGTCCCAGAGCCAAAAATTGGAGGTATGATAAGTGATAACGCTAACATAAGAAAACGGACATAGTAGTGTTAAGCAGAGCAAGCACATGCTATAGGAACCTTGGACTTGGGCTATCAAGGTGCTTATAATCCAATGGGAATTTTCACCAGCTTAGACATTCGGATGCTTTAATATGGTTTCACAGCTCGTTTTGGCCTTCATTTCTCCACCTGAACGCTCATCTTTGTTTATCTCATTCTGACCCTTCATTTTTTATTAAATTGGCATTTATATTCTGTTTTCATCATCTGCTAGTGTAGAGGGTTTTCTAGACTACATTTTTTTCCCAGGGCTATCCTCGGATTTTATCCAGGCTGTTATTCTCTTAGACAATCTTAAGAGTGCACTCCTCCATATGTATGGGTCTGGTGCATTTAAGATTTTATTTTTAGAGTGCTCTTTGTAAATAAATGGAACTCAGGTGATTAAAGAGATATATTTACTAACTGAACTAACCCTTTTAGTAGTTGAAATTCATATTTTGATCTCTAATAGTATGCATGTACATATATAAATTGTTAATAGGTCAATTTGCTTGTCATGACTTGCGAGTTGCGAGTGCCTGTGCCTCATTATTAGTAAAACTGTTGATGCAGGAATTTGCCACATTCATTCGAGTTCTGGGCTGCTATCCTATGGATGCTACCATATAGCTATGTAATATTTGTGTCTTGTTAAAGAACTTACTGTTGATATATAGTATCATGCCCAAGCTTGGTTGAAAGAGGATGTTTGGGGAAAACAGAAGCTGTCATATATGGTTGTGGAATTGTAAGAAGGCAACGGTTCATCTATCTTAATCCATATCATTGGATGAAAATGAATTTTGAAGATGACTTTCAGGAGGATGTCCAAAGTAGAGTGACAGACACCCATGCTGTGCATGGTTTTTCTTGTTTTGTTTAGAGTTTAGCAACTAAAGAAGGGTTTTAGATTTCAAGCTAGTTCATAGTTTCACTCTTCTGTCTCCTCACTCTTTAAGTTTAGTTTAAGAGAGTATATATTTAATTGGAATTTTGTTTTATCATAAAATAAGAAACGTGGGAAATCGAATCCTTGCGTAGTGATCGATGCATATAGTCATCACTCATCAGCAATAAAAAATATAGTTAATTATGGATTTATTAATTCATAAGCACGCCGACAGGGGACGAGCTGTGTCATTACTATTCTCCATTTCTTTTTTCATTGCAGTCTTAGATAAAGAATACATTAGTGACCAAACAAACCATAATTCACAAGGTGTGGTCATTTGGAGTGGGATGTTGACAATCCACCATATAAAAATCGAATTCTTTTGTTCTTTTTACTAAAAAGCGAAGCAAGCATTACTAAAGATGCATCACTAGGCTGCACTTTCTGTTTGGCTTTTTCCCCGATAAAGTTATACTGATGCTCTATTATACCAAACCTTTTACAGCTCTTGTCCTCGGACCATAATAATGTTCCTTTCCTTGCCTTCGTACGTTGGTCCTGTGTGTCCAGATTCAATGAATGTGGCACCTTTTAATTTTCCCTTTTTTCCCTTCACACGACTATTCAAGCCCCAAGCTTGTCTTCAATATAGGGAAGGAGTAGCCAGATCAGTACTGTGATGGGCCTACTTCTCTCACTTCTCCACCTTCAATCTCTCAGATCAATGGTACGTTTCCCTCTTGCTTCTTGCTGATTTATCTTAAACCTATTCAAAAACTTTCCATATTCCGTCTCTTGCAATCTGATAGATCTAGTAAGGTCTGCATGCGACTGAAATATTTCCTTACATATTTGTGAATTGTGATCCCAAAGTAACAAACTTTGAGTTTTGATCTGTTCATATTGATCATATAGAGACTCTCTATGGTCACGTTCTTTCTTAATTAATTAGTTTATCTCGTTTAGGAGGTTCTTATAGTTATATCTCATCACTAACCCCCACCACTGAAGATTAGCGATTCTGACGGCAATATTTGCATTATTGCACTTTTCAGGGTGTAATAAATTGACATCTGGGAAGCTCTTTTCTCTTCTGTTTTCTTTCCATGTCCTAACTTTTTATCTTAGATTAAGAAAAAGAATGATAAACTAGATATACGTCTCTTCCAAGAGTTTTCTTAATTAAAATACTCTATTATCTATGTCGGAATAAGTTAAATAAAGCAGATTAGCCAAGCGATAGTTAATTCTTAGAAGATCAATGACCGAAAAACATATCAGGAAGATGCATTTATCATTGGTGAGTCGTGGTTTTGTGTACGGAAAGATCATTGACTAAATGTTATTTTCATTCACAAAAAAGTCTTAAAGATCATATAATTAGCCAATGAAACAACATATTGAAAACTAGGTAGTATTTAATACAACAAATTAAATTATAGAAAAATAACATGTGGTATAGATGATGAAAAGTTTGTCTTTCTCGTCTCATCCCAAATTTGATATGTGGAGAGATAAAGGAAAATAAATAAAGTATTATTTGGTGGGAGGATCATCCTAACAATGAATCCCGCTCTAACTAATTAACGAATCACTTAACCAAAAAAATTATTAGGTTTGCTCTAATAGATACTAGTTGAAGATTTAAAAATTGTTGAAAAACAAAAAGAATAGACCCACAAGTTGGCTCATGGGAAAACCCTTCTCCTTACTTGATACCAAATATGTAACTATGGGTGTAAATGAAACGAGTCGTTCACGAACGGCTCGGCTCGAACTCGGATTGCATAAGAGCTTGATTAGGCTCGTTTGTTTATTAAACAAGTCGAGCCTCAACATAAAAATAAGCTCGTTTAGTTAAACGAGCCAAGCTTGAACATTTAAGGCTCGGCTCGTTTAGTTCATGAACGGCTCATTTAAGAATAAACTAATATAAAACTATTTTTTTCTCTATCTTACATGTATTATTATATTTAAATAAAACATATATATTGAATTTGTTATATTATTGTGTTCTAATATTTTTTAATCAATAAAACATATATAATAACAATAACAATTAAAACTTTTTCTTACTGGGTAGAGTCGGCTATATAATCAATAAAACATATAAAAGGATAAAATTCATAAAATAATAGAAGATATAAATTAATTTTCTTATGTGCATATATATTCTATGAAAGTTGATAATTACTTAGCTCGGTTTGTTAAGCTCGTGAACAGCTCGGTTAATTAAACGAGCCGAGCTTGATCACGATTTTTTGTTAGTTTAAAAACTCGAGCTCAAATTCGAACTCATCTTATTTTAAACGAATTGAGCTTAAACATTAAAACTCGGTTCGACTATATTATTTACATCTTATATGCTAGTTGCCTCATTGACTGGGACACGTAACCTCTATGATTACTGGTCTTTTGTATAACTTTAACTTAATAGCTAAAGTAGTACTTACTACTACACTTTGAAAGTGACATTAGACACTTAACAGGAGAAAAGGGTGCCTTGGCATGATTTATTTATTATACTTTTTTCAAAAAAAGTTAACGGAGGATAAAATTTAAATATAATTTTTAAGTGTTTGTTATTATAACTTTCAGTAAAATGGAGAAATCATTTTAACGAGTAGGAATTTACATATTGGTTTGATGCAGGGGAGGGGATGAAGATGCAACTCTGATTATAAAAATAGAAGCCACCATGGTTGATTTTAAGGTCAGAGACAAACCACTGAAGAAGAACGATGATGACTGAGGATTTCTTCAGTTTGCTTACTCATACTCGTGAATATGTTATAATTCTACACACTAGAAAGAATTTTCTCTGACCGCTTGAGATGGAAGGAAAGTGTTGGTGGGAGGATCTCAATGATGAAGAAGAGGGTAGCCTCAAAGAAAATGACAAGCAACAACACAAGTGGATGATGTCTATTGTCCTTGGTTATAACTTTGGAGCTGCACAATGTGCAATCATCCATAGGTGCTTGGTTTATATTTGCATGTATATTATAGGATATTTCTTGCTGCTCTATGCATATTGGTTCTGCTTTTTGACTGTGGCAGCATAATGTGCCAAACGATCTCTGAAGCTGGTGGTGATAAGATCATCATGTTGGGGAAGTTCATAGTTGATAGAAATAAGGAGCTAGCAGCCCAGAATTTGGGAGTTTCATCATTCACAAAACTGTTATTTCCCTGATATGATACGGAGCCACTGAATGTTACCATGAAAAATGAGGTATCATTGATGGCTATTATAGAAGCTCGTCAATGATAAGGGTCATGATCAAAGCAAAAAAAAATGCTTGTGCAGGACAAGGATCATAATTTGAAGCCACTTAGTTGCTGATTTATACGAGTGTTCTTTCATACTGAGATCCTATGTTCGCTACTGAAGAGAGTTCCCCTTCACAACTTCAAAATTTGTCCCATTTTATATCATTTGTTTTAAGACAGTAAACTAGATTTTAGCAGTGAGTCTGAGAGATTTTGCATCCTATCCCGGTACTAGTACTAATGACTTTTTCCTTTTTGCTCTTTGAAACATGTAATAAATGGGAGTTTATGTGATTGTACTATTTGAACTTAATTACTCAGACTTTAGTTGATCAAGTGAGAAAACTTGCTGATGAATATCTTTTTTCTCAAGTCATAAATATCTATCTATTCAGTTATATAATTTCTTCCATTTTCACACTCTTTAATCCAGCCTGCATAATTTTCAAATTGCAAGCAACTTCCTTCGCACAAATTATAAGATTACCCAAATGAGAGACCTATTGAGTTTGTAAGAGTAGAAGTAACTTATACAGAAGTTATTGAGTGATATAAGACTGAAAATAGAAGTAAAGTAGGAGGAGTGAATGTACCATACAGCACATTATGTCTAAGCAGATAAGTGACATGAAAGACAGTAGTAGAGAATTTCAAGCTTTCTTCTGCTTGAGTGGTGAGATAAAGAGAAAGCGATAAAGAGAGGCAGCTAGAATGGCCCCAATGAAAGGGCAAATCCAGTAAACATAGAAGTGCTCCCAAGTGTTATGCCTATTGTTGACATAAGCCCATCCATAGGCATTAGCAGGGTTCATAGCAGGACCAGTATAGAGAGAACCAGGAATAACCAGAGCCACCGTAGTCACAGCAATCATATACACCTTGAGCAGAGGATTCTTAGGGCCTTTAAGCATAATAAAAAGAATGGACAAATTCAGAGAAAAAGTCAAAGCCCCCTCTGCTATAGCCCCACTATGCAAATCCACCTTCAAGGAAGGACCTTTCATCATGTGTTTGTAGTGGGTGGGGATCACGTGCAAGATGGCCTGAGCTCCGGCGACCCCACCCGCTGCCTGAGCCGGGAAGCGTAGGGCCATGGAAGTGAGAGAGGAGTCAGGTCGGAGGCCGAGGGTGTAGAAGGAGACGGTGGTGGAGGGGTTGAAGCTAGCGCCGCCGAGGAGTCTGCCGATGAAGCTGATGGTGAAGACGAGGAGAGTGGCGATGAGGGTGGTGATGAAGAGTCCGGGGAGTGAAGAGGGTTGGAGGTTGAGGAAGGAGGCCACTTCGGAAGTGAGGATTCGAAGTGTTGAGGCACTGAAAACCCATATTGAGGTAAGGATTGCGTCTCCTATGGCTGCCTTCATCAACCCCATTCTTCTTCTTCTTCTTCTTCTTGGGAATTTCTGAGATGAGATTCCTCACAAGGGAACCAGCAGACAATCAAAGATTCCAATTTGGTGGGTGCCGCACATGCTACTAATACATCAGAAATTCGGAAATGAGAACTATGCCACGTCTGAACTAATATATAGTCGTTGACCCCACCAAACCCTCTACATATTTATTGATTGGTTAAATTTTTAACCATTAATCATTATTCTTTTAATTTATTTTTTATATTTTGAAAGAAGAAGCAATTTTTTATATAAAATAAAATTATGATTTTTTTTTTGTCTAAATGCAACGTGCTTTGCATTGGATTATAAAATATTTTGTGCATAAATTACGCGAATATATGTATTTTATATTGCCACCCTGTCGTCCTTTATAATCTCCCGGCCTTTTAATTGGTTCACTTAATTAATTGATAGTTTGACCTCTCGGAACAAAAGTATAAAACGGTAATTTTATTTTTACTCTTCTCCGGCATGTTGGCCACGTGGCATTGTTACAGTGATCTGGAATCAATACAGGGATAAACTAGTATTGAACCCGTGCGATGCACGGGATATATATACAAATTAATTTAATTTAATTTGAATCATTTCGTATCCTAAGAAAATATAGACACATATAATTTGGAATATAATAGTTTATTGGTATTTTCGTAAATAAATAGAGGTCATTGTCTATTTATTTGTCAATAATCTTATATAGATACTAATGTTAAAATACTATACATCTATAATAACATATTTCTTAAATACATATTTATTTTAATTTGATTATGTAATTTATTTAAATTTCTTAAAAAAAAATTGTACTAACCAAATACATATTAAATTTGTAACTAATTAAAATAAGGATATTTTGGTCAAACTGGGTTAAATTTTATGTTGTCTTATCTCTCAAAGGAGGAAAGTGTAAGTTCTAAAAATAGAGGTGAGGGGAGTGTACTTTAAGGACTCTTAGGGAATGAGAGTGTAATATAGTATTTTTAAAAGTTTATGATCTCAAACTTTCTCACTAATGCGAAGATGTTCAGTAGTACGGTAATATTAAACTTCAATATATCTTCCAATAAGTTGGCCTCTAATCAATTCATTGTGGGTCACTATTAATATGTGCTTCTATTAATATTAACAAATAACATTACACGGTTAGATGGATGTACCGAAGTTATGTAATAACATAATATCGAACTTTCATCCCTTGTTATAAAAAAACATAATTACTATTAATGATGTACAATTTTTTTTAAAAAAAAATTGGGAGTGTGACGCATCATTTTCAAAACCTAAAAGATTATTGATCCGGTCGATGTATTGGTTTAGTATTTGCTGATAGTTAAATCTGTCTTACTATATATATATATAGTAATTGTTTAATATAAATAAAGGAATACATATAAATATAAATATGTGTTCAATATCTTTTTATTATTTTTAATAAATTAAATAATTCATGTATAATTTCTTGAAAAAAATTAAAATATTTGAAATATAATATTTAAAAATTAATACATATTATTATCTCTTCATAATTTTTTATATATATTTTATTACTTATCTACTTTTTATTCTTTCCACACCTAACTTTATTTACCTAGCTACTTTCATTTTCCCCATACATATTTATTTACCTATTTTTTATAATTTTCATAGCCACATCTATTTATTAACTTTTTTATTTTCCCATTTCTTTTTTCATTTACTTTATTGATTCTATGTTTATCTTCCTCACACCATTTCTTTTTCTTTCTTAGTTACATTTCTTCTTTTTCTTCTCCTTCCTTCTTGCCATTATCTTTTTCTCACCTGTTATGTATTTTTTTCTTCCCCATACATATATATTTATCTATTTCTTATAATTTTCAAACATACATATATTTATTAACTTTTTTTATTCTCTCCATTTCTTTTTTCATTTACTATATTGTTTCTATGTTTATCTTCTTCACACCTTTTCTTTTTCTTTCTTATTCACATTTTTTCTTCTTCTTCTTCTTGCCCACTATCTCTTTCTCATCCTATTATGTATTTTTTCTTCTATTTTCTCATCTTTCTCTCACACATTATGTTTTCCTTATGTCATATTCTTTTTCTTCTTCTCACTCCTTCTTCTCCCTCTCATTCTTATTCCTCTTTTCAGCTTACTTTGTTTGGACAAAAATGCCCCCACTTTTTGGAAGAAAAAGACGTGTACTATGCTCTATGGGCGTTGATTTTTAAAATTTATTGTATAAAGATTAAAATTTTGAATGATTCTTTGTTTAATTCGTTGAACGATCCTTTGTTTAATGCATTATCATTAGTCTATTAAAATTTTGATGAGTTGCTTAGAGCAGACAAAAAAAAGACGATGATCAGATTCATATATATCGAACACTCTTTTTTAAAGTTCATCAAATATCTTTATATCTTCCGTAAAAATTTGTGTCAATTTATAATTTTTTAAAATATCTTGTTTTTTATATCCCATAGAACAAAAAAATTGGGGTGAATATTAGTATAGATTACATCAAATCTATTATTAATTGTATGTATGATTATGTTGCAGAGGTCATGTTAACTTTTCAAAAATTAAAACGCACAATACACTCTTTTTCTGCCAAGAAGATGGCTAGTTTAGTCCCAACAAAAGTTGAATTGTGAAATTACATAAAAGCTCATTATTTTGACAGTCATTTAAATGAATTAAAATGTATTGGATTTTTAAATGTAAGGGGAGGGGATTATATTTTCATGAGAATGTATTTTACTCTTAAAAATAAGGAGACATGCTCAAAATAAAGGAATATATATAAATTAAAATATATGTATACAATATCTTTATATTCGTTTTACTAAAATAAATTATTTACTTATAATTCCTTTAAAAAATTTTAAATATATGAAATATAATATTTAAAAATTAATACATAATATTATCTTATTATAATTTCTTTTATATTTTTTTATTATTTTTTCCTCTTCTTTTCACCCACTATTTACTACTTATCTACTTTTTATTCTTCCTACACCTATATCTATTTACATACTTTTTATTTTCCCCATACATATTTATTTACCTTTTTTATATTTTCTAAACATACACCTATTTATTAATTATTTTATTCTCCCATGTTTTTCTCCATTTACGTTATGGTTTCCATATGTTTATTTTCTTCCCTTCCTTTCTTTTTCTTTCTCTCTTAGATTTCTTCATCTTCTTCCTATTATTCTTTCTTCTTGCCACCATCTCTTTCTCACACCATTATGTATTTTTTTTCTTCCTCTTTGCTTCTTTCTCTTCTTCTCACTCCTTCTCCTTCTCCCTCTCATTCTTACTCTTCTTTTCAATTTACTTTTTTTTTGTGAATTTAACGTAAGAATGGTAAACTCAACATTGTTATTTGATGGATAAGTATTAATTTATGGAAAAAACTTATATATGTTGTTGCTTACATGCTTTTTCTATGGTTAACCAATTAAAAAAAGACATGTGTCAACTTTTCTCTCAAAATTGATACATGTCTTTTTTTAATTGGTTAACCTTAAGAAAAACACTTAAGCAACACCATATAAGTTTTGTCTTTAATTTATTATTTATTACAAAAATAATAAAGTCATCATTTTATATGTATAATTGATCATGCTAACTTTTTTAAAACAAAAATTTTAAAATTAGCATCTTTGTTTTATTTTTCTTGATCAATCACTGGATTAAAAGATATGAAGACATACTTAAAAAAAAACACAGAGATGTCATTTACCTAATTATAAGCCCACATATATTTAAGCTTTCAGCTTTTGTGCTTCATATTTATAGTTTTTTTTTCATGAAACATATTTATAGTTTCACTTCAAGTTAAATAATATTTTTTATTCATTACCTAAAAAACTGTCACTACTTAGAATACACATTCAACTATTTGTAATTCTTGTCCCGTTTTATAATACATTAGCAAGGTGACTTTCGCGTGATCCTGGCTGCAAGTTACGTAAATATAACAAAACAATTTTTTTACTCCAAGCCTCATTAATTTAATATTTGATTTCAATAAAAAATGAAAAACAGTAGTAACCAACCAAACAAATTGCTAAACAAAATGATAGTGAAATGCATATATAAAAATTCTAAGCAAAGGAAAACAAATATAAAGACTATTACAATCCTTAGTTGAATGAATCATTAGTAGCCAATAGCATAGACATTTAAAGTAGAATTAAGAAAAATGGCGAGAGAGGTAACATATATCAATAAAGTGAGTAAGAATTCTATATCTCTCCTAACATAATAACAAAAAAAACTCAAAAAGTAACATCAAGAAGCTTATCCATTAGAGAAATATGCCAATCAAGTTTAAACACTACCAAATCCCCTTTCTCCAAGTTTGTTGTCATAGTTGAAATTATTTGTAGCTGATGTAGTTCCTTCAAGGAAAAGACCCGCCATGTAAGCCATTCTTCCCACGTGCTTTTCTTTATTAATGGAGACTCTACTGTCACTTACCAATTGGAATGACACAAAATCTTCTTCAACATTAAATTAACATGTAAAAAGAATCCACAACATAAAAGAATTTACACTCCTCAGAAATCCAGCATCTTCTACAAACAACTTTGGGAATTTTCTAGAATTAAGAGGAGCATAATAAAGAAACGAATGATTCATCCCTTAATGGCCATTGGTTGAAGTGAATACATACCATCATGTTTCTTCATCAAATTCCTAGCAAACATATATGGACAACTAACGTGAGATCGGGATATATCAGATAAGCATTTGAATCTTTTGAAAAAAATACAGCAAATAAAAATAATTCATTAGAAACAACAATTCTAAAAATTCTGAAACCAAAAGATAAAATACAAGAAATCTAAAATTAGATTAAACTAAAATGGCGAAAAAACTAACCAATTTGTGAAAGCTCCAATAAGAAGTAGGTAGACAATGGCCTTCAAAACTTGTTTGAAGCTCTAGTTTTATACTTTCTCGGAAATCAATCTGAGTAAAACAAATTGACCATGATTCATGCAACCAATTAATTATGCAAAGGTCAACAAATTTAACTGGCAAATTATAGATAATTAATCACCACTAAATCATCACATACCAAAAAAACATCAATTATGCAATCAGTTTCAAAATACCATAAAATTATTAAATTAACATCAATGACCATTGACTAAGGGCCAAATGTTAGATGATTACATTATTTTTTTAAAATATGACGTTAATCTATCCTTAACCATATCACAAAAATGACAATGAAATATGCTGTGTTAACGATATATATAGAAAATCATAATATATATACTTGTTTTTATTTGATGTGCAATTAATGGGTGAATCAATTTAAGAAATGATTGATATAGACTTGATTGAATTGTAACCAACATATGTTGTAAATGGAATTAAATGTATGTTTAATTGTTAATTTTTCATTGATATTACAATTTATGAGATTTGAAAATTTGGCTGGCAATAGGAATCGATCTGGACCGTTAAAAAGTTGGTATGCTAGATGGTTTCAAAATCCTAGGTGGCAATGTTGTGTTAGATGACAATATGAGGATGCATTCAGAAAAGTGAGCTTGTAGGTTGGTTTAATATATTATATAGATATATAGATATAGTCATATAGATAGATATATAGATATAGATATATAGATTATATAGATATATAGATAGATTTATTTATTTTTTATTTATTTTTGGTGAGCTGTAGGGGGTATTAATTAGGTATGAATATATATATATATATATATATATATATACACATATATATATATATATATACACATATATATGTACATATACAGATATATATGTACATATGTACATATATATGTATATATATATATATAAAATGTTGATATTTCTAATTAATGACAGTAATAGTGTAATTTTTATTTCAAATCTCACAATCAAATAGTATTAAATGGTATTCAATTAGAATCATTTAAGAGCATATGAAAAAACTTTGGAGAATGTTAGAGGATGTGTAGATGGAGAATGAACATGATATATAGAGAAGACAAGTGTCAAAATGAGAGCTTATGTACATTCCTTTAGTAAGATATATAGAAGTTTGAGAAGCGAAGAAAGAAATAAGAATCAGTGAATTTGGCAAAATAAATATTATATGGTTAAGTTATTGTCTCAAAAGTTAAAATCTTAATACGCTTCCCTTTTATCAAATTCACTTTTGTTTTGAACTTTGCGCATTTTGGTCATATTTGATTTGGAGAATTGATATGAAAAAAAATGAGAATCATATATTTAAAAAATTAATTTTATCTTTTTTTTTTAAATATTAATAATCTTTAAATAAATGATAAAATTAACTTTTTAAATCCTACCTAATCCTAATTCTCATTACCTCTTTTAAGTTTATAAATTCTATCCTGTGGTCACATTTTTTTCTTAGTATAATTTAATTAAAAGTATTTATTTTTCTTAAACTAGATAGAAGTATACAACCTCCGTTGGCATCAAAACTAATTTGATAAACTTTCATTGGCTGAAATGATATCTTAACCAATACCTTTAGCGTAATCCTTTAAATAATTAAGAATATATGATGTGTGAAGAGGAAAAAATATAATGAATGAAAAGTTAGTATTGAGTTAAAGTTTATTAAATATTTAATTTGTTATTATTTTAAAAAATTACATGTCTAATAATTTATATGATATTATACCAATGTAAAAATTATATATATTTGCTCAAATAAAGAGTAAAACACTGTTTTGGTCCTCCACAGATGTCTCTTTTGTCAATTTGGTCCCCACAGATCGGTGTTATCAATTTAGTCCTCCACAGATCAAACTGTTAGCAATTTGGTCCTTCCGTTAATTAACTTGATGACATATCAAGTTAAGTTGTGACTCAGCAATTTTTTCATCGGACTAGGCATAAATTAATTTAGAGTAATTTATTTTTTATTTAAAAAACCTTTTAAATTTAAAATAAAAAATAAAAAAGAAACCTTTGACATACCTCATTTTAACGCAAATAAACATATTTGTGCCATTTTTTTAAAAATTTAAAAGGTTTTTTAAATAAAAAATAAAATACTCTAAATTAATTAATGCCTAGTCAGATAAAAAAATTGCTGAGTCACAATTTAACTTGACATGTCATCAAGTTAATTAACGAAAGGACCAAATTGCTAACAGTTTGATCTGTGGGGGACCAAATTGACAAAAAAAACATCTGTGGAGGACCAAAACAGTGTTTTACTCCTCAAATAAATTATAAATTATATTTGATATGTGATACGGTAAAACGAAAGAGGGAAGTGGGATTGAGTGTGAAGCTGGGTTGGTGGTGTTAGATTGTGAAATATAGGCCCATGGGCTCACTATTCTTTGAAGTAAGGATTCAAGGTTTAGCCCAAAATAGCAGTCCATGTCGTCTCCATTACGTGATTGTCAATTTGTCAGTTCCTTTTTACAACTGTATTATTCCTCAAAAATAATAAAATGGTTTCGCATCATTGCGATTCCAATCCTATAATCAAAATCCCCGTATTACATATGTTTTGAAGGAAATAAAAGTGTGATTAAAGGAAAAAGTATTCATCTAGATTAATATAATAGTTTTCTATAATTACATAATGATATGTATTTTTAATAATGCATTGCTTTAATTTAGACTTTATAGTGTCATGACTCATGACATCTATGTTGTACTTGTAGACACGCTCATGTGGTGGTTAGGTTTAATAGCACAAGAGGAAACCTACCAGCTATGACCCATGCGGGTGCTTTCTATGTTTACTTCGTTTAGGAACTCCACGAATCAAGCATGAAAGGACTAGTTTAAACATTTATGCTAAATAATATTAACAGTTTGCAAGTTGCAATTATTTTAAGTTTAAAATGGTTTAATTATTACCTTTATTTAAGAATAATAATTTGTTAATTGTTATAAACTGAATCAATGTTTGGATAACAAAATCTGATAAAGTCAATGAGGCTCAGAGAGATTTGTTATCCGCAATGAATGCCCACGAGCCCTCAGCTACCTGTTGTCCATTTCTGGATTCAATAATTAATAACATTTCTTTGTCATTAAGTCAAGTCAATAATTAGTCACTTGTATACTGTTTAAGGATCCGAGGCTTTTCTAGTTAATTTCATGATAATCTTTTGTGTATTACTGCAAGTAAAAATCAGCTTACGATCTTCTCTTCCTCTATTTAAAAACTGAAAAACAGCAGCTCCTGATATATTTAAATGATAAAAGAAAGAAAGAAAAAGTTAAAGCTTGGATTTGGTTAGTTTACTAGAGATGCTACCAATGATTAATTTAATAGTTTAAGTTTTAAGATGATCTTTTCATCATTCATTTACTACTTTGCGACTTCTAATTCTTTTCTCGAATCTGCACTAATCATGCAGACAAAGCAAGTGACTTTTCTTTCGTTACTGCTCTATGAAGGGCAGTGTATTTTTATACTAATTTTTTCTTCTTAAATTTTGGGTACAGAGTTTTCTGGAATCTCAATAACTTCACTGTATTAAACGGAACGCGTTTTTAAAGTGCACCGGTTAGTGTGATTGATAGGAACCGAAATGTGTACAGCTCAGAGATACCATCTAGCAGCTATCTCACACCAGAGAGAAGACTAATCCATTACCACACTGTTGAAGAATCCTTTTCTTCTTCTCTTTCCTCCACCGACATTATCTTATCATGGTGGAGAAAGCTCCAAAGCAAAAAAAGTAGAAAAAGCAGGAAAAAGAAGAATAAGAAGCAGAGTTTAGAAGTATCCTCTTCGCAGAAAGGAAAAGATAATTATGTAAAAGAACAGAACTTGGGGTTTTCTTTTCTTCACATTTTCCCCATACTCGCATCTGGGTTAGAGAGAGGGAGGAAGCAAAAGAGAAGATTGGAGTAATGGGTGTGTCTAGGAGATTGTCTTCTCTCTTTTTCATAGTATTGCTAGTGATATGCGCAAATGGGGAGGACCCTTACAGGTTCTACACTTGGAATGTCACTTACGGGGACATTTATCCGCTTGGAGTTAAACAACAGGTACTTTTTATCTGTCTTTATTTTTCCTTTTTTCTTGTCCTTCTCATTCCTTTACTAATCAAGTTTTGGTGTTTGAAATTCCAGGGGATTTTGATTAATGGACAATTCCCAGGTCCACAGATCGATTCAGTGACCAACGATAATTTGATTATCAGTGTTTTCAACAGCTTGGATGAACCTTTCCTCCTCTCTTGGTCAGTCCTTGTCTCAACCACCATCACTTTCTTGTCCAACCTTTTTTGCTTCTTAAAAAAAAAAAGCACACAGCAAATGATGTCCCTTTCACGGGGAAACCGCACCAGTGTTATTGTAGTAATTTTATTAGATCTAATGTGTAGATGATGTGATTGTTCATAGGAATGGGGTGCAGCAAAGGAGGAACTCATGGCAAGATGGAGTGTATGGCACAAATTGTCCAATCCCACCAGGGAAGAACTTCACTTATGTCCTTCAAGTGAAAGATCAGATTGGTAGTTACTTTTACTTTCCTTCCCTTGCCTTCCACAAGGCTGCAGGAGGTTATGGTGGCTTCAAGATTGCTAGCCGCTCAGTCATCCCTGTACCTTTTCCTCCACCAGCTGGAGATTTCACCATTTTGGCAGGAGACTGGTACAATAGAAATCACACTGTAAGTTACAGTTGGTTTTCTTTAATGCTTAAGAAACCCAAACAAGAGTGTCAACAATTTTACATTTGCTGTTTGCAGGATTTGAAGGCCATTTTAGATGGTGGAAGTGACCTTCCATTCCCTGATGGGCTTGTCATCAATGGCCGTGGTTCTAATGGTTTCACATTCACAGTTGATCAAGGTATATATGGATGAAAGATTTTAACTTTTCAGGCAATAGTTTACTTTCCACTGTATTCCTATGCAAATGAAGCTATGATTGGAGATTGATGGTGATGCGTTTGCTTGTTGAACAGGCAAGACTTACAGGTTCAGGATATCAAACGTGGGGCTGACAACTTCCATCAATTTCAGAATCCAAGGGCATAAGATGTTGCTGGTGGAGGTGGAAGGAACACACTCTCTCCAAAACACTTATGACTCCCTTGACATTCATCTTGGACAGAGTTATTCAGTGTTGGTAACTGCAGATCAACCACCACAAGACTATTACATTGTTGTCTCCACAAGATTTACCTCTCAAGTGCTATCTGCAACCTCCATTCTCCATTACAGTAACTCAGGCTCAAGTGTCTCTGGCCCTCCCCCTGGTGGCCCCACCATCCAAATTGATTGGTCTCTTGAACAAGCTCGATCTCTCAGGTATTCATTCAAGATTATAATTTTAGATTGATAACTAGAAGAATACAACACATGTTGAGGAGGAGTGAAGTTATCTTTTCATGTACTATTTATTACCAGGAGGAATCTGACAGCAAGTGGACCAAGACCTAATCCTCAAGGATCATACCACTATGGTATGATAAACACAACCCGTACTATTAGGCTTCAAAATTCTGCTCCAATTATCAATGGGAAGCAGAGATATGCTGTGAATAGTGTGTCCTTCATTCCTGCTGATACACCCCTCAAGCTTGCTGACTACTTCAAGATCTCAGGGGTTTTCTCCCTTGGAAGCATCTCAGACAGCCCCACTGGCTCTGGTGGCTACCTTCAAACTTCTGTCATGGCTGCGGATTTCCGTGGTTTCGCGGAGATTGTGTTTGAGAATCCCGAAGACACCCTGCAATCTTGGCACATTGATGGCCACAGCTTCTTTGTTGTAGGGTAAGTCCACCCTTGTAGATATAATTCCCAAGTGGATCTCATTCTGATTGTTTTGAGTATGTAATGGCTTTTATTAATTGGTGTTTCTCAGGATGGATGGAGGACAATGGTCAGCTGCAAGCAGGTTGAGTTACAATTTAAGAGACACAATTTCTCGTTGCACTGTTCAGGTACATACATATGGCTATATTATGTGACATAGTTATGTGTTTTGGAACATTGGTTAATTTGAATATTGTGATTTGGAATGAGCAGGTGTATCCCAAGTCATGGAGTGCAGTATACGTGCCTTTGGACAATGTGGGAATGTGGAATGTGAGGTCAGAGAACTGGGCACGTCAGTACTTAGGACAGCAATTCTATCTTCGTGTGTATTCCCCTGCAAATTCATGGAGAGATGAGTACCCTATCCCAAGTAATGCTCTCCTCTGTGGTCGCGCACTTGGCCATAAGAGTTGAGCTTTATATTATATAACACAAGAACCACTTCATTCATTCATCTCTTGTATTCAAGGCTTAACTCGAGCCTACTTTCTATTACCTTCTCTCCACCACATTTCTTCTCTTCTATATCCTAGATTGCTCTTCTTGTTTCTTTCCTTTTTCGCCGGTAGAACTTCATGCCATTCTTGTTAGAATTTATTTTTCCTATCGTACTCGTACTTCTCCCTTCACAAGCTGAATTACTTTTGCGCACAATATTGTGGGATAGATTTTGAGTTCAATGTACTCTCATACATAATATAGAGTTTATTGTTATTGTTACTAACTTCCCATTATCCATTTCTTCCTTTTTTATTAGTTGAGTATATAATATATATGTATAATGTTAAATGTTATATAGGGTAATAGAAGAGGGCATTTGCACATGTATATACTAAAAAAAAAAGTTAAACACAAATTTAGCCACTTTTTAAAAGTATCTACAGATCTATACCACTTTTACTGTTCACCTAGAAAAACGCCATCGGTGATGGCAATTTGCTGATTTCTTGACCAGAAAAACGCCATCTGTGAGGACGATTATAGGGTTGACCATTTGACCCTATAAACGCCCTCCGTGATGGCGTTTTTCTAGCTAGAAAAACTGAGCCCACCTCATTTGATCGGTAGCTAGAAAAACGCCATCACGGAGGGCGTTTATAGGGTCAAATGGTCAACGCTATAAACGCCCTCACAGATGGCGTTTTTCTGGTCAAGAAATCAGCAAATTGCCATCACCGATGGCGTTTTTCTAGGTGAATAGTAAAAGTGGTATAGATCTGTAGATACTTTTAAAAAGTGGCTAAATTTGTGTTTAACTTTTTTTTTTAGTATATACATGTGCAAATGCCAATAGAAGAGAGAGAACAATAGTAAACTCATTTACACCGAGAGGTTGAGTTCTTCCTAGACCATACTACCCTATAAAGCAATCCGGATTTATGTTTGTTACATACTTTCATAATTGCAGTGATGTTGTTATAGACTCTATTCATATAATGAAATATGCCATGTTTTAAAAGTTTAATAAAGATGATGAGGTAAAAAAATGTGAGTGATGTCATAATTGACGGATATAAAAAAGTAATTATATTTAATTCTTTTTAAAGTTATGTTAGTTTTATTTTCAATTGTTAAAATGTGATAGGTTAATATAAAAATTAGATGGACTTAAATTTATGAAAACATTTTTCTTATATTCTCGTGAATAAAAAATTATTTAATATATTTTATTTTTTAAGTTATTGGTCATTTTTTTTTGGTAAACAACTTATTGGTCATTGTAGCTATATTCTTTTTACTAAATTTGTAATGTATTAATTTATATAAATTCAAGCATACAATATAATGTTATTTTACACAGCTAGCTAATCAATAGTGGCTGACATTTTTGAACAAACCAATAAATGTACATAGAACATGTTTGGTTGCTGGTTTTGTCAACATAATTATAAATGTAACTCTTTTATATTCTTTTAACCAAATACACTTTACTTTTTATAATGTGATGAAATTATAATTTTTGTCCTTACTGTTTATCCACTTTATTTTATTTTCACTTTTAATATAAGAGTAAAATGATAATTTTACTTACATTTATTTCTTTCGCATCATATCACATAATTTTTGTATTACTTTTTTCATTTCCTTTTGTAATCCTATTACATTCTCTATTCCCATTACATCCTCCACCTCACTAATCAAAGACACTCTATAGTGTTATGAGTCCTAGATAATTTAATTTTACATCCATGCTTCGCACCAAACAATTTTGTTATGCAAAATATTAAATACCATAAAAAGATAAATGCATTAAAAGATGGACAAAAAAGAAAGTTAGGAAATCAAATTACACCAAGGAAACTGAATGCGTTTTCTGTGTTTAGTAGTAAAAGTTTGGTAATGAAAATAGAAAGGGAATGTATTAAAATGATCATTTTACCCCTTATATTAAAATAATAAAAAGAAAAAAGGTTATAAATGTGTCAAATCATATTAAATCAGAGGGGTATAATAGATATTTTGTATTTTTTTCTTTTTTTAAAAAAAAAGAAATGAAAAAGTGAAAAAGCAAGTGAAGCCCGATAGACCCACCATTTTCATTTCTAATTGTGTTTCTTGCGAAAAAACATGTCCTAAATACATAAGTTAAAAGATTCAAATACTAGTTCAGCCAAATTCTTTTTATTTTAAGAAAACGAGTTTTTAAAAGCATATAAAATTTAATTAAAATATATATCAAAATCGCAGTTTAAGTTTAGAAAATTTATCAAGAATAGTCATTCAAAATATTAATTTTTTGCTAAAAATTTTGATTTCGTTTTGTTTAAATTTAAAAATGTTTATTTTAATGTTAAATATTATTATTAAATTTGATATTTAATTTTAGGATTGACAGAAGAGGCAGTGAGGTACGTTAACACTTTGCCCCGATGAAACTTCGTGAGGAAGCCAACTATTTAAATATTAATATTATTTATAGTATTATGCCTTGTTTTTCTCCTCTTTTGAAAGCCATTTAGGCAAGAACTGAAAGCGCTCGTTCGTACGAACCAAAAACGATGCGTCGCAGAAGAAATGCTACTAGACAGTCAAACCGACTGTGGATTATATATACCATATACTCTCTAGGGATCTGAACCGTTGACGAATGTTATGCATTCTCGCGACCCTTGTAAGTCCACATAAAGATTGGAGCACAAGGGAGTGTATCGTGGTCTACACCGTATAGAATCACAGATATTGACGTTGGAGTGCGTGCGTGGCGCCTTCGCCTACAGTATACAAGTGAGGTCTCTTCCCGCCGTTTCATTTTACACTCACCACTCACATTTCTCTCTGTCTCTCTCTCTCTCTCACGCTCTTTTATTTTTTCCGTTGAACCCTTCCCATCTCCTCATCTTCAGAAACCCTAATTCTACCTTCTCTGCCTCAATGGAGCTTCGTTCTCGCAGACGACTCTCTTCTCCTAAAATTGATGGTAAACTTATCCGTCGTCTGATTATTTTAACTTTTTTTTTTCCCTTTTGTAATGATTCCTATCTCTGCTATGGCTTATGACTGTTCGGTTCATGAGAAAATCTTGGACTGTGAAGGAAATTGAAATTGGATTTCGTGCAATTTACCTGTCCTTTCTATGATGTGCTTAAATTCTCCTTATATTGTTACGCTCCTTGATAATAGTCTGGGTGATTGTAGTTTTTGAAAGAATGGAACAACCGTGAGAACTTAGTACTGGCTTGTTTAGGATAAATTTTGTTGCGCTTAATTGGCCTGTGTCCATTCGTCGGTTTATAATTATTTTAAGGAAACTTCTATGGTGTTGGACCAGTTTGGGTACTGGGGGTTAATGTAACTGAGGTGTGGGCCAATGCTTGAGAGGTAACATTTTGAAATCTCTTTATTGTTGTGACTAACCTATGTGCCAGTTGACCCTTATTTTAAATTTAAAGCTAACAATTTGGGACTTGGTGTACCGTGGCTTTCCTGAATTGAGTCTTTTCATCCTTGTTTATTGTGATGCTCATCTATATTGCAGGTGCAGCAACAGGAAATGAACTGCCTAGGGATGGCGCTGGGGAAGCTAAAACTGCTAGCCATTGCAGCGATAATACAAATGAAGATTTTCTTGTTCTCCCTTCAGATTCAGATTCCGACCATGAAGGTATATTGTATTTCTTTCTTGGTCTCTAACCTGGAGATTACATTCTTTTGGAGATATAGTATGTTGGTAGATGGCAATATATAGGATATAAGCTATTTCTATTGAGAAGTGAAGGAAAGGCTACCTATGAATTATATGCAGACCCGTGAAAATGTTATTGCTCCAGTATATGAATCTGATCCCATTTTTAAGTTTTAGCCACTACTCTCTGAATTTTGAAAGAAAACCTCTTTCTTTTCTTCTTTGGTATAGTATAGATTATAGAAATATTTATACAGCAATTTTGTAGTGAATTTCTTTTTATTGACATGCCTGAATAAGAAAAATAATTCCATACAGATGAAGACTTTGGTGACCACCTTTTTGACTTAAATGAAGAACCTACTTCAAGCTATTGTGCTTCTGATGGAGAAGATAATGCCTCTGATTCATCTGATAGCTGCAAGCCTTCATCTAGAAAGAGTAGAATCGTGCAGTCCAGAAAGAAAAGGATAAAATTCAGCTCAAGATGTGGGGAGTCCAGTCAGGAAGTGGGAGTGGTGGAGAATGAGGGTAATGATGGCTTCCCAATGGTTCAGCAGCAATTAGATGACCATAATTTGGCCAGTCAGAAAAAGAAGAAAAATGCAAAAAGATCAAAAAATGAAGATTCCGAACCATTACTGTTGTGGAATTTGTGGGAAGAGCAGCATGAGAGATGGATTGATGAGCATTTAGCAGAAGATGTTAACTTGGATTTTCAGAATGAACTAATGAATGAAACTGCTGAAGCGTCCTCTGAACTTACTATGCCTTTACTAAGATACCAAAAGGAATGGCTTGCTTGGGCTCTGAAACAGGAAAATTCTGCTATTAGAGGGGGTATTCTTGCAGATGAAATGGGGATGGGAAAGACTATTCAAGCAATTGCCCTTGTCCTTGCCAAACGTGAATTCCAGCACATGGTTTGTGAACCAGACGAATCCCCTTCTTTGCCAGGTTCATCTGCAGTCTTGCCTGCAATCAAAGGAACACTGGTTATTTGTCCTGTGGTTGCTGTCACTCAGTGGGTTAGCGAGATTGATAGGTTTACTTTAAAAGGAAGCACCAAGGTGCTGGTTTATCATGGTGCTAAGAGAGGGAGGTGTAGCAAACAGTTCTCAGAGTATGATTTTGTGATTACCACATACTCTATTGTTGAGTCTGAGTACAGGAAGTATATGATGCCTCCTAAGGAGAAGTGCCAATACTGTGGCAAACTTTATAACCACAATAAGTTATTGATTCATCAGAAATATTTTTGTGGGCCTGATGCTGAGAGAACTGAAAAACAGTCAAAGCAGTTAAAGAAAAAGAAGAGAGAAGTCAATAAAAAGATCAAGGAACATGAGAATGGTAAAGATCAAGAAATAAACATGAACTTAGACAATTCAGATGTCCCTCACAGGGAGAAGTCACTTCTACATGCTGTAAAGTGGCAGCGGATCATATTGGATGAGGTCAGTTGTGTTATTAAACTGCACAAAATAAAATGTGCAGTTTGCATCATTTCATTGTTTATATTATTGCCATACTGTTCAATTCTTATTTTATTGCCAACCTTGTGTTATTAAACATCAGCTATCCAATTTGGTATATGCTTAAAAGAGTCTTCTACATTGCTGATATTTATACTTTAATTTTAATAGGCACACTATATAAAGTCTAGGCATTGTAACACTGCAAAAGCAGTTCTTGCTCTAGATTCTTCCTATAGATGGGCATTAAGTGGAACTCCCCTTCAGAATCGCGTGGGAGAACTGTATTCTCTGGTAAGTTTACTGTCTTAATATTTTTCTCTGTAATATGGGAAGTTTGTGTTTTCAAGGTAATTTAATTGCTGTGCCATGAATACAGGTGCGGTTTTTGCAAATAGTTCCTTATTCCTATTACTTGTGCAAGGACTGTGATTGCAGGGCTCTTGATCATAGGTATGCCTTAGATTCATTAGTCATGTTTATTGACTTTTTGTGAATGTAGTACTTTGAAATTCAGCTTTTTATATACCTTGCAAACACAATAGCTGAATTTTCCTTTTTAATGCTCACATCCTTTGAAATGCATTGTCATTATCTATTGTGTTGAGTATGCACACGTGAACTTGCACTTAAGTGCACATTTGCTTTTATATCCCTTGCAAACATAATGCTAATATGCTGTTAACTGTATGGCTGTGATTTTTTATCATGGTGTTGTTATGCAGTGCCACTAAAGAATGTTCAAACTGCCATCACAGTTCTGTCAGACATTTCTGTTGGTGGAATAAAGTAAGTTTCGTAGTTCATTAGTCTTTTTTTGTGTTAATTATATTATATAAGAGAGGAACAATGTCCTTGCAATTCCCTTTGAAAATTTTTGACACCTTCGTTATTTAATGTTGATAAGTACATTGCCACACCAATTCAACTATATGGAACTGCCGATCCTGGAAGAAGAGCTATGATATTGCTTAAACACAAAGTTTTGAAGAACATAGTTCTAAGACGCACTAAAGTTGGCCGGGCTGCTGATCTTGCACTTCCGCCTCGAATTGTAAGTTCATGTGGCTAAATGAGCAATTTTGAATATTGAAGAATTATATATTGATTTCTTCCGCATCTTTTCTTGCAGGTTTCATTAAGGAAGGATAGCCTGGATATAAAAGAGCAAGACTATTATGAATCGTTATACAATGAAAGTCAGGCCCAGTTTAATACGTATGGCACAGTCATCTTTAATATATTTTTGTTGATTCCTTTTCTCATTTTCTGTCTTTTACTTTCCATCAAAGTTATTGATATGATTCTCCTTGACAGATACATTGAATCAAATACTTTGATGAATAATTATGCTCATATATTTGACCTACTCACACGGCTGCGACAGGTGAGTGTTTTATTTTTTGGAGCAAAAGAGAACTCTTACTCCTCATGATGGATAAATCATAAATGTGCATGAAGAATTATATACATAATGATGTTCAGAGGACAGTGCATATTTATGGAACCTTTGGATGTCCTTGGCCTTAATTTCCCATTGCTTGATCCTATCTATAATGATATTTAGTTATTCGATGCTGTTGGAGGTTTTTCATTTTTGGCCTCTCTAACAACAACAACAACAATCAAAGCCTTTTTTCCCATTAGTTTGGCCTCTCTAACAATGATATGAAAATTTATTTTGCATTGATAATTTAGTTCCTGACTGAGGTATAGCCCAAACTAATGAGAACGGTATAATCTTCATTATTTTTACTTTTTAAAATATCCCTTTGAAACAAACTTCTAATAAAAAACATTAAAGGGATGTATCAAAGAAGATAATGATAAATTTGATAGACAGTTTAGGGCTCGGATTGGTATAAGTTTGATTTATCTGAATTTTTAGTTGCCTTTATCAAAGTATAAATAATATTTTATTAAGAGTAGAAGGGTGTCCTATTGGCATATGGCTACTCTATATTGATTTTGAAAAATATGGTTATATGCATTGCTCCCCTGATTTGAGTCTGGATTTTACTTATGAGAATGGGAGGCAAGGTTTTTTAGCGCTTATTAAATAGTAAACTGATTTCCTTCCTGACGTTATACTTCCTGTATATAAGATATTTCTGCCTTGCATCTTAGATATCTCACTTAAATGTACAGGCTGTTGATCATCCATACCTTGTGGTATATTCTCAAACTGCAGCATCGAGAAGTGATATTAACGGTAGCAATGGCCGTGATGAAGAAGAATGTGGCCTTTGTCACGAGTCTGTAGAAGATTGTGTGGTTAGTAGTTAGTGCTTCCTTTTAAATAGAGTTACACTATTAAGTTTCATTTTAGTTTCCCCTGCCCTCATCTTTTGCCAGTTCTTTATTACAAATTTGGCATGCTACTTATTTTTGTCTGCTTATCTTTCTTATTGTTTCAGGTTACTGCATGTAAGCACATATTTTGCAAGGTGTGCTTGTTAGACTTCTCTGCTTCCTTGGGACAAGTGTCATGCCCTAAATGTTCTAAATTACTGACGGTGGATTTAACTTCAAACAAGGATTTTGGGGATCAGTCTCATAAGACAACAATTAAGGGTTTCAGAACCTCAAGTATTTTAAACAGAATACGACTTGAGAATTTTCAGACAAGCACTAAAATAGAGGCTTTGGTATGTGTCCTAAATTAGTTATATCAGTATATTCATTTATTTTTATGGAGCTTCATATGGTATGGAAAGTATGAGGAATTCAACTAGATCTTCTCTTTTAAAACAAAATTGTTTTGTTTTATTTTTGTTTTTAAAAGTATGCTATTTAGAGGCTATAATGGGATAAGGGTTATACAAGCATGTATATTAAGTGGTTTAACTGAAGAAAAATGAAGATAATGATTTCCTCGTTCATTTTATTTTGATGGATGAATACATGTGACAATTCAAAAAAGATGAATTAGATTGGTGCATCTTGAAAGTTCATATATTTGTACAGATTATAAGGGTGAAAGGGAAATGCTAAGCCCTATAAAATACCGGGTAGTCCGTAGTCTCTAAGCTCCAGGATTGCTTGTATGATAGTTTCCCTGCAGTTTTTGGACCAGATGTCATGGAGTAAACAATACCTGTGAAGTACAGTTTTGAATGTGTTGCATTTTATCCAATTCTAGCTTCTTGGAGTAATAATTATTTCTCTTGACACATTGACCAATTTGGAGAGAGAGACTAGCATATGCGTGAATTGAACAGTTGCAAATAGTTATTTCTGTCTTATGCATATCTGTTACTATCTCTATATGTGTTTCCTTGTCTTAACAAGTTGAAATGGTTGTAGAGAGAAGAGATAAGATTTATGGTAGAAAGGGATGGGTCAGCAAAAGGGATTGTTTTTAGCCAGTTCACATCATTTTTGGATCTCATAAACTACTCCCTGCTCAAGGTAAATTCAGTGGTATTTTTCTGCTTATTTAATGCATCTAAGATTCTTCATGATGATAATATGATGATCTATTGCAGTCTGGTGTGTCTTGCGTTCAATTGAATGGGAGCATGTCATTGGCTGCCAGGGATGCTGCCATTAAGAGATTTACCGACGACCCAGACTGCAAAATTTTTCTCATGAGCTTGAAGGCTGGAGGTGTTGCTCTCAATTTGACAGTAGCATCACATGTGAGTAATATTCTTTAGCAATTAGCATGTTTAAGGTAAACCATTACAAATATATGGGCTTTTAGGGGTTGGGCTGGTGTAATTCATATGTTGTTCTAGTGCGTGGTAAAAGGTACTCTGTTCAGCCTAATTCTTCATAATAGAAGAATTCATTCACCTGGATTATTTTATAAGAACTTCATTTCTATGACTAGTGTATCGGGTAATTTGCTTGCAGAAAAAAGTTAGTTTTTTGTATTTCATCCTCCTGGTTTGTTTAATTTGTGTGGGTCAAATTTATTTCTCTTCATTCTTGTTGGTGGAGTTTAATCAGGGAGGGAGTTCACTTTTTTGTCACTTGTGTTCCCTCCAACTGTTCTTCCTATAAAACAAGATGTTTAGATAAATAAATGTACTATCCAAACCATTGTATAGCATTTTATTCAGTGTAAGCTGTGAAATTAATTAAATTTGGCAAAAACTGTTGTCTTAGCTATCCTTTCTATCATTGCTAAGTTTAGGCTTTTCACATGGATTTATTTGTTGGGTATGCTTAGGTTTTCCTCATGGACCCTTGGTGGAATCCAGCTGTGGAGCGTCAGGCTCAAGACAGAATTCACCGAATAGGGCAATATAAACCAATAAGGTGCGGCTGCTTGCACTCCTGCATTCTAAGTTCAGTGAAGGCAATGGAAATTTTAATGGAAGTACAGGTAGGTTATTAATGGATATCTGACGTTGTTTCTTTCTTTGTACAGAATAGTTAGGTTTGTCATTGAAAACACTATTGAGGAGAGGATTTTGAAGCTGCAAGAGAAGAAGGAACTAGTATTTGAAGGGTAAGCATGATGTTTAAGCTTTGCTTGAAAGGTGCTGGTTATATTGACGTATACTTATCTTTGACCCTCCGTTCCTTCAATAGGACCATAGGCGGTTCTGCCGATGCTCTGGGGAAATTGACGGAGGCAGATATGAAATTCCTATTTGTTACCTGAGCAGTCCTGTTCATGTAGCAGGCAAATCAGTTTCAGCTTCCTGCTATGTGAAACATTGTGTATCGTTTTTTTTTTAAAAAAAATATCTTTTTTGAAATATATTTTGGTTGTGCCATTTAGCTATTACAACAAATGGCACGCGTAGATTGCATTAGTTGTAAATATGTGATCAGGGCCGTTGAATCAGATTTTTGATGGCATCAGGTTTTCCATTTCAATCAGATTGGGCGGAATGCCATAATGTACTTAGAGAAAAATTCATGATAAAGTAGTTGATGCAGATACAGAAGGCGTTGATTTATGATTGTTCGAAACTTACTAGCTCAAAGCTTATATATATCGTAGTATGTTGTAGACATATTATTATGTTTGATATATATACTTTTTGTTTGATCAATTCATGGTAGACGTATTCTTTAAATGTTGAGTCTTTCAATTAATGAACTGTTGGTGATCCCTCTTTTTTTTGGTAGAGCTGTTGGTGAAAACTGATACCTTTGAATAGATAGATAAATTAGGGTGTTTCAACTTTCAAGTAGGGGTTTACCGAATTATAAATCCCATCGAAAAGAATTGGTCGGGTTTGATTCTTGATTTTTTTTTTTTACTGAACCAAATCGAAAATTTCTCTATGCTTTTCTTAATATTTTTTCATTTCAATAATGAAAATTATAGATCTCTTATAAGTACATTATATAGATGCTAATGGTTTGTTATTTTGCAAGTAAATATTGAAATATAATAATTTAATAGATAAAATATTTGAGATGATTTTTATGAGATAATATAATTAATAATCGATAGTATGGTACTATGGTCTCATGATTTGACGGCTTATTTTTAGTACAAGATGTGAGGAGACATGGATGCCACCCAAAAGTCCAGTTGATGAGTAAAGTTCTAAAACATTGGATTGATTTGTGAGCATTCACAGTTACATCGATGAGAAATGTATTTTAACTAATAATTTAGATCATTGATTGATTAAAATATAATTTTATTGCAATCAATTAATAATTCATATAATCAGTTAAGTGTTTTTTATATGAAGTATATTTTACTTTATTCAATTGTGGATTTGAAGCCGCTTAATGAAGAAAATACTTGTCAATTATAAATACTTTCAAGAGTCCAACCTTAATTACGTGTTTAATAAAGAAAATCCAAATATAAATAAACTTCTAAAAATATAAAGCCGACAAGTGAGGACTGACCGACTGAGGGAGCAGAGTAGATGCTGATTGAGTTTGAATTTGATTTTATTATAGAAATATAAGCCAACGACTAACCGGTAAAGTCGGTAACCTCTCTACCTTCATTTACTTTACGTCGACGTGGTGCATTTTCATTGGACCATCACATACACGGATCCCACACCAAAGCTACGCACACTCACACGCGCGCATACACGCAAGTCCACTTCCAGTCTCCGCAACTGCGGTTCAAAGCTAAAATTTCTCCCCTTCCTCTTCCTTCTTCCTTACCTTCGCAATTTTTCCACTCTCAAAGCCATTTTGGGATTTCCGCATAGCTCCTCAAGATGATTCAGGTACTCTACACTGTGATTTTTGGCCAAATGCTTCTCATTGTAATCCTTCTCTTCAGGAGCCCATTGAGGAAGCTGCTGATTATTGCCTTGGATCGGGCCAAGCGAGGTCGGGGCCCCATCGTTGTCTCGTCTATCGGTGCCACATTGCTCGTCGTCCTTGCTTCCAGCCTTTCTACTATGGCCGAGATCCGGCGCCGTGTCGACGAGGGTGGACTCCTCAACCCCACCGATGAAGTTCTTTTGTCCAAGAACATGCTCGAAGCATCTCTGATGGGTAATTTCCCGTCGTCGACTCATTTTTGTCCTCCGAATGTTGATTTTTTGTATAGCTATTAATTTCGTGGTTCTTCTTGTCTTTGGCCATTAAACCCTATCGTACGATGCCCCACTTCCCTTCTTTTTTTTTTTTTCTATTGGGGCTGTTCGTTCAATTTTTTTAGATCCTTTGATTGGTTAGTAAGTAACTAAACCATTGTATTTTGACGTTTGGACTTCTATTTTTATCATTTAAGATTACCAAAAAAAACAAAGAATATTTTTTGAGAAGATTGATTAGTGATTACAGGAAAAGGGAAATATATAACAATCTTAGTTATGACTTGTGCCTCTGTTATCTGTGTGGATTTGCTAAGCCTTGAAGATTTATTACTGATACATAGAATTGTGGAGCTTGTGTTAGCTTTTAACGTCTTCTGCAGTAAACGTGAGTTGAAAGGTGGGGGTTGTGTATTCAAACCAAATGTTGTCTTGTTTCCCATATATTGCAATCTAGGCAGGAATTTCCCCTTTTGGCCTGTTTGATTTCTACCCTGGTCTGATTAATGTGCTCAATGTTGCACATAGGCTTACTTCCTTTTATATCTGACTTAACATTTAAGATAAATGCCTTAGTATTTGATACAAATTTCAAGTAAATGAGATTTTGTCTTGTTTTATTGTGCTTTGTTTTGTTTTTCGGATGTTTATCTGTGCTTTTCAAGGGGGTATAAACTTGGTACTTCCCATTTACAATCTAAAGCTGCAGAGCCAGAATACTTCTATTATGAAATATCATAGTCTCCTTGGCTTATTCGTATGTAGTTCTTTTTTGAGGATATGCATAGAAACCTTCTGGATATATTGGATTGGTCTGTTGCTTTTTGAAATGTGAGATACAACAATTTGAAAATTAGAAAATATCAGTAAGGGAAGATAATTGAATTTTTTTTATAGGAAAACATGAACTGAAAAGAAGAAATCTGTTGGACTGTTAATATCACTTCTAGATTGCGGATATTAGTATTGGTTGCTTACAGATTTGTAGATCATGAAAATTCAGTTTCACTTTCATAAATATCTTACTCTGTTAGCTGCCTGGTTGACTAATTTTTCAAAGCATTTCTATTGAGCTATGTATGTAAATAAGGCATTGCTGGTTTCTTTTAAGGCTAGAGGTTTATGGAGGTTTGCTATGATAACAGGACCACAACCTTTTTCATAGTACGTCTCCCTTCTTTATGATAGAATTGGTGCTGACTCCTCTACATAGGATGATTTAACCATATTTACTGTTTGCTTCATAGGCATAGTTTCATAGGCAGAAATACTTGGTTGATATTTACTGTTTGCTTCCAATTTCTTCCTTCGGAAACTTGTTGCAACATGCTGCACTGCCTTGTTTATCCATCAACGACTTTTTAGTAATTTCAATTTATAAGGCCTGATTGAGCTAGCTTGTGTGGACCATGCTCTTTGATTGATAATCGTAACTGTTGTTTTAGTGATCTATTATGATGTAGTTTGTTGTATACTCCAGTTCTTTGGCTTAGAGGATGGAATTCTTGCAATAAAACTTTTTCAAATTCTTTAATATATATATATTATTTGTTGAATTTGAATTTTCACACATAATATGTCATGTGTGCAGGGTTCGTTCTATTCCTCTCTTTGATGATAGATAGATTACATCATTACATAAGAGAACTTCGATTACTCAGGAAGACCATGGAGGCTGCTAAGAAACAGAGTCGAAGTTTTGAAGATGGTAAAAATGGCAGTGCAGAAGAGCAAAAAGCATTGACAGAAGAGATTGCCACATTGAGGGCCAAAATTAAGAATCTGGAATCTGAAAGTGAGGTAGAAGGAAGCAAGGGTAAAGCTTTGGAAGCTGAAGTAGAGGCTCTAAAGAAGCAATCCGAAGGGTTCCTCATGGAATATGATCGGCTCTTGGCTGATAATCAGAATCTTCGGAGTCAGTTGGAGGCGGTTGACCAGAGCTCTGTGCATCTTGATAACAAAAAGAGCATGTAAGGTTTCAAAGTTCAAACACCTACCAAAGTTATGTGGAATACTATGGATCTTGAGTAATCTGGCTATAGTTGAAAGCGATTAATATATATTATTAATGTATATGTAATTTAGCCACCCCTTAATCTTTTCTTGGGTATGTTGAGTTGTTTAAGATTAACTTGGTGCCGAAACTCTAATAAGGTGTAAAATCTGGTTAAGCTTCCTTCGAACGTGGGTTTTTCTTAGTGGGGCGGAGGAGGAGGGCTGTTCTAGAACGTTGTGTTTTTCATCTTTGTTAAAAGTTTGAAGGGATAAAGTACATCATTTCCATTAATGTATAAAGGTGGCACCATCAGATATTCTTCTCCTTCATCAATCAAATTCCCTCACTTATCGTAACCACATACAATTTTGTTCCAAATTTTCTAAAGATAAAAAAGGAAAAAGATATACTTTTCATTCTTAGAACCTTTTTTTTTTTCTGAATCCAGACATGATACATGGAAAATGCCCAAGCTTTATTGTACTACAAATATGTATTACAAAATTGAAATAAATCACTTTTAATTTGACTCAATCAAGAAAAGAAAATGAATCACTTTTAATAAATCACTTTCTTCGTAGTGTTTCATGTACTTGGATTCTAAGGGGTTGTAATGAGTGTGCTCATTATTTAGCTGCCTAAGTTTGCCAAAGATTCCAACCTTGATCATGTTTGGATTGATTATTTACCTGTGTTTTTATATGATGTTCGACTTGTTTTAATATAATGAATATCAGTTAGTCTAAAAAAAAAAAATGAATCTTTTAAGGTAAAATATCTTCAAGACAATAATTATAATAGAGAAGCCCACAACTTATATATGGACCAAAAAAGTTGTCTAAAGGTCCTTTTTTCCCCTTATTCAACCCACACAAAAATTAATTGATTCTTTGTCCTCCTGCCTCATCTCGTCTCCACATATTCTTGTAAATTTTCCAACTACGTTTTGATTCTTAAAGTCTCATCCTTAAAAAGCTACTTGTGAAATCAAAATAAAAAAGAAGAATAATATAAAACTATTTTGCCACATCTATGGATTCCAAAACGTTTCAACCAAACCAAGCATAAAAAGCAGATTCTACCTGGTCTGGTTCCTGCGGTTCAAAGGTGTTCTCTTTGCTCTTACTTTTTGTATTGCTTAACCTTTCTAGTAGGTAGGCCTATGCGTACAAGGCACCTACAATTCTATTCCACCAGAAGTTGATCTCCCACAAATCACAATGATATATTTTAGTATAATATCAGAATTAACACAAATTAAACCCATTTACAAATATATTTGAGATAATTTGTGTGGATGTGCTTCAAAGAGCAAACCCAGTTGACCTTGATGCTTCAGAAGAAATTAAGAGCCTTTTTGAAAACAAAAATGTGGATAGGCTTTGGACTGGGACACAGTGATTGGAGCTTTTGACAATAAACTAAATAACAATCTCGAAACAAGTGATTGATCAAGCAAGTGTCTTCAGAATTTGCAGAGGGTCAACCACTATCCAGATCCTATATCAATTCCTTAACCACAGAATATCGAGATTTTATTTTATTTCTTTAGATTTTACCCAAAAAAGAAACAGATTTGATTGATATTTGGGTTGACTTTGCTCTGAATTTTCGATGAGAGTACACCCAATATAGTGCTGGTTGACTTTGGTTTTAGACCTCAGTCTTTTCAACTACAAGACTGGTTATGTTCTGCGTACAGCATGCTCTTTTATGCGATACGGAAGAGGGCCGGTGAAACAGAAAGTCAAATTTTATATATTTTTTATTTTTTTATTAAAATAAGTTTGAATTGGTAAAAGTGAATAAGAATGTAAGGGGAAAAAAAAAAGACCAAATCAAATTTTCTTTTACTTTTAAAATGTAAATAAAAAGTGCAAAGACCCAATATTTGCAGAATATTTATTAATTGTTATATTGATTTTAAATGCATTAAGTCAAGTGCATTTTTATTTTTATTTTTTAAAAAATAGTATCCTACCCAATATTTGCAGCATATTCCCTGGGCATTTAAAACTGGGACCTTATATTTGTTAACAATACTATTGTTATTTAATTGGTGTAGGGTTTTCACTTTCAGCTTTCAAAATTGTTTTTGGCCTGAAGAAAAACCAGCCAAGGAAAGAAAAGTAAAAATTATTATTACTCTAACTTTTATATGGTAGACAAGCAAAGGTACCAAAAAGGAGAAGTGAGAGACAGTGCAGTAAAGGTGGAGAACCACCTTGTTCCCTCTGGTTAATGGAAAAGAGGCAATACAACTAAAGACAGGTTGGGAGGTTTTTAAGATTGAAATAACCACATGGGACATCTCCACCTTCTTGTCTCCCTTCTGTTTTTCCTCTTCCAATTTTCTTTTTCCACCAAAGCATCAATGTTGAGCTCAACTCATTTAAACCCAACATTCATACCCACCAAACATAAATGGAGTTAGGCCTTCCACATTGAGATTTGAGAACAACTTGTATAAAATTAATTACACAGAGATAAAGAGAAAGAGAAGGGGAAAAAGGAATTAAATTGAATCTTTGAATAATTGAATCATGAAAAAACTGACATTGAAGGGAGTAGCATCTTATTATCAATGCCTCTCTCAAAATTGTTACCACTAAAAATCACATCACTAATTCTCCTACATTTGTAATCCTCGCTAATTCTACTTCTACCTCTAACTTCATCATTATTTCCTCTGCTTGTGATCCAATTCTCACCATCATCATCATTCCATTTCCAACCGGGTTCCCCTGAAAATTCAGCTAACCCTCTGATCCTATCATCACCACCCAAATTTCCAGACCTCGTACGAATCAATTTCCCATGGATTTCGGATTCCTCCACAGAATTCCAAAATCCCTGCTCAAGTATACTTGTGGGTGAACTCGAATTCGATTCTTGAATCTCCTTCGCTTGGGATTTGGAATTCAATTCCCCAACGAATGGATGCTTTAGCAATTGACTAGCCGTCCATCTCTCCCTTGGATTCCTCCTTAAGCACTTCCTCAAGAAATCCTTTGCTTCCTCCGACAAAAACCCCGGAATCTCCGGCACCTCGCCGGAATATGCGATCCGGTGAAGAACCGAGAATGGGTCCGCGACATTCCGCCACGGCGATACCCCAGAAGCCATTTCAATAACGGTGCACCCAAGTGCCCATATATCACAAGCATACCCCTGTTCTTCCCCACGCGCCACCTCCGGCGCCATAAACATTGGCGTCCCGCTGATCGGCGCCGCCGTATCAAACACCCGCTTCGCACATCCAAAGTCCGAAACTTTGGCTCCATTCTCGCCAACTAATATATTAGTGCTCTTAATATCACAATGCACTAACCCATTTGAATGCAAATAGTGAATCCCCTGCAAAATCTGACGTGTGTAGCCGGCGACGACGGAGACGTCAAGACGGCCACCGTGACGGCGAAGTGCTTGAAGAAGTGTGCCGAAGGGCATATACTCCAAGAAGAGATTGTAGAAGAGCTTGTTTTGCTCTGTAGTTATGTCACATCCCTTGTAGGAGACTATATAAGGAGAGCACAAAGAAGATAGGAGTCTCTGCTCTCTCTGCAATGACTCCGACCGTGATAGCTCCGAAGACTTCACGGCGAGCACGTCGTCGGAGTGAGGGAAGGTGGCAAGGGAGACGGTGGCGGAGGAGCCGTGGCCTAAGGTTTGGCCTCTCCTCCATTCCATGCTGTCAAACAAAAGGCTCTCTGTTTTGCTGCTAAGTGAAAGACTTGCTTCATGGGTATATATATATATATATATATCAATTATATATACACATGATACATGTAAATATATAATAGAGGATCGATCAGTTTTTTTTTTAATTATTATTATTATTATGATTGGTGATTTGGTTGGTTATATGGTTGGCGCTCTTTCTCTCTCTAGCTCTTTCTCTCTCTAGAGTTGAGAATCCCTTCAAGGAGAGTCTTCCACGTGTCAAAATATGGGTGGTCTTTTACGCCATCAGGCTAGGAGCTAATCTAGTCGGCAATGGCTTTGTACTGTTAAAGTGCCAACTGGGGTTATCTTCTAACATTAAGTATTTAAGTGAAATTAAAGCATTAAACTTCTAAATAATGTTGGATACATGATATGAAAGCTTTTCTTTTAAAAAAAAACTAAATCATGTGATGTTAAATTGAAAATAAAAACTATTCGCATGTACTAAATTTTTTTTCAGTGTAATTTAGTTTTAATACATTGGTTGAGTTGAATTGGCAATATATTTTTGAGATTAGAGTCAAAGAGTGTGCAAAGTAGAAAAATGTTTAGGTTTAGATTGGATGAGGTAGATGAGGTGGACAATCAAAACGAAATTCCTTGTTTTGTGTTATAGTTGGCTCTAACTTTGAAAATAAATTTGGGGTTGAACCACCAGAGCGGTTGAACTTTAATTTAGTATCAATTTCATGATTTCAGTGGTATGTTTAAGAGTTTAATTTTTGTATATTGGTAATTAATTAATGTGAGGTGTGAACATATAACTTTGACAAATTAAAAGTCATGTGTGAATGAGGAATGGTACAAGTCAATGGATGCAGGTACATGTTAAAAGTCAGTTAAGTGATATGAGAAAATATCAAATTTTCGTAATTATGCTTTTTTAACGATCTATATATGTCGATGCTTCCATTTCATAAGTTCTTCCACTTTCCTTTTTAATGGGTCTAATTTTGAATCATCTGGTAATGCAATAGTACTTTTTGTTGACATTGACTTGTTAATTCATGAAGCGCCTTCACAGATTTTTCTCGTGCCACATGCTGTGATTAGTAAAATCCAAATTTGCTTTCCAAACTAACACTTTGTTTTTGGCAAGCAAAGCATATTTTTTTAGTATTTCAGAATTCTTTATTTTACATCATAAAACTTATCAAATTTTTGTACTAATTAATGGGAAGAATTTCTGTCCTCAAAATTTGTAAAAGACTAGGGGTGTGTTTGTTATGGAGAAATATAATGAAAATAGAAATGAGAATAAATTTATAGTGTTTAGTAATAAAATTTAAAAATGAGAATGAAATAATAGCGTGATAAAATTATCACTTTAATGCTAATATTATTTTTTTTCTCCAATTGAAATTGATGGGTCGAGAAGGTTCTTCTCTCCGCTAGGGTTAGGACATCCCACCGGAGTAGTGATTTCGGAACTATCAATCCTTTTGTCGCTATTGTTCTCTCTTCTAACCGGTGAAGATGCCTTAAACTTCTTGAAAGTAGTGTTTTCAGTGCTGTCAATCCTTTCCGTCGCCATTTTTCTCTCTTCTAATTGGTGAAGACGCCGTTAAACTTCTCACAATTCCGTTCTAGATCTCAATTTTGCCTTGGATTTCTCAAATTTTCTTTTCCGCACGTCTGCAAGCTAACAAAAAAACAAAGGCATATTGGACATTTTGTTGGTGTAATGAATGAGGCTCAGTGCTTGTTGATGGAAAGCACCATTCAATTCCTTTATATTTTCCGTCTTATGAACATGAGAATGCTGCTTTCCATTTTTTTTTCATCCTATTTTTCGTCTGACGAACAGACCCTAAAATTTAAAATAACTTGATGAATTTGCGATTAGTTGGTGGAAAATTCCACGCCCAAAAGTGCCAAATACCAATTATATTCCTTGCCCACTTCTAGAAACTCGCGCATTTAATCTCCCAAGTAAAGTAATCATAATAATATTTGACGTGGGCACAAGTATGAAGTGACCTCATTTATTTTTTAATGGTTCTTTTTCCTATTTATCCTCAATTGTATACTTTCAACTACCGTAGATGTCTCACGAGATGATTGGACGATTGAGAATCCCACATTACTTTTTACCAATGAAATCATGACCATGAATAAATTACATTTCAAGAATTATCCGATATATATTATTCGAAATAGACTCCATTTATAAGTAAATGTTAAGATCATTTTTAATATTCTTTTTAGTTGAAAAATCATTTATTGTCTTTAATTTGATAAAAAATTAATTAAATAATTTTACAATATCTCTTATTGGTTGAGAGGGTATTGGTTATAAATAAAACCCCATAATTAAGTAATTACAACTAGTCTTACTAAAATATAAAGAGTAAAATATTATTTTGATTCCGAAAGATATAATATAACTCAATTTAATCTTTAAAAAATAAAAATATTAAATTTAATTCTTAAAATATGTAATTTATCTAAATTTAACTAGTCTGTAGATAATTTTAAGTTAGTTATGTTAATGGATATTATCATAAATTAAATTAACTAAACTAAAATAATTGTATCATTTATAAACTAAATTTAATAATTTTATTTGTTATGGACTAAATTGAGATAGACGGTATCTTTTAGGGACTAAAATAATATTTTGCTAATAAATAAAAGTAATTTTGTGTGAGTTTAATTAATTATACATATAGTAGTCATATTATATATCTATCACACATATATATATACATGAATTTCATTGAAGGGAAATCAAAAGTATTAAACAAATTCAGCTGTATCTAAATATAAATAAACAAAATAAATCATATTATTGATTAGATCGATGTATGGGAATATATATTAGGTAAATTGAAGTGAAGTGTGAAGATGTGGTTAGACAACGACCACACTCTTTAACCTAACGAAATCAGTGATTACGTGTGTTGGCTTCGATTGTTTGGAAACAAAGGTGTCCAATCTTAGGCGTAAAATAAACGTTAACTAACTCCCAATCATATATATACATAGCCTAATAATCTACGTTATATAATTATATTATTAATGAAGCATATATATGCACCTAATTAATTAACATGAAAGGAGGTGGGGTTGGTAGTGTGAAATAGAAGCTAAAAGGGAAGCCAAGAAGTAGACTTAAGAGACGTTGTGACTCATCTAAAAAACGGAACAACCAATAATGGATATGACGATAAATTAAAGGTTGAAGAAGCTTGAATTTATATTCGAGTCATAAGTATTATATTTAATTTTTAAATAATATTTTAGATTCAAAATCTTATGTATTAAATGAGATTTTTATTTTTTATGGAAGCTTAATTAAGTTGCATGAAATTAATTAATCAAAGTGTGTTTTGAATATTAATATTTTGGAGTGATAAAGGTTGGAATGGGAGTGGACAGTTGAGAGTGTTATACGCACTGTTACCCATAAACTGTTCATTCCTCTCCAATTTCTTCGATTTGGTTAGTACCTAATTTAATTACTATATAGTATAGAATATAGATGGGCTTGGCTTTGCTTGGAAGGTATAATATATGGTGATGGTCAATGATGAAGAGGCTTTGATCACACGCAACTCACGTGGTCCTATTTTCTTCCTTCTTCTTAATTGATCTCCACTGGCAGTGTGAGTGTGAAACAAATTAATTAATTAAGGAGGGGAAAAGGGGATTTATTTTTGCCTAAAGTGTGAAAGGAAGAACAGTGTGTGGGATCCATCTTCTCTACGTAGCAGCTAACACGTGTGGATTCCAACAATAAACACCACGTTTTATTTGTGTGGTTATCAAAGTCACAACGTTTCACTATTTGATTTGAGTGGTAGTCTGGTAGGTACGATCCATTCTTCTTAAGCAAGATTTTGGGTTTGAGATTTGTGTATAAAAAAATTTTTGTTGAGAAGAGATGAGATCTCAACTAGCTCGAACAAAATTGTTTTTAATAGGAGAATACATAACTCATGTGAGAAAAAAAAAAGTAACAACGTTTCCATGTGTGTTGTGTTCGGTGCAGTACTACTCCTACTACCTTAGGCTTAGCTTGTTTAATTTTAATGAATGAATTACGGTGTTTTAAATTAAAAGAACAAAAGTTGTTAACTATCATTTAAATATGATAGGAAAGGACAAATCAAATCAAATATGGTGAATTGGACAGTGAAACTGAGAAAAAATAACAACATATGTGGAAATAGGTAGAAATGAGGTTGGTTAGTTGTTGCGTTTGATGTGGGAAAAGAAAACAGAAAAAAGGAATTAAAAGAAGTTGAAATGAATGGAGAGAACATTTTCGGATATTGAATTTGATATTCCTTCCATTACTTACATACAATTTAATAATATCATCTTTAATTTATGCAATGTAATTTTTTATAAATCTTTATTAATATTAACAATAATATTATATTAATTATTAAATAATTAAAAGAATATATTAAAATTTTAATACTCCTATAATAATAGACTTTTATCATGGATGATGGGGCATGGGGATGGGACAAATCTTTAGATGTATATAAATTGTACAATTTTATTTAAATAACTACTTATATAATATATAAAATAAATAATTAATAAATATATAAATAAGTTGGTAATATATTTCAATGAACACTTCTTTTAACAAAAATTTAAATTCTAATTTATCATATTGTAAGGAACTAATTCCTTTTCACTAGATCCAACTCCGTCGATTACTTTTCCTTATGATTTAACACTTTAACTTTAATGATGTTGTACTACTAAACAAACTTCCAAAGCCGAAACAAAAAAGTTCCTCCTTCTGTCACTTCTCTCGACATATATGTTTACTAGTTATTTGTAAGTAACTTGAATAAAATTAGTGTTATGATTAACTCATTAGTCAGTATTATGAAATTACATATCATTTTTTTTAAAAAAAAATAATGATAACTATATTATCAAATGGTTTAAAATCTCTACTTGAAAAATTATTAAATATTCATTTTGCAATATATTAATGAGGTATCAAATTAACAATATTATATTTTTAATTATATTTATAATTAGAATTTCAAATGCAATGATAATTTTGTTAAAAATATATTGTATAACAAATATTTGATAATATAAAAAAAAATTTTGATTGACACCATTTGATACATCTTTTACACATATAATTATTAAATCTAAAAGTGGAGAGGGAATGAAATAGAGAAGAACTAGTCTCATACTCTAATATGCCAAGTATCTGTAGTAGTCACTGAGTAGACCAAGACCATGTTTCCAAATGTGATGTCTACTATATTCTATATATCATATCCTCCTCTTAATGTTCCAATACTTAGAAAACATTCTGCATATCCTACAAAGAACAATTGTCCTGCATCCTCATAATGCATGCCTAATGTCACAAAATTAATGTCAATTGCCCATTCACTCGCTTCACCAAATACAATTTACAAAGCATCCTACAACTTATAACCTTATTCATTGGTACCAACTGCATCAAACTTCATCTAACGCTTCACAGCACTGTTAACTAAAGTGAGCATAAAGATAAATTAGTACAAATAGAACAACTCACTACTTCTTAAAGTTTTTATTATACATGATCACAGTATTATAGAAGTATATTTATTTTATACATCCAAGATCACACACTAAGATGATTCAGCAAATCCAACTCTCATATTCCCATAATCAAACACTGTGTGAAAGCGACCCATGAAAATGTCCCCAAGAATCCTGCATTTCAGAATCAACATCACTAAGCACTTAATTTCTGAAAATCTCTGGAAACCAGAGAGAACCAATAGGCTCTTTCTTAAAAAGAACAATTCAAAATGGTTGAGAAATATCCACTAGCTATTGAGTATGTTTTAAAAAGTACCAACCAGAGAGGCCCGCGAGGAGGAGCTATGTCTAAAGCCGTAAATCCACTAATGCATTGTGCTGCAGCTCCCTCTCCCACTTTGAGGATATACTGATTCATAAAAATGTTGCACAAGATAAGCAAGTTCTGAAGCAGACCAGATAATACTTGTAAATTAAAATTCTCATAATGTTACACTATGTCTAAACTTTACCATATTATTAGTCAAAGAAGAAGCTATATATGTTGTGCAAGTGCAACTATACCTGCTCTGGTGAGAGGTCAAAGACTGTGCCACCAATGGTGAATGAAATGTTAGGCATGGAAGATAGGCTTCCACATTCAACTGCTGATTCTCCACTTGGGCTGGGAAGCCTATCACAGAGCTGCATATGGCAGAGATATATTGAGGGTTTGAAATTGAGAGTATAGGACATTTTATTTCCTGGAAAACATGAGAAAACAAAGGATGTTTTGTTTTACTTTACCTCATTGACGTAGTCTAGGATCTGCTCTTCTGTCCCATTTAGTTTCAGCCTATTTTTCATCCATGCCACTGCCATCTCACAAGCCGTGCATCCAGCATCAGAATTTGTCTTCTCTATTACGCTCTCAATGCCCATACTGCACAATTATTTGATTGAGTGTTATAGAGGAACCAGTGGCTTTAATTTTGCACAAGTTGGTAAATAGTTTTTATTGTAATATCTATATATTCTCTAATAAGCTAGTCATCTAAGTGCAGCTTCAGAACATGTTAGATTGATCCTTACCTTACACTCCGAGTTCCGTCAAAAGTACAAAAACCAATTTGAGAGCAGATCTGTTGAGGGAGAGCCTACAAAAGAAAACATAAACATATAGGATTAGGCATAATATTACTAAAATTTACACACAGAAATTCAGAAAGCAAAGCATACTGAACGAGAGATGAAAGCAGATCAAGATAGATACCTCATTTATGAGCATATCTAATATGGTCTTTCCATATTGGGTAACCAATGCCTTGCACTCTTGGCTCACTACTCCAGCTGCTCCAATTGCATGATTAATCTGAGCAATTACAATCTGGAAATACAAAATATGGCAGCTGAATCAAGTGCATGCCATTTCACTTTGCAAGCTTATATATATGCAATTATTCCCAAAAATTGATTAATGAGGTAAACATAGTCGCAAACACTAGAGTGGCTTTAGAAGAAAACTGATGTATTCGGTTTTGTTCTGTTTAACACAATGAAAGGGATTCCTTTTCATACCGTTGGGCCTGCTAGTAATGAGGTTCCAGAATCAGCAATTGCTGAGCAACCAGCAGCACAAAGTCCTGAGAAGAAAATGAAGTATGTATCTTATATGATGTATGAATGACTATAGTCAATCCACAAAATAGGGGTAGATTAAGCCAATAAAAAATTCACATATAAGTATGTCAGAAGTGGGTTACAATAAAAAGTGTGTGTGTATATATATATATGAAATTATCCAAAAGTATAAAATTATATTGAGTCATGAATACCAGTTGTTTCACCACCAATTAGGACATCTCCCATTTCAAACTGCAATTTAATGGGAAAATGTTAAGAGAGAAAATGGAGATGGAATCCCAAGCAAGTAGATTGATGAAAACGATGGTTGAAGTTTCATTGTGGAAGAACCTGCCAATAGCCTTTTTGGGTGACTGGAACATAAGTGTGCTCACCCTTGTAATGATCTGAATCAACTCCACCAAATACAATCTCACCACCTTCTTCCCCGTCAGTATTGCGATTCAACCAGAATGAAAACACTGGTTCTCTCAGAAGATGTTGTTTCAGCATATTATACCTATTAATTAGTTTCACAAACAAACCAAAGTTTCAATTTAGACAGAAACAATATTGCAGTCGTATCAGAGAAGGATGTAGCATCTGAGATTTTCTACAATGTAATGCGAAATTCCATCATGTAGAATTCAAATATCAATCAAATGATGCTCATCATGTTACTAGCAAACATCTACTAGAAAAAATGGGTAAGGGGACCTAGTTTATAAAAAAATTAAAGACCATGCCAATCATGAATAGACCTGAGTTCTAACTATAAGTGTATTTGACATAATGACATATCTATTTATGAGTGGCTTGCCCTATACATTTTTTTGTAAATTAGATATGCTTAGGAGTTTTTCTATCAACAACTTACCAGACAGGAGCAGCATTCCCTACAGAAATCTCTTGAAATCCTAGGCCAAGAATGCCATCAAACTTGGCAGCCAAGAATGTGATGCTAGGCTCCTTGGTTGCTTCAATGAAATCCTAAGTCCAAGAAGATGCATTAAAGAAAGACTCAAGGAACAAGAGTAAAATTGATGACAATAAAAGGGCCAATTAAGAAAATTCAAGTTACCTGGTTATTAACAACCAAATCGCCAAGTGTGACATGATCCTGGCTAAAGAAACCTGAAATTGCTCCTGTTCCATAATGGATCTCAGCAGATGTCCCTTCACCGAAAAACAAAAGAAAACATATATCAAGACATTGTCATCCATATAGGTTAAGTGAACGGATCAATGATGACCGGTTATCCACAAGATAAAGTGGATATGAAGGAGGAAGCACTAGGTGATTCTGTGAATTGGTAATTTGAGAGAAATGAAGAAAAAGGGGTGTGTACCATTTTTTTTATAAGTGCTGGATTGGCTTGATTTGTATCGTGAGTGCAAATAGCAAGCAACCTGCACATAGACATAGAAACAACATGCTTTCCTTCTTTCCTAACAATCCAATTGAAACAAAATCTTTGACTTTGAACTGAGAAAGATTGTGAGAAGACTTACTGAGAAGTAACATCTAGAGGAAGGTACCCAAAGATTAGAACTTCCAGTGTCAAATATGACAGTAAACTTCTGAGAAGGAGTTCCAATACCAATCTCACCAAAGTACTGAGCATTTATATAGTTCTTTAACCCAATAATACTTGTGTCGTCAGAACTTGCAGTAGAATGATATCCTATAGTAGTGTGTTTAAATAATGCTTCTCCTTCATCGGATTCAAAACCTCTGGTAAGTAGATTGCTATGGTCCAACTTAATCTTTTTCAATCCAATTCTGATTAATTCATTACTGGGTGCGCTGACGACCACAGCCACAGGATGCACAAGTAACAGAAGAAGACAAACCAAAGAGTTGTATTTGCAAGCCATTTTTAAGTGCTCTGGAATTGCATATACATCATATGTATAATTATTTGTTAGAAATCATGGAAAATTAATTTCATTAATTACTTAAACAGATATAAAGCAAGGTGGTGATATATCAACACAAGAAGCACACACAAGTAGCAAATGATCTCTAAATTGAATAAAAAATTTACAAAAGGAAATAAAAGAATGCCCCAGTTACTGAGTGAACTCACCCACCTTGAAGATGACAAAGAGATAACTGGAAGGGATGAATAATAAGGAAACTTGTTCGCTGATGTCAAACTCTATTACCATCGATGTCAACTACCATTCCTGTGTGACTCACTATTCGGTCTTACTAGTTGAAATTCTACTGCTAAATTCGAATGCGCACTCATTATTGTTCAGTTTTTTTGTTTGTTTTTGTTTTTGGGCCGTTTAGGCTTTGATCCCAAGGCCCATAGAAGAAAAGAAAGGTCAGTGATGAACCTCCGAAACCTCACTAGCCCATTTAATCAACGTGTTCAATAAAATTTACAAGTTCAGTGTTGACTTTTTTTAAGAAAATTTTATAATGAAATGTTAATTCAAATTATCTCCTTCCTCTTTTTTTCTTATCAAACAAATTTCACTATTAACAATGCCATAAAATTATATTTTTGCCCTTATTATTTTATCCACTTTTAATGTAAAAGTAAAATGATCATTTTACCCACTTTTATTCCATTCACATCATATCATATTATATTAACATGACATTTTCATGCCCTTCAACATTCTCATTTCCATTCCCTCATCTTTTCTCCTTACCAAACACACTCTAAGACTATGGTTTAGTGGAAGGGACTCATCAATCCTTAACCTTGTCGTACTCAACGATGAATACCCTTGTCTAAAAAAAAAATTATCTAAAAATTATAATATTTTCTTAATTATAAAAATTAGTGGGCATCGAGTAGGTACGTACGCAGGTTTAAATGGATTATTGTGACTTAAACAAAGCTGAGAAGGCTTTAACAGATCAAAATTAAAAGGCAGGAAATCAGAGAGTTAAAGACTGGCAGTGGTCTGAAATTTAAATTGAGAAATAATTAAGAAATGGTTAGAAAGAGAGTTACATATTTAAATTACAAGCTGTATTTTGTTAATGTGATAAATTAGACATTTAATTTGTTTCTTAGGAGAGCAAAATATTATAAAGTTTGGTCATGATTATCGCAGAAGTCTTGAAGTGCAAGATGAGGCTAAGATTTGATGATGAGTATGAGTCAGAAGCAGCATGCAAGAGGATGGGGGTTGCTAAATCACCCAAATTACTTATTTCAGATTTCAAATACAAAATCTGTAGCGAAAGCATGCAACAAGTAAATCATGAACCCCCCACAAGCACTGTCAAAACGGGCCCGAGTCTGCGGGCTAGCCCGACCCGCCCGCTAAATAGGCGGGCTTGAACTTTGTAAAATAGGCCCGTTTAAAAACGGGCCTAAACGGGTTGGCCCGTATAAGCCCGCGGGCCCCGCGGGCCGGCCCGTTAAAAAATTTAAAAAAAAAATAAAAAATAATAGTTATTTGTTTAAAATATGTATAAATATATATGTTTTATGTAATTTTATGTGTTAAATAATAATTTTATTCTAATAATATGTATAAATAATTTAAATAATAATTAAAATTAATAAAATATTAATTTAAAATAATAAAAATACTAATTTTTAAATAAATATATAATTTTATAATTATTTTTAAAAAAATATATATTTTAAAAAAATATAAAAAGTGGCCCGCGGGTTAGCCCGTTTAGCCCGCGGGCCAATACGAGCGGGCTTGGGCATCACTTTCCAAGCCCACCAAGTAAACGACCGGCCCGTCCCGGCCCGTTTAATGCCGGCCCGTCGCGGGCCGGCCCGTTTTGACACTACTACCCACAAGCCTTAACATACCCCTTTTTATATAACCAAAAAATAATTATAAATCTTTTAAAAAATAATTATTTTTTATCACTTTTATATATATATATATTTTTTACGTATATCTCCAATGCTTTTCTCGATTTTTACAGGAAGTTATTAATTGGGTATTTTTTTAATTAAAAAGTTTTTTTTTTGTCATATTTTATTTTTGTGACACCAAAAAATTCAAAATCATATAAATATAGATAGATATATGGTATATTTTTCTTGTCAATAGAATTCATTTCTCACACTTTTTTTAATAATTGAATTTTTTTTTCAATTTTTATTAGACTGGTTAAATTTTTCTCTTCTTTTTTCCCCTTTTAAATTAATCAATATATCAACGTGAAACTAACCAAAGGAATTAGTTAAGTGCGCGGAACTAATTGTTTTTATAATGAATTTGAGCTTGACTGCTCTTGAAAGCATTAAATTAAGGGAATAGGTTTTAATGGGGCGTGATATATCAGCTGTTGAATGCTCAACCACTTTCAATCGTGTATAGCGTTGGAGATGTGAATTCTTATTTATTGTTTAGAGGAAATTAATTATTTGTAAATTCTTAAAAGATGCATATTCTCTCAAATTAATTAAGTTTTAAAAGATAAAATGTTTTAATTTATACTAGAACATAATTCATTCACATCTAAAAGAATTACTTGCAATTCAAAAATTTAGTAATGCAATTAAAAATAGAAAATGTTTAGGAATCAAATTGACTTAAACGAAAAATAACCAGAAAGTACTCTTACCTGCATAGTATTAGCTAAAGATTTCATAAGATTAAGACAAGAGATGTGTCACAAGATTAAGCTATATATGATGAGCATTAGAAGTGGAGTTGTTAGTGATGAGGAAATCAACCAATAAATAGTGAAGACCGAAAAACCTGTGGAGTGGCCTAGAAACGCTTAAAGACATCTAGAAGAGTAAAGATAGAATATATTGGCATTATTTGATCCATATAATTAATTTTATTTAGTGAAAAACAACTTTGATTATTATTGTTGTATATGTTATTTTATTTGTGCATTTGTGAATATTAATATTCAACCATCTCTTTTTATTTTATATTGGTGGGCTCGAAAAAGTAAGATGAGTTGATTAAATAATATTATTGGTTAATGTAAAATAAAATGATACTATATATATATATACCTAAAATTTGTTTGGGCCTTAAAGCTGTGTTTGTTTGCTATATAACCCGGAAAAAATTAGGTAATTTAACTTTTTTTTTTATATATTCTTCTTATCAAATAAATTTTATTTTTTATAATGTGATAAAATTATGCTTTTATTTTTATTTTTTATTTAATTTTATTCTATTTATATCCCATCATATTAACATAATATTTTCATTCACCGCTAAGATTCTCATTCTGTTGCTGTCCAAGGAATAACATCCTCTTCAACCACCAGACGCTTTTCTTGACTCCTTTTTCACTTCACCGTCATTTGCTTTACATAAGTATTACACTATTATTACTTGTTTTCTCTCTTTCTTTATCTTTTTCCCTCTCCTTTTTCTTCAGCATTTTAGTTTCTTCTCTGCCCAAATTTCAAACCAGGCACGTAAAACATACAGAATAAAACAACCTTCTACTTATCTCCATATACTTACTACAATATTTTAGAAAAAATGAAATCTACTCATGGATTAAAGTGAGAGATTCATGTATGATTTATATAAACCCAAATCTATAAAATCAGTATTCTTTAAAAAAAGTGACCAAGTATCATTTTAGTGATAGACATTCATATATGGATTTACCTGCTATCCAACATATTGAAAAAAGGAAGAAAGATGCAAAAAAAAAAAAAAAATCTATCTTTGGATGGTTTATTCACAATGAAAAGCATTTTTCCTAAAAAAAAAATGTAAAATGAGGAAAACTAGTATGCTTTCTTGTGTATAAAGTTTCAAATTTTGATTTCACTTACAGTTCTGAGCGCACTACTGCCGTAACAAAGAATATAAATTCTATAATTGTCTAATACAAATATGCGAATATTCCCAAACCCAAACAATGAAAAAGAAAAGAAATTTGCTCTTTGAGCGTAGGTAGCACATAGAAAAACAAATTAATAAAATTTTAGTCTTAGAAAGAAAAGAAGAAGAAGAAGAAGAAGAAGAAGAGGCTAGTTGCCTAAATTGGAATTATTGTTGATTTTGTTGCATGCCGTTAGTGGCGCTATTATTGGTGGCAGCATTGTTGTTAGCATCATTAGGATTAGGATTAGGATTGGGATTGGGCAAAGCAGCATTGGCCATAAGGGAAGTAATAGCGGCGGCTAGAAGGGCAGTGAAGTTGGGATCGGCTGCTATAGCGGCACCCAATTGGGAAGGGTCGTTGATATTATTATTATTATTATCCATTGGAAAGTTGGGGTTTGAGAAAAATGGGAATTGAAATTGGGTGGGAGTGGGTGATGGTGTTGTAGATGGAGAGTGAGTCAAGTCCAATGTGACTGTAGGGAAAGGAGCTGAGGCAGAAATAGTGGGCATAGTGCTTGAACAACACGGAAGCAGCGTCCTCGTTAAGAAGCTTGCGTTGATTACCCCATCTCCGCTGCAGCTTGACATTGATCCCGATAGCAGCATCTTCGCCGCCGATGATGTCGCTTGCGCCATACCCACGGCCGCCGGCGGCAACGCGTGGTTGTGCTTCCCTTCGTATGTTGTTACTAGGATTGTTCTGTCCTCAGCACACCTTTGTACCTGCACCCACTCACTCATATTTCAATTTTCAATTTTATTTAAATTAATTCAACTCACACACATATATACACTATCACTATAGAGTTACCTGTTTTCTAACGGGGCAACTTGTGGCCATAGTGCAGCGGTAATATGCCCGAGGGCATGGATTTCCTTTGGCCATCTTCTGCCCATACTTTCTCCATTGACATCCATCCGTGATCTGTTTAATTAATTAATTAATTAATTAATACTAAATTAAAAAGAAATTGAATAATTGTGAGATGGATGTCAAGTGTGACGCACCATGGGTGCCTCTGATCGAGCTCTAACTGAAACTCTTGTTTTCCTCATGGTGGCCTCCACTTGATCATCATCAACAACCTTGTTTGGACGCTGATCTCCTGTTTTACCAATTTGTTTGGATCCCGATGGATTCTCACCTGAACAAGGGGAAGCCTGCTGCTGCTCACTATCATCGTCCTCATCATCATCATCATCTCCCTCATCGTCATTAATAGAAGCCAACCCAAGATCCATGAATTGTCTTGGCACCAACACTCCTTTGCTCCTATTATTATTATTATTCCCAATTTCTTTGTTTTGCTCTTGGTGTTGGTGCTTGTGATCCTGATCACTAGTCTCTTCTTCCCCTTTATTTTTCTTGCGATCCTGCATCAAGTTCATTATGTGCATCTTGACGGCATTGATATGCGTATTCACTTCAGCCACCCTTTTGCTTAGCCGCTCATTCTCTTCCTTTATTCTATCCACCTCTGCTTGAAGAACAGCCACCTGAATCCAAACATAATTTTAATTACAACGTAACTAATTAATACGCATGCATGCATCCATCCATCATGGAATTGATGAATGTATTATTGATTTCTCACCTGATCACTTTTGACTCTTGTATCTTCAATTTTAGGTGTTATGGCTAACCCAGCGTCCACCATGGGTTGGTCCGTGCTAGTAGTCAAGAGATTTAGACCAGTCTATATATACACAAAAAGCACACAACATCATTTCATGTGGTCTCATCACAATACTATTAATGAATGAAAAGAGTGATGGACCACTCACGTTTACTTTGAAATCAAGCATAGGTGGTGGAGTGAGAGGAGAAGGATGAGCGGAGGCAGAGGAAGCCCTGTCATTGTTGGTGGAGAAGAAGTCGACTTCATTCAAGGTTCTTTTGATTTGGAAAGTGGTGGAAGAAGAAGAAGAAGAAGTATCCATGGGAGGAGGAGGCTCTTCAGAAGGAAAGGAATTCAGGACAATTGGATGATGATGAGGGAGGTGGAAGAAGCTCCCACCTGGATCTGAATCAATGGAGAGTCCACCCACTCTGCCCATAAATCCCAAGAGAGAGAGAGAAACGCAAGTGAAAGCGTTTATAAAGGATGCAATGGATTCGCCAATAAAAAAGGAAACAATAAGACCATACACTGTGTTACTTGCAGGACCTAGCTCCAGTGTTTATGTTTGCGTTGAATATTAGTATTAGGTTTCGAGTTTTAGTCCTATTTTTTTTTTTCAATGTCTCTACTTTTTTTTCTTCCTTTTTAGATTATATTATTAACACTTATTCAGTTATTCTAATCCATTCTCACCAAATTTCTGTATTCCATGACTATATTCGGTTTCAATAACTGATCTACTTTTAATTTTAATTTAGACTTGTGACGTGATGGACTCCTTAGCTAGCTAATTTGATTCGTCATCTTAATTTCTGGTATTAATTAAAATTTACAACAAAAGAAAATGATGTGAAGGGAGGAGATTGACGCGTTCCAAGAATGAATGGCTCCTATTGGAGAGGCGGGTTAAACTCGTGAAAAAGCGCGAGTCTCAGTCAACGGTTTTGATGGAAGAAAGTGGAGCCCACAGATTGAGACTAAGACCGTCATCGAGAGTGACTGTGGGCCCACGACTTCTCTCTCTCCCTAAACTCTAAACTCAAGTGTACGTATGTCATGCACCGCATTTCACTTATTATACTAACTAGTAATTACATTGATACTGCTATGCTATTTTTGTCCAAATTATTACTATTTATAAAAGATGTTAAAATTTTAGATTTAAATTTTAAAATCTTAGGAGTTTATAATTTTACACCTTGACTTTTAGATTTTGTTAAATTGTGTATAAAATTGTTTTGATACAAAATTATCGTGAAATCGATAGAATAGATAAAATTAGATAAAATTGTATGAAATCTCAATTTTATCCAGCGATTTCACCACAATATAAAAAATAGACTCGTTTGAACTTTTTTAGTATATTTTTGTAGATATCAATAACTCGACCCAACTCAAAAAAAAACTCGTCATGTTAATGTTGTTAATAATCTTATGATTAATGTTAATAATACTCAAGTTTATTGTACTTCAAATAATATGTGTTTAGATTTACATAACATTGTGAATGAAGTATCAATTATTGATAATGATGCATGGTGATAATTAGTAGAAATAGATCAAACGATAATTATATAGATATTTTATATTTTATGTTATTTTTTATTTTAAAAAATCATTTATAATTTTAATCCTATAATTCTATGATAAATAAACTTTTACAACTTCACAGTATGATTTTACAATATAAAATTTTACAATACAAATTTACCTATTTTTTACAATTTTACTTAAAATAGAGTTTAAAAACCATACTATTTACAACTACTTGTCACAAATCAACACTCAATCCTTGCTCCTCTCCCACCATATCTTTTTCTTTCTTTTATATGGTGCCTTAATTTCTTCTTCTTCTACCTCTTCATGCGTTTCCCGAGATCTAGAATATTATATCGCAATCTCCAACCATAAAATTATATCTTTTTTCTATTTAATTACTCATTAATTACAATATATGCCTCTCCATGCTTAATTGCTTCTAAAGAAAAATTGAACAAATTCAATTTCATAATTACAAAACACTACCTAAATTATATATTCAACAGTTACTTTTTAATGGAATTTTTTCGTTTTCGAAAAATCAAATGTCCAAAATCCATATTCATATCAATTGAATTGAATAGCATAAATTTCATTAGCATAGATTTCATTTGTAGAAATTAAATCTCACTAAAAATATATATTTTTTATAATAGATTTGACAATTGTAACTATTTTATAATTGTCACTTACTTTTTGTATTTATTATTGTTAATCATATTATTATTTATTTATTTAAAATTCGTTATAAGAACTATATATATATATATATATATATATATATATATATATATATATATATATATACTTGAAAAACGTACAGTACACTATGATAATTATATATTGGATAAAATTTTGAATGGGTCAAATGACTATAAAGATCATTAAGTATACTTATATTAATTAATATGTGCAAAATACTACTATTGAAGACCAATGATAAGCATAGAGGGCATAATAGTGAATCGCTTGAGGATAAAAGCACATCGAAGTATATTGATGGTGTTTATTCGTTCAGGAAGCACATTGAAACAATGATAATAACTAAGCGTATGTTTTGTACAGTGAAATATTTTAGTAAAAGGGAATATAAATGAGAAATAAATAAAATAAAATAAGATATAATAAAAAAATTAAAAAGAATATATAATAAAAGTTTACTTTAATATAAGAGAGGGAAATCAAATTAAATTATAAGACTTATTGTGACCAAATTTTATTTCCTAGGAATTAAATTCCATTTCCCTTGGCCATTCATTAGAGCAATTTATAATATATGTAGAAGGTTTAATTAAAATAGGTTGGAAAAGGTAGCGTCATATAATTGGCTATGGATTAGTTAAGAAAATTCGTAGTAAATTCATAGTTAAATTTTCTCGCCTTTTCGCGCCAAACTTTTTTACCAAATTAGCTAAGAATTTTTATCCGTAGCTAATTAACTAGAGATTTTTTCCCTAACTAATTAGCTGAAGATTAGCTAGAGAAAATTTTTTTAACTAATTTCCATAATTAAATCAGTATTTTCTTGTAGTGTTTGAAGCTTTGAAGAGCAAGTCAAAAAACAAAATCAACATACATCATCAAACTATAGTTCACTCTCCGCTTATACATATTAATTGATATTATAGAAGTTGTTTTAATTTTCCTCCATTCGTGTTCAGAAATGTTAAAGTTGGCTTTGTTTTAAACAAACACGATATAAGTGAACATATAATTAAAGACATGTAAGATTTACCTTAATATGTTGCTATTATACTAGCTAGATTAATCCCAGTTGTGCTTTGCGGCACAAATAATTAATTAAATTAAAGAGACAGAATAGAGTAATTAAATTATTATGGTCCAAAATGCTCAACTACTATAAATTAAAGATCAGGTGAGAGATTATATATATATATATATATATATATATATATATGAATTAGAACTACCACGTGGTCTCACACACACACACACACACACACACACACACATATATATATATATATATATATATATATATATGAATGCAATTAATGATCTAACTTTTTGGCATTATAAATTATAAAGCATATATATGATGCAGGATTTAAAGAGGAAACGTGATTCATGTTAATGGTGTGTCTCTTAGTAGTTCATAGGCATTAGAAAGCAGCCCCATTCTTTCACCGACAATAATAATGTAAAGCTCTTAATTAAATTATAATAAACTTTTTCATCAATATTATTGTTGAGTCACTGTTATATATGTCGATCACTTTCGGCATTTAATTTACATGTATACTCTGTTCTCTCTCTTTGACTAATTATAAACATGGATTTGACCAGAAATATATGGAAAACCTCCTTAAATTAATTTGGTCCAAATGAGATTGATTGAAAAATAAACAAGAGAGAGGGGGTAGCAGCATATAGGATATTACATGCTTTAATTTAATTAGCAACTCCTTTACTTGCTTTCATGAGAATCATAATTATATATATATATATATATATATATATATATATATATATATATATATAAACATTTCTGGCCACGCCCCATATAAGACATTTGACCTCACTAATCAAATATGTGATAAAATCTTGTCATCATCCAGAATACATGTGCTCTCTCTCTATATATATATATATGGAGACGGAAATAAGTCATAATATATAATTATTAAGGCTTAAGAGATGCCTTCCACACCTTCTGCAATAATATAATATTTATAATGTGAAGGTTGAGCGTGTTAGCAAGCTTTAATTCCCAAGTTATAAGGCACAGATTTCAACAATTTCTAATATTGAAGTATGTCGTATACCATAAAATAAAAAATTAAATGAGAGAGAGAGAAGGAAGGAAAGACCCAGCCTTAATTATTATTATAGAAGAAGTAGTAGTCAACAAATTAAAGTAATAATAATCAAACCAGTTTTGTTAAATTCCTAACTAAATTTTATAAAGGGTCCCAAGCAACTCAGTGTATCTCACCTTTAGTCCATTTCTTTCTTTCTTTATTATTTTTTTTAGTTGTATTTTTTTATTGGAGGTAATCTTATTAATGAGAATTCAAACCCAAGTTCATCATTTTAAATACAATATAATAGATGGAAGCATTAATTGTTTATAAGCTTTTGGGTTGGTTTGGGCGGTTTTACTTTCTAGGTTTATATAGAAGATCTGTAAACCCCCTACATATTACGTTGACAAACCTAACTGCAAGCTCGTTCCTGTTTTTTTTTTTTTGGTATTTATTTCTAGACTTGACCGATCGAGTTGCATAGAATATTAAAACTCAAACTCTGTCATTTAATCAAATCTAGTTATGATTTTCGTTTCTCGTCATTATATTGTTATTATTATTATTATCAAATATATTATCTATAGTAATGTTAATATATATATATATATATATATATAAGTTGAATCTACTGATTCATACATATTTATGAGAGTACTAAATTAAATTAGTGTACTTGAAGGAACTATAAAGAAAAAGGTATCAAAACATTAATCATTAAAAGACAGGCTTTGTCGTCGTCTGGCATGAGTGATCACTCGTTTTCCCAATAGGATTTGGATCTGACTTCTGAGTATATAATACAGAGCAAATTGAAAACACCAAATTAATCTTCTGGCCCAAAAAAAAGTTCCTCTAAAATAAAACAAGAACAATTAATTGACAATGGAAAACTTCTATATACATATTGTATTAATTGTTTTAATTATGTAGTTATTATTCTAATGGTAAAGACAAGCACGTATATATATACACAGCCGAAACACCTGCAGGCCTACTTAAAAAAAAAAAAGTAAAAAAGGTTCATCTGATGGAAACCTGTGGATCCGGGTCCATTTGTGGTATTTTGTTAGGGGAAAGGTCTATTATGATCCATTTCCCCACACATTGCCTATATATATAATACATGTATATATTATAGAATATATATGATACAGAATTGTGTGTGTGAAAGGAAACAAGAGCGAGGCACGTGAATAATAAATTGATAAAATAAGGGTTTCTAAAAGGAGTCCGTTGTTTGAATTTTGTGATTGTTATGGGGTGTATGAAAAATTATCCAAGGCATTGTATTCATCGTCTTGTCAAAATTTGTCAAGTAATATTTTTCTTCTAATTAAAGTCTTCAGGTCAGATCCCATTCACACACATAATAAAGATGCATGAATGTACATGCATGAAATTATCCTATGATCTTAATCTTATATATATATATATATGCCAGCTCTGCACCACCTACCTTGTATGACCACCACGCTCCTTAATTTTGTTCTTACTCAGATTTGATATGATCCCAACTATTAGTTTTCTTAATTAGCTTTCAATATTTATTATTTAATATGAAAGTTTGAAAAACAGGATTAAGGAAGATGGGAATTAAGGGGGTATTAGTGTTGTCAGAAATTTGGTCAAATTGTCAGCAATGGCCAATCAGATTGAAGTTATTGTAACAGTAATCCGTATTCATGGAATAACCTAATTAAATGGCACCCAACATCTTCAACCAGTATATATGAAGCTCTACATTCCTTCCAATATTATATTGCTGACTACCAGTTCAGTTCGTTTGCACAAACTTTTTTTTTTTTGGTAATATTGCAAGTGTATTAGCACTTATTTTCAAATTTTGATGTGTTGGTCAATTTTGTTAAAGTTTAAATTAATGCTTTTGAGTGGTAGTAAACAATTTTTTTTTAAAAATTTTGAAGCACAAGTTACAAATTAAAACTTTTGCTCCTAGTTAAAATTAAAATATTTTTAGAAAAAATAATTATTTATTTTTTAAAATTTTGTCATTTATCTATTTAAATAACATTAGCAGGTATTCAATTTTTTTTAAAAATAATTTATTTAACTAATTTATTTATTAAATTGATTAACAGTTTATATAGGTGTACCTCATATGCAACTCCATATGCCTTGGCTTCAACTTCTCCTCCAATTACAATATTAATGTCACAAAACGATCCTTGGAAGATGACTTCTAGTAAGGTTTCACTGTGTGCTTGAATTTATAGCACACAGTGATCTGACCACTGACCAGCAATATTACATATCATAGTACTGAGGGACACAAGAAAGTTGATCTCATACCTTAACATCTGAAAAGCCACTGAGGGCTCTTAAGAAGGGGCTCCATAGAACTTGCAATAAACAGATATATCATCAAGGATAAATAAGAGAAGCTAAGATTGGTCCAAATAAGACCAGCAATATTACATATTATAGCTAAAATGCATTAAAAAATTCTGGGAATGATTTATTAATTACTAGCATAGCATATTAACACAACTTTTATCTTAGAATTTCACTTAGCAAATTAAATTGTTTTAGAGAGTTTTTTGGACATGATTCCTCACTACTTAAGCCCATAATTAAAGCCCAAAAGACGTTGAAGTTTTGTGAGACTAATAAAGAACAAGTCACAACTAGGCCACGCCTAACACTATTGTGGATCAGCACTCTACTATAACTTAGAGAAGCCCAATCAAACATCAGCAAACCTGAAGCTTGTGGCATAATGGACAAATACTTGACCCAAAAAAAAAAAAGACAATGGAAAATATATATATTTTGGTCCCTAGATTTTTCAGTTTTGTTTATAAGCTTGATAGGAGTTAGTAGCTCACTTGGCACTTGCCATGTATGTGAATTTTATTAATATATTGAATGATATAATTAAGTTTTGAGAAGAAATCAACAGTGACTTTACTATGAATAAGATGTTAGAGCAATAGTAGAGAATTTGGAGTTTAAGCATTAATGGAAGGAGAATTTTTGAAGCTTGGTCACGTAGAAGTGGATGGGCCTGAATTCCCAAATTAAACTAAATCAGCGTCGGCTGTAATGATCTTTCAGAAAAGCAGTTTGGTTTTGTTGCTTTATATGTATATCTGTAAACTAATTATGACAAGTAGCCTTCCGTTGTAACCGCCCTTTTTCTATAGAGACGTATATATACCTCTTCTTTTGGATAAAAGTTTAATGGTACCGTATTACTGAACTTCAGTACATCCCTTCAATCATATAGTGCCATTTGTTAACATTAATAAAAACTCACATTAATTAGGGTCCACCATGAATGGTTTAGGAACCAACTGATTGGAGGGATATACTAAAGTTCAGTACTATTATACCACTAAACTTCTACTCCTTTTCTTGATGAGTGCACATACACACACAATAATTTGACTCAAAATTAAATACAACATGCATGGGTATATATATAGCCACGACGGTCCATGGACGTAGACTTTTCTCCCATTTGTTCCCCATAGGGATTACCATGTGAAACAAAATTCTTAATTAACTCTATTTGTTATCATTTAATTTCTATATTAATGAATTAAATTTCATTATGATTTTTATGGAATCGTTAATCAATATGTTGAGACTTGAGAGGCTACGACTGTTATCTTTTCACACTACCAAAAGAATTATATTTAATTTTTATTAAATCTATTTAATATATTAAATATTATTTTGATATTTTTTTTATATATTTATTAATGCTAAGAAAATTTTAACAATAGTTATAAATAAACCGCTGTTAAATAGCAACGGTTACAGCATAACCGTTGTTAAATAGTGACGGTTTTAGCTAAGTAACGATTGTTATATCTAAATGCCGTTAAAGAGCATCGGTTATTGTTTAATTGCTGTTATATTAGCATTTAGCAGCGGTTTTACAAACTGCCACTATTTATCTGTCGCTAAATAACAATTGTTTTTTTTTTTGTAGTGTCATTAGTCCAAATCAAAATATTTACCATTAACTATGATGACTAATTTTCTTTATGATAGTCTATCAACTATTTGCTCTTCTTATTTTTATAATATAATTGAGCTACGTTGGTTTTTTTAAATTCAAGGGGCAGATAATCTTTTCAATTTTGTAGGATTCTAGAGGTGTGATACATTACACGTTATACACTTGTATAGTTGTATGTACCAATATGCAACTTTATTAATGCTTATGTTTTTTTCTATTAAAAGAAATATGTATGATTTTATTTATATTTTTTTTTGGTGGGGGATGATTTTATTTATATAATTCATACATTTTTATGCTTTGATTTCAATTTTCGAATGATGTCTCTTTTATTCTGTAATGAAAAAGAAAAGCATGCATAAGATACTTAAATTTCAATTCCACGTGTGTTGACCTAAGAAACAAATAAAATATTTGTTTTGAGAGAGTTCAACTCCCTTTAAACTCATTTACACAAATTTGGAAGTAACCCAAAGGTCTATTCAAATTCTTAAAATATCAGACTAATAAAAAAAAACTCCATTATGGCAAGTTCTTTATTAGAAATAAAAATGGAAATCAAAATGAAATGTGTTTTTTTAGTAAAAGTGTGTGAATAAAAATAAAATTAGAATGAGAATTTATTAAAATTATTATTTTATTTTTTATATTAAAATAATAAAAAAAAATTATAATTGTATCAAATCAAAAATATAATAAATATTTTATATTTTGTATTTTTTTTAAAAAAAATTGATAAAAATAAAAAAATAAAAAATATGAGATCCAATAAACCATCCCATTCTATCATCATTTCCATTGTTTTTTCCGGGAAGAACATGACCTAAAATATAATTGGAGAGGGATAAGATGAGATGAGTATTCTAGAGAATTGAAGAGTAATAGAGCGTCTTGGCTCACTGACAAGTGACAAAGGAATGGACATGGTGAAGCAGAGTCGTACAGGACAATGGAGATTCAAAATTGTGATTGAAAATCTGAATTTGCATTGTGACGACAAATGACAGAGCCATCCACATCCACCACACCCTCATCCATCCATCAATCACCATCTTTCGCACCACCACGCTTCAACTTGTTATTTCCCACTCTCTTCTTTTCCTTCTTTTTTGGGGAATAAATAAATCAACAGGAGGCAATTAGTAATAAGGGAGAGCAAACTGGCGGATTGGTTCGGTTTGGACGATTTAGATAACCGAATCAATCCAATCCAATGACTACAAATGTCATTCAATCCAATCCGCTCCTTGAACAAAAATTGAACCGAACCAAACCGATTATAGTCGGTTTGGTTCGGTTCGGTTTGATCGGTTTTTTGACAAAATTAAAAAAAAAATTTATTATTTTTTTCTTTTCAATTTAAACTTTAAAAAATAAAAATAGTTATTCCTAACCATGAAAATCAACAAACTAAAGTCATTAGTACAATATTCCAACATTACAAACTTAAAATTACAATCCAACATCATAAAACCATAAAAATCAACATCAAAATATAATCGGTTGGTTTGGTTCGGTTCGGTTGGGATTGGACCTTATTCATCAACCGAACCGAACCAAATCGGTTGTCAAAAAAATAAACCAATCCATCCGATTATGTAATCGATTTTGATCGGTTTAGTTTGGATCAGATCGGTTGGTTCGATTTTGATCGATTTTGCACACCCCTAATTAGTAATGCAACGGAATAGACTTCCGATAAGAAAAATATAAAATAATACTGAAAAATAAAACTTATAAAAAAGGGATTGTTCATTCTAAAAGAGGTTTTTTACTAGGGAAAAAAAAGTGTTCGTTGTGTTTAGTTAAATTAAATTTTAAATTTCTAACAATGAAAATTGGGACTAGTAAAATAAACTAATTTATTGGTAGGAGTATTTATATTTAATGGGTTTGTCTATGATATAACTTGTTGTATGCATGCAATGCATAATTTTGATCGATAGGATTATAACACGTAGAAAATTGTATTGCATCTCAAGTCATCCTACTCACATGTCACAATCTTATCGACCAAAATTACATTGCATGCATGCAACAAATTACATCATAAACTCATCCATATTTAATATTAAAAGAATCTTAAATATGATTGCATATTGGTGAATCTCCTTGTTGTTCCTATGCTGCTCCAATGTACCTGCACAATGATCCAAGGCGGGGAGGTCCCCCGGATTGAATTCCGACGATCAAGTTAGATCGATGAAGAGTATAGGGTGATAATAGGATAGATTCAGTAGTTCATACCTGGGGCTGGCCTCGAGTATTTATAGGCTCTTATCAGGGGTAGTTTAGTAATTATGGGTCCTTAGGTTGGCCCACGAGTAACGGCTTTTAGTTAGAGAATGATTACATGATGTTGACAGCTGGATCAGACCGACCGAGGTGGCTCGATCGTCTTATTCGGAGGATGTAACTCGGACGGCTCAATCGTCTGGTTGGGAGACCGTAGCTCGAGTGGCTCGGTCGTCCAGTCATACTGTATCACATATAATAACAGAACAAACTAAAAACAATTAAACCTTGAGATTGGAAAGCATAGGGTCCGTCCTTTTTGCAAGAATGATCCGTGAAAAAAATGGGGAAAGGGTGGGTCTCACATGGACCACCTTTTATAGGAAAATAGATTTTTTTTTTTGGAGAATTTGTGTTTAAAAATAATTGAGATAAAATTTTTATTATACTATTTAATTTGATGTATATATATATAATTTTTTTTAATAATTTAATATAAAGAATTAAGTAATTTTAATTATTATTATTTTTTTATATTCAAATTTTACTATCAAACCTAATAAATTCATTCCCTTTCCCACGTATCCATAATTCCCTTGCCATCTCGACAGTTGAAACTTGAAACAAAAGTGGTAATTAAGTAGTGTATCTATACACTACCAGTATCAGTATTGTGCGTGTGTTCTGTTTGTTTGGAGCTAAGCTTGTGTGTGGGAATTAGATAATGGGGAGTAAAGAGGAAGAGTACGGTTTGCCCCTGTATGAAAAATGTTGGATTAAGCCAAGTGTTCAGAAAAAGGCGATGGACATCCTCATTCTGCTCCTACTTGTATGGGTTGTTAGTCACAGAATAACGTGCATCTTCTCCTCCAATTCTAGCTTCCCTTGCTTCCTGGCTCTAGTGTGCGAGTCATGGTTCACTCTCACTTGGCTTATCACCATAACCACCAGATGGACTCCTGCAACCATCAAAACCTATCCACACCGTCTCTTCCCCGAGCCTGAGCTTCCTGCAGTGGACATGTTCGTGACAACGGCGGACCCACTGGCTGAACCACCCATTCTCACAGTCAACACAGTGCTGTCTCTGTTAGCATTGGATTATCCCACTCACAAGCTAGCTTGCTACGTATCCGATGATGCTTGTTCTCCTCTTACCTTTCATGCACTCGTGCAAGCCTCCAATTTCGCTAAGCTTTGGTTACCTTTCTGTAAAAACCACAATATCACTGTTAGATCTCCTTTTAGGTATTTCTCGTCTCATCATCATACCACTACTTCCCAGTCGCCTCGCTTCAAACAAGACTGGCACACACTCAAGGTAATTAATATAAATACTTTCAAGATTTTTATTTTTCTTCTCAGATTCATGATTCAAATGCAAATTAATTAAAGAACCTCATAAATTACCTACTATAGGAGGTTATAATAAGTATTTGACTATATATTATATTATATACAAACCAAACAATCGTATGGCTCGAGAACCTAGAGGGCTGAGATAAGGATTTTATTTCTTCCGGATGCATTCTTGTGGTGGAAGTGGAACTGTGGAACCTATTGATTTTGGCCGGGTTTGTCAGTTTGTCTATATATTATTGATGTTGAACATTTTTAAATTTTTTAAGATTTATATAAAATTTTTATTATTATTGTGTTTGTAAATTTAAATTTAAGGTAATTTATGGGAGACTCAACTTATTATTTTTTTTTTGTTGATGTTGAAACTCAATGGTTTGAGAAATTTATTTTTAAAAGTTAGTTTCTAAAAGAGAAAAATTAAATTCTTTAAGCACTCTATTAAATATTTTAATTTATCAAATGTGTGACTTTATGAATCTACTATTCATATATATTTTCTTCCAATTGTCTCTAATTTTTAAAAAACGATAAAAGAAATACTTGGTTAAAAATTTAGGGAATTAGTACTCGAGAAAGTTCGAACTTTGTAATCGTTGGATGAATTTTTTTAAATTGTTAAAGTCTTTGAGTCACACTTCTATCTTTAAAAATTATTTTCACCCAACGATTGAGAAGTTTGAGGTCATTTTTGAAAGCAAAGAAAGTGAGATAGAAAAAAAATATGGAAGAAAATATTTTTCTCTTTTTTTTAATTAAATAAATTTCACTTTTTTACAAGATAAAATATTTTTATGTTTATTTTTTTATTTATTTTTACTCTATTTGTCAAAATATTCATTCATCCGTATACTATATTGGGGTTCGAAAATAATTAGTAATTGACAGAGTGGATTTTGTCGTTTTGTGTGGTGCAGGATGAATATGATCATCTTTGCCGTCGAATCGAAGATGGCCCCGATCTGCAGGACCAAGAATTTGCAGATTTCTCAAATACAGAGACCAGGAATCATCCACCCATAGTCAAGGTTTTATTTGTTGTGTCATTATATTATGCGGTACTATTAAAATAATATTTCATTTAATTAATAATCTTAAATTTAAAAAATCAGTAAAAATAATTCTCCATATATATACATATATAGTTATCAGCCGTAAGGCTTGAGCTCAAAAAAAGTAGCTTTGGATAATTTGATAGGTTATATGGGAGAACAGTGAAGAAGGTCGGGATGGGACGCCACATTTGATATACATTTCAAGAGATAAACGCCCAAAGCATCCACATCACTACAAAGCCGGTGCTATGAATGTTTTGGTATCACATGCAATAATTAATTATTAATTTCTGCTCCATTAATTCCTTAATTAATTAATGTCAATTGTTTCTAATGAATTTAATTTGGGTTTGAAATGAATCCAGGCAAGAGTGTCTGGGTTGATGACCAATGCCCCATTTACTTTGAACGTAGATTGCGACATGTTTGTGAACAATCCACAAATTGTTCAACACGCCATGTGCGTTTTGCTCGATTCCAAGGGCCAAAACGAAGTCGCATTTGTTCAGTGTCCTCAGGAATTCTTTGATGGATTAAAGGACGATCCTTTTGGAAACCAGCTCGTTGTTTTGTTCACGGTAATCATATATCTATATTTATTTTGTACCAAAATTAATCTTGTTTAATTTGGATAATCAATCAATAAATAACATATATGCAGTACATGGGGGCGGGGCTAGCAGGATTGCAAGGACCCTTGTACGGTGGAACCAACTGCTTCCACAGAAGGAAAGTACTTTATGGTCTTTCTCCTCATGACATACAAAATGGTACTTATAATTTTCATTAAAATTAACTAAGACACAATAATGCAATCACATTTTATTAATTAATTAATTTTCACGAATAGGAAACATACCAGACGAGACTATGGTTAAAAGATTTGGAGGTTCAAAGGAGCTGGTGAAATCAGCAGCTTCTGCTTTAGAAGGGAAGACATATTCCCCATGTCACAATGTTTCTAACTCTCTTGAGGCAGCCATTCAAGTTGCTTCCTGTGAATATGAATATGGCACTGCCTGGGGTAAACAGGTCTGGACTGGATTCTATTTCAATTCTGTTTGGTTTGGGATATCAGATATATATGCTAATGCTCTCTCTAAATACAAAATGTTTAGGTGGGATGGATATATGGATCAATAACAGAGGATGTGCTTACTGGGCTGAAAATCCATACAATGGGTTGGAGATCGGAAATGTGTACCCCAGACCCAATTGCATTTACGGGATGCGCGCCAAAAGGTGGGCCTGCTTCGTTGACCCAACATAAAAGATGGGCCACAGGCCTGCTTGAAATCTTGTTGAGCAAGCACTCTCCAATTTTGGGCACCCTTTTTGGTAAGCTACAATTCAGAGAGTGCGTGGGGTATTTATGGATCATTTGTTGGGGCCTTCGTTCTCTCCCCGAAATATGTTATGCTCTTCTACCTGTGTATTGCATCATTACCAACTCCACCTTCTTCCCCAAGGTACAATAATATTAATATAATCATAGATGTCACCTTCTTCCCCGAATAAATTAATGTTAAATTAATGATTTCAGGGGGCAGGCATATGGATGCATATTGCACTTTTTGTGGTGTACAACATAAACACAATGTCGGAGTACATTTTAACAGGGCTGTCAATGAGAGCATGGTGGAATAACCAAAGAATGACAAGAATAATGGCGATGAATGCGTGGTTTTTTGCTGTTTTGAGCATCATACTTAAGGTGTTGGGAATATCGGACACAGTGTTTGACATAACAGAGAAAGACCAATTTTGGAATTGTGGTGATGACGAAGAAGCGAGCAGATTCACCTTCGACCACTCTCCAATGTTCATACCAGGCACCACTATTTTGCTTCTTCAGCTCACGGCCATGGCCAAAAAGTTGATGAATGAGGCAGAGAGTGGTGGGGTAGGCGAGCTTGTGTGTGTGTGTTATTTGGTGGTGTGTTATTGGCCATTTTTGAAAGGGCTGTTTCTCAGAGCAAAATATGGAATTCCCTTATCCACTTTGTGCAAGTCAGCAGCCTTGGCCTTCCTTTTTGTGCACTTCTGCACGCACAACAACCACCAATACTAATTTTAGGAATAATTAAGGGTTCATTAATTATATTTATATATTTGTTTTCGGGCTGGGAATTTAACTACATGGTTCCTGGTAGTACAGCCGTGCAAGTGAAATATTATTTCAACATTAATTAATGATATTCATCTATTTATTTTTATATTATTTATTATGTGAATTTTTTAATCTAAAAAGTAAGAAATTAGATTAATGTATAGATGTTGGGAACAAGATCCTATGTTGTATAACACCAAATAGCTAGTAAAAAAAACATGGAGAAGAGCTTCACATAAGTGAGACACATACATGTAAATTAAAACAGTTTGTAAAGCTTACATATAAAACTCAACCTTATATTTATCTCTCTGACACTTTATTATCTGTTTTTCGTTACTATACAACGTCCAATATATTCTTTAAATATGGCAGTAGATACTAGATACACCCAAGAATCTTGGACATTCACCTATAGGGGGTAGGTTTCGGCGTTTCGCGGAGAGTCCCAAATCCATATTAGTACCAACATTTCTACAAACCTTGAAATATCCACACCCATTACTTTTTTTCTTTTTCCCATACCCATAACTCTTGCCGTTTACGAAAATGACCACCACAATTAGACATATAAGTCGAGTTGTTCGTTTAATTAATTTTTCATTAAACTTTACAAATCAAATCAAGTTGCTTACGAATAATTCTATATATACAACATATATTTATGTGTACATATAAAAGTTAAACTAGATAAATAAATTATTAACTTTCATATTTGTTCCGGAAACGGGGGGTTCGAACTTGGAGGTCCAGAGCAATCCGGGAGCCAGTCACTGGGAAGTACTTAGTAGGAGAGAAGTGAAGCACTCTGGGTAAACTGTAAGTAAGACAAGAGAGATTAACGTTAGTAAATAAATTATGTTCTTACCAAGCTCAAGGATTTGTGAGTTCTGGATGAAGATTTCTCTCTCTCTATCTCTCCAAAGTTTCGTCCCTTTTGAATGTCTCACGGGGGTCTATTTATAGTGGAAGGTAAGATAAGTCAGTTACGGGCTGATGAGTTACATCCTAAAAACATGGGTAGTGCGTGCACGTTTCTTGACATGGTAGTGGTGTCACGTAATGGGCTAAGGTTGAGGAAGTGGGAGAACATGGAGACACATGAGGTAAGTAGTGGGATGAAGTTGAGGGAGTGGGATTAGGCATGTGGATGTGGTTACGTATGTATGAGGTGTCAATTATTAATGACGTGTCTAAGAGAAGGGGGTTATGAGCTCAATAAGAACAGTAATAAATTTACTAATATTAAACCCTTACCTAGTTTACCAGGGCGATCATGCCTAAGCACGAAGAACCTTCACCTCAATCCTACCAAGCCACTCCCTAAGACTGTTCCCGGGAAAGGAGGATGAAAATCACTCCTTCACGACATTCCCAACCTTGTCTAAATTGGGCGTCACGGATGGCACTTGGCCTACATCAAACCCATTCCAAGAGCGTTGCTTCCTCGCGAAGTTGGAATGACCTTGACGTGATTCTTCTCATGTCAACACTGCGCTGACCCTGAGGGAGGGGATGACCCCATCACACTTTCCACTACCTCGTACTTATTAAAAGAGGGAAAGTGAGGTATCTTAGTTTACTGTCCAAGGGACGGATTCAATGGGCACCCTGAAGCACTTTGCTCAGCAGGGAAACTTATCACTGGGACTTAATTAGCACTTTACTTATGTTTACTGTCCAAGGGACGGATTTACTGGGCACCTTGGAGCACTTCGCTCAGTAACGAAACTTTTCACTGGGACATTAGTACCTTACTTATATTTATTGTCCGAGGGACGGATGACAGGTGGAGGCACCTTCTATGGTTTGAATGACACATCTATTCATAAAATAAGCCACTCTACATAGTCATTAAGGTCAAGAAATTTAATTAAAAAAATAAATAAGTAAATAAATAAAATCTAGGAACAATATTATTATACAAGTACATAAGAAAATTAATTCATGTTTTACATTAACAATTTTATCTTTTCATATATTTTATTAATTAAAAAATATTTGTTTTAAATTAATAAAAGGGATGAAAATGAAAAAGTAAGTGGGTCCCATTTATTTTTCACTTCTTCATTTCAATTCTTAAAAAAAATATACAAAATATCTATTATACCCCTTTGATTTGATATGATTTGATACAATTATAATATTCTTTTCTTTTTATTATTTTAATATAATGGGCAAAATAGTCATTTTAATACATTCCCATTCCATTTTCCTTACCAAACTTTTACTACTAAACACATTAAATGCATTCTGTTTTCGTTTTCATTTCTACCTAATGAACATGCCATAAATATTTAAATAAATTGTCCGAGTAAGATGGAGAAAAAAATATTTGATATTTTTTTATTCTTAAACGAGCTATTTATGAACTAAACGAGTTGAGTCTTATATGTTCAGTTTGGACTCATTTAACTAAACAAGTTTAATTAATATAATATTTAGACTTGACACATTTAATAAATAAATCAAACCCTTCCAAGTACTCTTATATAATTAAGTCGACTCCAAGTCTTTCATAAATGAATTATTGATACAGTGACTTCCAAAGCAATTAATGGAAACAACGAAAATTAAAGCTAAATTTATTAATTACCTAACCATAAGTCTCATCATCCAGCTAATACTTTTTTGTTTTTAACGATGATAACTGATAAGGTATATTTTATTTCTTAAATCAACCATGATTAAATTTTGATTTCAATACATTAATAATTTATATATATATAAAGATTGAGAGTCGAAGATTATAAACTTTTCTGTTGTTTTAATATATTTTAATAAGTTAAAGTATTAATTAAAATTGTAGAGCAATTTTACTACTCATATTAATTAGTTTGATAATATATATGGTAATATTAGGAAAAATACTGTTGTGCTAACTGAAGTTGATAAAATATTTTTTCCGTTTACAAAATTAGCTGGTATTAATTTAGTTTGCGTTTGTTTTTCTATCTTTGTTTTTCTTTTTTGTTTCTTTAAGCCATGTGAGAATCATGTGTGTACGGATTGCAATTTTAGCAGTTGGGTTTTGTTTTAGGTATAAAGAAAATGGGTTTACAAAATGGGTCTAAGTTTGAGTAAGAAAATTTTAACGAGTACAAATTTGAGTTCAGATTCTGGGATGGTAAGGGTATATTCATCCCGGTTTCAAATTCGTTGTTATAATATATATAAAAATATATTATATATCATATCAAATTAAAAAAAAAATTTACACTCACTTCACCATCACGTAACACTCACTTACACAAATTCAATCAGACTCTCATCTCACTCACACACCTCCATTCACGAATCACAATTCACACATTCACATTCCACACCACATTTTATGTCCTTATTTATTTATTTAAGGATGAACTTAAATTTTTTATGTTTATTTTATTGTGTTTGAAGTTTTTTTTTCATTTGAAAATAATTAAATTTATGAATGTGTATTTAATACTTGTGATAAAAATAGTAAATTTTATAAAAAAAAAATAGCAAATTTTTTGAGTCTAAGACTAAGTCTAGGGATCTAAATATTCAATAAATCTAAAAATTAATAGAAATTTTATAGCCGATCGAGGACGGATTCAAGATCGAAGAAAATATTGGCTATGAGAGCCAAAAATAGAAAATACAGTATCTGCGCTGTTTTGAAAAGGGTTAGGCAAAGTGCTTCCCTGTTGGCCGTGTTGGGATCTGCGCTGCACTGCACACATAAATATATGAGTTTTGGATGGCCATTTTGAATCCCCACAATATGAATATTTATACTTAATTAATATATACTGTTGGTGTTAGTTGGAGTGGGATTGATATCAGTTATTATTTGTCCTGCACATCATTATAACAATTATGGGTGTTCGACGAGCGTTTTGGGCAGATTTTGATAAAAATTTAGTGCACTTATTGATTTAAGTTGATAGCATCAAACGAAATTAAATCAAACCATAAATGAACGGTTTTAAGCGATTTGGTTTGGTGGTTTAGAACTTTTATGTCATCAAACTTAAATATTTAATTTTATTAACAACAAAATAATTATTTTAGTCAATATAAATAATAAAAAAGTATAGTAATATTTCATTTACTTACAATATACAATCAACTTAGTTCTAAAATTAAAATTTTAGATTGAATAAATTTAATCTAACCTTTTAAAAATAAATTTTAAACTTTATTATTTAGAATTTTTAACATAATATGTACTTATATATACATGTATGTGTATGCAGTTTTGTTCGATTTTTCAACATACCAAATCAAATATTGATTGGTTTCGTTCGGTTTGTCATATTTCGGTTTGGTTTGGTTCAAGTGCGTCGATTTTGTTCAGTTATGAACATCCTTAATTACAATAGCTACCTCATTTCATCGAGGAGTGCTACTGCATCTGCTAAGACCTAAACACCACCTTGTGCATAGAGTGCACAATTTAAATCGTTGAACGAAGATATTATAGTACAAATACAAATTTTTATTTTTATTTTATAATTGAATTGTGTACTTTATACACTTACTTATCACTTTATCCAAAATTCAACTCCAAATTAAGATAAGTTTAATAATTAGATGATAAGACTAGGAAAATGAAATATTTCATCTTTATCTATCTCTTGTTTAAAATTTTTAATAAAGTAAAAGTGAGAGGAGAAATAAATACACAAAAACTCGACTTCTTAAACTCTTTTTAAAATAGTCTTAATCAAATCATATTATCAATGAACATCTATACTTTTCAAATTCTCAAATCAAGTTACAATTCATATTAAAGTACACATTAGATTTGCAGTTTGGATCTTCAACTTCACCCCTTCAATCCTTGGTCTTTTAGTCTTCAAGAATTCAACTTATGTGATTTTTAATATTAATAATATGTGTGTTAGTTTTCCTTAGCTTGTTATATTTTTATTTTGGGCCATTTGTTTTCACTGCTAGTATTTACATCAGTTTAGTTAAATGATTATTCTCATTTGTTTGTTTCGGAGTTTGTTCTCTCCTGAGGTTGGGGGTTGGCCAATCCTTACACAATAAAGATTATGGTGCAATTTCATGGAAAAAAAAAAAGGATTATGGTGCAATACTTTTAAGATTTCATCTGATAATAATTTTAAGTTTGTTTAGCTTTATGTTGAACCTTAATAATTAAAAAGTTTTTACTTATAGTGCGTATGTTTTGTTTAATTTTCTTGTAATCTCGTCTAATGAATAATGTTTTGTTGTTTATCTTTGTTTAATAAAATGTGTTTGTGTTATCATTGTCCTACTTAATTTACATTAAGCTGGTAGATTTTTTGTGTTACACACACATATATATATATATACATTCAATCTTATTATTTTATATTAGTACTAGTAGCAATTATAATTATCACAAAAAAAAGATATAGTGGCAATTATTTTGAGTCTATACCAGCACTTCTTACCATTGTTGGTATAAAAAAACTCTATCATGTATCAACAGTTCTCTCCACTGTTAGTAGCTGTTGGTATGTGTTAGTAATAATTTATACTGTCAGGAATATAGTAACAGGTTAGGATTTATTAGTCGCATTTAAGACAGCTGTCGCTATAACCTTTAGTGGCAGGTTTCTCTACTTTTAGCGGGGGTTGTAACTGCTGCTATAAACATTTTTTCTAATAGTGATTTGTTATCGCAATTTACAAAAAACAACATACAGAGTTTAATTTGATCAATCCATTGCAAGTTGAAATGAATACGATTGGCCAAAAAAATGATTAATTGAACTCGTACATTTTGACCAATTCAATTATAAGGGATAGTAATTAACTCCCAAAGCAATGGAAAAAGGGAAAGTTAAATTTATTAATTAATTAACTAACCACAAGTCCCATCATCTAGCTAATGTTTTTTTGTTTTTAATGATGATGATTAAGGTATATTTTGTTTCTTAAATTAACCATGATTAAATTATGAGTAAGAAAAATGATAACAAAGGCCGGATAAAAATTCAATGGTAGCGTATTACTAAAGTTCAATATATCCTTCTAATCATATAAAGTCATTTGTTAATATTAAAATAAATTCACATTAATAAGGACCTATTTTGAATGATTTAGGATCAACTGATTATAAAAAGATGTACTAAAGCTCAATAATATCATACCATTGAACTTATTCTCAAAAGGTCACACTAAATGATGCAGGTTGTTTTTTACCCTTTTTTTATTTTGTTTTTTCCATGCATAATTGGTAATTACAGTAAGACATCACTCAAGTTGAAATGTAATATCTTTGATTTATGAACAATGATGACGACGTACGCCGACTCATCTTTATTGTGGGAGGACTTAATTATATAATGGACGTGAGGTTGGGATATTGGGGAAGCAGAGGAGATTGTTGGGACTTGGGATTAATTGGAAGATGGGGACAGAAGAAGAGTACTGTTGCGTTGGTCTATACGAGAAGATATGGGTGAAACGCAAGTGGTTCCAAAGCCTTATGGATTCCTTTATCTTCTTCCTCCTTCTCTTGCTTCTTGCTCACAGGCTCATCTTCTTCTTCACTTTCCCTTCCTTCCTCGCCTTCCTCTGCGAATCATGGTTCACTTACACTTGGTTTGTCATTATCGCCATCAAGTGGACTCCAGCAATCATCAAAACCAACCTTCATAGGTACCTAATAATACCTTTACCTTATTCAATTATATATTAATTGATACATATAATGAATGGACTTTGTGTGATGGAGCAGGGTAGGTGAAGGTGAGGTTCCTAAGGTGGACCTGTTTGTGACAACCGCAGACCCAGTGCTTGAACCACCTATCATCACAGTGAACACTGTGCTGTCTCTCTTAGCACTGGATTACCCACCTCACAAGCTAGCTTGCTATGTTTCCGATGATGCCTGCTCTTTCATTACTTTCTACGCTCTTCTCCAAGCTTCTCACTTTGCTAAGCTTTGGCTACCTTTTTGTAACAAGTATAATATACAACCTAGAGCTCCCCTTAGTTACTTCTCTCCTCATCATCCCAACACCAAACACAACTCCCCACAATTCACACAAGACTACCTACGAATCAAGGTCAATTAAGCGTTGCTATTTACTATAATAATAATTATTAAGGAAAATTCTAAATTTAACCAAAAAAAATTTGCACTTTTGGAAGTGGTCTTTAGTTTTACTTTAAATTTGCAGGATGAGTATGAAAAACTGTGCCGAGAAATTGAAGATGCGGGCAAGAATTTGAAGCCCTGCGAGCTTGAGGGAGAATTTGCGGTTTTTTCAGACATCAAGCCGAGAAATCATCAGGCCATAATAAAGGTACATAATGTCCAAATCTAGGGTTTGTCGAAAAAGGGCCGGGCTAGATCCAAGAGAAGCCTATGGGCCCAACTTATTTACTTGTTCACATTTGGAGTTTTGTTTTTGGTCAATACGTTGATAATGATAGGTTATATGGGAGAACAAGGAGGGTCTCCCTGATGGTTTGCCCCATTTAGTCTATATATCTCGAGAGAAGAGACCAGAGCATCCACATCATTACAAAGCTGGTGCCATGAATGTTTTGGTAACATTATTTATTTACTTCTTTAATTAATTAATTTATTTTTAAATTAATTAAATCACTGTGTGAATATGCATAAAATGAATAAACTGATATGCGCAGACAAGAGTGTCGGGGTTGATGAGCAATGCTCCATTTATGCTGAACCTGGACTGCGATATGATGGTGAACAACCCTCAGATTCTTCTCCACAGCATGTGCATTTTTATGGATCCCAAGGGCCACAAAGAAGTTGCGTTCGTCCAATGTTTTCAACAATTTTTTGAAGGGATCAAAGATGATCCTTTCGGAAACCAGTTTGTTGCTCTTTTTCATGTGTGTTTTTTCACATATTATAACAATTCAATCTTTCACATTAATTGCATATTAAAATTAAAATTAACATTTTCGTTTTGTCAAATGCTTGCATTGCAGTACATAGTACGTGGAATTTCAGGGCTTCAGGGACCCTTTTATTCGGGCACAAACTGCATCCACAGAAGAAAAGTTATATATGGCCTTTCTCCTGACGATCCCCAAATTGGTATTCAAGGTTGCCCATTAAATTATTAATTAGTAGTAACTAATTAACTATATTCTGATCACTGTCTTCGTGATTCTGTGTACATTGCAGAAAAATTATCAAATAAGGAACTAGAACAAAAATTCGGAAGTTCCAAGGAACTTGTCAAGTCAGTAGCTCAAGCCCTGGAAGAAAAGACAAATCCTCCTAATCACATTATTAGTGGTTCCAAATTTTTGGAGGAAGCAACCCAAGTTGCTAGTTGTGGATATGATTATAGCACTGACTGGGGTAAAGAGGTCAGCATATAATTTTTGCATCACAGTTAACTAAATCACGTTTTTGTTTTTCCATTCATATGAATTTTATTATTTTAGGTGGGGTGGTTATATGGATCAATAGCTGAGGATCTTCTGACAGGGTTGAACATCCATAAAAAAGGTTGGAGATCAGAAAGTTGCACACCAGAGCCCAATGCATTCACAGGGTGTACCCCACGAGGCTGCATAACCTCAATGATCCAACAAAAGAGATGGGCCTCAGGTTTGATTGTGAACTTATTCAGCAGGCAAAGTCCCATTCTGGGCTTTCTCTTCGGTAAGATCCAATTCAGAGAGTTCTTATCCTACTTGTGGATCACCAATTGGGGCTTACGCTCTGTCCCTGAATTATGTTATGCTCTTCTACCTCCTTATTGCATCATCACCAACTCCACCTTCTTGCCTAAGGTAACCTCGAAATTCAACATTAATTCCATTATTTAATACATAGTATAACCTCTGACTCTGATAATTAATGCAAATATTTCAGGGACTCTGGCTGTGGATTCATGTTTGTGTTTTTGTGATTTACAACGTACACAGTCTAATAGAGTACATTACAATCGGGCTATCAATTCGGACATGGTGGAACAACCAGAGAATGGGAAGAATAACGACCATGACCGCTTGGTTTTTGGGTTTGCTAAGTGCAATGGCTAAGCTGTTGGGGATATCAGACACAGTGTTTGAAATAACACAAAAGGAAATCCCAAAAAGTTGTGGTTCTAATAAGGAAGATAATGATGATGATGGGAGGTTCACTTTCGACGAGTCACCCGTGTTCGTGCTAGGAACCACGATGTTGATGGTTCAACTCTCAGGTTTGGTTATAAAGTTGTTGGGGTTGCAGCCACCGAATGAGATGAGTGGGAATGAATGTGGGCTTCCAGAAATGTTGTGTAGTGTGTACTTGGTGGCGTGTTACTTGCCGTTTCTTAAAGGGCTGTTTGGGAAAGGAGAATATGGTATTCCCTTATCTACAATTTTCAAGTCGGCGGCTATCACCCTTGTCTTTTTGTATTTTTGTACTAGTACCATTAAGGGCTGATATTTACTGATTTAGTCCCTCTTCCTCCTCAATCTCTTATTCTACTTGCTTCTGATTAGAAAAGATGGAATAAAAATACACACTTAGTCTATTGCAGAAGTAAATTTTCATACATTTAAGTTTGGTTGTCTACCTCTCCACCGTGTGGTCCCCTGTCCATTAGCAAACATATCCACAACGTCTATTGCAGCACTAAGTTTTCCATTATCCAATTCTTCTCTTAAAATTTGAAAACTTAGTGATTAATGAATGATGGGTTTGAATAGCATATAGTATAAATTGGTTTATTGATTGTGTTAGGATTTGTGAACTTCCCAAAGTGGACATGTTTGTGACAACGGCAGATCCAGTGGCGGAACCTGTTATACTCAGAAAAAACACAGTGTTGTGACTATTGGCTGTTGATTATCCATCTCATAAGCTTGCCTGTTTACCTTTGAGTTTGAAGTACTATACATTTCACCTTGAAAACCTATAATTTTCCATGGATGCGGAAGGATTGAAACTCCCATTTATCTTTCTCAGATTCAAATACGGCCACCAAATCAGCTGCAGAATTAATAATAAAATAATTATGACTCTTTATCAACTATTCCACAACTAGCAATAGCAAACCATATTTTAATTCTTATCATCAGTATTGATTATTGAACCATCAATAGCTCTAAGTTCAATGCAAATTAGAGCTTCCAAATAAGAAACCGAAGGAAGGAAAGAAAGAAAGAAAGGCTATGTTACAAAAATGGCGATCCATCAAGGTGAAGCGAGTGAAGTAAGTAACCAGTCATATCCAAAATTTGCTAATCGATTTGATTTGCAATTATGCCCTCTCTATCCTCCTCAGTTCTAGTTCGCTGGATCCCACTATCCAGCTCAGAAGTCAAAAGGAAGAATAGTAAAATATGGATATTAGAGCAACGACACCGTTTCTACCTAAAAATGCTTCTATATATTGGCGTTTTGCAGTCGACAGACTCTAACCATGTTTATATTAAAATAGTGGAATTGTTTATCAATGTTGTACGTTGAATCACTAAAATTTTTTTGTTGTAATGGATTTTCATCAAATTATTGTTAGAAAAAGGTAAAAGTAGTTTTCATGCTTATATGTGCCAATTATCTCTATAAACTTTTCTTTTGTTATTAATTATATTCTTGAACTTTCATATATTTAGCAATATTATTATGGACAAAACTTATATGTTGTTGCTTACATGCTTTTGGTAAGGTTAACCAATTAAAAAAAGACATGTGGTTGGTTAACCTTACTAAAAATATGTAAGCAACATCATATAAGTTTTTTCCTATTATTATTTTGTAATTACAATTATCATTATATCACTGAAATAAAAGGTGTTGTCCTAACAAAATTGACAAAAAATTATAATTAAATATATAATTTGATATTATAGACAATATTAAAAATTACGACTTAAAAAAAAGACATTGAAGACCACAACCCACAAAGACAATTACATTTGTATATTTAGTTTAAAAAAATCATTAAAAATTAAAAATTAAAGAGTCCAGTAATAATAAACAAAATTTAAAGACTGATATATACCCAAAAATTAGGTCGGCGCATATCATTATCAAAGAAATAAGTTATTTCTTAAATAAAAATGTATTGGCTAAAGAGTGGGAAACTATATATCAAGTTATCAACCTTACCAAGTTACCATTACCAATCCGTTGTTCTGTTATTCTGTATTGCTTTTGCACCAGAAATTTGAAAACGTTTGTTGGGTTGGGCCTGACTCCGAGACAGGGTCAATTCCATTACAGCTCAAATACAATATGTAAAATTGTTTATTTTAATAAATAAATTAATTAAATAAAGAAAACTTGAGGGGCAAAGATAGAAATAAATTGAGAGCGAGAGAGGTGTATTTAAGGAAGGTCAATACTCAAGATTGAAGACTCATGAGCAAGCCGTAGTGTCGGTCTTAGCTGTTGACAATACATTATTGTATACTGCAATAACATTCATTTCTCTTCACACTCTGATTTAGAGGGAAGCGAGGAAAACAGAGGGACATGGCTATGAATCAGTCACGGGTATCGTGTAGTCCAGTTCTGTTGAAGGTGGGTTTAGGGGTGGTGGCTCTGTGCATAGCAGGCTACATACTGGGTCCACCTCTCTATTGGCATTTCGTGGAAGCCATAGCTGCGCTGAAGCACTCCTCTTCTTCTTGTGCGCCTTGCGTTTGTGATTGCTCTTCTGAACCCATCCTTTCCATCCCTCAAGGTAATTTCATTTCAATATCCCTTGCCCTTGCTTTCTGCCTCCTGGATCTGCTTGGATCTCTTTTCGATACGGTTTCCCCATTACTTTTTCCTACTAGTTTTGATTACCAACTTCAATAACTATCTCTTGCTACCTAAATTTTACTTAATGCTGCATATGTATGTCCTCTTAGAACTTTGTTGAAGCTAAGTCGAAGATCTCATACATTAGGTCTATGCAAATAACAAGGCATACCTGGAATATTCAATTCTCAACTCTTTTGATCAAATTTAGAATTATAATTTTTTGGAAGAAAATAAAAAAAGAAATTTTACGAGATCTGATGCCAACGGACTTCTATAATAATGGGCATAGATTCGTACTTCCTATTTGGACGCCTGCTTAAATTGATGGAAATGTCTTTGACTTGGGTAGATCTAGTCGCACAAGCAATTTAAACTTTCACGATACGACTCTAATTGAAATAACCAACTGGCATCTTCAATTTATAGTAGTGTCCCTCTGTTGAGGTGATATGGACATGCTTATCCTCATTCCCCTGGATCATAATTTCTGTTATGTAATCCTTACACACTTGATTTATACACTCACGTCTGTGTAAATGTGAGGAATCTCACTATGCTACTTCCATTTAGTGACCCCTTCCTTCTGAATGCTTTGTTATGCTTATGGGCCCTAAATCATGCGATTGTCATATAGTATTGTTGGTCATTTGAATATGCAATAGCTGACAACTTCTCAGGGCACAACACCGTTCATAAATGTCATCATGCAGTACCATAAGGTTAAGTGTCTTGAGAAATCTATTTATGACTTTATTTGTATATAATGTAGATCTTTGCTAGTTGCTTTCTTATTTATATTATAATGACCCCATAGATACGCCTGACCTTTTCCAGTGGGTTTTCTTGGTTTCAAACTTTTCATGTATAGTTTGAGTAGACTGGCTAACACAGTCTAGAACAAAGATAATGAAAGCGAAAAAATTTAATGAAGCACTGAAAACATTTAGTGACTAATGATTGTCAGTGCCCTTTTACAATTGCTTTTAATTTGAAAAAATATCCTAAAGACCATGACCCTTAACCATTACTGATGAATGATGTCTCTCCTGTAAACTACAGCTATTTCCCCCCTTTTTTTGGAGCTATTAGAGCAATCTGTGGTGTGTTGCATCCTTCTTATGAATTGACAACAAATTAAACTTTTGCTCATTTTATTTTCATTGTCTGTAATTGTGCAGGGCTTAGCAACACTTCGTTTGGAGGTTAGTTTCTGATTCCTAAATGAACTCCGCTGAAGTTTCTAAATTGATTGGGTGAAAACTGTACATACTACATAAGCTTGTTATTTCTGTTTAACACTCACATCTATGATGGTAGGATTTACTAAGTAACATAGTTGCACTCACTTTATGTGGTTGGATAGCTTGTTATTTCTTCCTAGGTTGGGCTTTGGGCCAACTTTAAGGATTAAAGTCACAGATTGCTCATGTTCTTTCAGTGTGCTTTCCTTTTAAAAGAAATAATATCGATTTTGATTAGTTAATCAAGGAGTATCTGTTGTGTAGTAGCTTTATGTTTCTCAATCTGTAGTCTTGTAACTTGCTAAACAAAATTTTTGTAGTAAACTAGTGATGCAAAAATTTCTCTGTAAGACAAGTATGATCTAATGCGCACAAATATAAAGATATCAAACTAGTAAGAATTTCTATATAATCCTGAACTTGTACTAAACTTGCTCAAATTACATGTTGCTTCATGGTTCATGGTTTTTCTAGCCCTCTTTAGATATAGAAATTTTAGTATTATACTGATAAGTTCCTCTGTCGCCTGAAATGTCAAGCATAGTTTCCTTCTTTTTTCTTAGCCTGAAGCTGCGTTGTCATATCCAATTTGGGCTTCATTGGTGTTTGTCAGATCCAACTCTCTTTACCAACTGCTCTTTCTTTGCTTAATTCAAATTGTTCAGATTGTGCAAAGCATGATCCAGAGGTGAATGGAGACACTGAAAAGAATTTTGCAGAGCTGTTGTCAGAAGAGCTAAAATTACGAGAAACTGAAGCTCTGGAAAATCAGCGACGTGCTGACATGGCTTTGCTTGAGGCTAAGAAGATTACATCTCAGTATCAGAAAGAAGCAGACAAGTGTAATTCAGGGATGGAAACATGCGAGGATGCCAGGGAGAAAGCTGAGGCAGCATTAGTGGCTCAAAAGAAGCTCACAGTATTGTGGGAACTGAGGGCTCGTCAAAAGGGATGGAAAGAAGGGGCTTCCAATTCTCATACCCAATCTCAGGGAAAAGTACAGACTGCTTAGAAACACGACGTGGCCTTCAGTGGAGTGATTGTTGCATGCTATTGATAGGTCTTTTGCTACTTGATTATAAACGTTAACAGTATTCATAGATATTCGTATATCCCATATAAAAGCAAGGCGTGCTTCTGAAAAATCAAGTGTAAAAAAGCTGATGTTGATGTATTTCTACTCCAAATTTTGGGTAACTTCTGCTCCTCCGAGTGTTGGGAGCTGGAAAATGTTAAATGTTGGGATAAAGTAATACGTATAAGATTATTTGTTTAAAACTTACTTATATCTGAAGTCTCCTTGGTTGATTCTTGGTTCAAACTACTGTTTACTAATTTTCTAGATTGGGAAAAATGCAAATGGCCTTTCATTTACGTACACAAGAAAACTTTCAAAGTTTTTAATCTCAGTGAATTTCAGCAGCTTTCTGTCGTACTATAACATAATAACGAATGAACAGTGCTTTCTTCGTTGTTATATTTACTTCAATGAAATTGAAAAGAAAAGGCTCCTTTCTTCAGTGATAGATTACGTGAAACAAGTCGTATATGGTTATAAACTTTGAAGAACCGACCTTTAATTGTAAAACAATTTGAGAATTATGGCTATCTTCTATATAAGTATTTCCCTTATTCTTTATTTAATAGTTTTAAATTGAAATTATAGTTACAACAATAATTATGAAAAATATACATGATACATGCCTCTCTCAAGACTCTCACCCTGCTTCTGGCTGGAGGATAATAACAATAGGTTTTGATTGGATACATGCAGTAGCATGACAAGTAAACAAATCATGACCTTTCATTTCGCCCTTTGAACGGCAGTGATGGAACTTGAATTCCCCGTGATGGAATCGTATCTGCGAAACAAGTGGGCCACAAACAAAGTGGCCGTGATTGTGATAAAGTCCTTACCCGCACACTGTTTATTCGACTCGCTCGGCGTCCCAGTTTGAGGCCCATTGGACCAATACAAATAGTCCAACAACTGTGGGTCTTCGGCGAACCGGTCGGGTTTGAAACTCTCCGGTTCGTCGAACACGACCGGGTCTCTCATCACGAGCGTCTGGTAGCCACACAGCAACTCGCCCTTCTTAATGTCGAAGGCCGAGTCATGCGAAGTGAGCCGGAAATCCTTTCTGGCTCGGCCGAATTGCAGCGGCACTGGCGGACTCATCCTGAGAGTTTCGTACACTAGGGATTGAATCAGATGCATCTCTTTCACTGAGGCTAAACTGAGGGTGGACCCACCATTTTCTCTCGCTTCCTTCTTTAGCTTCTCTTGCAACCCGGTTTGATCGCTCGCTATTTTACTTATCAAACCGGATAGGAAAATCGTAAATCCACCAAACGCGTTGAAACCCATTATGAACAGCAAGTTGTGGATCGCTTCGTCTTCATTCAACCCGAACTCGGTTTCGCCTCTTTTTATAACATCTTTGCCTGAATATTAAAATTTATGGTGAGAAGAAAAGAAAGAAGCAGAAATTGAGTGTAAAATAAAATGGACATATGAATGATGCAAAGTTACCTTCCTTCTTGATGAACTGGTATAACTGATTGTAGTCGCCGCTGACAAGGAAGTAGGGGTAGGCAAAAGAATGGAGGAATATCTCTTCGAGAGGCTGAAGGATGCCAATGCTAAGAGTAGGGAGGACCTGGAGGGCGAGCCAACGGTCCAGCATAGCGTAGCCGGACTCGGCGATTTTGGCGTCGCGTGAAGGGTCGGCGCCGGCGATGGTTTTAGAGAAGAAGGAGAAGAGGAATCGCTGGAGCGGGAAGATGTAACCGGCGGAGGAGGATCCGGAGAGCGTGGATTCGATGTTGTCCCACATCACATCCATATTGGATGTCAGTTCGGATACCCATATGCCGGAGCTCCGTTTAAGGATGTCAATGGCGAAATTCTTCAACTGCACGCATAGGTAATTATTGGCCGTTACTTACTGTTTTCATATCATCATGCCTTCACATTTGTGACATCATATATTCATATTAATTATTGGACAATTATGGAATAAGTCTGCCTCCTTTGTACTTTAAAACTTCAAACTTCAAATCCTCAGATTTTCAAATAGTGATTAATACTAATTAAGCATGAGCAACTAATAATAACACATATTTTAAGTCTCTCACCTATATTTTATAAAGCTCAAAATTATCCCTTGGGTAGAACTAGCATGCATGCTAATAGGAAGAAGGTAAAGTACATTTGTATGTTAAATTTTTGGATTAATTTTTAATAGTCTCTTGTGTCAATTTTGTGATGACTTCATTCTAACTCTTAACATTGTTTAGATTATTGATGACAGATAATAGTATGATATTAAAACGACGTCACTTTATATAATTGTTGACTCATTCTTCAAAATAACATCATTTTTTATATTAACGTAAAAAGAAAAAATAACATTAGTTTAGTATCTCTTAAAAATTATAAGTGACCATAAATTATTAATGTTATATGTTTAATATGATATTATTATTTTTATCATTAATAATTTAAATAACGTTAAATATTGAGATAAAATTTAGTGTAATTTGTAATTTTTTAAATAAAATTAACAATAAAAAGATTAAAAAATATAATATAAAATTTTTAAAAATAAAATATATTTTTGCCATATGGAAATTCACATCTATCAAACAAAATAATTTGTCGGTAGAAATATGTAAATATACTTTTTATAAAAGAATACTCACTTATGGTATGTATCTATTATTTAAAAATATGTCAAATCAAGTACAAATAAAAACAAAAGACAGGAAATTAATTAATAAGTGATGTTGGGGTCACATGGCTCTAACTATAATTGAAGTGAGAGGACGATTTTATGATATGACCCCAAGTCCCAACAATTATGAATTATTTCTGATTTCTCACATCTGTAAAACGCATCTCGTTTCCAAGTATAAGAGCTTACGACCCCAAATTGCAAAACAAGTCTCTGCTTCTGATGTACACCACATGATTATGATCCAACTAATCACATCTCACCGAGTCGTCATTATTTTTAGTAAATGTCCAAGGCCGTACCAACCCTACATTATCTTCATGGTCCCAAAACCAGACCCTACACATCCCGGTCCAGACCCGTAACAATGTATAATTGTAACCGAGGATCAAATGAGGTGCAAATTGTATAAAGTGTATGAAGTGCATTATCTAGACCGTTAAATAAAAATAAAAATTCATATCTGTACTATAACAATTTCATCTAACTATTCATATTGTGCACTTTATGCACTCTACAGCAGATCCGATCCAATTGTAGCCTGTACATCCTCACTGAATTGAAAGCTATTATAATTTTGCGGATTGCACCTTATAAAATCGACTAATTTCAGAGAGTTCTGGAAATTGACTTTAAGGCCAAACGTTTGTCTATATTTAATTTGTTTCTCTTTCTTTAACTGGAAAGATTCCCTAGATTTTTTTTTATCAGTATTATTATTACCACATGCCCTAGACTGACTGATTCTTCTTCACTAAGTACTAACTAAGACCAATTTTTTTAAAAAGGAAAAAGAAAAGAGTAGTGTATTGTTGGAATTAACAAAAATGGAAGAAGAAAGAGGAATGGAACCTTAGCGTGTTGAGGCTCAGAAATGTCCTGATAAACGCCGACTCTGATGTTTCCGGTGAAGGCGACGCTGGGCATGAAATCTCCGATGAGGATGTTCTTCTTGTCCATGAGATCCATGTCGAAGAGGTGAGAGAAGGACTTGCAGTCGAGCAAAGCGACGACGTTTGGATTGACGTTGAGGAAGAAAGGGAAGGAAGGAGGGACATTAGTACGGAAGACGGTGCTCTTATGCTTCTCCATCCGCTTTCTGAAGAAGGCCTCTGGTTTCTGGAACCAGAAGTAGTCTAGGCGGTCGGATAAAGGTCCCAGCAACGGCCACCCGTAACTTCCGGGAACGGTCCGTAGGGGCAAATCGGTGGGCGACGGTGGCGTAGGAGTAACCAGCGACGGTGAGGACGGTGGTAGAGACATGGTTGGGGACATGCTCATGAGGAAGGGCATGGGCTTGGGCTTGGGCTTTGGACTTGAAGTGTAGTGTGTATGGAAGCTTGTGCTGAACTGAAGAAATAGAGAAAATATTGGATGAGGGGATTCGTGATGATTGGATCTATTCTATTTTTAACTTTTAATTCTGACGAATGATTCATCATTATTGATGTATGGTGATGATCATATTTGGATGAATCCCGTAGGGGCAGTCACTGTTCACAATTTGGAATGGAATCTTCCGAGCGAGGGTATTTCCGTAATACAAGATGTAGAGCCCCAAGTAAAATTACTTGCCCAAGGGTTACTCCAAGTTCATGCTTTCGTCACTTCATGCCATATATTTTGTGCATTCTTCCTATCATACATAGTTTTACAATAGAATTGAATTAAGAAGAAAAATGAAATTAAAATTGGTAGGAATAAAATAAAATTGAATTTTTAAGATAAAAAGTATATTTGATCTATAAAAAAAAGTAACATCCAAAATTTGTAAAGGACTAAAATACTTTTAATATTATATTTTAAAAATAAAAAATAATGAAAAAAATTAGCTTTAATTATGTATAATTATAATGTTAAGAAAATTAAGAAATTAAAGGAAATTTCAAAAAGTAAAGATAATCATATGAAAAATTAAGGATAAAACTTATGTTCATTTTCTTATGTCCATTTCATCTAATTCCCCAATATAATTATGACACGTGATAAAAAGTATTTAAATGACCAATCACAGTAGAGAGAGAATATAGAAGACCACCTTTTATATGACCAATCATAGAAGAAAGAGAGTGTAAATACAATATATGATTGGTGGAATTGGATAAAATGGACATAAGGAAATGGACATAAGTTTTTTCCAAAAATTAATAATGGGGACTAATTTAATTAAAAAATTTTAAAATTAAGAGAACTTATTTAAAAAGGTAAATTGTGAAAAAAAAAATTGAGTGAAAGTAAATCACAAAAATAATTTAACCTTTATAATCGTAAAACATGTTAAACATCAAATTTGAGGGGCACAAAATGTTAACAAAAGGAGGGATAATTTGTCTTTTTGCTTCAATTTCAATTAAATCAAAATTTTTCCTTCACTCAAGGTTGGAATTGAAACTCCAAAAAAGGCTTGAATTTGATAATTCTTGGAATGGCAATTTCAAGTTGTTTTGACAAAAGTAATTTTTGAAAAGTGTGCAATTTTAAATTTTTTTTTTAAAAAAAATTCAGTTATCAAACATTTTTTTTTTGCTAAAATCAAACATAATCTTAAAGGACTTTATTTTAGCTACAACCTTAAAGTCCTCTTTGGTTATTTGTTTTACGGATATAATTTGATTATAATTCATCATTTTTCATATCAAATGTGCTTATTTTTTATAATTTGATAAAATTATATTTTTATATTTACTTTTTTACTTAGTTTTATTTTATTTTCATTTTTAATATAAGGATAAAATAATTATTTTATCCATTTTTATTTCATTCACATCATATCACATCCCTATTTCCTCTAACATTTTTATTTTCATTACATCCACAAAAACAAATAACCAAACGAATCCTAAGAGGAGTAGCGTTGATTGAAAATCTTTTCGCATTTGAATGAATTTTGAAATTCATTTAATATTTGATAAAATTAACTTGTAAGAAGCTGTTTTTGAATATTTTTTTACTTTCTTATAATTAAAAATGTAAATAAATTTATTTTTGTAATTAAATTTAAAAAGCCTTTTTAAAATTCTATATTTAGATTAAGAAAATTGCCAAGAATAAAATAAAATTTCGAAATGTAAATTTAAATAAAAATATTAAAACCAAAATCTTATTTTCTTGGATTGAAGTGAACAATGCAAACACTGATTTTGTAAATAAAAAAGTGGCGATTCTGAATTAAAAATGGAAATGTTCAAGTAGTTTTTACATAAAATAACTCTTTTATCTAAAAAAAATAGTTAAATAAGATGAGAGTATAATTTAGTTGGAAAAAGATTGACATGTATTTGGGTATGGGTTCATGGGTTGGACGAGGGATGTGGTGAAGGAGAAGCATCAGAAGATGGGAAGGTAAGAGAGCATCGTGACCGTATGTATCTCCGGTTCTCCCGTGAAAATAATAATAAAATTAAAAAAAATATAATAATATGTGTTCCCACGTCTTTATCTTCACCAGTATTCAACTCGTAAAGACATCGTACGTGACTGAGATGCGACGAAAAACACGTGTACAAATATAATAATGTATTGAGGATATTTAGTGGCGCTTCCACGCGTCCAATTTTAAGTTGAGATTGAACTTTTCTTTAAGGGCAGGGATATTAAAATCACGTTTGGGAATTAATTTAGATTATTGTGTTATTGTGTTTGGTTGGAGATGAGAAGGGAGATAGGAAAATTTTAGTGCTTATGGATGGGAAATTTTTATTACTGTGAGAGAAGAATGTGAGTAAGGTGTAGGGAAATAGAGAAAAATTTTACCTTTGACAAATGATTAAAAGTGATATTTTTAAAGTGATATTTTAAAAAATAAAACAAAAATATTATTTTTAATTTTATCTTTTATATAATATAATTTCATTTTCTTACGTATCAAACATATATTTTTTTAAATCTTATTCTATTAAAATACTTTCACTTTCATTTTTCTTTTCTATAAAAATAATTTTCCTAGAACCAAAACTCAACCATGTGTTGCAATAACACACAATGTCTATATTTGTCATCATCGATATAATTGACGGGAGGAAATTATATCAAGCTAAAGATGATAGTGACAGACACGATTGCTAAACACGTAACTATTGAATTGAAAGTGTAAATCTTATATAAAGCTCAAATTTAGATATAGGCACGTTCTTTACGCAGAAATAGAAATGAAAATAGAAACGAAAATGGAAACGGAATGTGTTTCTTGTATTTAGTAGTAAAAGTTTGGTAATGGAAATGGAAAGGGAATGTATTAAAATGACCATTTTATCCCTTATATTAAAATAATAAAAAGAAAAGAAGGTTATAATTGTGTCAAATCATGTCAAGTCATAGGGGTATAATAGATATTTTGTATTTTGTATTTTCTTTTTTTTTTAAAGTTGATGGAAATAAAAAAGTGAAAAATAAGTGGGACCCAGTGAGCCCCACCCATTCCATCCTCATTTCCATTGTTCTTTCTAGTAAAAGAACATGTCCATAGTGTCAATTTTATACACTCTTCGTTTAACATATCAAAGCACTACATGCATCCAACAGCTCCCAAGTCACAAACCTTGGAATTATGGTTATTAAACTTTAAATTTTAAGTAAAATTATAAGAGACAGATAAATTTATATCATAAAATTATAAGAATTTACTTATTATTAAACTGTACGACCAAAATTATAAATTTTTAAATGAAAATAACATAAAAATTAAGATATCTATATGTGTGTGTATATATATAAGTATTTTCATCCATCTAAAGTCTCAACAAGTAGCACCTTAAAAATATGTCAAATGATATTCTAAATGATTAAAGAGTAATGCTATAATAATTTATAACAAGTAGTGTTCTAAAATTTTTTATCACATTTCTTTTAAAATATAAATGTTTGACAAATGAATATTTAATTTTTTTAGGGTAAATTACACTTTAATGGCCTGTGGTTTGGCCTAATTTCAATTAAGTGTCCTATGGTTTCATTTTTGTCAATCAGGAGCCCTGTGATTTATACTGTTAACAACTTAATGCCCCGTGATTTAATCGATTAATTTTCTAATTAAAGTGTCTCATGTGCAGTGCACATGATCTTTAAAAAACTTCCAAATCTTTATTTATCTTCTATTGTTTAGATCTAAAGTCATCATTTAAAGTTTATTATTAAAAACATAACCTATTTTGACCTAAAAATCCAGAAACTGAGTTGCGAGGGTACAATTACTAAACTCACAAACAAGATACAGTTCAAGGTGGGCTTATCTGCTCTTTACCTAAACGGTTGAAATGATATTTCGGGAAGGCAGAAAACAAAATAAACAACACCATACCAATTAGTACAAGTCTGCAACATCATATGAATAATTACAACATCTATACGGCCTCTTACTCCAGTATTTGCAAAATAACAAAATTAAAGGGAAATATTTTTTAAAAAATTACAATCTTTTTGTTGTTTAATATTATGGTATATGGATCTGTAAAACTAATTAGTACAAGTCTGCAGCATCATGTGAAAAAAAATGTTATGTGCCTGTGTTGTGCCAATTTGATGGTCATAGCAATTTTCAGTAAAAGTAGTTTTTGGTATAAAACGTTCAAAAAATGATGATAAATTCTTGATACTTAATATGCATGTGCCCACGAAGTGTTGTGTGGCGCTACTATTATCTTCTTATCATGGATGATGAGTTTGATTTTTAACGTTAAAATTATATTAGGTTAAATTTTGAATGATAAATTTAAAATGATGGCTTTAGATCTAAAAAATAGAAGAGGAAGAAGGATTTGGAGGTTTTTTAAGTGTCATGTGCCCGGCATATCGTGTACTTTCTTTAGAAAATTAATAGACTAAATCATAGGGCACTAAGTTGCTAACAATGCAAACCCCAGGACACTCGATTGACAAAAATAAAATCACACCTAATTGAAATTGAACCAAACTACAGGCCACTAAAGTATAATTTAACCTTTCTTTAAACCTATTAATGAATAAACTAAAATTGATTTTTTAAATTAAAGTAGAAAAAGTCAAAATTAAAATTAACCTAATTTTAAAAAATTGAAAATGATATTATTCTACTAATCTCATTTAAATTTTAAAAAATAATACAAATATTATAAGAATATTATTAATAATTCTTATTATCATTAATTGTCTGTAACTAAAAATAAATGAGTGTTTTTTCTAAAAATATGGACCAAATTAAACTATAAATAATATTTAGTTATCGTAACTCTAAATAATTAATTGTCTTTTCTAAAGAACTATGTATTGAATTATTAATCCAGACTTGACCCAGTCGTGCACCTTGCTATAGTTGTAAATGGTTCAATACATAATTAATAATTCAATAATTTATAGTCAAATAATTAAACCAAAGAAATTAAACTATATTTTCAACTAAGAAAATCAAATGATCTTTTTGTATAACCATTTGATCTATTTCCACCACATCATACATCATTATTAAGAGTTAATACTTCATTACTAATGTTATGCACATATCATTTGAAGAACTACAAAGTTGATCATTATTAATATTAATGACAAGATTATCAATAACATTAACACGAAGAGTTTTTTCAGATCAAGGTTTTGATATTCACACAAATATTAAAAAAACTCCAAACAAGTCTATTTTTTAGATTTTGATGAAATTATAAAATCGTTGAGTAAAATTACAATTTCATGCGATTTTACCCGATTCTACAACGATTTTGTATCAAAACAATTTTGTACACAATTTAACGAGATTTTAAAATTTAAATCTGAATTTCAATGTGCTCGGAATTCACCCAACTTTGATGCTTACTAGGTCTCTGTATTACCATTAGAATCGCCACCTGAAAATTATATCATTAATGTGTTAGATGTCTCAGCAAATAAATAAAACCAAAATGACAATTCACAATTGATTGTTGAGTTATGTTCCACATTTTGGGAATCTTTGTTGCGACACATTGAAGTTATATCCATTGAACTTGCCAACTCTTCATACATGACAGAAAAGAAATTTTATACTCAAAGCTTCTAATTAATTACCTTCATCCCTCGTCATTAGACCGCACCAAGTGATTGAAAAATAATCACATTTAATTATGTAAAACTAGAACAACATATATATATATATATATATATATATATATATATATATATATATATATATAACAAGAATTAGTAGAGAGCCCTATACGACCATCACTATAATATATATATATATATATATATATAGAATCACCATTTTCTGTGATGCCAAGATGCCGTGACAATTAAGTTTATATTGCAAGTTTGCAACTAAGATCAGTTATCTACAATACTCGGCTGATCTATTATCATAAAAATGACGGACGGAGTTCTCAATATGAGCTTGTGTCAATGAACAAAAATAAAAAGGAAACGAATAAAAAAAATGATAACGAGCTATAGTATTTCAATGAAAACTCACTTGTTGCTGCACAATCATGAGGAAGGCTTATACTAAGATCATCCAAGTTCGGGCAGCTTTGAATGCTCAACCCATTCTCATTTGCTAGATGCAACAGACATATGAAACACAAGTGAGGAGAAATGTCATTGATAGTCGCAGCAGCATTGCATTCGCTAGGAAAGCTCGCCAATTTTTGCCTGAAAGATATCGCATCTTTTTTACCCTTTGGAATAAAGGATAAAAAAAGAGCAAATCAAGGCAAGAATTAGGATTCGTCCTCAAAGTCAAAGATAACAAAAAAAGGTCGGGTATCTACTTAGAGTCTTAGAACAGAATTAGTAAGGCCGAAAAATAAAGCACTAGCAAGCCAACAAAGTCCCATAGGATATTCATATAGAAAATGAACAAGAATGCTGAAATAAAGGCAGTATGTAATGAAGAAAACAAAAATTAGCAAGCATTTTATTGTAGCTTAAAGTGAGGAGGCTGGAAGAAGAGATGTGCAGAGTGGATCAACGCTAAAGAAAATGGACAAGCAATCTTGGCATACTTGAGAAGATTCTTGAATATGGTCCCAAAGAGTGTTTTTGAGCGCCTGGACGTCAACTTGTTTGGAAGTTTTGTCATACTCAACTTCAATTTTATTGACCTGTACATTTGTAGTTAAGCATGCTTAAGCTCGAAACAAAATAATCTATAGCAAAATTGTCGGTTGACGAAAATTAATGATACAGATTATTGATGAAAAGCATTGTTTCCTCCCCGTGTTATATGCCTAAAATAAGCCAAATGTGAAGAGCAGAGTGTGCAAATAATGAGACAAAATATCATAACCCAACCTGACGAGGCTGAGAAACAAGTGTGGTAGAATCCTCATTGTCACTATGAGCATCCCCATAGTCACCGCCACAAACACTTCCATCATCCCATGAAGGGAAAGACTCATAGGCATTGCGTTGTTCTTCGGCTCCATCTGCAAATAGACCAAAGTTTGTGATACAGATGACCAACATATGAAATGTTTTGTATATATTGACACGCAAAAGAATTAGGAGAATACGTGTTCGGAAAATAAATAAATAAATAAATTGGAAATACAGTGACACAATAATTTACCTGAGAATTTTTTCGCTCTCCTCCCAAGGCACTAGAAAGATGGAAAATATCACCAGAGAAACAAGTAAATATTAATCCAGAGAGAGGACTTGATAAGAATTTCCATATCTTAAAGAAAATACCTTCACATTAGGTAGAAGAAATAACTTGACAAGATTCTCCGGCTGATAGTGGCAATCCTCCGGAAGTTTTGTGTGACAAGGTGGTCTATTTTTAGGGAGCAGTAATGATTTAGGATTCTTGGGAGGAGCAAATATATCAGGCATTTTTTTCTCAAGAGAACCTGCGAAATCTAAATCAACTTCTGCCTGCCTCTTACTTCTTGACTGTTTAGGATTTAGGGTTGACCCATCTTCGGAAGCAGGATGAACGTCTGAACCTACAAAACAGATTCTAGATCAATTATTATTCTGAACACCCATATATCTGAAACAAATACAATCCCTAAGTTGTCCACCTTTAGCTTTCCGGTACTTCCAATGCTCAGGACCTGCCCATGCATTTTGCTTTGAACTAAAACCCAGACTTAAGAATAGATACCCATCAACATCTTCAAATTTGCTGTCCATATCAGGATCTTGAAGAGGAAATGGTTCATTTTCCTACAAGGTTGACGTATTATCAAATAACTCATCATTCATTCATATGAAATTAAAGATCATCAAAGATAGGCATAGAAATTTTTCTAAAATGATGGCACATAACAAAACCTGAGGGTAACTAGGAAAGCTTGAATCAGCATCATTTGAGCCCAGATTAACCACTGTGTGTTCATCATGATCTTCACTCCAAGACATGCAGTTCCCATATTCTTCTCTGTCAATCCCAATTTCACAATCATAGGTTGCACCAACCTCTTCTGCCTCATTCTGGCCAGAAAATTGAAATTCGGAGGGCCTTCTATTATTTTCATCAAATTGATTTACTATAGTCGTGAGAGTCGGAGAAATTTCATCCTTCACACGCATGTCCAGTACCATCTGTTCAACACATTCTATATAAAAAAAAAAAGACGAGTAAATCACAATTAAATTCAATGATTCTACTTATAAATGACAACCAACTCTATGGCAACATACCTCTGATGGAAGAAAGATCAATGGTATCTGAAATATCATCTTGATTTTCACTAGTCATGCACTTCGCTGGCACTTCCTGTGAATCGAAGAGGACCATACATTTACCATATACACTGAGATTAGTCATTAGAAGACCCCTGGCGCCACCTTCATCAAATTGTGCTGATGTCTGGTGATAGAGGGGGTCCACGGCAAATGCAGCTGAAAAAACATACATTTTCAGCACAATATAAATCTCACACCTCAAACAAGTAAAAGAAAAGAATGGGACTAAAGATCACCATCAAACTTCTTCACATTAAGAACCTCAAACGATGACTCCAGTGTTGATAATGGTGACAACTGCATCAATAAACTATTCTTAGAACTAAGCAGAGAGTTCAGTTAAGCAGACTAATCCACATATCTTAAAGACTATTAACCTTTTTGTCCATGTCTTTCCGGTTTCCTTCTTGACCTTTTTCAGCATTGTCATCCTGCAGAATAGTGTCTGACATTTATACCTAAGCATCAGTACTAGTAAACAATCAAATAATACATAATCAAAAGTTAAATGTACACCAGCCATTCAAATATTCATAAGATATCATATCACCGATTATGACCATTGGTTCATTATTAAAAGACATTCCACACATTTTTGCATGACAATTTTGAAAAATTTACCAACACTAGAGTCTTGAATTTTTTAATAGTAAATTATTTATTTGTCTCTAATTTCACAGGCTTTTGGCAAAAAATAATTTTAAAGCTAAAGTTGTTTAATAGTTAAGGTGTGGGAGGTGGGCCTATCTTAGAAAACAGATCCTGTTTTGTCCTCCCTTCCCAACAAGGGTAAACACGAACCTTTGGGTTTTGCAGAAAAATAAAAATTTGGGCAGCAAGGCTTTCCACTTTTGACGTGGTGTAGATAAGATGGTCTTAAACTCTAATTTTTCAATCCTTCCATAAGTTAGTTAGGATATGTAATGCTGAAAACTGCCATATGACATTGCTGGAAGCTATCAAATTCAAAGGTTACTCGACGACTGAAACTTCCAAAAGATTTCTTCTTCTCAACTATACAGTTGTGAGTGTGACAAGAATTATTTAGAACATGAGTACTTATAATAAAATAAAGAAGGCGACATTCCCCATTAGTGCCCATCCATTGACCAAAGGTCAAGGAAGCGGACAATAAAACTAAAATAATTAAAAAAAAATGAAGATCAGGAAATATTAGGCTCAACAAGGAAGCGGTGGTAACCTTGTTCAGTTTCTTGACCTGCTCTATTCATTCCACCAAGGACTTTATATGCTTCAGAATGCACTGAATCTACCCTTAATGAATAAATCTTGACTCCAGCTTCAAGAGTGCAACTGGCCTGCCAAAACCAAATATTAACAAATAAGTAGATAACAATTACATAATTTTTCTAATTTACAATATCTTTCACTGTTACAAGTCGATCTGTTCAATCATAAATGAGAAATACAATTCTTCAGAATCAATGGAGTGTGCCATTGCATATTTGCATACATATGTATTAAAATATTGCTGATGACCTCATGATTGAAGAAATGGTACATAACAAACATGTAATAAATGATTGAACTATTCAATTGAGAACCACTTGAACATTTAATCAACTTCTGAAACCAAATTTTGTCCAAATATACTAGTGAGAATCACACTACTCTATCAGAACAACGTACCTTCTGGAAATTAGTTTCTACATCATCTTCTCCAACTTTGATGATATCAGTAAGGTGATCAATCAAATTCAGCTCCCACGTATTTTTCTGATTAATTTTCTGTAACAAAAAAAGAAGAAGAAAGGAACAATCCAACATTAAGAATTCTGTAAAAGCTTACCAAAACCATACTAAATGAGTTCCAAATGACATAAGATTTTCCAAATCAGTTATATAGGATATTAGGAATCCACATATTAGCCATTAACTCCTTCATTTGGCACCTCAACAACTATGTGAAAGTTTGAAAACCAGAAAAATTTTTCTGCATAATTTCCACAACTTCAGGTCTGCAAAGAGGGTACCAATCGAACTTAGAAATTAATGAAATTTGGCAATTATAAACTTTCATATATCTAGTTTTAGCCTGCCAAATTTCATAATTTTTGGGGCTCATTAAATATGATTTTCACATTTTTCTTTATGCATCACAATAAAACCCAAAATTTCATCTTTTGGGTGTCAACATGCCAAAATTTAAGATTGGCCTATTCCAAACATGTTTATGCTTTATATGGCCCTTCTAATACGAATCGAGTGGAATCAAAGCTCAAGGGGAAAAACTATCACTTCAGCATGCATATGGATTACCACGAACACGGATTTAATTGCATTCTCGATTATCATATTATATTATTGAAAATAAATTCTACTTCTCTATTGAACCTGGATTATAAACTTCCCGACAAGAATAAAACTATAAAGTTTTACTTAACACAACTAATCAACAAAGAGCTTTCAAATTACTGTAAGAAAAATTTAATATAAAATTACATTTTCACTGGCAAGCTTGATGCAGTTCTGAAGCAAATCGAGAATTTGCTGCTTGTTGAGACAGGGAGAATCGGCATCTGATGATTCGGACTGCAATTTCGCAGCAACTGCCTTGCGGCGAATGGCTGCAGCACGAGCAGCACGGGCCTGAGCACGTTCCAATTGGTCGTCGTTGGAGCCCAGGAAAAAAGGACTTGTAGGAGATTGGATACGAGCTGCCATGGGGAGCCTCTGTTTCTGACCTATCGTGGGATTAGGGCTAAGAGTGTCCGCCATGGAAGATGGAACCAACAAATCTACAATCAGTTTTAGCGAAAATTGTTATGTTTTTAATCAGCACTGATGCAATAGAGAACGAGTCAAGTTGAATGCGAATCACAACCCAGAAAGACAATGAGTCACTTAAAGTTTGTGCCGAGCAAAAATGGAAGCAGAAAACGATTTACCTTGCAGACGACAACAGCAGCGAGAGGATTTGCGGCAGAGAGGTTAAATGACGGTGAACACGGGAGACGGTGGCGACAGCGGCAAAAATACAAGGGTGATGGCAGATGGAATTTGTTCCTCACTGTTGCAGCGGTGGTCGACGACGGTAGTGGCAGTGGAAGACGCAGGCGAGGGCGGTTCTTTCAACCTCTCTTTCTCTAGGATGCAACTCTCTCTGTTGCGAGATCCCTCTCTCAAGGTAGGTTTCGGAGAGCTTAATTGTGAGCAGAAGTTTTGGAGTGCGAAGATTCACAAAGGAATTGCGTAGTTTCCTTTCCCTCCATTTCCGTAATTTGAATTGGTAGAAGAAGAGGTTAGGTTTTTTTTTTTTGAAACAAAAGAAGAGGTTAGGTTACCCCAGTCCCAGTGTGAAAGAGACATTGGGCTATATATGCGCGTATAGAGCCCAACAATGGAAGTTGATGGAGTAGTTTTTTTCGTCACTGATGCTGTCGTGATTTGTGAAACTGTAGTTAATCATTCATATCATATTATCACTACTCAGTAGTCAGTACTCACTAGAAAGTAAAATTAAAGAGAAATAGTATACAGGGGGCTTTCATTTTAATACTTTTGATTAGAGTATGAGACCCTACGTATTTTTTTTTGGTCTGGATAAGAGACCCTACATTTCTCGTTTTCTCTATGCTGTAACGTGTAAATATCCATTTCCTCATCCGTTGGTCTCTTGTGTCTGGATATCTTTAAAAAATAATAATTTAGATAAAGTTTATTACGTTTTTGTTATTAAGTACATAAATTTTATTTATACTTTCTCTTATATAGTTGGTCATGTAAATTAATATATTATAATTAGTTATCCAAATTTTTTTTTATGTGTGTTATATATATTGAAAAACTTTTAACAAACACTTAATAAACCTCACTTAAATTTTATCCATAAAAAAAGTTACTTTTCCTTTGAATAATAATATGAAGTGTTTTGCTGATAATTGCGACATTGTTTAACTATTTATTTCAACCAATGAAAAAAGCTTTAAAAAACTATTTGTATTGACTTTTTACCAAGTTCAAGACAATACATTCTCTCTCAACTAATAAAGAAAAAACTTTAACAAGTACCTTAATAAATCCTAATATGAAAAGTCTATCATTAGTTTTTTTTTGTCCAAAGCCTACCATAAGTTGTTTTTAAAAAACAATAAAGGTGAAAATTATTTTATTTATTTTTTATGGGAAAAAGTTATTTTATTTATTATCTATACAGAATTCGTTATGGTCCAAACAAACCCCTCAATAAGTCGAGTCCTTCATGCAAAATTATTTCTTTTTCACGACGTAATAAGATAATTGAAATATATTATGAGCATATTGTTTTAGTATCAAAATGCATCTATCTGTTTAAAAGGTCTGAAATTCTCATTACTTTTTTCTTCTATTAGCATGAGATTTATTGAAGATGCATATAGCTAGCTAGACAACCGCCAATCCTTGAAAATTTGTAGCCAGGATGTTTTTATTTTTGTGATTCATGCATTGAAAAACATACTAGGATTGATCTCTACCAAATTGACTATCCTCCAAGGATGACCTAAGCCCACAAGAGCAAAGCATTAAAACACTTTCGACGCCATACAAGAATTAAGAAAGAAAATTATAGCAATCAAATATATAGAATGATCTTCATACACAGTTGAAGTTAGTGAGGCAAACTAGCTAGTTTGTTTCCAGAAATTAAATACACTTTACATTGAGAAAGCAATTCCAAGGTGCCCTTCTTCAATCTAAGAATAAGCAGAATTTAAATACTTAAAGAATGACCACATTCAGAATTCAATTAAGCTAAAGATAGTATACAAGTGAGAATGTCCGGCAAAAGAGGAAGCAGTATCCTTCGACACCAAGGTGAAGCCTCCACCCACTTTATAGACGTGCAACAACAGGAGGCACTGTTGTTCTATGACGATGTTCTCATCTAGCAGGTCATGCAGTGACACTTCACATATGGTAGAACATTTAGTATTGGTCCCATGGCATCCTAATTGGAATTCCTCATAAAAAACGCTATAAAGCAACCCAATAAAGCACCGGCAGCAACCTGTTGTAAAAAATTACACGACAACCAATTACCAGAAATTAAACAAAACAAATATTTAGACAGGTAGGAATCGAAAACTAATTCTAAAGCTTCTCTCCTGTTCTACAAAATAACGCTAGTTCTTATTAGTGAACTGTGAAAGTGATGAGAGCACATCCAATCATATTCGTATGTGATAGGGTATGCTCAAGGAGATACTCAAGTAATAGGGATGAATGATACGTCGTGAATATGTCACATAAGTCATATTAGTATTTAAGCCGTGGAAGGTTCAGGCCAACACCAATAATATACATTGGTCAAGTCACACATGAAAAATGAAATTGCAAAAGCTTCGGGAGAACCCTGATGTTCTCAAGGAAAATTTACTCCAGAGAAAAGATATTACTAGTTAATAACAACAAAAAATAATTTTGCTGGTCAACACAGATATATACTTATATACGTATTTTTACATTTTAACTCCCTCAGTTTTGCCATAAAGATCAATATACACCCCTGAAAGATCAACTTATTTTGGAAACATGCTCTTGAATTACAGAATGCATCAAGAAATAGCCACCAGATTCCCATTAGCACTTTGCCATCAGCTATCATAAGACTAAGACCAACCAAATTAGTATATCTTGCCACAAACACCATCCTCAAAAACAAATAAGGTTGGATTCAAGCAAACAATAAATAAATTACCAGTTAAAGTGGCAGATAGAGCACTAAGTAAATGACAATTTTGAAATCATTAGAATTGAGAAATGCAACTCTCCAGATAAACATCAATTGGTGTGAATTTTATCATTTAGAGAAATTTAATTCCCCAAGCATTTGGAAACTAATATATAAAATGTTTAGATACAAGTAACAAAAATTTAAAATCTATGTAGTGTACATGTCCTAACTTGATGGGCTCATAAACTCAAGATGATAAGCAGCTTGAACAATTGCTCTTACTGATCATAACTTTTTGTTGCCATGTCAATTGCTAAATGACTTACAAGTCACAACAAATGGAAGGATAAACCCAAACTATTAAATCATAACTGCTCATAAACCTAAAAAAAAAAAAAGCAATCATAGCAAGGAATCACCATAATAATAGTCAAAATCCAGCAAAAAGCACAACAAACCTGAAGTGGAGTATGACCAAGTGAATCACGCAGAGGTCTGACATTGGACAAAGGGTGTTCTGGTGGTAGCTCACATACAATTTGATTCAGCAACTGTCATGAACACAGATATTAGTATTACAATGAACACAGATATTCAGCAACTGTCATACTAAATAACTTGTAATCATATGAGGTGACCTTCAACAAGAAGAATGACAAAGAATTCAAAGCAAAAACTAAAGCAAGGCAACATTATTATCATAAATTAAAGAAACTTACTTCTGCTTGTCGACCAGCATGAAGTCTAACTCCTGTGGCATCATACATTACCTATGAATTTTATACAAAAATTAATCATCCCCACTTCACAGTAGTAATCACACAATCATCCAACCAGAAATTAAGGAAACAAGACCATCAAAGATACTTTTCCACGACTAAAGTCTAAATCAAATATAAATAGAAAGAGGTATTAGAACTAAGATAAGGACATGGATGATTTATTGGATAATGGTTCCTGCATGTACTTGTCTCAAAGAAGTATGTATGGGGAAGGGAATAATCAACCAATAATGGAAATGCTGAAACTACTAATATAGTGGGGTTTCACATAGTTATAACTTGGTATCAGAACATTTGAGGTTCCAAAAAGGGATCCATTGCACACCAAATAAAAAAAATCTTTATACACACAGCCAAAAGAATATCATAGATTAAAAGAGCAATTATAATTTTCTCCATTTAATCCGAAGACTTATAGAGGTCATTGTTAATCTCAATTCTACACAACAGAAAAAATTTATGGCCTCACAAAAGATAAGACCTATGTTCATTGATAAATAAAACTTCTGTAGACTGAATGCATAAGAATCTGGAGAGAACAAAATGAATAAAATTGATTAAAAAAAATCAAATGTGAAACCTACATGAATAAAATAATATGAAGTATACAAATGAGGGCGAGAATGTAAGAAGTTGGGAAGTTAGAATAACCAGGGAAAAAAGTAGCATATTTGATCATAGACAAAGACGCAAAGTACATACAATACACGCCAAGACAACAGCAACAGCAAATGCGGGTGACCCTGTTCCTTCTTGGAGACCTATAGCAACTGCTAGAGCTGACACAGTAGCAGAATGTGATGAAGGCATTCCACCTGAATCAAGCATCCTTTTAGAATCCCATCTCCTTTCCTTATACCTGAGTATCTAGGAGAAAAATTTAGAAAACTTGAGCTCATATATTCAATCTTACTTAGGATTGTACTAACAAAATTGTTCAAGTCCAGAGCCTTATGAGCAATTGCATTGTTAGGTATAAAAAATCTTTAAAGTCTCATCACACTAGCGAAGCGCATCTTAAGATGTCAATAAATGCATTAGTTGCATGAAATATAAATTTAACGAACTAATTTCACCTCAAATAAATAAACCATTCAGTATTATTTTATCAAAACCCAAAGACTTATAGGTTCTAACAAGAATAAATACCGGAATTCTTAAAAGGGAGAAAACATAGGTGTTGATTCAAATTTCAGCGAACAGTAAAGAGAAAAAAAAAATTGCAGGTTCACAATCTCCCACTAATAAGAAAATGAGAGATAAAATAAAGTTCTAAGGTTTCTTGCCTTCTTTTCTTTTGAAAAAAAAAACATAATATACATTTATCATTTATCATGTTATATCTTTGCTAAGATCTCCAACAAAAATATTAATTTGTGAAAAAACTTTTAGAAAGACTCGATGCTAAGTTATACAAATATACATTTATCATATTGTCATTAGAATATAAAAACCGCATTCTTGCCAAAGTTAGTTATGCTCTGATAAGTATGAACCCCACTCCTCATTAAGGCTTTGGCCTAATTCATGAGACAAATAACAATTCCCTGTGGCAGCAAGAAAAGCACTGAGCTACAAATAATGAAGAGTTAAATCCGGTAAAATTCAACATCCAAATACACCGGTAAACAAAGCAATTAAGCAAATCGATCAAAACCAAAATTAAAGCATACGAAGAAGAAAAAAAAAGTAAGATCTAAATAAACCTTGAAAAATAAAGGGGAAAAAAGGGGGAGCATATAGCACGGACCAGGTGGTGAAGATCTTAAGAAATTGGGCAAGAGCGAAGGAGAGAAACGCTGAGAAAAGAGGAAGATTATAAGGAAGAAGAGATGTAGGTGTCGAGGCGGATGGTGTGGATTGGGTAGCCGCGGTGACATCCGCCATTGTGACCACTTCGTCCATATACCAAGGGATCACTGCGAAAACCACCAATTTGCCTCCGAAGCTCCAAGCTCTTTCTCTCTCCGGCAACAGATAGCGTTGCGTGAGAGAGATGACTCAGAGTGTGAAAAGTGAAGGGGGTGGGACTCACAAGTCACAAGCTATATTGGCCGGCGAATACACTAATTTATAAAGAATGGGCGATCCAGATTCCAGAGGCGTAGAGAAGAAAGTAGGGTGTAGCCTACCAAGTCTCGATGTTGTTCGTACGAAAGAGATCTGTAAATTGGAACTGTAACGCGTAAAGCTACGATTATTCTCATTTCAATAAAAATTCCATTTTGTAGATTACATCTAGTTGACTAGTTGACACAAAAACTACCCATTTCATAAATATTTATAAATAATAAATAATTTTTATAATGTAATAGATTTGAGTTTAAATTTTTACAAAATATATATATATATATATATAATTAGTATCAGAATTTCGAATCTCCAATGAAAAAATAATTATGGGAAACAATAATAGTATGAGGGTTTTCTAGTTAATAGAATGAAAATATGATTGAGTCATAAATCATTTACAAAGCGCACAAACAATTAGGATTTTTATTAAGTGAATATGATTTTAGCAAGATGGACAAATCCCTACAACATAATAATTTACAAACAACAAAGTGCACAGCCATTATTATTTTATTATCTAATATTGCTTTTTTAATTAATTAATTTATTCATTCTCATTTTTACATATTATTACTCTATTAAAAATCAAATAGGCGCACAAAATTCTTTTTGTTACAATTGTAATTTCTTTTAAATAGTCATTTTCAATATAAATAATTTTTATGCTTAAGAATAAAAAATAATTAACCACTTGCTCTTTCACATCTCACATATATTAATTTTTTTCCTTATATTATATTTAATACATGTAATTTTGAAATGAATGACAAAAACGTCTAAAGCTATAAATATAATAAAAGGAATTTATAAATTCTTAGTAAAAAAGAATCTATAATAAGAAAATGTCTAAGGAAAATGCCACAGTAAGAGCCAATTAGTGAAGCTTACCTGCTCTATGATGGCAGAGCCACGTAGACCCCTTTGTCCTATTTAACAAACAAACGTGTCTACAAGCACAATCTCAAAACGCCATCCCAATAAGTACACACAGAAGGCCTCACATGCTCTCTAGTTTATGAGTTTATCTTTCCCATCTTTACTTCCTTCCTATAAATTCTTAACCTGCCTTCAAATCAAATCAAATCTCATTTCCATTCACACTTTTCATTAATTCATTCATCCCCTTTTCTTTGCACAAAAGTTAGAAAAAAAAAATATATATATATAATGTCTGCCGCTTCATATGTAGTGGACGACTGTCGCGGCGTCCTTCAAGTTTATAGCGACGGTTCCATTGTACGCTCCTCCAAGCCAAGCTTCGACGTTCCCGTCCACGACGACGGCTCCGTTTTGTGGAAAGATGTCGTTTTTGACTCCGCTCACAACCTTCAGCTTCGTCTCTACAAGCCCGCCGATTCCTCTTCTTCGTCCAAGCTTCCCATCTTCTTCTATATCCACGGCGGCGGCTTCTGCATCGGCTCCCGTACCTGGCCCAACTGTCAGAGCTACTGCTTCCACCTCGCTTTCAAGCTTCGAGCCCTCGTCATCTCTCCGGACTATCGGCTGGCGCCAGAGAACCGGCTCCCAGCTGCTATTCATGATGGATTCACGGCTGTCAAGTGGCTCCAGGCCCAAGCCATGCGCGATGACCCTGACACGTGGCTGACCGAGGTGGCTGATTTTGATCGGGTGTTCATTTCAGGTGACTCGGCCGGAGGAAATATTGCTCACAATTTGGCGGTTCAGCTCGGGCCTGGGTCGCCCGAGTTGTCGCCGGTTCGGGTTAGAGGTTACGTCCTATTGGCACCTTTCTTTGGCGGTACCATCAGAACCAAATTAGAGAGTGAAGGTCCCAAAGATGCTTTCCTCAATTTAGAACTGATTGACAGGTTTGTATAGATATTTATGAATAATGAGCAAGTTATTTAAGTGGATATATATGAGTATGTTTGTGTTTGCGTGATGAAGCAGATTTTGGAGGCTTTCAATACCAATTGGAGACAACACTGATCATCCCCTTGTGAATCCATTTGGGCCAAGGAGCAAGAGTCTTGAAGAGATAGATATTGAGCCGACGCTAGTGGTTGTTGGAGGAAGTGATTTGCTAAGAGATAGATGTGAGGAATATGCAAGAAGGCTTAAGAATTGGGGGAAGAATGTAGAGTATGCAGAATTTGAAGGGCAGCAACATGGGTTTTTCACTTTTGATCCTAATTCAGAACCATCAAACAAGTTGATGAATATCGTCAAACAATTCATACACAAACATTCACTTTGATTCATCTCACGGCGGATATGGTGTCACTTTTCTAATAAATATTTAATCTATTTTACTTCCTTTTTTTGTCGTTGAGCAGGTTAATTTTGTGTCCGCTAGTCATGTTACTTTATTCAATTATAGTTCACTTGGCAAGTCTATCTAAATTAAAAAGAAAATTCAAAATAAGAAAGTAGTATTTGGTAATGCAATTAATTAACTTCCATAAAAACTACCTTTCAATGAGAATATATTTGATGCTAATTCATATATGACAGAATCTCACATTGTAAACTAGGTTCAAAGTAATCAGCCATGGATAAGCATCAAATATATGAAGAAGCACGAGGCATAATTGCATTAGTTAAATACTTAAATATATATAACGCGACCATGGCGAGGTTAAAAATTTAATTGAGCTATGCAATTATGCAAATATGAATAAATATAAACAAACATGCATGTCTTTAAAGTTAAACCAATCATTTGTATTTTTATCCCAAAAAAAACAACATTATTTAATATAGGGATCATCATATTCGTTTAAAATAACATATGAAAAGTAATGGCTTGGCATGTAATTTCTATGCTTTTTTTAATATACACAATATTTTTATTATAAATCAATAAAATGAAGTGATATATATATATATATATATATATATATATATATATATATATATTATATTTTTTTAATTCTGCATCCTCTTTACAGTAGTTTCAACTTTGTATTTGATAAATCATTGTGGCAATGGTTCATCTAAAAATATTGGACTTGACTTAAAATAAATGTCTAAATCTCCCTACTCTATAATAAATTGAAATTCACGTCATTCCAGAAATATTGGTGTCCAAATGAACCATTTATGAGAGGAATCATATATATATATATATATGAGTATGTTTGTCGAAGATACGAGAAAGCATAATAATAGTTACGACTTAGAGGCTTTTGAAAAATTAAGGTAATGGAATATAAATATATTAAAATTATCATTTTATCCCTTATAATAAATGTTATGATTGTGTTAAAAATCAAAGGATATAATAAATATTTTGTGTTAAAAGATAAATAATTTCATTAGATAACCCAATAAGACAAGGGCAGGATGGTAATTCCACGCCTCACCACAAGGCATATACGACTTTTCTTGGGTCCTCTTTTGGAGTCCAACTTCTTTCAGGTTTGGTGGGCGGTAGTCGGTACCCGTAAACCCCACCTCAGCTTTCTTCTCTCCTCCGTGCTTTTAAATATAAAGATTGTTCAATTACAATTTCAATTTCAATTTCAATTTCATCCAAACAAACCCTTGTCTCTCGTCATTTTTCTTTCCTATCAGGAAAAAAAAGAAAGAAAGAAGGAAAGTGGGAGATAGCTGTTTCGCTATTGATCTGCTGGTTTGGTTATTTTCGTTGATTGAATTTGGGTAGCGAAAATGTTTAACGGTACGATGGATCCTGATATGATCAGAATTGCTCAGGAGCAGATAAGTCGCATGTCACCTGCCGAGTTGGCTCGGATCCAACAGCAGGTCGTCTCCTTTGACCTTTGCTACGTTAATTTTGTCTATTTGGCAGTTCTCTTTCTGCAATTTCCATTATTGCAAATGTCATTTCATCACATTTTCTTTGAGTTCCGAATCCAAATTGAGAGCGATCTCTTGTGAATCTGATGTAGATGGGGAATTGATAGAGCTCACTGATATCCCCTTTCGGAAAAATAGGGAAGATATAACCTTTAGTTATTCATAATATAACAGAAGCATAGGAGTTGCTCGTAATTTCTTAGATGTAAATATGCGAATGTGGTCAATTGATCAAATTTTTGTACAGAATTCTAGCTTCATTATTATCTTAAGCCCGTTGGAAATGGTCGGGTATTGTGTACTCTTAATTTTGAACATAAGAAAGCATAGGTGTTGGCTTGAGACGCTTGGCATCATAATATCCATATTTAAAACTTCAATCGATGACACATTCTATCTCATGGAGGAAAACTAAACTTGTGGTATTTCAATTTTCAAATGTAAGCCAAATTTCAAATTGAGAGAATTTTGGAATTTGATATCAACCCACCAGTTCTTCAGTCTTTTGAGAGGGTTTCACAGTAGTTGATTCAGGCATAGTAAGTATCACTCAACCTGTTGTTGATAAAGTTACAGGTCTTCTTGGTTGCTTTTATAGAATAGTAGAAACAGAATGCTGATTGAACTTTAAGTTAATATATAATTTTCAAATGCTAGAGTCTTTGAGCATGCCGTATCCTGGATTTTTATTTACACAAACTATCTGTTTACTTTGAATTGCTGTCTGATATTTGGTATTTATGAGTTAGGACCAGGACATTTTCTTTAATTGTGGTATCATCCTATATTTTTATGCTCATCGTGTGTGAATGGAATTTCAGATGATGTCTAATCCAGAGTTAATGAGGATGGCCTCAGAAAGCATGAAGAACATGAGGCCTGAAGACTTCAAACTTGCTGCAGAACAGTTAAAGCATACCCGTCCAGAGCAGATGGCTGAGATTGGTGAGAAGATGGCTAATGCAACACCTGACGAAATAGCAGCTATGAGAGCCCGTGCTGATGCCCAAGTCAAATATGAGTTAAATGCAGCAGAGATGTTGAAGAAGCAGGTGGGTAATAAGTTTTTAGCAGGAGATTTAATTAGTATCACTATCATCCTTTTAAAGCATAGATAAACAGCCAGTCAGCCACACACTTATTTTTAAAGTGATGAAATACATGTTACTTAAGATTAATTCAAGTTGAAAGAGAGGCAGACAGAAAGCATGAATTAAGTTCCTAAGAAAGTGCCATAAGTAAAATTGGATATAATACTACCTTAGTGTCATAGTATTGTCTGGTCTGAAAATCCAGTTGCATCATTACATAATAAGAGTATAAGACATGAAATGAAACTCCATTTTATGGACTAAAATTAAAATTTGCAGGGGAATGAACTTCACAGTCAGGGAAGGTTCCGTGATGCTATGCAGAAGTATTCTCTTGTAAGTTCTCTTTTGTGACTGTTTAATTGTCTTCCAAGTTCCACACCCACTTTTCTCCCTCTTTTTTAGTTGATTATTTGTGTTATGAGATCCTTCAAGGAATGCCTCAGTTACTCAGTGTTAAAGGTCTGATATCTTGTTTTCAATATATGTTGTAGGCTAAACAAAACATTAAAGAAATCCCATCTTCCCAAAGTAGAAAGCTTCTTTTGGCATGCTCACTCAACTTGATGTCTTGTTACTTGAAGACAAGGCAATATGAAGAATGCATAAAAGAAGGTTCTGAGGTATCTATAATGTTTATACTTTTATCATTGCAAAATATGATGTTAATTGTTATGTTGTTATCTATAATTTAATAACAACAACAACAACAATCAAAGCCTTTTCCCACTAGGTGGGGTCGGCAATATGGATCAAGACACGCCAACATGCTCTGTCTTTACACGTTTCTTATAATTTTAATAACCAGGTGAAATATTTAAGTGGCATAGTTGTGGAGACAATAATGAGAAAGACGATAAAAAAATGATAAGAAAGGAACCCATGTTGTAATTACAGTATGTATGAAATTTTATTTTCCTTTAGTGTCGCTTATGTAGGACGGTACTGTCTTGGATGATCATCATCGTTATTTTAAGTTATGGTTTTTAATTGGCTATTTTTACTAGTAATGCTTCAATGTGCTTAACTGCTTACTACTGTAGGTTTTGGCATATGAAGCGAAGAATCTTAAAGCTCTTTATCGAAGAGGTCAAGCATACAAGGAACTGGGTCTACTGAAGGTAAGCTTCTATTTTTACATGAAGATTATGGTGTTAGACTGATACTGTCTTTCTATTATACTTGTTTTATTTTATGGAATTCTTGCTTCTATCAGGATGCTGTTAATGATTTGAGCATGGCATATGAAGTGTGCCCTGATGACGATACAGTTGCAGAGCTTTTAAGGTTTAATGCCACTCTTTTCTACTTACATTGACGTGTCTTCTATATGATACATACTGCTACATATATATTTATGGCCTTTGTGATTGATGAGCCCAGAGTTATAAGTGTTCTGCGATAAATCTTCCAATAACAACAACGTATGTGATGGACTGTGCTAAATATGTGATGTGGTTACACTTTTGGTTTTTGCCATCGACCCTCTTACTGTTGGTTGTGTAGATAAAGGAATATTTTATGGGAAACAAGTTAATGTTCTTGTGCCATTCTTTTCCAAAATAATAAAAAAAAATAGAATTGTGAAATTTAAAGTTTGAACACTTTTTTATTTTAAAAAATAGAACTCAGACTTGAACTGCTGTTTAATTGCGCCAAATTCTTTTACAGGGAGGCCAAGGAAATTCTGGCAAAGAAAGGAGGAGAGCATGCAACTAGAGGTATGTTCACCCCTCCCCATATGTATTTCTTTTTTCCATTTGTGCTGCCCCAACCCCCAGCTTTGTGAGGTTCTAATGGATGAAAGGCTAAACCTTATTGTTTATGTTTTTAGGATTAGTAATTGAAGAAATAACTGAAGAAGTTGAGAACGTGCCTTCTGGAAACCTAGGAAGCTCATCTGCGGAGCAAACAGTGTCTCAACCAAAAAAATCCAATGACTCTTCTAAGAGCTGCAGTACAGTCAACAATGGAAATTCCAAAACAACAATGGAAAATTTAGATACATTTAAAAATGACCCAGAAGCTATCAGGTACCTTATCATTTTTGTGAAAGGTAGTGAGTCCTTTATGTTTTAAATATCAATTCTTAATTTTGTTAAACACGGGCGCAAATTCTTCATGAGTTACCGTTGAACTGATATATATGATGAACCCTAGTATCTTGATATATGTTCTTCACAATCTATGAGCTATCCCTAAATTATATGGAGTAGAATCAATTCAAGACGTAATTTGCTGCCTTATGCAGTCAATCTTTCAGGTAGTGAGAGTGAGCTGGTTGAACTAGGTGTTTGAAATTTTGCTGCATTTAGACTTCAAATCTAGGTAGGTTTGGTTTTCCATTACCCTTTCTTGATATGAACTGCTGGGAATTCCAGACAGCTTACCTTTCAGTGCAATTAGTAATGGATTGTCTATGGAACCAATTGGTATTCTTTTCATTTTAGCAATTTCTTCTGGCCCCAACCTTAGGTTCATTGTGGTTAGAGTTGAGCTGCTAGAGGAAATTTTGGCATGTTTGCTTACCCATTATATTTTGTTTTTAATTATCCAAGATTGGAACTGTATCCTACTATACTGACGAGTATAAATTGATCCCCCCTCTTCCCTCCATCTTTGTTTTTTTAATTTTGTTATTCACATCTGTGAAATAAATTTACATTTTTATCTTTTAATTCTATAGGTCATTCCAAAATTTCATGTCCAATGCTGATCCTGCTACTCTGGCTTCTTTGAATGCCGGGCAATCTAGAGATGTGTCTCCTGATATGATTAAAACTGCTTCAAATATGATTAGCAAGATGTCACCTGATGAACTCCAAAAAATGTTTGACATGGCTTCTTCATTTCAGGGGGACAACCCATTTTTAAGAGGAGGTTCCCCTGATTCTACTTTCAACCCTGGATCAATTCCTCCGAATGTGACCCCCGACATGATTAAAACAGCTTCAAATATGATCGGTAAAATGCCACCAGAGGATCTTCAGAAGATGTTTGAAATGGCATCCTCATTACAACGGGAAGCATCTATTCCATCATCCGCAGCTGTAGACAAGAATGTGAGAAAGGCTTCTCAGTCAGACATCCCCTCTTCAAGTGCTGTTGGAAGTAGTACTCTTGGTGAATCTAGTTCTTCTCGTGATTCATTTTTAAATATGAGAAATGCTTCTCAGTCAAACTTCCCATCCTCAAGCACCGATTTGCAAGAACAGATGAGAAACCAGATGAAAGATCCAGCTATGCGGCAGGTATGAACAAAATTTTCTTATTCACATCACTAGAATAGATAGAATGTAGTTGAAATATTTTCTTTGAATTCCTTGTCGGCTGTCGCAAGCCATCAAGAAGCAATTTGATAATGTATGCCTGCACTTTCTTGCTTTACTGTGCTTGTGTTACTTCTTTACTCGTCAGTTTTGTGTCTTTTGTTGTCAAATAATCTGGATGGGAGATAAAATTTTATATTTCAATTTCTTTTTAGTTATATATGTGCCTCTTATTATATATCTACTCTTAATTTTTTAAAATTGTTTGGGCAGATGTTCACATCAATGATGAAAAATATGAGCCCCGAAATGATGGCAAACATGGGTGAACAATTTGGTTTCAAACTTTCAAAAGAAGAGGCAGAAAAAGCTCAGCAAGCCATGTCATCCTTGTCGCCAGAGGATTTGGATAAAATGGTACTTTCCTTTTCTTAAGCCTAAAGATTATTCGACCTAGTAAAACATCGGGGGTGCAAGCAAACTCATGGCTGTCTAAATGTTTGCAGCTTCACACCTTCGGTGTGTGTTCATTGGTACTTGTTTCAAGGTTTTTGATTGGATTGGTTTATGGTCTAAGGTAGCAAAGCATAGACATTGACACATATACATAATAATTAATACCACTAATACAGAAAAGCTTTTGCAGGGCAAAATTTGAAGTGCCAATGCATAATGAGTAATTTAAAATTTTTGTGGTGTTTTGAGTGTTGAACACAGATACAACTCTTCTTGATTATTTCACTTTGTTGATGCAGATGCGATGGGCAGATAGGATCCAAAGAGGAGTCGAAGGTGCAAAAAAGACAAAGAACTGGCTGCTAGGGAAACCCGGTATGATTTTGGCAATAGTCATGCTCATTTTGGCTATAATTCTTCACCGGCTGGGCTTTATTGGTTACTAGAATAAGAGACACCCTACATCCTAGGACATCGCATTTTAGGTGTTCAAACTTTCGGACCCTGTCGTATTTGATTGCGTCAAGATGATTCCATTGTAGCGAAGGAGAAAACAGAGAAGTGGTTTTTTGGTAGGGCCAAGGGGGGATAGGGAGGGAGGTATTCCAAAGTGCAGTTGATATGTTTATTATATGTTGTTGCTAGAATTTGTTTAATTCGTTGTAACTTTAACTATGTCTATGCTGCTAGTGGCACTGACTAGACGTGGTAGGTGATAAAGTGACATAAATGTCATCTCATCATCCATTATATCTAAAATGAGGAATTGATAACCCTTTTTCTTGTAAGATATTAGAGTTTGAGTTGTCGAGCATTTAGCATTGTGACTCCACCATTGAAGTACACCTCACAGGTTTGATCCCACTTATCTCCGAAATTTTCTTCAGCCACTTCACTGAAGCACTTATTTAAAATTTATATGCTTAAATTTCTAGCTTTAGGTGTTTTGTTTAAAACTTCTGACATGGAGTCAACATTGTTGAGAGAGTTTTAACTGTTCGTTCTTAATCCAAATGTGATTAGTCTTTATCTAGACCGTTAAAACGGATAGGTAAAAGACACTCATGGTTATAAAAAAAAATTATTTTTTGAGAACCTAACAAAATTAATGCATTCCATAGGTGTAGTTTTTATATTATTGCACTAAGTTATATTTAATCAAAAGTTTATCCATATATGATTTATATAATTTATATTTTTAAAAAAATCACATGTTTTATTTTAATTAAAAAATTACGCAATAAAAATATAAAAATTTACTTTTATAAAAAAAAATTACATATAATTTTAGTCTTAAGTAAAATTATAATGCTAGAAGAAAAATATTAAATTAAACATCTTATTCTTATAATTTTATTCTGCATTTTCTCCTTACAGTTTAAGCCAAGATTTAATTTGTTTCTTTACTCTCGTTATATTATATACTAAAGTTATGAACAAAATATGACAATCAAGTAAAATTGCAAATAGTATTTTTGTTTAATATATAGACCGTGACTACTGTTCATAAAATTCCGTTGGATACGACTCATTTTCGGATGTCACTTACTCATTTCCCATGTTGCCCTCATTACTCATCATGCTTTGATTTTGTGTTGCCCTCTTTTTGTTTTGTTCTTTTCTAGTTTCGAAATTTTCATCTTCATTGTCCCTTGGGTACATCTGATAAAATTGAAACGATACAGAGTTTTCTCCTCATCCTTTCCTTTTGTCTCCAGTTTGTCAAAAAATCGTATATATTGACTAGAAGGCTTTGCATGGATGCAATTTTTTTTTAAAAAAAATATAATATAAAATAATACTTATATTTTAAGATAATATCAAATGATAATATTTGATCATGCTTTTAAATTTTAAATAGAATTGTTATCATAATTTAAAATAATAAATGAAGTAATTGGAAGTTATGCATTTCTCAACTTTTCTAGTAACTACTCGTAATATATATTTTTTATTTCCCACATCTTCCAATAATATATTTTTTTATTTTTTATTTTAGTGAAAGAAAGTGAGGTTAGGTTATTTTTTAGTGCACATTGCTTTTGTGACACCAAAAAATTTAAAGCCATATATATATTAAAGGTTTTGCATGCATATAATTTATTTTTTACTTTTTTTAAAAGTGTATAATATAAAAGTATTATTATTTAAAATAATAAAATATTAAATATTTGATAATTTTAAATTTTTTTAAGCATATCTCCAATGCTTTTCTGAATTTTTATGAGAATTATTTATTGAAAAGTTATCCATAAGAAGTTATTTATTAGATAGTCATGTTTACTCGAAAAGTTTTTTGTGTGTCAAATTTTAATTTTGTGACACCAAAAAATTCAAAGTCATATAAATATAGATATATTTGCTAATGTTAAATTTTCTAATAACTATAATCTACTAAAAGCAAGTAAATTTAATGACACAAAGTAATTTTACGTATACACAATATTAAATCATATAAAAAAACATTATTTTTTAAATTTGCACTTGATAATATCTTGTGTCAATTAGATAGCTAGTGTTTAATTTTACTCATGTTTTTTTATAAGACTCTTCATTTTTTTTTCTTCGCATATTTCTTTTTAGTTTTAAATTTTAAAAAATATGTGAAGAAAATATGAGGTTAAAATAAATACAAATGGCAACTAGAGAGAGACTAGAAGATGGTGAATCATGAGGGCACTGAGGTGGAAGTGACACGTCTGGAATCTTCCACATATGACATTGTGTTTAGTGACGTGGTATAGATAACGATGCTACTGGCAGTATGGTTATCATTTGGGGGCATATTCTATGGATCCTCTCAACTCAACTCAACCTTGAAAATCACCTCTACTACATGAACATCACGCAACAAAACGCACACCTCAAGATTTCGTAAAGCCTCAACACACACACACACATATATATGAACCCCATTTTTTATTTAATTATAAGCAAGTAATCCTATTCCATTCATTCATGTGGTCATGGGAGATTTTTTTTCTTTGCAATCATTTTTTTTATATTGTTCTTTTAATTATATTAACACTCATTTGACATACACAAAGAAATATGTTATTTCTTAGATTGTGATAATCAAATAGATATTTATATTTGAAGTTACTTCTTTTATATATATGAGAACTCGATTTGATCAGATTATATCATTTTAAAAATCTACATAATTTTTATATTGTTATGAAGTTTTTGAATGTTTCAAACATGCACGATGAACTTAATTTATTCCTCATTATTGGAGAACATAATATACGATAAATAATATATATATAACTTTTACAACTTTAAAATCAAATATAAACTCTTATGACATTTCTTAATCAACTATCATTTGAACAATCAACAATCATTTATACTATATATTTTAAAATTCATTGATTCAGGCAATTTTCATTCAAGGCTTAAGTGTTAAAGGTATTTGATGTATTAATATGTGAATTTGATCTTAATCGTTTTCTTACTCTTATTAAAGTTTGAAAATGTTTTTGTTTTTTGGCCAAAAAAGTTGATGCAAGTATGATTCGTGAATTTAGCGCGCGATAAGAGAAATAGGTAGGCAGCTGGGCCACCTTGTTGTTTCTAGTACTTCTTCTCAATAATTACTAATGATTGAGTATAATTAATAGTAGTTTTTGGGGTGTGGTTGAGAGAATCACACTTCAAAAATATTAGCTATTAAACTGAGAGAACCTAAGGTTTTATAAGGTCTTAATATGAGTATAAGCCTTAGAAAGAATTATATAAGTTCTAAGGACTTGTATCATTCTTGGGAGACGAGAACAAGACTTTGAGAGAAACACGCCTCAAAAACTAATTATTAAAGTGGGAGAGTCCAAGGCCTTATAAGGTCATTCCTTAAAGTAACCTTTCCAATGTGAAACTTGTATTATTATCACCCCCTTCAAAAATCGGCGTCCCGATAACTGCACACTACAATACTTCACTTAGTGGCGCTTCACTCTATCACGGTCATTCTCTCCGCATGTAGTCCTTTTCGATTGGTCTAAAAGCTAACTATTAAAGTGAGAGAGTCTAAGACCTTATAAGGCATCTTCTTAAAGGTAACCTTTCCGAGACTTACGATATCATTATTCTCTTAATTTCTTAACTACAAATTTCTCTAAAACTAAACGAAATAACATGCAATATATTGATTAGCGAGATTGTATTAACATTTAAAGCATCAAATGCCACAAGTCCACAATGCAACGTTATATCTTGCTATACATCAATATGCCACACTGGCCACGGGTTGGTGATCTCTTTGCATGCAATTTTAGTAACACAGAGGACAAAAGGAAGAGGCTAATGGTGTGAAAAAGGATTATTTTTGACTAACTTAAAAACATAGAAGATTTATTTTAAACTTTTATAATATAGAAGACTAAAACAGAATTTGGATAAAATATAGAAAACAAAATGATGTTTTAATCTTTTAAAAAGTGAATGAGTCTCTTCTACACTAAAGTACTTATATTATTTGAGTACCAAGTTTAAATATGTCTTACTTTGTGTGTGCATGGTTATAAATAAATAATCTTAAAAATGTATTTTATTATTTAATTAATATGCAAGCCAATTAATTTAGAAATTAGCTATTCAATTGCAATAAAAAAAATCTATATATAGCAAACAATAATTTAATTGAAGAAAAACAATTTATTTGCTGTGAGCAACACTAGGATAAGGATAGTTAGGTAAGTCTTGCGCAAAATAATGGCGAAAAAGAATGATCTAGAAGCAAATATGAATCATGAAAATACCGAAAAAACAAAGAGACAGGTATAGAAAGAAGGAGAAGTGTGGTGGGAAGTAAGCACCACCGCAATAAACAGTCAGAAACGGAAATAAAAAAGAAAAAATAATTATGAAAACTGACAAACTATATAGTTAATCTGAGTCGTTGGAGATGACCAATAGTAGTGTGTAAAGATTCTCCCACGCCATTTTCGTCCCAAACAAACGACGCGTGCACCCCGTTTTGCCAAGAAATCCCCTCTTTTTCGACTTTCGTTACGATTTTACGCTGTACTCCTTCTTCTTTATTCCTTTTATGCATCATCTTAATTCTTTTTCCTAGTCATCCGGTTTTAGATTTCAGATTTTTCACCCGGCCCCCTCTCCTTTCGCTAGGTCGAATTTTTCCCGGAAAAGATATCAACAATTTTCCTGGGAGATTTCTCCTTTTCTCCTTCCTTTTTTATGAAATATTTTGTAGACATGGATAGTCGCAACCACTCACTTTTTTCGACAATACCATTGCCTGCCTAATTCATTATCCAATCTTCCGGCGTAGATCTTCTCTTTCTTCTAATTTTTCCAGTGTAAAACCTCTATGACTCGGCAAGTTGTGCCGCCTTCGCCGGCGTTGAGACGCAACCCAACGTTCCTGGCCAATGAGAGAAGCGCAACGCCGCGAGGGAGGCGTCGGGCCAGCGAAATAGCCGGCGTAACAACGGCGGAGTGTGCGGCGGTGTGTTGCTGTTGTCCGTTAATGGTGATGAACATATTGGTGTTGGCGGTGTACAAGGTTCCGGCAGGGCTGTGCAAGAAGGCGATTCGTAGGAAGAAACTTCAGCGATTGCAGAAGAAGAAGAACAAGATGCTATTGCCACAGCAGATTGGCAACAGTGGGAATGCGAAGCTGACACTGGAGGATTACCTTGCGGTGGAGATGAAGAAGGACGGCGACGCCGATGACGGAGGATCGTGGACGGCGGCGCTGGAGGAGGAGATGTGGACCCAATTTCATGGAACCGGATTTTGGAGGAGCTCTTCTCAGCGGCAAGAACCGTAACCGCAAAATGGGAGTTTATCATTGTATGCGCACAGCATCAAGTGGCTACCGTGTAATCCAGTGGTCTCGGTGAGTTTATGATACACGTGTTGGTAGGCTATTGGCTGTTGAGCCTTGCCATTTTGTACTGGCTTATAACTGTAAGAGAATAGATTCTATGCTTCCCAACCTAAAAAAGTAAGAAGAAAAATAATACATAAGTGAATTTTATATGTAATATTTATTATGTGTGAAACTCACTTATGTATTATTCTCTTTCTTAACCCGTATATGATTCAAACTGAGAGTTGAAATTGAAAAAAAAAAGTGAGAGGTGAGAGAGAGTGAAGAACGTAAGTAAATAAATATTTGTTTATATGCAATGCAAGGCAAGCAAATTAGTACCCAATTTTTATATTTAAACAACATATTTCAGTCACGCATGTTTATTTTAGAAGCTCGGAACTAAATTGCCAACAAATAAATAAAATTTTTGTAGGTACGTACTGAAAGCATATTCAATAATATATTAATTTTAAAATTAATTATATGGAAGAATGAAGGGAAATATATATATACATATATGTATATGTATGTATATGTTGAGTTGAATGCAATCTAGCCTTGTTTTTATCTTATTATTTAATTATTCCTAACATGCTTTATTCTCTATAATAGGATTTTTACGATTGACACTACGAAACCAACTCGATACAATAACTCTTTCGTGTAGGGATTATTTTGAGAACAAACATATAGGAGACAATAATTAAAAAGAAGTCTATTTACATGATGTCAATGAGGTTTTAATTGGGTTTAGTGTAACTGTGTAAAGGATTAATTCATCACAATGTAATGAATATTTTAATTAGTGTTTTTTTTAGTAATTTTAAAAGGGTTTGGTGTTTAAAGGATATTAATATTAATATTATTTTAAAAAAAATTAAAAAATGATCCTTTTTTATCAACCAAAGTAATCTTTTGTCGTTTTGTGGCATATCAAGACTACAATTATCTCCATAGAATTAGTTAATAGCATGTTAGTTTTAAATTGCATTTTATTCTTACAAAGTTACAATAACAAAGTTTTTTTTTCCAATAGTAAAGTCGTTTAATTCAGTCCCTGAACACATTCAGTTATCAAAATATTCTATTGGTAAAGTAATTTGATTTTTGATATATCAAAGTTAACACTATTTTTTTTTTTTAGGTGTTGATCAAGATATGTGAAAAGCCTATATTAGGAGTCAACAATATGTTTTTGCCTGACACCAATTAGATAACAAGGAAATTAGTGAGTTTTCGCCTTTCTATCATTCTCTGACATTTTCTTTCACTCAATGAACTCTTTCCTCTCTGAAGTCACTTGATGAGTGATGAAACTGCCTTCCTCTTCTACTGTGTCATGTAAGTGTAATAGTCTCTTTGTACAACAGAAGCGTGATTCAGGCATTCCGCAGAAACATACATTTAATAATATAACACCTGCTTACGGTGCAACGTGGGGAACGGGATTTTCACATATTCTCTCATGATTAAATCAGCAACTAAGAGTATGCGAGTTAAGTAAATAATTAGCATCATTACTTGGATTGGATTCCAAAGGGTTCATTATATTCAATATTAATACGCAAAATGATCGGTGAATCTTGAGCTTCCTTATACAATTATGGTTCTACTATTATATTGAAACAACCCAGGATTTATAAAGTAAGAACAAAAGGAAGAATCTTATCCTGACTTTGTGTGTATTGATATATTATTCATTATTTCTTTAGAGAAATAATCAAATAAGTTCGGGTCCCGCTTTTATATGAAGCACGGACCCAATACTCAAAGGGAAACAACTAATATATATAAGCCATTCTTCAATTTGTACCAGTTGAAGTTGGGTCTGTGCTTAATAAGACAACGTCCCAACTCACCTGATCATTACTAGACTTTTACTTTTGCTTTATATATATTAGTTTTGCCATGTATCCAAACAGTATTTTTTAAATTATGTAACTATTTTTTTATTTTAAATTTTAGGCCGAAACAGTATTTTGGTCATATAACTTTTTTACTTATTCTATATTGATATTCTATCATTAAAAAATTCCATAAAAGTCTTTTATTTTTGTAACTTATTTTAAATTGATCATTTTATGTAATATTGTTAATTTGATCCACTAATTAATGGCTTGGTAATTGGTATGATAAATTTTTTAAAAAAATAATACTTTCACCTATTTTTTAACTTGGAAATAAAGAGACATCCATCAAATTCTTCTCACATTTCCTCCTCCACAATATTTTGTTTTTTTTTTTTTTTTGGATAAGCAACCATGACATATTGTTGGTGGGGAAGGGAATGTTAAAGTAAAGAAGAGAAGGAAATTGAGTTGGTGTGGAGAAAGAGGGAAACAAAAATAGAGTATAAGAATTGAAATGAAAGTTTTGAAGTCGAAGGATTGGAAGTATGGTTTTTAAGAAAATTTTAAAATGTCATGTTATAAGTTGATTTTAAAATGTCATGTTATAAGTTGACGGACTAAATTATCGGTGACATACAAAAAATTAATTTAAAATAAGTTATAAAAATAAAATTTTGAAAAGATAAAAAAATAATATAAAAGAAATGAAAAGAAATAAGTATCTCAAAATGAGATTTTTGCCTAAATTTAAATTAGATCCCAACGCATAGATTCAAGTAGTAATAGGAAAAAAAGTAGGATAATTTTTTAAAGAAAATAAAAAATTGAAGGAGAAGATGAGAAGAGAGGAGGATTAAGAGAAGGACCCGGACAACGTTGTGAGTTGTGAGTGAGAGGAGAATGGTGCGTAAGCACATGCAGTGACTCGTCAAAGATATTCCGTAGGAGTGGCACGTGTTGGATGCGTAGTGATTAGAGGACCCAAGCTGAGCTAAGCTAAGGTTCTCTCCTCTTACTCGGTGCTTCAGCCTTCAAGTCTGAGCATCACAAACCTCACTCCTTCTCTCTCTCTACATTACAATTACTTCATACCCGCTGCTAGGGTTCCTTAATCCTTCAATTCCACCTCCATTTCTCTCTATCATCTCAACATCCTTCTCTTCTTCAATTACCACAGCCCGTCATGCAGGTAAATTCTCATCTGCTTCTGTATTTTCCACTGAATTAATCTAATGTACTCGCCACTACAATTACTATTTTTTGTTGGGAGTTTTCTGGCCTCTCCTTCGATCATCTAACTAATCTGAATATTTGTACTGAAGATGAATATTTCACTTGTTTTCCTTCTTGTAATTTACTTAATATTCATTATCTGGGGTGATCACTCTATTTCATTTCGCTGATTGTGGTTTATTCTCTGTTCGTCAATAATTATTCTTCATGTTAATTAGGAGGTTTAAATTTTCCTTTGCCAGTTTCGGTTTAAGTCTTTTTAAGATATGATAGATTTGAGGATTTATTATTAGTTTTTATTTTCTTTTGAGGGGGGTGTTTCGTATATTTCTTTGGTTGTTATTAATTTGATCTGATTTTCTGTGAGGGATTATTTGATTCTTGGATTAATTTATGGTATATATAGTCCACTGTAGAGGGTCCAGTTTTGGAAGATAATAAGAAGTCCGAGGCACATTTGACTTCAGCAGCTGCATTTGTGGAGGGTGGAATCCAGGACGCATGTGACGATGCTTGCAGCATATGTCTTGAAGTCTTCTGTGATAGTGATCCTTCAACGGTATGCCTATTAATGGAATTATGTTACCTTTTTAATGGCTGTTAGTTTATGTCCCCCCCTTTGAAACACCTGCAGGTGACAAGTTGCAAGCACGAGTTTCATCTTCAATGCATTTTGGAATGGTATTGCTTTGTGACCTCATCTATTATTGTTTTGAATCAATTTGGCATCTATATTATTAGTGCATTGTGAGTTGTGACAGTGCTGAAGTGGACAATCTCGGCGGAGGTTCCTTCCTTATTATTGTAGCAGTTGCAGTTGGTAACCCTTATAGTTTCTGCAATGTTTGTTAGAGACCAGTATGGTTTCCTCAAGTAAAATTTTGTGTGGCCTTTTATTTTCTACGTTTCTCAGTAGAAGAAAAAATCTGTGCAAGAAAACTTGTCTCTTTTGCATGCTAATAGGTGATCTATGGATCATGCTTCTTCTGGCCTATATAGAACGTGGTTGATTCCACTGGAAGTATGGTGGCCACATGTTGAAATTCTTAAAACTTAGAAGTCACTTAAATACACTAATATAACAAGTTTAAGAGTTTATTCAACTAACATTGCTTGGTATCTTAGGGATGCTGTGTGTTGAAGTGAAGTGACAAGTGAGTCCCTTGGGAAGCCTGAGATTATGTCATTTGGATTGTCTAAAACATTACAATTCTGTGTTTGGAGGACTGAGAAACCGCCTGTGAATATGTTTTCATTCTAACCCTCTCCAAACCAAATAATTTTTTTACTACTAATTGAATGAGAGTGTAAAAAATTTAATATGAGGATTGAAGAAGTCCCTTCTCCTGTGTAACTTTTCGCCACAATTTGTTTCTTATAGGTGTCAGAGAAGCTCCCACTGTCCTATGTGTTGGCAACCCATTAGTCTTAAAGATCCAACAAGGTTTTTATTCTACTTTTTATTCATTAGAATCATATTTTGTTTTTTAGTTATTGTGATAATTTTTTTTTTTTTAATTTTTGTCTGTCTCTGCAGCCAGGAATTGCTTGAGGCAGTGGAAAGAGAGAGGAAATTTAGGTTCACTCCCTCAAGAAATGCCACAATATTTCATCATCCAACACTCGGGGATTTTGAGTTGCAACATGTTTGTAGTCTGCTTAAACATGTTCTGTAGACATCTTTTTACTCTTCAAGCTATCAAGAATTACATGCTTGTGTTCTGATGCAGTTGCCAGTTGGTGCAAATGATGCTGATCTTGAAGAGCGTATTATTCAACACTTGGCTGCTGCTGCTGCAATGGGCCGAGCACGTCACATTGTGAGAAGGGATGGCCAGAGAAACAGGTCATCGGCTCAAGGCCGCCCACAGTTCTTGGTATTTTCAACTCATTCTAGTTCGCCTCCCATGCCTCTTGCTTCTTCCTCTCCAACTCAGAGGGAAAATGAGGAACCAACTGCTGCAACCACAGTTTCCACTCTTTCTCCAACTCATGCAATTGGAGAAGAATCACTGCTGCCAACTCCAGTTCCTCCTGTTCAAGGTGACCAAGTTTCTGCTTCTGGATCTGGATCTACAGCTCTTGTTACTGATCACCAGGGATCGTCTTACAACAATAGGTAATTAGGATTCTTTATCTTGAACTTATGGCTTTATGATATTCTTAACTGCCATATATTAAGAACTTTTTTTACAGGAGATCTAGTCAGTCATCCCCAACACCTGGTAGTCAAGATAGAGCTGGCCCATCAGAGTTGCAATCATTTTCAGAATCTCTGAAGTCTAGGCTAAACGCCATGTCAATGAGGTAGTAAAGGACGTGACCATAGGTGTGAGTTGTGACAGGCATGCATCTCTTCCTGTTATTTCTGAAACTTATTTATTACTATTGCCATTGTCTTTCAGATACAAGGAGTCGATTTCAAAGAGTACTAGAGGCTTGAAGGATAGATGGTTCTCTCGCAACTCCATGTCTGATCTGGGATATGGAGTAAGACAAGAGGTTAATGCAGGAATTGGAACTGTGTCACGCATGATGGAACATCTGGAAACCAGAGACAATGATACAACTAGTAGAAATTCTGCACCTACTAATTTAGAAGATGGTTCAGTCACAGGATCAAATGACCAACATATAACAGGCACTGGAGGTGACAATCTTTTGAGAGACAATACTACTAAAACATCTTGTGCTGCAGGTTCTAGTTCAAGTTAAGCGTATAATGGGTATTTGCATTGGCTCTGAGCTTTGTTTTGTCCAAAAGGTAAAATCTCTCCTCGCAGAACTTTCTCAGCCAAAAGTTGCTTGGTCCTTTAACATTTTGCTATTGTTTTTGTTTTGACCAAATTGATTGATATAAAATGTTTCTAGGGTAAGGTAAATTAGCCATTGCGGCGTTGAAACTGTGGATGTGGTGCGTTTCATATTGGCTAATGGCTAGTGTTAGCCAGGAAAGTGATCAATCAATTACCTTGCAGAAGATGGACGACGTTTGAGATATTAGAAATAAATTAAAGAACCTAGAAAAGACATAAAATGTCTTTCTTGTTTAGAGCTTAGGAACCTCTATGTGATTGTAAATTCATCGTGTAACTTGAAGATATTTCTCTCAGATTCTGTTCTTCAACTCTTTGCAAATTACATATATTCCACTCAGATTCCTACATAAATTATGTGTTGCTTCAATATATAGATTCTGTTCTTCAACTCTTTGCAAACAGATGTGATAATCTGATCCTGATGGCTCATTTTGGTATCTTGATGATATTTTTTTTGGGACATTGCTCGTTAAGGATTTCTCAGAGTTTCTTGTTACTGTGTCAGTGTTTTGTCTTCCTATCGTCAGTATGTCGTGACGTGTCCTACTCTATAATGATATTTGGATTAATTTTTCCTACAAGACTTGATTTCTTAAATCTTAAAAAGTTCGTAACTCGCCTTCATATTTAGATTTTGTATGGAACTGTGTGCTTATTTTATTTTGAGGAATTAATTCCATATAGACATATAGTTTTTTTTTAATACCATATATACATATAAATTAAATCTCTATTATTTATATTGGGCCTCAGAGGAGGTCTCCTACTATTTTGATCCCTTTATACTTTATATGTAGATGAATTTGCATATATGCTTCTAAACAAAAAAGAAAAGGAATGTGCATATATGCCTATAAATAAAATGACAGTAAAACCTGTCCCTAAATACTAATAGGTCCTTGATATGCTCCTTTTACTTTTTTCCCTCATTCAAAAACTCGTGGCAATCATGCATTTTTTTCAAGAGAATTTTACTTAATTTTACTTTTTTTAAAAAAAAATATAAATAACCCTACTTTAATTTATTTGTTACACGTAAATACAATCACATCAAAAATAATTGCGCATAAATTTTTCATACTTCAATAATTTTACCTCCAAATAAAAAATAGAAAAATCAGGTATATGATTAAATGGAACCATATCTCTAATTGGATGGCAATATCTTACAAGTCAAACGAAATGCTTGAACTACAATTTGGAATAATAGAATATTGAAGAAAAATAATGTATCAAAAGCGTAACGCCACAAGACAAAAATACACCGAAACACCGAACACGTATATAAAACAAGCAAAACGTCTATTATTGCCCAAAAATAAATAAATGAAATATATAATACATTAAAAAAAAAACATGATGAATTCATGAATAATGACTAGTAGAAGAAAAACAAAAGCAAGCAGCACACTGGCTTTGAGTTTGACGAGACCATTTTCGTAGCCCAAAATGCCCTTCTTTAAATAGCACTCAGCTCTTTTTTGCAGGGGTGTTTTGGCGAAATACTACTGGTTATATATTCTCAAGCCAAACCACTTTAAGATCCCAAACATTAATGATAATTCTAAAATAATTGGTAGGTTCTTAAAGTGCCACTCAACTTTATTGAAATTGGTTTGGGTATGAGTATGATGTTCTTATCATAAAAAATAATTATAATAAAATATGGTTAGTTATTATATTTAAATCAGTTATTTCATCATAGATCTATACAATGTAAATAAAGTTTAAGAAAGGTAACTATTTTGTTAAAGCAGAGCAATATGTTATATCTAGTTATAAAATCTGATTAGAGACGATAAAAAAATAAAATTACTTTATACAAATATATATATATATATATATATATATATATATATATGCATGAAGCATTTGCTAATATATATGGTGATATGGCCATTGAGCATTAGTTAAAATATTAAGTGCGTAATAGACCTTAATTAATATGATTTCATAAAAAACCTATAACAAGAAAACCAAAATTTATTATTTATAGTTAGTGCCACCGACAAGTGTGCCAGAGAGATTAGAGGTGAGACATTGTGAACTATATCAGAAAAAAAAGTGCACTTATATATTATACTATTTTATTTGTGTATTTACTAATAAATTAAATGAATATGATGTAATATATATACATAAGTATCTCCCAAATGAAGCTGAAGGCACACAAGAAGAAACAACACTAGTCTAGAGTCCACATTACATTAATATATATACCAAACAGTTGAGAGATGCTTGATACCAAACTCATTTAATATTGTGACCAATTACAGTTGTTTACTATACAATTAAGGGTGATTGGGAAAACATTCACCTAATTAAGTGCTTACACTACAGAAATAAAAATTCAATGGCATCTACTCTTTTTACCTATTTCTTCTGATGTTTCAATTGTTCTTTAATTGTATAGATGGTGGTGGTAAAATTAAATTTATGGCCCTTCACATTACTTGTTCTTCTTAATTATCATGCTACATGTACGCCAAGCAAAACGAAAGAGAAGCAAGTGGATTTTATTAATTATTATATTAGTAACAATGTAAATTTATGATGGGAATTCTATATATAGACATTATTAAAATAACATAATTGAGTATTCAAAACAAATTGATGGCATGAGAAATTTTATAATAATCAGTTGAAAAAGTTTAATTTAAATCAAAGTGTGGCTCCCCTGTGAGAAAGTCTGTTGAAGAGTTAAAAGTTTTGATCCAATATAAAAGAAGCACGTGGCAAGAGTCTGGCATAGCAAATAGCAAGCAACCGACACTAATTTACTAAAGTCATGGTTAAATGAAAGAGGTGAACAACAAGAGGATGAAGAAGCAGTTAATATAATAAGCCGCTAAACACATTCACTAAGCTCTCACATTTTCAGTTAATCTCACTGTATTAGAATATGTTATATGTACCCCACACTAAAATACTAGGTAGACAGACTCAACTCAAGTAGTACTCCTCTCTACTCTCTAGTAGATGAATATGAATATCACAATTCACAACACAAGACAAGTAAGTAGATAGAGCCTGATTCCTCTCTCTCTCTCGCTCTCAGGTCGCCATGGATTCTCCCATCTATGGCGTTATCAGGCGCAGCATCTTCTGCTCCTGTCTTCTGCTTCTTCTCTCCGGCTTCGCATTCTCGGATTCCCCGAATCCCAGGTTGTCGGTAGCTTCTTTTTCCTCATCGGGTCAAATAAACTCCAACTCGGTTCTGGTGGCTCTTTTGGATTCGCATTATACTGAACTGGCTGAGCTGGTGGAGAAGGCTATGCTTTTGCAGACTCTCGAAGACACTGTCGGTACCCACAACGTCACCATCTTCGCACCCAGAAACGAAGCCCTCGAGCGTGATCTCGACCCCCAATTCAAGCGCTTCCTTCTCCAACCCGGGAATCTCATTTCTCTTCAGTCTTTGCTCATGTTTCATATCATTCCCTCTCGAATTGGATCCCATACGCTACCCGCTCAATCCCGCCACCAAACCCTCTTAAACTCTGAATTTCTTCACCTTGCAACTAATGGCACCGCCGAATGGACGGTCAATCGTGCCAACATAATCCACCCGGACGTACTGACCCGACCCGACGGGGTGATCCACGGGATTGACCGCCTCCTAATTCCTCGTTCTGTACAAGACGACTTCAACCGCCGGAGGAGTCTCCGGTCCATAACGGCGGTGAAGCCAGAAGGAGCGCCGGAGGTTGACCCCAGGACACATAGGCTCAAGAAACCCGCTCCCCCGGCGAAACCCGGCTCACCACCCGCACTGCCTATTTATGACGCAATGGCTCCGGGACCCGGTCTGGCGCCCGCCCCGGCACCCGGACCCGGTGGTCCACACCACCACTTCAACGGCGAAGCCCAGGTAAAGGATTTCATTCAGACACTGCTCCATTATGGTGGGTACAATGAAATGGCCGATATTCTGGTGAATCTGACATCCTTAGCAACCGAAATGGGTCGATTGGTGTCGGAGGGTTATGTCCTAACCGTTTTGGCTCCGAACGATGAAGCCATGGCGAAATTGACGACGGACCAGTTGAGCGAACCGGGTGCGCCCGAGCAGATAATGTATTACCATATCATACCCGAGTATCAAACCGAAGAGAGTATGTACAATGCGGTTCGACGGTTCGGTAAGGTCCGCTACGATACTCTACGGTTGCCGCACAAGATGGTGGCTCAGGAGGCAGATGGGTCGGTCAAGTTCGGGCAGGGAGACGGGTCGGCTTATTTGTTCGACCCGGATATATACACGGATGGTCGGATCTCAGTGCAGGGAATCGATGGGGTTTTGTTGCCGCCAGAGGAGGAGGAGGTGAAACCCGTGACCCGGACGGTTCAACCCGCGAAGGTCGTGGTCAAGCAGAGAAGAGGTACTTTAATACTTTTCTTATTCTCCACTCTTACTTTTTAGCCTTTTAGGTGTATTGTTTATGAAAAGAAAAAGATGAAAATGATTTGAATACGTGTGTGATTGGTTGTATTTTGTTGGGTTCTTGCGTTTTCTTTACGAGGGCTTGTCTAGCTTCTTATTTCTTAAGCCTTAAGAAACAAGTTAAAACTTATTTATAGTAATTATAACAAGTCCACAACTTCAATCTTACTTCAAATATTTTCAATGTTCTTACTTACCGAATAGCCAATACTTCTAAGTCAAAAGTGTGAAGAACATTTAATATGATCATGGCTGCAATTGCAAGTTAATTGTTGGAAGATGTTGATCTATGTGTCAATAAGTTAAAATAATTCAACGTAGACCTTGTTAATATTCTGCTAAAATGAATTTTTTTCTTCTAAATATACTATGATTATTTTTGTTCATACCTTTGTCAGCTCATCCTTGGTTATGTTTACATGCTATTTTGTTTATATTTAATGGAAAAAAAATAGAGTGACCATTTGTGTCCGAAATATGTGCCAATCCACTTGAAGGTTATTTAATTCATTGAATAATTATATATGATTTTCCATAGTTTCTGTTTAAGCTAAAGGAAAGTATGAAATGGCAGGGAAATTGCTGGAAGCAGCGTGCTGGATGCTTGGAAACTTTGGACAGGATTCTAGATTCACCGCTTGCCATTGAAGAAACCTGCTATTCTCCTTTGCTGGCAAGTAAGATTTTACTTATTATCTCCACGTGTTAACTAGATCATGAAATTTCATCGAGTTACTGCAATAATTTTTCACAAATGATTTCTTTCAATGTAATTCCTAAATCATTAAAATGCTTGCCATGTACTTGGTCGTTAATCTCATTGTTATACAAAATTCAACACCAAATTTAGTAGGCTGCTGATTTGGACATTATTTGGCTATCCAATAACCAAGTCAGGAGACTGTTAGGATTGGCGATAAATTATTATGATTTGCAGTTGCCATTTAATTGACAAGCAAGATTCCTCATTTTCTTCGAATATTGTATTTAAATAGAGGCTATCTATGCATTGCTTTGATGCAGACTGGTGGATATCCCAAATCCCAATGACGTAAAAACTCGGAATACGAAGGTAGCTTACTTGAATGGAGAATAGGAGCTGCCTTGGTAAAATGGTTATGGCTTTACCTTCTTTTTGTTTTTGTTTTTTGCTTTTTTTTTAACAACTTTTTTCTTCGTGGAGTGGTGCTAGGCGAAAGGACAAAAGGTTTCTTTAGCCTCATCACTCAGTATAGTGCATATAATATAATGTATTTAGAATTATCACTACTACAATTTTCTAGGGGTTGTGTTGGTGGGATCCAAAGGTTTTTCTGTAGCCAAAAGGCAGGGGATCTCTCTGCTTGACACATGTCCATTCAATAAGTATTTTCACCAAGAATTGGGAAATACATAAAAAATGATTCTTTTCTGTAATAATACATCCTTGGCAAGCAAAGCAACTCACCTCTTTTCTCTTGTTTACCCCTTTTTCTTCTTATAAAGTTCATCATTTGTTGGCATTACCTGTAATCTCCACCAAGCTGCTTTTGCGCATTTAAACATTTATGCCCACCTCTCTCTCACTTTAACAACTTAAGCAGATTAAATTGGTGAGAAGTTCGTCCATAGAGGTATCTCAACCACTAGAACAACAATGATGACATGCTTCAAGTTCAAATCTCCGGACTTGGCATCTATAATAATCACAATCTTTTAACTGCTTAGGAAAGATTAATTACCATTGAGCGATTAGAAAAAGGCAAACTAAAATTATCTACTTAAGAATTTTTTGTTGTAATTTTTTTATCCGCTTTCGATCTATAATAATCACAATTTTTCCATCCGCCTTTGATCTATGAATATATTATCCCGCTCTTACTTCTCGTTTAAAACTTAAAAGCCTATAGAAAGACGACGATGCAGAAAAATGTAAACGGGAAAATTTGGATGTAACTTGACCATCCAACTAACAATTTAATCGAATAGATCACTCCAAGCAAGCATTTTTTGTTCCAAAGAATAGAAACAGGAAGGTTTAGATATACTGTTATCAATTTTAATGTCTATATTTGGTTTGATTAAACAAAAATTGTCATTCAAATGATACAGGCAATATTTTAAAAAAGGGTGTGCAATAAAATCTCGATAAACTCTTAATAAATTGAAATATTACTTGCAAGGGTATCACTAACATAAATGTAATATTCAATATAAATACATCTAAAACGGTAAAATCAGAACATTGAAAACTGGCATGAAACATGAAAGGTATCACTAATGAAGAATATCCTATGACTTCAGAAATGCCCGCCGTACATGTTTTGGAAAGATAACCAACTCAACGGAAACCCCTAGAGCCTAACTCAATTTCACGAAGAGCACAATTCATATACAAATCTTCATAGTTATGCCCTCACAGGAACCCTTACTAGAGGAAAAAAGAGGGCATAACTGCAGAAGCTTGATAAAAAGAAGGCATAACCCTTACAAGAGGGGGGAAAAAAAAGGTAAAAGACACTTCAAGCAATGAGCCAACGGTCTAATCCTGAAGTTTGATAAAATTTTCACCTCTTTCTTTTTGCCCCTCCTCTTGAAGCTTGCCCACCCTTCTCTGCAGAAGCACCTTTGCCTCTCCCAGCAGGTTTCTTGGCCTTTGAATTTCCTGTACCCTTCAAGTCCAACTGCACTTGCATGGCTACATACATAGACATAAGAAATCGCAATCATCATCATCCATTCAAGTGTAATAGCTTAAAGTTCCAATCATAATAGCGCATGCATGGCAAATTATGACCTACCCTTTGAATTTAAACTCTCAAGTTCTGACTGCAGCTTCTCCCCAGTTGGGGTACCTTCTAATTACAAATATAGAAAGAGTTAGATGTCACCAAATTAATATAAACATCTAACAAAAATATTCAAACCATCATCTTACCCAATTCCTCTGTGTCTGAGGAGTTCTCTTCTTCACTCTCTTCCAAGGCATCACCTCCCCCCTGTTCCGGTCCTTCATCAGCTGGTTCTAGAATAGCAGCAATTCGCTTCTTAGGGGCCTTTTTAGGTCCAGGAAGAGTAACTAGATCTGCAGCTCGAACCATCCGAGATTTGCTTTCTTCTTTGTATGCTTTTGTCAGCGCAGATTTAACAGCAGGCTGTATGCCATCTAGTGGATTCGGATGACCCTGATACACAAAATCAAGTTAATCTTATGTTTAGAAAAGCTAATAGTATCAGCGCATCATCAGGTACAAGTAAATTACCTTGAATTTTGATAACTCCACTATAGTATCAAAATCTTCCTGACTGATTGAGTATGTATTCATAAATTCAATAACTTTCTTTACAGCCTCATCCTGATCATTTTCACATGGAAAGGTGCATTCAACTAATGTCCAGGTTAAATTATTCCACATGTTTACAACTTTAAGCAATAACTATACTTCCAACCTTAGGCAAGACTCGCAGTGGTTCAGTCAATTGTTTAAGAAGATGCGTAAGATATTCCAAACGGAGGGTTCCCCTGCACCAATTAATGAAGCATGAGAAGAATGAGGTCCAAGGAGAAAGAATGAGTTTTCTATCAAAAAAAAAGGAGAAAGAATGAGTTGTCCCCCCTTCAACGCTGCTACTTCATATACTAAAGACCAATAGTAAAGACTAACGAAGGCCAGAAGTTTATTGGATGCCTAGTTCTACCTCAGCACATAACACATATCAGATCAAATTATATCCCAGATGCTTAGAATTGATTGAAGAGGGGTAATATAGAAAAGCGAACAAATACACAATTAGATAACAGCCAAAAAAAAAAACACGTAAGGTTTGAACAGCAATTGCTTGCAAGTTTTGCAATATAAAGTAAATTTGTTCCCATCCTAATTCCGACCAAGGTCGCCATGAAAAATAAATAACTGATATGTACTGAATAGCAGTGTTGAACCAGCAACCGAAGCAAGTAAAACCTTAGATGCTTGAGAAAACAAATTGATAATAAACTGAAGGGATTAGCCTGAATCCTTCTATACCTTCCTGAACTAGATTCGCGAGAAGCAAGAATGTGAACATGCAGATCTTCCAAAAGCCTCAAGTTTTTTCCCATTGTTGAGTTCTTCCCCAGCCATCCACCAAACCGATTATAATTCCGTTCTCCCTGCAAATATGATGCAAGTTGTTATACTGAATAAGCCAAAACTAATAAGATTCTTTCAATCAAGGAGACCAAAAGGGAAAAAGAAAAGAAAAAAATGTATAGTGTAGAAAGGGAAAGAGAGTCAGAACAGTGAAGTGAATCAAGTGATGAACGCCTTTTTTTCTAAACAAAAATAAAACTCTCATATATTCAACTTCAATAGTAACATTGAAATTCCTATAACAATGAATCCTGTAAATCAATCCAAACAACGGTAATTTAACAAGGTTTAGTGATCAATCTCAAGACTACACAGATCATATTTCAACTTGGACAAGCAACACAAATTTGACTTAAGAAATCATAGTTCAACATTGAAAATAAATTAGAAACCAAAGCATTTTAGCTAAAAGAAAGGGATCAACGATCAAACTTAAAAGGTTTTCCCAATCAAATGGATAAAAGGAGAAACTTAAGGACATGTAGGGCATGTTCGGTTGGGATGAAATAAGGAGGGAGAAGAGGATGGAAAAAAAAAAACATGTGGGTCCCACATGTTACCTACTTTTTTATTTCCATCTTGAAAAATGTGTATAATTAAAAAAACAAAAAAGAAAATACAAAATATCTATTATACCCTTTGATTTGACACATTTATAACTATCTTTTCTTTTTATTATTTTAATATAAGGGGTAAAGTAGTAATTTTAATACATTCCCATTCCATTTCCATTCCAAATTTTTACTACCAAACACATTAAACCCATTCCCTTTCCCTTTCCCTTTCCCTTTCCCTCTCCCTCTCCCTTTCCCTTTCCCTTTCCCTTTCTAGCTACCAAACGTGCCCGTAGTACATTGGATAATTGTATCATATTTTTTAAAATCCTGACACCCAAACTGGAAAAAAATAAGTAAGTATTTTTTGCAAAAACATGAATGAAATAAACCCATTTTACCTGTTCAAGTATTTCTCTTTGCCCATGCAACAATGAAGCACTGAAACAGAAGCAGAGAAAAATAAAGGGTTGAACAACTAGATGGAGGAGAAATGATGAGGAAAAACTAGAAATTTTCCAGAGCAGATAAAAGCTACATACGGAATTATACTCGATGCAAGAGAACTAGCTTGAGAGAGCTGCCACTGCCGATATCTTCGAATTTGTACATTCACTATATCCCCATCAGCAATAGATTCAGCAGCACTGGCAATTAACTTCATGCGCTTCAAACCATTGTCATCCTTACTAGCCAAGCTTGGTCTATAGTTAATATAATTTTCCTGCCATGTATAATGCCAAAATGAAGTTATATAGAAAAAGAATTCTTATTGAAGAAGAAAGAGAGTACAATGGAAGAGGACAAGAAGTCCACCAAAGAAAGAAAATGAGAACACGATAAAAAGAAAACCAACAAGAGGAACAAAACAAAATTTTAGCTCAAAAGAGCCTTTCAGTCCCTTTGGAGAATCATAATGGAAACCCCTCTAAACAATCCATTCGACGAAACCCACAAGGAAGACAAAACATCTATGACTTTTGAGCATCTAGCAGCAAAACATCAAATATTGCCAAGAATATATATATATATATATGAGCATACTAGCCGATCCCACTTAGTGGAAAAAGGCTTTGATTGATTGTTGTATATACGAGCATCCTATTTAGGACCTCAAGATTGTTAGGTAGCAAACATTTCTGGCAATAAGGTCCAGGTTAAAATATCAATAAACTAGCAACAATATAGGCACGGATGAAATCTTTTTTTTGATAGAAAAGGCACCGATGAAATCATAACCTTCCCTTGACACGTATATTCATTGATAAGAAAATTAAGCACAAAATCAATTGATCATAGAGCAGATTTCAGTTACTTTTCCACCACTACATTTCCAAAACTAAAAAATTCAAAAGAAATGAAAGAACCTGGATAAGAAGAGGAACAAGGTCAGGATCACTCATGCTAAGGTTTATCCTCTCATCCATCTTTAACTTGCTAGCATTAAAACCAAAAAGCCTACAAGATAAGATGACAAGTTAGCAAGATTTATAACTTGCAATTCACAAAATCTTCTAAACATTTAATGCTTTGGATACCAAAATTGAATTGTCCTTGGTCTGCAAGGTACAAGGCCTTAGTTTGACACTAAACATTTATACTAGAGATGGACAAAATTTCATACTTATCAACAGCTGTGAATGGTGAAATGTCTTCATCCTTTGAGCTAGATAGAAGGCGCTGCCTTATGTCATCATAGTTAATAACTGACATTGAGAGGCTCATATAGTGTAACTGATTTAGTGCCATGCGCATATCTCCATTAACTCTTTCTGCTAGTTCCTCAAGAGCAATCTGAAATAATTAGGGTGTGTGACTCAATGGAATAGATTAGCCAAATGACTCAAAGTAGATCATTAATCATTACCTTTAAATTGCATATAATTATAAAATTACAAGCTCCAAGAAATAATATACAACTAAATAGATCATCAGGCTTCTACCTCATTAACTTGAAGCCCTTCAGCTTTTGCAACTTGCACCAACCTCTTTGCCATCTGGAATAAATCAAATCCAACATTAAAAGTTTCCAATATCCCACCATACTTGTATTAAAGGAATTTCCATTGCCCGCCTCAGAAGCATCACACGATTAAAAAGAGCACTTAATTCTGAATGCTAAGTATTATACTTTATTATATGTTAGAAAAGTCAACTCTAATATGCTTCATACAAATAAGCATAATCATTCGTTAAATAGCATTCCTAATTTCCTAAACAATTCATGAGCTAAGTAAAACAGAAATGGCAGGAAAGAAATTACACGGAGATAACCTGGAAGAAAACAAAAAATTTACAAACGAGAAAATATAATATTTGTGGGAAAATAGATAGAAAGAGACCTGTTGCTTGGTAGGTTTACGAAAGGTAAGAAGCAAACAGTAGTTCACAAGACTTTTCAGTTTCTGGCTGTACCGGTCATTGCAAATGCAGATAATAGGAATTTTTGATATCTTGATACTAGAAATAAGATCAGCAACGCCACCCCTATCACCAGCTGACATGCCATCGACTTCATCCATAATGAGCACAGTTTTGGAATGCTTTGCCCTGAAAATTACAGAAATTATGAAGATTTCTTAGGGTATATTTTATGCACACATGGCATGCATAAAAAAAATTATGATAAGAAAGACCAACCGATCCATATTAGCACCCATAGCCTTATTGGTGACAAGTTCCTTTATAGAGTTTGCATTGCTTCCACTGATTCCTTTAACAATTTTGCTATCAGCTTTCCCACGGCTATCACTAGCATTAACCTAAAATAAATTAAAAGATGGATAGGAGATGAATTACAAGACGAAATTCCATAACCAGTAATGAATTGTAAAGAGATATATAACCACCTCTATGGCTTGGAAACCAAGCATCTGACTGACCAACTTTGCTGAAGTGGTTTTTCCTATGCCGGGAGTTCCACTTAATAAGACAGCTTTTTTGGCACCTGTATCATTTTGCTTTTTCCCCTTTTTCTTATTTCCACTGTCAAGAAATTGCTCATTCCAATGTGCCAACCAATCGTGGAGTTGCTTAACCTGTACACCATAACATTAAGAAATCTTACAATGCTTATCCAAATCCAGGTACATATGAAACTAAAGCTGACCACAAAATTCCCCATGCTCTCTGAGCCAGGGAGACTGCCTTGACCCTGGATGTCATCTCCTCACCTAAATTTCTAATTACCAAAGAGAAAAAAGTTAACCACAAAATATGGTGATAAAGATCAGAACACATACAAGGGATTGATTTCCTATGATGTCATTTGGAACTTTAGGTCGATACTTCTCTGTCCACATGGAAGAAGACTGCAAAGAACTTTCTGCCTTAGGCTTGACTAGGGTAGAAGCTGAGCCAGAAGACTGGGAGCCTGCATTTGTTGATAGAGGCATCACCATTTAAGCATACAAACAAATAAACACCTTCAGACTCTAACAACTTCAACTCTTAAGATTCACTACTAATTTAATGATAAACAAAAAGAAATAATAAGAACTAATCAGAAGAAACAAAACAACCAAACGATAAAGGTACAAGCTTATTAGGTATTACCCTTGGCTCCAGCTTTTTGTGGACTTTTTGACTCACTTGGAAGAACCTTCTTCACCATTTTTTTTGAATCTTCTTGTGAAGGAGTTTTTGCAGGTTTTGATGCACGGATCATGTCAAACAACCCATCTTCAGTGAGGAATTTAGTACTATGAAACAAAGGAAAAGAAAAATACAAGTAAAATTAGAAAACAGAACAAGCAAATGGTTCAAATTGCATTCTTTTAGTATGCAATACCAACCCAAGCTCTTTGGCTTTTGCAGATTTTCGACCCCCAATATCTTCATCACATAAAAGATAATTCTGCAAAACATAAGATGTTAACCACATGCCAATTATGTGAATTCAATCACATATAAAGCAAAGCATCTTATTACCGTTTTTTTGCTGACTGATCCAGTGACACGACCACCATGCCGTTTAATCAAATCTTCTGCCTCTTCTCGTTCCAAACTATAATATGCACGAAGTCAATTACAAAAACTCAAGATAGTCAAATATGGACAAATCAGAGTCATGCACTATCTTCTCTAACTCTTAAGTATAAATAAAACCTGATCAACAATCCAAATTTTTTGAAGAAACTGTAAAACAAGTGCCGTACTGCATATGCAGGTCCAACAAATTGTAAAATTTAGATAGAAGATAAAAATAAAATACCTGTCCAGTGTTCCACTGATTACAAAAGTCAGACCGGCCAAACAATCAGGGGCACCTTCAGGAACATCCTGACATACAAAAGTAATTTCAACATTTTAATAAAGACAATATTTTCAATGATAGATCCTTATGCTTACAATATATGCACACCTTTTCTCCTTTGTGTGGAGGCTCACTTCTTTCTCCAAAATTCATAAATCCACCCCTTCCACCCCCTCTGCCCCGTCCAGCAGATGATTGTGCTGATGCTCCTCTTCCACCACGACCCCTTCCACCAGATTTCAGGGGTGGCACAGCATCTTTATCATTATCTTCTTCATCACTTTCCTCCAAATCAGGAGACTTAAGAGGAATTCCCCTACCAGACCCACTCTTTGATTTTTTTATCGGGGTGTTATCAGCTGACTTCTTTCTAGATGCGAGCAAGGCAGAGTCATCATCTTCATCATCTAAATGAATTCTTTTAGGAGGGGGCTTCTGCGATTCCTCACTGTCCTTTGGATTCTTTCTTTTAGCAGGAGGCGCCTGTGCCTCTTTTTCATCTTTTGGCTTGTTTTTGTCAGTAGCAAAATATTTGCTAGTTTTCTTCCTCCCTGAACTTTCTTGGCCTCTGGCTTCCTGCACAAAGACATTTTTTTACTTCCAATTTCTTCATGAAGTTGGTAGGAGTCAAGGTAAGCAGTATAGTCAAAAGAAAGCATAGCTAGTCATCCATGATTTCTACCCAATAAAATATTAAAAGGTGCAAATGCCCTTACACCTTAGGTGATATTTGGTGCCTTGGATTACAAAACTTTGGACATGCCTTCCAGCACTATAACAGGAACCAGAATCTTTAAATAAACCCTATTTGCTCTGATTCAGTCAGGTCTTAACAGTTTCAGGATCAGAACGAAAAAAATTTTCAGATTCTTATAGACCCGTTACTTAAACATGGAAGCAAATCCTCAACCATAATGAATTCAAAACAAGAGGTTAGATCCATAGAAAATGTATACATGTAACAGAAAGAATGCAAGAGTCAGAATCTCATATTCTTTACAAATAACTTGTATCCTGTCATACTCCCTTTCAAAGTTTGGAAACTACAATTATGTGCTGACTTGATAAACGCATTTAATAAAAGCCTGACCACCGGGAAAAAAGAACCAAAAATAAAACAACACATAACTACTTCGAAACTCACTGGTTTTTCGGGGTCTGGTTTAGCTGGAGAAGGCTTTGCCTGATTTGTAGCATTGCTCTTGTCATGTGATTTCATAAACCACTTCCGTATATCCGACTGTAATATTAACAGGAAACCCCAATAACAAGATATGAAAGAATTTCAAAAGTTTCAAAAAAACATTAAAAAGAGAATGAAGAACGCGTCAAAGTAAAGTACACTTTCTATCAGAACTGTTTCAAGAACCCAACTAAACAAAATGCAGAAGAGAATCAGCAAGAACCCTAACTCACCATTTGCACGCAAAGGCGGAAGCAGCTTCAACTTGAGAGGGTATCGTATGGTTTCGTCACAACGGTGAAATATGAACTGACGGGCTCAAAGGCTGAGATGATGCATTCAAGCTCATAATCAGGGAGAGTTTAAAGAAAATAAGGCTAGAAACATATTGATAGCGTAAATAATTTTCTTTATGGTAAAATGGTTACTTACATGAAAGTCAGACATGGAGCATAGTGAACCCAGAAGCGAGAATGAGATGAAACAAATTTGAGTAACGTAGCGATTAGCGAATGGTGTGTTTAATCGAACCGAGTGTCAGAGAAGCTATTGTTTGATTTGATATTTCATATGCGCTCCGTTTCAACCTTGAATTCTGATACTACTGTCAAAACCCTTTATTACCTTGTTTAGATATTATGGTCAAAACTCAAAACCCTATAACTAAACTTATTAGTTAGGCCTTAAAATATTTTTAAAAAAATTTAAGGAAAAAATACACTTTCTGTTCAAGGTTGATGCTTCGAATGGGTTCGCGAAAATGAAAGGCTTCCACGTTTCGACAGTAGCGAGAACGAAAGGCTTCGAGCGTGCGACGTTCTTCGAATGGGTATTCAACGAAGGAAAAACTTATGTCTATTTCATCCAATTTTACCAATCATATATTGTATTTATACTCTCTTTTTTCTATGATTGGTCATATAAAAGATGGTCTTCTATATTCTCTCTACTTTGATTGGTCATTTAAACACTTTTTGCCACGTGTCATAATTATATTGGGGAATTGGATGAAATGGACATAAGGAAATGGACATAAGTTTTTTCCTTCAACGAAATGCGTTTTGCTTGCATACGGCGGTGCGTGCGACGTTCTTCAGATGGTGGCCAGGGCTCGACGTTTTGGAAAAAATTAAAATAGTTTATTAATCATTAAATTATATTTTTACTCTATCTCTTTTTTAATTGGTTGTGTAATTTATTGTCTTTTATATTCTCTCATTGTAATGATTGGTTATACAAAAAATTTTTGCCACATATGTGATTATTTTTGGAGAACCTGATAACAAGCATATAATGAACTTTACCTTAGTTTAATCCAACATTTCCTGCGCTGCTTCGTATGGTTCTCTCTTTATGTATTGAGCCAGATGTGAAGTTAGGTATTGAGCCAGATTTGAAATTACATATTTGTCCAAACCACGTTAACTGTTCACGTGGCATACCAAGGTGAACACATATCTCTCTTACATGTATCAGATAGCTGATGTGACCTTAAACACACCAAAAACACCCAAACGACATCGTTTAAGCAAAAAATAAAACCATGTTGAGAGGACCAATATGAAACTCTAATGAAACATACAGGACTAATATAAAACTTCAATGAAATATAAAAGACCAATATAGAACTTCAATGAAACATAAAGGACCAATTTTGAACTTCAATGAAACTCGAAGGACAAATATAAAACTTTTTTAAAACATAAAGGACCAATATAAACTTTTTAAAGATGAATGACCAATTTAAAATTTGAATAAAACATAGAGGACCAAAATCGTCATTTGACCTTAAAAAAATAGTGCATTCTTTTAAAGTGAAAGAGAAAGAAAGAAAGAAATAAGTATTTATCCTAAATAACTGAATTATTAATAATTATTTGGTCCTTTATTTATTTATGTTAAGTTTCTATTAATATGAGTTATTATTAAAAAATTATTATTATTTAAAAAAATATATTTTAAAGAAATTGCATAGAGCCAGAACCAGAAAATTAGAACTCCAAAGAGGTTCGAGAGATTTACATAGGCAGTGGCTTTCTCATTGATTTTGCAGAGTTCGAAAAAGTATAATATCAGAATTTTCAACTCCTAGCACTAGGGTGCGGATTATTGACATTTCAAAATGTTTACAAAACTCAGGAATTGAGAATCTTGTATATATAAAGATGATTTTTGCATCAGTCTTTTTGTAACCATCCAACATCTTTAAAAAGAATTTGAATGTATAAAGCGTTCATTTTGTTTCATATAAGTAAAAATTATGATGTTAAGTGTGAACAATAGCACAAAAAGGGAGGCTTCCAACTAGAGTTCATAGCCTCTGCTTCATGAGCTTGATTATAACAGTTGTTTCCACTACAAAAACATGCGTAACTATTATTTGATAACGTGGAAGAAAAAAATCAGCCTCCACTCCTATGCTTTATTTTAAGTCATAAACTGCAACAAAAGGCATGAGAACACTTCCCATCCAGAGTTTACCATCCTTCTCCTCCACTTCACTAATTGCTCTCACAACTTTTCCCTGACTATCCTCCAATATCTGCAGAAGCTTACCCTCAGGGCTATACTTAACAGCTAGAGCATGGAGCCTCCATCCTATCTGAAGCATGTATTGAATCCTTGTTGGAACAGGAAGATTGAGCATGAATTTTCTCACCATTGGGTAGATGGCATTAATGTAACTATACATATACCGTCGACAATGAAGAGCCACCCAAAAGTCTCCATTTTCATTCACTCTCACATTGTCAGGAAATCCAGGAAGAATGGCTAACACCTCTGAAGTCCCAGCTTTATCGCCTTTTAGCCAGAACTTGCGTAACCTAGTGAATGAGAATTATAGAAGAAGAAATGTTGTGTCAATCATATGAACATGAATTGCAATCTAGTTCTAAGCAAGAGTAACTATAAAAAAGCATAGTCAAATGTAAAGGAAGCTTAATTGTATCCCTTCAATTTTCATCACCCTAGCTGCTGAATCCATTTGGTCCCATTACTATAATGAAAAGACACTCTTAACAAGGCATGCGAATGGAATTTAGTTGTTTTACAAGAACATGCACTAAGAATCCGTTTCTCTAACCATTTGAAAAAGAAAAACTTGTCAAGGTAAAGGTAAATAGTAGATGCTTGAGTATGACATTTGGGTGTGAAAGAATAAAGTATTTCTTCTGAACTGCCCAATTTAAGGCAAAACATGCTATCCTAGAATCAATCTTACAGTAATTTTGTAGTAGAAATCTGACTAGAATTGTTGATATCACCCAACTAGAAAACTAAATCTAGCATCCTTTCCATAGTAGGAAGATCAGCTAGGTATAAGAGCCATACATGGTGCAGATTCTTGCCTTGCTCATGGGTGATGGCTCATAAATATGTAAAGAGGGTAGGCAATAGAGTGCCATACATATATAAAGATTAGAAACTGTTATGACTAATAGTTTCACCTGCCAATTAACCCTTCACAGAAGACAAGGAAGGAACCATCTTTGCTCAAAGAAATGCCATTTGGGAATCCAACGTTCCTGGCAAGAACAGCGGTTTCCTCTGTGACAGGATTGTATTTCAAAACCCTGCCACTGCCATCACCGGAGAATACCAAATGAATGAAGTTCCTGCACAAAAACCATGTTAGAACCAACAACCAACAGAGAGAAGAAATATATAAGATATAGATAGCAGAATTCTAAGCTCAGGATACTGAAAACAATAATTTCTTAGTACATTCTATAATAATAATGCTATGCAAACCAATGAACTTGCTTTAAGCACAGAAACGTTAAATATAGAACTCATTAATCTTTTAGAACAGTAGAAAACAGAAATCCACCATGAGAATCACTACATATGCACCAATATTGATACCATTCATACCATTGGCTATGATTACCGATATTGCAAATTGTAAGTTACATTCGGTCCACAAAAAATTTTAGGAATAAGATTATGATGCTTGAAGAAAACATTTTCCTCAATAAAACGAGTATTAGCAAAATGAAACCAGATCTCACTAATTATTCCTTAGTTGTTTAATGAGTCTTTGAGCATTAAATCATCTTCATTTTTGTTATCTACTAACATGGATATGGCAGTCCGCTACCAGTTCATGATAATACAATGCCCTTAATGCTCTTGATATTCCAAACAGAACAAGCACAGAGCAAGTGGCGAAACTAGCCAGTTTGCAGTAGGGGTACATTAAAATCAACAAAACAGGCATCTCTAGATTTTGTCAAATCTAGTTTAGTAATATAAATTGTGAGAATTGCAAAACATAACACAAGCCTACCTTCTTGGATATTTAGTGCTGCTATCGGTGAAATAAACATTCCCTTCCTCATCAATGTCTACATCATTAGTAAATCTAAGTGGCACTCCTTCAGCCTCAGTTACAAGAGACGTTGCCAAACCACCCTCAGGCCCCACCTTCATGATCCCAAGATATGCATCTGCAATGTATAAATCACCTGTTTTCTTGTGAAATCTGAGTCCCAGAGGCCTTCCACATATGTGCTCATTCTTCACATAGCTTAATGGTGTAGCATTTGCTATAGGATTACATATTTCTGACCTGTGTCCAAAATTCCATATGCATTCATTAGCCATGAAAAGGCTAGGAGGTATTGTTATTCATTGTTCTGTTAAAATATAAGCATCAGTATTGGTTTGTGAACACAATTCTGATAGATTTGAAATAGGGTGTTTACTTATTTACTTTTCCTTCAACCTAACAAAACATCAGACCAAACGTAATTTTGCAATACAGGCATAGACATTTTTTTAGGTTATTTTAATCATTGACTGGAAGATGATCAGACATAGAAGAAATCGAAGGAAGCAGAGAAACTCCATTGCTCTAAGGATGGATTCGCCATTCTAAACAAAACCATCTTCATGCCCTGGTGTTTAATGATTTTACCACTGATTTGAACTCCAAATAATAGCAGAGCTTAAGAAATAGCGATTCAGAGAGGAAGAAGAGGAATCTGACCTGTTGGGGGAGGTATAAGCAAAATCAGTCCAAGAATGGCCATTCCAGAATAAGATTCTTCCATCAGCGACACCAGTGTAAGGGCCACGACCAAGAGGGTCGAAGGCAATGCTCTCTGGCCCAATAACTTGATTCGAAAACTTAATCTCGGATTTCTGCAACAAGTTGTGTGCGTCAACGTCCGTCGGAACCTGAGACCAAGCGGGCACGTCGACTTTGTGGACTTGGAAGTCCGGGAAGCCGGCAATGGGGCTATGCTGGAATGGGTCTAAGCCACAATAGAGAGCAAGGAGGAGGAAGAGAAGGGCGAAACCTCGGGGCAGCGTCATCGTATACGGCGGTTATGAGTTATGACCACAATGCGGAGCACGAGAGAGACGAGGCTTTTCAAAACAGTGAGTCAAACTGAAAATTATTAAAAAGACAAAAAATATATATTCTAGTTTGAGCGGAGTTTAGGAAGGTAGAAGAAAAAGCAAGCTTTGAATTGTTAGGGTGGTAGCATTTAGCAAGAACAAGAAGAGTAGGTGAGCCATTTCTTTGGTAACGACTAACGAGTGGTTCAGCGTGGGTGACGTAAACAACCCCAAAATGACAAAATATTTCCATCAGAAACACTCAATTTCTGTTTGAGTAAACTTACTCACTCTTTAACTTTTCAATAATACAAATGCATCTCTCAATTTTTATTTTCCTTAATTATTTAGTTTTAAGATATTAGTGTTATTTAATTATTGATGTGATCATTAAATATTAACGTATTATCGTTAATTTATTATTTGTGTTGTCATGTTACATTAGTTTTAAATAAAAATATTTATAATTAACTCCAACTTAAAAATATTAATTTATATGTAATCTCTTTTTATCAACATTTCTTCTTTAAGATGATGTGAGAATATAGTATGAGAATACATGTAATAAGTTAACATCCTTGAGATTAAATAATTAACAAAGATAAAATTTTAAAGATTAAATAATCAATCTTCATTATTTAAAGACAAATTGCACAATCATTCAAAAAATCAAAATCAAAATAAGTTTCCATGTTTCTTTTACTTGTTGATTTTTTTTTTTTCATTTCTTTAACAAATTTGTTGATGAAAATTTTAAATGCAAATAATTATTAATTTTATTGATATTTCATGATAGTAAAACAAATTCAATACTTTTTATATTGTGGTTGTTGGTTAGAAGTTGGAAAACTTTGAGCATGGGTTCCCAAATCCCCAGTTTTTTTTTTTCCCGAAAATCCCTAGCTTCAAAACCCACGAAAATTTGGTGTGCTTGGTAAGAAAAAATAGGAGAGAATGAGAATGTTAGAAAAAATAAAAATATCATGTCAATGTGATGTGAATGAAATAAAAGTGAGTAAAATAACAATTTTATCCTTACATTAAAAGTAAAAATAGAATAAAAGTGGATAAAATATAAGGATAAAAACATAATTTCATCATATTGCAAAAAATAAAATTTGTTTGGTAGAAAGAAAAGAGGAGGGAGAAGGCTTCTCCATCCCTTTTTCTATATCATTTCTTCCAAACAAATATAGCCTCAATATGCCGGCTCAGTCTCGGGTGCGATGTAGTTTGCCACCGAAAAGTAAAGACTTTTTGCAGTAAATTAGTTTATCATAAAAATATTATCATTTAATTACGATCAAACTCAAAATTAAAATAAGCATGGTTATATGATTGAATGGATTTGACACTTTTACAAAAAAAATGGTCAAATATTCATTTTGGTCCCTTATCTTTTCTACTAATTTTATAATTGTCATTTTTTTAAAAGTTTCAAATCAATCATCTGTCTTTAAAATTTGTTTCAAATTTGAGGTTGAAGGATAGATTAAATTATAAGTTTAAAAGTTTTAGTAAACCACGTCATCATTTAACAGAAGTTTTAGCATGCCATGTCATCATTTAACGGTATGTATCGAATTAATAATAAAATAATCTAAAAAGGAATAATTTGAGAAGATACATCTTAAAAAGTTCAAATTGTGAGAGATGCCTTCTAAGAAATACCAAATTGATATTTTACTAATTTTAAAATTTCATAAATACAAAGTATTTTTATAAAATTTAAAATTATTGACTAACTTGACTAAATTTTAGATAAAAAAATAATATATGATAGTTAATTAGTGACATAACAAATCACAGGAGGCTAACCACAGGGAGCACATTATTTTCAAGCCAAACGAATAAAAATGACAAAATTTTAATTTTTCACAACAAATATTTAAAAGATATTATGATTTTGAAAATGAAAATTAATTCTAAGAAAGGAAAATATAAAATAAAATTGAAAATCATAAACCATACACACCCTTCAAACATCTTCAACCTTAATTAGGGTGTTTTTGATTCATAAAATTTAGTTTTATTGAAAGACTTTCCTATCACACCAATATGAGTTAATATATATTAGTTGAGATAAGAATTTGGAAGCCAAATGTACAACAAAAAAAACTTCAAATTTGCATAATTTTTATTCAAATGTTAAGATAGATATATATATATATTTTTTGGGTCGAAAAGTTTGAATAACTTCATTACGGAGAAGCCCCCACAATTTGACCCAAAAAAGAAAAAAAGAAGCCCCCAGTCCCCCACAATGGGGGAAGTACAAGTCAAGAGTAGACAAAAAGAAGACAAAGAAACAAGGTCCGTAAGTCTAGCCCAAAATAGTGAGAGTATATTCTTTACGCAGAGATCAAAAGGAAATGGGAAAGTGAAAAGGAATGGAAATGTATTTGTTATGTTTAGTAGTAAAAATTAAGAATGAAAATAGAATGAGAATGTATTAAAATTATTACTTTGCTCTTTGTATTAAAATAATAAAAAGAAATGAAAGTTATGATTATGTCAAATCAAAGGGTATAATAGATATTTTGTATTGTATATTTTCTTTTTTCTTTTTTTTTTTTTAAATTGATGAAAATAAAAAAATGAAAAAGTAAGTGGATCCAGTGAACTCCACCCATTCTTTCATCATTTTCTTTGTCATTTCCATGTAAAAAATATGACCTAAAACTTAAGGCAGGCAGCACATCCAAGTGGAAAAAGTCCTGCAACTACTTCTAATATTGTCCTCGAGAATAACAGTTCTAACAGAAAAGGGAGGATTCCAAGACCAATTAATAGGTAGTTCCGTCTTGAGCGCCAATCAAGATAGATATATTAAAAACGATTTATGTCCTGTGTCCTATAGGTTATAGGACATAAATTGTTTTTAATATTTAAAAAAAAAAGAAGAAGCAGGAGGAGGAGAAGAAAAAGTCCATATATGCCAGCCCAAACTTACCTAGGGAAAAGCTACTAATATCTAAATAAAGAGAAAACATATGCAAGATTTTAAAATACTTTCTTTTTTTTCTATCTTAATTCTCAAACATAATCTAGAATATGAGAGAAAGGGGAGCAGTGCAAGCTCCCAAAATACTTTTGAATGATTAGATTGAATATAGTTGAGTTATACTTATATGGTAAGAATTAATTCTCCAACTTTATAAAAGGTTGATATTAACTTTATTTTCTTAATTATGTAGATCTTTTTTTGGCAGGACCAATCTTAACTTTTTTTTTAATCATGAAAAATTGAACATGGTACAACTATTGTGAGGATGACAATTTTTTTTTTTTTTTGATAAAGTGAGGATGACAATCTTGAAAATTTGGATACTTTCAAATTTGATGTAAATGAGGTGAAATGTTTGGAGTTTGAAACCTTCTAATTTTTGCTTGATTTCATATAAATTGGCTTCATAGTGGATGAAGATCCATGTATGGCATGTATCTCTTAGCATTGGACTGGATTGAAACATTGGTGAAGGGCCTTTATTATTAAAGGCCTCCAATGAAAGACATTGATTTTGTCAGGCCTGGGCTTTCTTTGCTAAAGCCCACGCACGTGAAGTCGCATATTATATTGGACACTTAATTCATTTTAAATATTTAATAAACACCAACTAATTCATACGATTGACTTATAATTCTGCAAGCAATTATATATGGGCTACGTTGGGTTATCATTTATTTATTTTTCTGTTGAAGCCCCAGTCAGGCAGTCACATTATATTTGTCCAAACTAAAACGTATGAAAATTTTAATATTTAACACTTCTTTTACTATTTTTATAGTACTTAATTTTTATCCATGTAAGAAATGCAATTAACCTTTCAATTTTGATATTTAGTTATTGGCATAATTTTTTGGAAAATTCAGACCAGTTGTAGCAAGCAATAATTAATTTGTAAGCAAACGTTATTTTAATTTTTTTTAATAAGAATCTCTCGCTCTCTGTAAATATAACACATACAAACACAACATAATGATTTTATTTCTCAAAGTTGCTCTAAACGAACCTCAATATTCCCTACCACATGAGGGAAAAATTGTGGAATATTATGTGAATTCGAAAAAATCTGAACCTCGTGACAAAGAAAATTGTGATAGTACCACATGAGAATATATATATATGGTTTATAGTATGAAAACATAGAAATATTGAATATTTGTTCGCAATGATATATTATTGTTTTTTTATATAGATTGATGAATTGTTAATTTGTCTATGAAATTGACATATATTCTGAATACAAGTTTTGAAGCAATTGTTTTATTTAATTTTATAATTTCACGTATACCTCTTGCTCCAACCAAAATAGAACAAGTTACTACAAGTGAGTAAGCTTATCACTTTATATCATTTTGCAGATTTGGTGGAAGGAATTATTAAAACAAGTGTTAATTTAATTAGATGACATTAATTAGTGATATGGTCACGTGCTTGAAGTTGGGACACGCACGCGACAATTATCACCAATATACAAGGCGGACACAAAGGGAAAATAATTAATAAAAAAAATTAGAAAGAGAGACTGACAACAAGTGTTATTTGGCACTCATGATAATTAAGTAATCTGTGCTTCTTTAACTATTATCTCTTAAGTTTAATTATTAGAGGAATAAAAATAAAATATCATTCATTGAGAATATTATCTCAATAATAGACTTGGCAGTATTCGAGAATTAGTCATAAGGTCACTTTTATATACTAATTGGTCCGAGAGAGAGAGAGAGATAAAAGAGGATTTGATGATGAATGGGATTTAGTTATAAGGATAGTGTCCGACATTTCTAATCCAAGTGATGAAGACTTATCGTATGGAAAGATGCCTAACATCACGAAGGAGAAGTCTCTCATCCATCACTCCATACTTGTGTGGACGAATCATTCTGTCAATTAACTGTCTCTCCTTATTTAGCACTTTTCTATTTGTTCCATTATGAGTTTTATTTATGTTTATACAACATCATTTTTTACTCAGGCGCCGGCCAACCCTAATTCTCTAATCTCATCATTAACCAAACAATATTATATATTTGCATTTTTTTTTCTGTACATGACCATCTTGAATTAACTAAAATTTTACTGCTCAATTGAAGATATTTTATCAAATTTCTAGACTAATTAACAATAGTTTCATTTTAATTATTATTTTGTGTTTTCAATAAGATTATATATATATATATATATATATATATATATATTATCTGCAATTAAAAAAAAAAGTTGGCATATATATACACAAGTAATTAAGTTCAAGTGGCTCAATTTAATTTGGTTATCTTTATTCTTTTCACATATATATCGTACCATGTCAACACCACATAGATCTCTATATATATGTCCTAATTAATGTCCATGTCCACATGGATTCAAAAATTAAAAATACATTTAAAGGAAACTCATGTGAAATGAGTGGTATCTGTTTCAAACCTTATCAATTGATCATTATATACAAGTCTATCTGTTTCCATCTTATAGTCGTCATGGATACTTCACAAAATATAATAATGCCTAAAATTGTACAAAACCAGACTATATACATAGTATTGGCATGCAGCGATCTTTTACATCACCGTTTCTTTAGTATATCCACAAGTAATAACTAACTAGAAAAATTAGTTAATAATAAAAATTGATTAAGCCAAGATTGTATTGTACGGTCTTCTTTTAGAACACCGATCGAAAATTCTTCACCTACCTATTTATGTACATAGACATGTTTGCATGTGTTGACGAGTGTGTGTTATTCTTGGATTAAAAGATCGTTTTTGATGTGCTTATCTATAGTCTCATACTGTATTTAGCAATTTTAAGTTTATATCAAACAGCTAGAAAGAAAAACTAATACAAAAATAAATAAATACAAGAAAGTGTTATATATATATGCCTACCAATGAATAGGAAATCCCAATGGGGACACTTCTTTTTCTTTCCAGGAAATGAAATTCATGAATGCAAATTAAAGGAAGATGTCTAATCAATATCACTTGGGCAAATAGGATGCCCGAAAAATAACTGTATTCAGAAAATGGGCAAAAATTAATTAAGTTTATTATAGTTTCCACATATGTATGCTATTCTCGTAGTCTTTTCGGTGTCATGATTAGTATATTAGTAATCCTCGTTACGCTGGTTGACTATCATGCGCAATTAACACACAAGAAATTTTAGAATCATATTTACCCAAAAAAAAAAAAAACTTTAGAATAACTTGATTTAGACAGCTTGATTTAGTACCCTCATCTCTAAGTGCCTTTTTCATTTCAACGCGACGATGGTCAAGCTCGTAGACTAATTAGAAAAAAGTGTTTCAAATCTTTGGAAACAAAAAAATTAAAGAGGTTAAAAAAAGGAGACTAGTGAATCAGTTGCCACCTAACTGCAACCAAAATATATTTTTTTAGGTAAATAATTAGATCTTATATATTAATTATACATTTTGATTTATCGCATATCGATCGATCTATTAGCGATCCACTAATTTGGCTAACAAATCTCTAAAGTATATATAATTGTTAATTGACATGCTTTAATTTCTATACAACGTGGTATACCATATGCAATGCTAAACAATTTGTTGTTAGATTCATGAACAAAATTAGGGCAATAAGGACCAAATTAGTTAATTTTGTTTTTTGTTCATAAACTGGTTTTTAAAACGTGGAAAAAATGATTAAAATGAGACAAGGCATTGGATTCGTTAATAGTATTTTGTGGAGAAGATTTTAATAGTCCATACCAAATATAATTGTCCCATGCAATCACTTGAAAGAACAACAGAGGATGCGGCTCATGTTGAAATAATTTATTTACCTTTAACTAAATGTGATTCAATTTCTGATTTTGAGTCTAAAATAATTTTAAATTTTCAGGTGAGCTATTGATGTAATGATGTGCTTACAAACCAATATAAAAATTAGTGATCATATTTAAGAGTAGTATAAAAAAAACCTTGAAAGAATGAATGACACAAATTCTTCTAAGGATTGTCTCTGATCCCAATAAAAGTTAATAATAATAATAATAATTATAAATAGATATATAAGAGAATAAGAAGGTATGTATATATCTCTGTGTGTGAGAGAGTTACTTTGTATTCCCTAAACATTCGAAGCATTAATATCTCGCCCCCCTCGTCCGCTACAGAAAGCCAGTATGGTTAGAGAGAGATGGGTCACTCCCACCCACTCATTCTCTCAATCATAATGCTTCATATCATCTTCTTACTCTTACCTTCTCTTTTAATTTCCCCCACTCTCTTCTTCTCTATCTCTCACCCACACGCGCACAATATAATATTACTATACACTTCACTTAATTATATATATATATATATATATATATATATATATATATATATATGCAATCCACAAGTTTCCCCACTTTCCCATAATCCATCTTTTCTTTAATTTCTAATTCCAATTATATTCCACACATCCTCCCACTTCTTCACTCTTCACTGCTTTTCATTTTCCTTTTTCCCCCACCACGTTCCTCTCTCTTTCTCCTTCTAGCTACACCTCTCTCTTCTTCTAAATTTCTTCTTTTTTTTTAAAAAAAAATTAAATATATTTTGTGATCTGCCTATAAATCTAGTAGCTAAGAGAAGCACAGTCACAAATAAATTAAAAAAAAGAGAAGGGAGAGGGAAAAAATATGTCAATGGAAATGATGCCAACCGAACGTGTTTGTTATGTTCACTGCAACTTCTGCAACACCATTCTAGCGGTACTGTCTCTCTCAATTCTTTTGTTTTCTCTTTCTCTTTCTCTCTCACTCACTCACTCACTCACTCTTTTTTTTTTTTAAATATTCCATATTGTTTCTAAGCTCTTTTCATTATGCCGTGTCCTTCATCAGCTAATTTGGCAAATCTTGCATCGAGCTGGAAATTAAAAAAAGGGAAAGAGCTGTTCTGGGAAGCCATGAACAATTATGAGTGTATATAGAAAAAAAAAAGAATGAAAATTGACCTATATACTGAAATGTAACTGCTACTTTTACCCCAATTCGTAGAAAAGCCAAGGCTGTGTGTTCTTGTGGGTAACTTTCCCTAAGAGTTGGAATCCATCAATTCCGAGTGGGTTTTCTTAAATTTAGTATGTAATTTCCACCAAGACTTGGATTCTTTTCTATCCTATATTTCATGGGAAAGTTTAATTGGATTTTGTTCCAAAAGCACTTTCCGATCTTCCACTGAATTAGAAGCTGCACAATATGAGCGCCATAAGAAAATTTGAGGCTCTATGTCTCTATGACTAGGGCTACTATATATGCCTTCAGGTGTATATATATATATATTAGGGTTCTTTGATTAATAATAATAATTGTATAGCCTTTCCCCTCCTTTAATTTTCTTCTTTAATTTGCAGAAGAATATATATATACATATATATGTTATGTAGCATGCATCATATATATATATATATATATATATATATATATATATGAATATGATGTTATGTAAGTTTTTAATTTGTTCATCCATGTGATGGGAAGCATAGTCGTATAGTATAGTTTTAATTTCTCTCTCCTGGGCTCCTGGCCTGATGAGTCTATTGTGTGAGGAGAAGGAAGGTGGGCATTTCTGTTCATCATGGGGTTTGGCAGTGAAGCATCTTTTTTTATGATTCTACACCCATCTGCTTCCTTTAAGTACACACCCTTGTGTTTCTCTTTCTTTCTACAAACAAGTTATGGAGATTTTAAATTTCTTACCTCTCTCTCTCTTCATCATCACATCTCTGTTGAAATTACCCCTTTTGAGAAAGCACCCTCTTTGATCCCTTCTTTAATTATCTCCCTCTCTTGATCATAGCACAAAAGAGTAGTGATGATATATATATTGAATCTGCTTCATCATCATCATGATCCTCCCCTCTTTGTGTTTTCTCTATTTTTATTCATGCTCTTTCTCCCCCTCTCTCTCTCTCTCTATATATATATGTATCATAATTTGAATATAGGTGAGTGGGTTAATGGTGTTGCAGTATCTTGGGCTTTTAATTTATGGTTTCCGTTCCAGTCAAGTCCTTTTCACCTCTACTATTTTCTTTCTTTTATCATCTTGCCTTGGCTTGGCTTGCAGTGTCAGGTAAAAAAGTCATAGATAACATATATATTGTGAGAGTGCTAACTTTATATATATATAATAAAATCAAGGTAAGGGTTATAGGGTAAGAAGGTAATATATAAGCTAGCTAGCTAGGCAGGCAGGCGTCATAGTTATTAGTTATTACTACCCCATGTCAGGTCGTCCTGAGCCATATTTCATATTGCTGTTGGCTGATGAGATGATAGAAGATAGATAGATGTATTGAATTGCTCACTCTTTCTCTCGATCTACCCACATATATTAATTAATTAAAGCAAATATGACCTCTCTGAATCATGAAAAAGAAAGCTTCTTTATCATCTTCTACTTCTATATTCACCTTTCTTTCTTCTTCTTCTTCTTCTTCTTCTGTTTCTCTCTAATTCTTTATCATAATTTTCCTGTTTTTTCTTCTGTCCACTTCCCCTCTTCACCTTACTTATTCTTTCTTGGAAATGTGTGAAAGCTTGATTCCTCCTGTGTGTTTACAAATTTAACAACTTCAAGCTCAGATCTAGCTGCAGCTGATATATATATATATATATAATGTGTTAAAAGTCTACTTTAAACAAAGGGCTTTTCAGTACTTCCATTCCATATATATTAACATTCCAAAGTTTGTGGCTTTACTGGATTTTATAGAACTTTGACCAGTGTTTATGGGTTTTGTATAGATGATGCAATGCAATATAGGAGAGAATGACATCTACTGTACTGACACACTCATTTTGATTAACTTATTGGTTTTTAAATTTGCACCAATATTTCTTGAATGTGTTTGTGTGTGAAACACAGAAAGAGAGAGAAGGAATCTTTTTGGGTTTGTAGTAGAAATGGAAGTAAATGTATAATTTTGTTTTGTATTGCAAAATGGGTATTGGCAGGTTAGTGTTCCATGCAGCAGTTTACTGACCATAGTGACGGTTAGATGTGGGCATTGTGCCAATTTGCTATCAGTTAACATGATGGCTGCTTCACTTCAACCATTTCCTACTCATCAAGATTACCCTCATCAGGTTCTTCTTCACTCTCTTTTTTTAGTATTTCTCTTTAGTTTATTTTCATTTCCTTTTATTGGCAACAAGTTAAGCTTTCTAGTTTGGAGGAACATGATATGATCTTGTGTCTGTGTGACTGTACCTTCGTGTTTTATTTCATTAACTTTTCTATGATGCGTTTCATTAATTATATTCTACATACAAGTCACAGAATAAACAGCATCTCAATAATAATTTTGAAGAATCAAGCAACAAGGAACATCTGGGATCATCATCTTCTTCTTCAAAATCCAACAAATTAGCTCCATTTGAATCTGTAGATCAGCATGAGCAACCTAGGATTCCTCCCATTCGCCGTGAGTCACTCTCTCTCTCTCTATATATATAGCTTCTTCCAACTAAATAATTAATTAATTAACCACCCAAATCTTATATATATATATATATGTACTTAATGTCTCTCACCTTTGATATATATAATAAACTAGAAAGTTGATATATATGTAAGCTAGCAAATGCAAAGCATAGGCTGATCATGAATCATGATTGAGCTAGCTAGCCCACATGTCATGAAACCAAGTTTTTCACAAGAGTGGGGATCAATTTCTGAGTTTCCAATTCTTTTTTGGTACAAGGGGTACCCAAATTTATACATGGCCCCCCTCTCTCTTAGATGTTGATATTACATGAAATAAAATAAAATTGACCCATATCCTTGATTGATTGCTGTGCCCTAGAACATCTCTCATATACATGTAAAATCAATTTTTACAGTTACAGATTCCACTTACTATAACAGCTAGCTGAAGCTGAGGTAAACTGATAATGATAGATAATAGTCCAATATCATGAGTTTCTCTCAGTGGGGCAAAAATGTGACTTTTACAATCACGACAAAATTACAAAGTTTGATATGTAATCAATTAACATATATATATGGCTATCAAATTTGATACTTTTAAACCTCCCCGTTCATATTTTATCATAAGATATCATTTTTATTGATTAATTAGTTCCATTAAAAGCAATTGTTGTATTAATCTACCTATCACAAATTTTATAAAATTTGATAATTTTAAATTTGCAATTTCCTTACAAAAATCTTGAACAGATTACAGAATATTTCAAAGGTATTAATTATAAGATTAACTTTGATTAACCTGTGTGCTAATGTGTTTGACATGCATGCACTAAAATGCTTGATTTTTTAAAAAATTTAATTTTAAATATATAATCTATAATAACTTCCTCTCTTATAACTCCTCATATTTTCATATGTCTATATATATATATATATATTATAGTTTGGATCGAATAATAGAAAAGACAAAATGTGCAAAACCATATATATATATATATATATATAATGTGATGTACATATAAATATAATTGTCTAACCTACTTAGAAGAGCACACAAGGGACCCTTAGATAAACTGATGGAGTGTGAATGATGATCATGCCATCACTGCTAGTGCATGCAGTGACTATATATGGGGCCTGCACCTGTCAAAAACTCTAGCTAAAAATGAATCCCCTTTGATGTTAAAGGAAAAAAAAAGTCTCATAATTAATTGGCATTATATATTATATATGTAATATGAAAATTGATGTTTTAATTTTTGTTTATTTACATTTTAAAGCTAATAATTCTATGACCAATATATTGCAGCCCCTGAGAAGAGACAACGTGTTCCTTCTGCTTATAATCGGTTCATTAAGTAAGTAATTCAATTTCTGGATTTTTCAAAAGTTAACCTCGAATGCCCCTGTATATCTTCTCGTGTGTGTGTGTGTGTATATATATTCCATTCACAGAAAAAAATATTAATAATAAAAGGAGTAAAAGTTATATATTCCATGCAGGGAGGAAATCCAAAGGATTAAGGCTAGTAATCCAGATATAAGCCACAGGGAGGCTTTTAGTACAGCAGCCAAAAATGTAAGCTTAATTAACTGCGCCTTTAATTAATTTTCTTAACCGATCAGTCCATTAATGTATTAGTACAATAATAATAATAATAATAATATATACAAACCATATATGTCTTGTTGGCCAAAAGAACCATATATGTCTAAGTACTAAAGTTATTTTAGGAATTGACAAACCATTACAGAAGAACTATATATGATGAGGATATATGACAAATAATGAAATAATTGGGAGTATGAACTATGAAGCTTTGAAGTTGACCAAAAGAAGTGTTGCTATTAGTACTAATTAAAGTTGTCATAAAACTCTGAACAAAAGTTGTAAAAGGTAACACTTGGTGCCATGTGTATTTATTAATATAATCTAAAAGTTGTATATGAAATTAAAAATTTGATACTACGTGATGATAGGTATTTTATTTCTTTTAAATAATATCTCAAATTCAAATTCAAAAACTTCTGATAAAAGAATTTTATTTTTGTAATAAAATCTTAATTAGTTGGAATCAAATTAGACAAAGTTAACTAAGGCTTCTAGTGGTTTATGACCAAAAAATTAAAAAAAAATTAATGTGCATATAAAATATACTAGCGATAAGACCATCTGTTGGTATAAATGGATCAAGCATATATAATACCTACCATAATATTCCCCCTTATCTTTCTTTTTTCTTTCTCTCTATTAGAGAAAACTAAATTATACTAAAACCCCACAATTGCTTCCAATGTCAACTTATATATAGGATATTCAAAATGGAGTGTGTCCACCGTCTAGCCCATTAGAGAGTATCCTTTGAAATTAGAGTGCCTCCCAACAAACTTCATAAATTACACAAAAGAATAGAGAATGAAGAAAATAAAGAAGAAAAGATGAATATAAACCATTTAACGTAATTTAACTAATTAGTCTATGTTTATCCCGAGAACAGAGAATTCAACTATATTGAAAATAGGATTACAACTAGAGTCTCACAATAGATCTCTCTCTAGATAGAATTATCTACTAAAGATTATTCGCTTGGGATAATCTCCCTAAGATATTCACTTGACAGTTTTTACTAGACTACATGATCTTTTTTCTAACATACCTAAATATTAAATTTGCATGCATATTCCATAAAAAAAAATTGCATGCATATTTATAATGTAGCGGTTTTGGCAAAAGATTTACGTTCTCATGTCGTTTCGAGTACTAGTTAGCTATTTTCTGAAGTTGAAGGCCTAGGTTTTGTTTTTCTGTATATTTAAAGCCTTTATTATATATAGACGATGTAGGTATATATATAAAACCTAGATAGCACATATATACCAACTAGTATATAAACATACATCTAATTTCTTCACTGCAGTTAATTAAGGGCTTGAATTAGCTATTTAGGTGTAAAATAAGATTACAGTATTACACCTACACTCACACACACAATGACTCTAGGTGAGTTTTAAAACTCACTTTCTCTCACTGTAGAAAAGCACCATATTAATAGTATCCCATTTGCCTTTGCTTCATGCATCGTGATTGTGCCCTTATTCACGATGTTGTTACTTAGCCGACAACCTCCATATATAGACATAAAAACCATGCCTTTTTAAATCATACAATTTAGTTACGTCCCATCATATACTTTCATTCAAAAACGTACAATTATTTAGACAATATACCAAAAATAAACCCTGCTAAACCTTGTTACATATTTGTCTTTAAAATTTTCAATAAATATATAAAATAGAGGAATATCACTCCTGTACTCTAACACTGTCTTCACCGTCATACATTTCAAGCTTTACATTAATTTGTACCTTTATTAGAAAATTCTAGCAATTGACGGTTAAGAAATGCAGTATTGCTGGAATTTTTGTTCCTTATGTATTTTAAAGTTCTGGTTAATTAATCATATTCATACCTATATATATATATATATATATATATATATATATATATATATATATATAATTTTGGTTGTTTTTCTGGGTGCAGTGGGCACATTTCCCTCATATTCACTTTGGGTTAAAGCTGGATGGAAACAAGCAAGCAAAGTTGGACCAGGGGGAGGGAACTCAAAAGTCTAATGGATTCTATTGATGGATGATGATGATGATATATATAATATATGTGTAAATGGAAGAGACTGAGTTTCAGCTAGTTTTTTCTATGCTTGACCTAAACCAGTGAAAAAGAAAAAGGTGAGGTTGACAAAAATTTCCCATCATACACAGATGGATTATGGATATATATGGGAGATAGAGAGAGACTCTTCTGAAAACACGTCAGCCTCATCCTGCATGTTTTAATAATGATTAATTATTATAACAGTTATAATTAATTATGCATGGCCCTTTTCTAGTTTGTTTGTTTGTTATAAAATGAATTATGATGAATTGATGATGATGATTGCTATTCTTGTGATTATATTTAATATATATATATATATATATGAGAATATTGTTGAACTTTAATTTAATTAGCAAGTTAAGTAAACAATACGTACGTACGTTCCCTCTAATTAATTGATGATGCTATATATGAGCAATTAATAATTAATATTAGAGAGAGGGAACGATATGATATATCCTTAATTAGAGTGTCGATGGATCTCATTCTCTCAGGACCACTTAGCTTGAACAGTGGTTTTCATTGTTGGGATAGTCACCATTTTCAACTTTTTATGGCTGCCTTCGAACTTTGCAGAGGCACAGCACAGTGTTTTTCAACCTCTCCATATATATTGCATCATGTTCATGTGAGATAATATATATATTATTGCTGCCTCTTTTTCATGATCTCTTTGTTTTTCTTCCTTGGAGTGTTATACTCTGGGTTTATTTGAACAATGTGATTCTATATATTCTACAAACATAACATGATTAACCCCAAGAAAAATTTAAATATAATTAATGAAAGATAAGAAGGTAGGTGTCATTCTTTTTCTCTGGGGTGCTTTAATTCTTTTCTTTTTTTCTCGCTGGACCGCTTTTGAACAGTTAATGCAGTGCAGCCCCTCTTAAAGGAACAACATGCAATGCAGGTTTTGCATGCATGTCTTCACCTGACATCTTCGCAGAACTCCCATTTTCTTTTATTCTTTCAAGAGATTTTTTTTTAAAAATGGAATTTTATAGAAGGAAGTGATCCCAATATATACCAATTCATCAGAAATTAAAGAAAGGTTTTTTTATTGGTTGAAATATAATTTATAATGATTCGAATTTGGTAAAAAAATAATAAAATTAATAATTTTTATTACTTTAAAACTTTTTGATTGATTGAACATTTTTTTAAAAAGTTCTCTTAAACACTTGTTAGCAACACCTTTAAAGAAAAATCCTAATTTTCCTTATATATATATACATAAAATAATCATCTTTAATTTCTTATTAAAGTCAAAACAATGTCACACATTTCATAATTATTGTATGTGTATATATATATATATGTACTAACATGAATTAAATACTAATATTGAAGAATTTAGTACCATCAAGTGCAAATTTTTTTTAAATATTTTTACATATAAAATATTTTATTAAACATTTACAATTTAACTCAATTATAATTTACAATTAAATTATATATGTGTGCATATCTTTTATATACAAGTAGAACTGAAAAAGAACTCCAATTGGAGACGAGGGGATAAAGATACAGAGAATAACTAGATATCACGGTCCTCACCCCTCTTTAGTAATAAAGTATTAGATTCAGATAGGATTAGATTTAGGTAATGTTTCTTGTATTTTTTTTATAAGGTTTCTCAATAAAAAAAAACACGTAACAAAAGTTTCTGCACGATCAATTACAGTAAAGAGAGAATGTAGAAAATCATATTTTATATGATTAATTATATAAGATAGAGTATAAATGAAACATATGATTGAGAAACTTTATGACAAAAATATAAAATACTTTATGCTATTTTCTATTTTTTTTATATATATATATATAGTAATGCTTACATTAATTTAAGGGTAACATAAATAATTAATTGACGTTTTCTATTCCATGAGAGATATATAAAACGTAACATTCACAAAAAAATTAAGTAAGACATAACTGAGATTTGAATATATATATATATATATATATATATATATATAATTAACTAACTTCGAATCATATGTATAGTCAAGGTAACAAATACTCAAATAGCAACAAAAAAACCATAAAAAAGGCGGGGGGGGGGGGGGGGTGGAGAGGCAAAGAAAACAAGGTCGAATTAAATATAAAAAAATATAGCCCTAATAATAATATTGTGTATATATATGTATGTGTATTTGAAATGATTTAATATGAAATAGAGGTGTAGTATAAATGTTGGAAACAGAATATTCGATGGTATAGTACGTGGAGATAGAAAGGCTTTGGAGAGAATGAAAAAGAAAAAGAATCTCCACCAAAAAAAAAAGAAAAAAAAGAAATACTATTACTACATGTTGCTACAGTCATGGTGACGTGACGTATAATGCTTCACACAGTATCGCTGCCCGCCTTCCTATTTATGGTCAAAACGCGCATGCATTACCATTTCTAATTTCTTATTACTTCCAAATTTTATGGTCGGCCTCCTAACTCCTATATATCATTGATGTATAGTTTTTTTTGGAGGCATAATTGAAATATAGTTTCATACAGATAGAAAATTGTGTTTTTTTGGAGGCATAATTGATATATGTATTGACAATAATTGATGAAAATAAAAGTAAAAAAAATGAAAAATTTTCATTTTAATATTTTAAGGCAAAACATGAAAATAATATAAGTTTTAAAGAATCAAATAATTTATGTATGTATTTTTAAAGATAAATATATATTTGATTTCTTAGCAATTTTCTAAAGGCCTGTGCTACAGGGAGACAAGAGCAATCTATCCCTTTTCTAAATATATATATATCATTACATATTTGCATATTTTATTGAGAATATAATATAAGCACATTTATATTAACTTAAGTTTACAACTAAAATAAAAATAATTTGAAACTTAAGTAGAGAGAAAACATGAAAAATAATGGAGGGTTTTTTTGTCTGGTGGGATAAGGTTAAAAGTACAGAATCTGAAACGTCAAATCAAAGGGGGTGGATGGGTTAATTGGGATCCATGTGTAGCACTGAGCACTTGCAAGTGGGTCTTGTCTGAAAGAAAGAAAGAAAAAGAGATGACTTGCTTGATCTTTTCTTTGGTTACAGAAAACAATGAAGAGACTTTGTTTATAGAAAAACTCATTTTTTAAGAGTTACTTTTCATTCTTAATTTTATATAAAATATTTATTATATATATATATATATATATTAAAATAATAATGATAAAAATATTTAATTTCTTAAACAATTAAACTCTTGCATAATCTTATGGGTGAAGATTAGGAAAGCTCGAGCAATCCAAACGTATGCAACTAAAATCTAAACATCTTCGCACACTATCATATGTCAGTTATGATGCTCTTCCCATTTCACATAGCCACCAAAATCTCCGATCTAAATCTCCAATATGGTCTTTATGGTCTTTTTGTTGGTGAATTTATTTTGATGGAGTTGAAATAAGAATGAAAATAAGAGAGAATGTGAAAGAAAATAAAATAAGAATTAAATAAAATAACAATTATACTCATCATTACAAACTTATTAATATTTAAAAGAAAAGATAAAATTATCATTTTGTCATTCCTTTCGCTCTCCCTCTCCCTCCAATTTTTGAACCAAACAGACCGATCAAAATCTTATAAAGACTTGAGTATTGAGTTCAGTTTATTAAATTATTAATGACATATAATAATAAAATTGTTTTTTAGATAATAGTTCAAAAATAGAGTAACTTCAATTTACATATGTATATTTATTTGTTAGTCCATTAAATTAGAGGAATTATACAATATAGTCCATTAAAATTTAGTTTCTTATATTCTCATCTATAAAGAGAAGTGAGCTTAGCTTATGCTCAATTTGTGATTCTTTTGATGCATGCAAAAAACAAAAGCAATTAAATGGTATGTTTGTTTAGTAGAATGTTAGAGGGAATGAGAATGTTGGAGGGAATGAGAATGTGATGTGAATGGAATAAAAATAGATAAAATGATCATTTTTTGCCTTATATTAAAAGTGGAAATGGAATAAAAATAAGTAAAAAAGTAAGGACAAAAATATAATTTTATCAGATTGTAAAAAGTAAGGCTTATTAACGTTGAATTACCTCCAACATCACCTCGCAAATTATTGTAAATAAACATGCTCTAAATTCTAATTGAAATGTGTGATCCTTGTTTCCTACTCTCTCCTAACTCTAAAATATAAAATCAAATACTAAATTTTAATTTATATATATATAATTTGATTTTTATTTTTGTGAGAATCTTTTCTTTGAGGAAGACAAATAATTATGGGGAAAAAAATAAAAACAGCTGGACAGTGGACATAGTAACTATAAATAGGTGAAGCTGCCCTATTTGATTCTTGTAGTGTCAGTTCGGTGTGGATAAATATAAAGATCTTTGGCACTATATATGATTGATAAACAACAATTTCATCAAACAAACCTTCAAAGAGGAATCTAAGATAGTTCATTGTAGCTTCGTAACATAACAAATGAAAAGTCTGTTGTATATTCATTTTGGAAAACAAGACACGTTTGGCTTTTAGCCTAAAAGGAAACTTGATTCCTCCTACGACATGAAACAAGACACCTTTTTCTTGCATAATTGGATAAATGAAAATACTTTTTTTCCCCTACAAAATTGCAAAGGATCAGCAAAAACTATATGATAGAAGGTTTGAATAGTTTTTAGAAATTATCTGAGACATAAGATGGTAGACAGTAACCAAAATGGGATTAATTGAGAGTGATGTACAGGAACTAGCAGAAATTATATATTCATCGATAGAGATTAGTTTCTTTTTTGGTTTCACATTTTATGATACGTTGATCTCCATATAAATCAAGAATGATTAAATCTCAAATCAAACACAAAATCATAAATTTCTAAACATTTTCTTCCACATCCTTGGAAAATCCGCAAACCAAATGGCCGAATGTTGCCCAAACATCTGTTTATTACCTTATTTGCTAAGGATCAGGATATTTATTATCTATTAAATCAAATCTGATAAATAATTCCTTAAATATTAAAAATTAATTGCTGAAATCGACTCTATTCATGGATGATACTCCATTCTTATCCTTTATAAAATTGAACCTAGAAGGCAATACTGAAAAGAACAGCACTTCTACCTGTGTCACATCTTGTTTATTGACAAGATTTCGTTTGTCTCTATCATTTTTTCTTTACTGTGATTTCTGTTTAGAGTCGCGGATGACAAAATGATCAGAATCATAAAGACAATCTTCTTTGTCTAGTGCATTTTCCCGAAAAAGAAGAAAAAAATAATCAAAGACAACATTAGTCCAATCAGATTGTGTAATGTTACCCCGGTGATGTCAAAATGAATTTCTGCAACCAGCATTAACAACCTACAAGTTGGAAGTTAAAAAAAATAATAAGTGATTGAGAATTTACCCAAGTAAATGCGTGACGTCGCCCACCTACAACACCAACATTAATGAAGATTTATTAACTCATTGTACAGTATTTGTTACATTATATGTACTTAAAAATATTTTTCCATATCTGTGTGTGGGAATACAACTAAGAACCACAGAACATTGAGCAGAAATTGAAACGTGAGTGGTCCAGATTAAGGCTGGCCAAGGGTACCATAGTACTACAATAATCAAGTGAGGGATCAGCCACATCTTACACGAAAATGGAAACCAAGGTAAAGTGGTCCATCATGCTGCGAGGTGCGAACTAACAAATGCCAGACATCACAGTATTATATAGATGATAGATCCACTACTGCTGTAACTTGTAAGAGAGTAAGAACATCATACTGTACAGTTTTTTCTCTACTTAAATTCTCAACAAACACAACGAAAGAGTGTTTGCTGAAAATATCTTAACATTAACATCCACTTCAGTATAGGTTTCATATTCACCCAACTTTGGTCTTATTAAATTTCATGGCTTTGCCTCCGATTGGGATGCCATTATGGTAGATTTTTCATTAACTCCAATAACCACTAATAATGGTTCGACACTGCCACTTCGGTTAATCATCCCTTAGTGATACACAACATTTAAATAGTTAATAAAACAGATTCTCCTTCCATTCAAGCACATGTTTTGCAAACTGAGAAAAATGCATTTCTTACCTGAACAAAGTGTTCAATTACGGGGACGCAAGGGCTTGGAAACTTTTCTGCGAAACACTGAAGCTAGTTAAAACAAATTCCCCCCCTAATATTTCATTTTCCACTACTACAAACAAGAATTTCTGACCACAGCTTGCTTGCTGGTGACTGTCAATGGACATTGAAGACCAAGTGTTAAGACTTGACCATAAATGGATAACAAATAATATATAGACAGAATATCCTGGAAACAATGATCTATTACTTAATACAATGCCTAAATGCCTTTGCTTACGTGACACCTCCCTTGTACACAAATGATGGAGGTCCTAATGTACATGGTTCAGTCTCTATCTCGCTTCTTTCCCTACTCCCAATATTTTGGATCTTCTTTGTATCCATAAAGGGAAAAATAAACTGATACAATGAATACGCAGGATGTTAGCTAAGTCCCAAAGAAATGACAATTAGGTAATTTGATGAACAAAAAACTACAACAATTTGAGTATCCATCACAGAAATAAAAATATTCATTCACAGGCTTCTAAAAAAGAAATAAAAAATGCCATTCAAAAAATACTAATTCACTGGAGTTAGTACAAGTGTACAAATCCCATAATAAGCAAAAATTTTCTTACATGGTAAACAATGGCAAATAATATGCTTTCAGTCTTCAGGCATGCCGCTCATCTCTTAGTTGTTACTATGCTACATTCTTCCTCAGCACCCTCAAGTTTTGCAGTATCCCTACCAATTCTCCCCAGCTGTAAACTCAACTAGTCTAAAACTTTAAAAATGTAAAAGACAAAAGAATGCTAACTTGTCAGGTATACTTGTAAGACTACGGTGGCAATAATGTTAATCAATGGTATCTAGCTTCAATAGGCTGTTCGAATCATTCGCTACTCTATCATTATGTTATTCGTCTAAAACTCTTCTGTAGAAAAGAACATAAGCAGCTGAAGACTTTATCTTCTCCTGGCTGATGGGATAAACATGGCTATCATCAAAGTCATACCATCGATCACCACCGTGCTACATGAAATGCAAGATCAGAAAAGTAAGAACATGACAGCTGTAGGTAGCTTAATTTGTAACACTTTATATTAAAGAAAATCCTTCCACCGTTTGATGATGATAATAGCAATGTCAACACCAAATAAGAAGAAAGTTGTAATATAAGCAACTATCTCGGAGCCCAAAGTCAACCCACAATCTATTATGGAAAGTCTTTTTATGTCAACAATATAAAAGTATTTGCTCCAAACATACTTAAGATAACCTCATGGTGAAACAATCCAGTTTTTCTAGAAGTTCTTGAGCATTTTAATTGTATTTGCAGACAGTACTCTGATCCATTGGTAAAACTTTTCAACCAATACTACATGCTCACAGTATTCGGAAAGAATAAGCAACACTTACATGGACAAATGCTGTATAGTGACCACCTCCCATGCTTCCATAATGGTTACTAATTGCATAAAGCACATAACGGTTAGAAGACTTGTCATGCCCATGAGCAATATAAGCTGACAAATCAAGATTGTCAACAGGGAAATCAACATATGTATCTAGCTTGTTCTTCATGAAGCGGCTGTATTGGAATCTCTTGAGATGAATAACCAAAATCTCAGGAAGTCTCCAAAGATCCAACTTCTTACTGGCTTGTTGATGCATTTTACAGCCTGGGCAAAACCTAATACCAAAAATTGAACCTTAGTGGACAGTTAGACTGGTTAAGAGATAATGCTCTAGATGGCATAGAATTTAAGAATCATCTAAATTGTAAGACAAGTAGTTTGTATAAAATGATGGATTTCTCCTGAGCGTAGGAGACAATCATATAGAGAACAAACAACACGCAAGCAGAAGTGGTTGTATAAGACTTTACAGATATTAATGATAATGGCTAGCAAATGCAGTTTAGTAGGAATGCTTTTCTAGCATTTTGATATAATTTGAGATTATTTATCTACTAGAAGTGCAAAACAAGAACAGCAATCCTAATCATTAAGAGGCAAGTGGCTACTGCAGATTGACTTTTAAGCACTAATAAGTAATAAGAGCATCAAGTAACAGAAGTAATGTAATATTTAGGCTTTCGGACAATAATATCAAATCATGACTTGAGACAATGCTAATTTTAAAGATTGTAGCAGTGGTGATGATAACAAGTAACAACAATCAAAGCAGTGGTGATGATGATAATGCTAAACTTCATGGTAGTTACAAGCTCATAGAAAAGCTTTGTTTAGATGCATTGAGTGGTCATGGAATAAAGCTCTTATCAACTATCATCCTTAAGCTTAAATGAAACACAATCTAGTATAGTTTTCCCTTTCCAAACATAACAGAGTACCAGTATGCAGCTCAAGGTTTAAAGGTGACTAACCACATATCTTCTGGTCCAAGTGGTTCCTCTTGCAAGAATGCTTCAAGGCACTTGTATAGAGAAACTGACTCTTGAGGCCTCTTCGACAGAAAGCCAGGCTTGAAAACCTCAGGTAATGAACTAAAATGTCCTGTGTCATATTGTTGAATCTGCTTATCTGACCAACTTACAAGCACATTTAACTGCTTCAACTCCCCTTTCATTGCAAGTGGTTCATTCATTAAAATCTTGTCTTTCACAACACCCTTTTCATCCGTTAGGTAAAACTCCAGTCTTCCATCTGAGGGAGAGTCCAAACCATTTTCATTTGGGCCTAAAGTAGGAGTTATGACCCCCTCTACTCCAGCAACTTCTTCAGTTTTCTTAGAGATATCAGAGTCTTCTAAGGCAACGTTAGTTGATGTTAGAAATGGATTGAGCAGCTTTAGGAACAAATTGCAGAGATCAGATCCAGTCATAATATTACAAAGCCTAGCTACAACAGGAATTCCAAATGCCTTCCAATTTGAAGCCAATTTCCCATGGATGTACTGCCTAATAAAATAATGGTAAACAGTGAATTTTTAGTAAGTCAAGGAAATCACAAGATAAACAGAGGCTTTATAAAGCACCCATGCATAGTATAACCATGTTTTGTAAGGCTTGTGTCCCTATGGTGGTGGTCTGGTGACTATGGAATGCCAGACATCATGACTGAACAGGTAATATTGTCAACTATATGTATACCATTAAAACCATAAGGAAAAAAATGAAAAAGGGAAAGTTCCTTCAGTTTTTTTAATACAAGTTAAATGTTTTATAAACTGATGATATAATGACTAATTGATTAAGATCATAGAAGATGCAAGCCCCACACTGTCAGGAGGCTTAATGAAACAAGGATTGCTCCATATACAAGTTTTCTTCCATGGGACAAATAATTTTTTATATTGGGTGCAACTGGTTGGCTTTTGTAAGAAACTTAATTTCATTGAAATCGTGATGTAGTTTACAGACTGCAGTATTTATGCATGTTTGCAATTGGTTATTTTGAGAGATTAGGCTGGTCTAGTTTTCAGAAGATTGATACAAATAGAAAAATATTGACTCACTCATCCAACCGCTGATTTATAAAGACAACCAAAGGGGCATTCCCAACATCCTTCATAAATCTGTAAGCAACTAGTCGGTCATCATCTCTGATCAAGGATAACAAATCAGCTGGTTCTTCAAGAAATCGGATGATGCGGTTGTTGTATATCTGTAAGAGAACACTAAGTTTAGATATATAGTTTCTGAATGCTTTGGTTTGTATTCATGAAGGAAACTCAATGGAGAAGAAAGGAAAGAATTTAAAACTGAAACTAAATACCTCAGCCACTAATATGGTCTCATCAGACCCTAAAGAACAAGCAATGCTTAAAGTTCTGATCAGATCTTCAAATCTTCCGTGTTTGGGGACAGAAATAGTATATGGCAATATTTGAGTAGTTCCATCAGTACTCATAACAGTTAATGTCATAGTCCTCATTGTTGTTGAAGGTAGAGGTAATGATAAGTACATGAACGGATCAAATGTCACGGAGACCTTTCTACAAACAGGACAAACTAATGTTGATTTATATTGACCCTGCATAAAATAATGCATGGGCAAAGTGGTAAACAAAGCAATCATTAGGAAAAATGTGGTGAATAATAATATGAAGGTATCAAATTTCTATTTGGGCCATATTTACTAGGTTTTTAATCTCTCAATCTCTTATCCCTTTCAATTAAGAAAACCAAGAGAAAGCTAAGTATGACAGTGTGCAATAGCAGAAAATAACTCTTCAAATGATTTCTAAAATCTAACAGATTTCCTAGTATTCTATATACTTTCAAAATGAGCTTCTACCATGAATTTTTATCAGTTTAAGGAAACTTTTTACCAAGATAACTAACATTTTTCAAAGCAAATATGATGTTTAGTTAATATATTTGAAACTTACAAAAAAAAAATTCTAAGATTTTTGCACCTATAATACTATGTCTAGGTTCATTATAATTCTAAATTACAGATATGATAGAGTTTAATTAATCACCCTATAATGTTTTATGGCACATAGAAATTTGGCATGCACTATGACAGAAATAAAGATCTCTTAATTACTCATAGCCAGTTTCTGGAAACACTAGACTGACGCTGAACTACTTTAAGTGATTTCCTAATTACTCATAGCCAGTTTCTGGAAACACTAAACTGACGCTGAACTACTTTAAGTGATTTCCTATTCTATATAAGTCCTAAATGTTGTATAGAAGAATCTATAATTAAATACTAACAACCACCACGAAACTGAGATTCTTTCATCATGCAATTGGATGGAAAGAAATGGGAGCATACTTGGCACACATCAACAATGATAGAATCGTTGCGCGCCAAATGATTATGCCAATATTCATCAGCCACCTCTTCATCTGGTCGACTATCTCCATCCTTGGCTTCTACATAAGGCTTGCATTTAACACGATTCAGATCTTCATGGAGTCCATCCAATAAAAAAGCCAGAAGCTCCTGAAGGAAAAAAGATCATAAAAGTGGAAGAGTACATGAGACAACCTGTAAAGTTAACACCCTAAAAAGAACAGAAAGAAAGAGCAAGATGCACTTACTTGGGAATCATGCTGATTAAACCCACTAAACTGCGGTGCAAATCGAGCAAGCTTTGATTTAAACATTCTTGGTGCCACTGGATTTGCTCCAGGAGCCCATAACTTCCTTATTAAATCTCCAAAAGCCAAAGCTATCTCGCCCTAGCAAAGACAAATAAACCAAGAAATGAATAAAAAAATGAAAGACACATTTGATTAAAATTTCAAGCTAAAATAATTGAAAAGGCTAATAAAATTGTAACATACATCCATTCCCAATGGGTTATCATGATTTATTTCTCTACCATAATCTCCAAGAAAATAATCAACAAGCTTTGGAGTGTGTGCTAGGCACTGAAGAGCACTGTTCATGAAACAAGTATTTCCTAGGTTTTGTAATCCAGTTAGTCCCAAGGACCCAGCTTCACCAGAGCCTGAAGAGAAAGACCAAGAATTCACATGTGTGCAATTAGAATTCGTACTGCCAATACTACCATTCATCTTCAGTGAAGCACCACCTGAAAAACTTGCAATATCATCCTTTTTCCCTTCCCTCCGCTTCATTGAATCTGACAACCCATGAACTTGCAACTCCAGCAAAAGCTGTATATCATTCATAGTCATGTATCAATATGGAACAAAAGGCATCCAGTCATGTACCAGAGTCAAGCTACCATGCTATCATAATCCATAGAAATTGAAGTTTCCCCAACCAAGACACTAGAGACAAGTCATAATAGCAAAGATCTGATAAAAATTAAAATTCAAAGCATGCAAAAAAACACAACTTATCAACTTCAAGACATTATAGTTTTTCTCCGTTTACATTCAACATGAGATCATAAGACTACAGTTACAGATCAATGAATTTAAATCTACAAATTTAATTTAAATGGTGGATAATTCTGACCAGAGAGTGACAAAGAAGCCGGAAACCAAATGTTAACCACTATAACTAGTACTACTAGCCAAAACCTAGGGAAAAGAAGAGGTCTTTTTTTTTCTTTCTTCCTTTTTATCAGGATTACCTATATAGCCCATTAGCAGAACTCATTGTAAATAGTTGTCAAAACAGATATCCGACCACGTAGGAATTAACCCAATGAGCCTGAACCCAACACAAATGTCTTCCACACTAAATAAATGACACTAACAGAGCTTTCATTCATCAAATCAATAAATGCCAATGTCACATCTCAATATCTCATTTGGGCAATAATGGATATAGACCCAAAATATATGCACATATATGGAGTTCCTCCAAAACTATCAATCATATACCATGAACTGACCCCAAAAGTGGTAGGTTGAGATGGTAAGCAACCCTAAAACCCCAGGAGGAGGCCAAAGGACCAAATCCTCGGAGTCACCATTGTGGAGGGAGTGAGTAAACTTAATGACCTATCATCCAAAATTGTGAGAGCAATGTCTCCGACAATTTCGTAACCAATATAGATATTGAACTAAGAAATGAATCATAAACAAGAATTATGAATAGGAAAAACCCTAAAAGTGCACCTCAAAACCCAACTGTGAGAATTTGTGATATTAAATCTTCATGACATTCCATTTCCAAAAATTCAAAACTAAAAGTATCCAATAGTCAGAATATCACAATAACTCGAATAGCATTCTAAATTACCAATTGGGTATTTGTGACACATAATAGAGCTCACCCGACACTAGGAAGAGCTTATAACAAATTTGAAAATATGAAGATAAAGTACAACGAGATACAACTTACAAGCATAAGAACATTGTTCTTTAAAACACACTACCACTTACCTCCTGTTCAGACTGTCTTGGACAGTCTTTTAGGACCTTACTTTTGTCATTCAAAAGAAACGAGGTTGTCTGACCTGAAAAATCCCAAATGCGTAACTGCAATAACAGGTTAGAAAGTCATCCCTTTCTTGCAGTAATAGGTATTTTGCTAAACAAAGTTTTTTCTTCAATAAGTAAAATGTGAACAGAATATTTCATTACCATCTCTGAATCCACACAGAATATCTTACAGGATCTTTTAAAGAGCTCAATTGCATTGTCCTAGAGAGAAGGAACACATGGAAAAACAGCTTAGGATTTTAGAAATAAGAAAATACCTTAACTAGCAACCATGATTCATCAAAGACACATGAATATAAAAATTCTTGTATTTGACAAAACTATTAAAAAATGACAACATTATTCGGTTGTGTTTATTATTGACTTAAAAGTAAAGGTCGGAAACCCACCCAGTAACAACAAGACATGAACAACAATTATAATTAGAAACTGTTCCAGTAGAAATATTTAATGATATTACAAAAATTATCATTTTGCATCACTATTTAATGATATTACAAAAATATAGTTAATGCAATAAATTCATTATGTACATCTACTCCTAAGCATACCATGAAAAATATATAACTGCAAAATTAGACCAAATAAAGGAGGCTGACTGGCTGAGCGATCCAAATGCATTTCCATTAGCTACAACACCTCTTGGACAAGAGCAACACTTAGAGCAAGCAAGAATGGCAAAGAGAGAAAGAGGCATACACTTACCTTTTTGCTTATTCGAACTCCCAACGAGTTTGTTTCCCTCTGAACAGAAAGCCTGAGCTGTAAAGGATAGACATCTCCCATATCATCCTCTGTAGCAGAAAAGCCTTTACCGTCCTTCGTTGTATTTTTTGAATTACTATGCCTAATGAAATATCAAAGCTTGTGATAAGGAATATACTAACAAACTTCATATTCTAAATATTAGAAGACTTTCATCTAGGGGCATGCAACACTTTTGATCTCAAAACAACATTAACAACAAAAAACTAAAATTTTTAATAAAAGACATAAACCAGCACATCCCCATTTATATATATAAAGATAGCATTCACTACTAGAAATTCTTTAGTAAGTACAGAGTATATATACTACACCAAAGCAGAGAGACATAGAACATATCATTGAAGTCAGATGTTATGTGTGTCATTTTCTTCAAACAGATAAATCATTAATGATCATCAAATGCAACAATGTCTACGTACAAATATCTCTTATTTGATTCATTCACCTGCTAGCTGAATAATTGAAAACCTATGTTGTTTAAACGACTTTGGTCCCCTTAACAGATACAAAGGTTCCCCCTTTCCTGTTAGGGCAAAATCTAAAGCCCTTCATGTCATTGCAATGAGGGAATTATTGAAACAGGCAGCAAAAAGTAACAGAAATTTCCAACACCCTTATGTGAAACAACGTACTATTTCTGCATTGTCAAGTCAAAATCTCAATTAGATTGATAAACATGCTTTTACTGAATAACTTAAAACTCCATTTTGATATTAAATTTAATCGAATCATAGTCAGTGATGGCTGCATAGGAATTGTTTAATTGTGCTAGAAAAGGCATTCATACATTATAAACAGAGTGAGAGAACTGTTAGGATAGCACAAGCACAAACCACAACATAAATCATAATTATGAAAACCTAGGAGCATTTCACACAGCAGAAAGTCTGAAACGGTGTCAAGCCAGCTATCTAAATTTCCCAAAATTAATAGGACTCGAACTATAGCTGCAATCAAAGACTTGTATCAGTGAGCATTCTAACTAAAACCTCAGACAGTTTTACTACTACTATCTCTCTACACACTCAAGTGCAATCATGAAAACACCAGAAGAGAGAGAGGAAGAGAGGGGGATAAGTTTGACCCACTCACCACTTGAGTGCCTGCAACCACATATCTCCAGGCACCAAAGCAAAGTCCCGCCCAGATACTCCCGCTTCACCATCTTCACGATTCTGCGCTGAATCATCCTCCCTCCTAAGATTGAATACAAGATCTGAGTTGAAAATGTTATTGATTATCTTCATAGGACCTGCATAGGATGAACATGGAAGAGCCGTATACACGATCCCTCTCTTTCCATCTGAATCTCCGGGAATTGAATCCTGCGCATCCTTCCACCACCTGAAATACGCAAGACATCCGTAACCCCTAAACTCGCTCTCTTAATACATTCAATGAACATCCCCCAATGCAGACAAACCCAGATCATAGAAAAGAAAAAGTAAAGCATAAAATCGATACACTGGCTGGATACAAATAGTGAAAAAGACATAAAGCTGACATATAAATTGCAAGCAATTAAGCTGCAGCTAAATTTATTGTTTTCGTTTGGAAAATAATAATCCAATTTGAATAGTCATCCTCAAACTTGCTTTCACTTATCGGGATTTATATGCAATTTATTGAAAAGCAAACGAGCGAGAATGGCGACACTAGAATGAGAGAGTTAAAATTTACTTCAGATTCAGAAAAGTTGGTGAAATAGTATCGAATTGAAGTGAAAAAAAGAGTGAATCTGGAAAGCCAAGAGACCTGTAAGGAACGAAGTAGACTCGTTGGTCGTTCTCTTCAAGGCGTTGAGTATTATCGGAGAAATCCTCGGAGGGACTATCCATTGTAAAGAGAGAGAGAGAGAGAGGGATTTAGAAATTGCTTCGGAAAATGCAGATCATCTCAAGGCCAAATGAGAGAGAGAGAGAGAGAGCAGAGAATGGCGGATTTGCAGAGAAACAAGTGGAGCTTTTCTGTGAAGAGGATACACGGAGGGAAAAATATATCGATAAATAAAATTTCGGTATTTATATATCGGACAATTGAAAATTTTCTGTTCGCTAATAAAAATAAGCCTAAATTATATATATTCCTTGCATTTGACACTAATTATACGTATAATATGGTTATTGTCTTTTCTGGTCTTATACTTTTCTTTTCTTTTGTGTGATAAAGTTGTTATTTTATAATTAAAAAATATAAAATTTAACTCACATTTACCATAAAATTAAAAAATAAAAATCACCAAACATGTGAATTAAGTATTAACTAGTAATGGTTCTTTTATTTTAACTAAGGATTCTGTTTGCGGATGAAAAATAGGGTAATTTTGACAAAAAAAAAATAGGGTAATGATTTAGAGTTACGGTGAGTTTTAATTCTTTGGATCTGTTTCAAAATCTAATATCACCTTAAATTTAAAAAAAAATTGACACAAATCTCAAAACAAATTCAAATGATAAATCAAAACTAACCATATCTAAATACTATTATCCTAAAAAATAAGCCCACAAAGGGCGAGGCTAAATTACATATATTCCTTGCTTTTGGCACTAATTATAATTATATATATATATATGGGTAAGTCTATAATGTAATTTGTTGTATGTATGCAATATAATTTTAGCTAATAGGATTCTGACATGTGGATAGGATGACTTGAGATGTAATATAATTTCAACCATCAATGGCATCAATTATGTCACATACTCATTGCATGATACAACTTGTTGTATTATAAACCCACCCATATAAACTTGCTTTGGTTCTTTAATTAAGTGGTGGAGTTCAAATACCACTTTTTAACATGAAAAATATTGTGTGGCCAATCAACTTACTTTAAGTGGAGAAAACCCAACAAAGAAATTAATCACTGTAGTTCAACAATAAAAATTTTAGTTTAGACAAAAAGGTAGAACTTTGGGTAGTTCAGTACCACCAATGGGAAGAGAGAGAGAAATGGTGGACTTCACTCACTTTTTTCTTTTTTATTCTTGTAAAAAAAAATTTAAAAAAATATCAAATGTCTATTATACTCTTGACATAATTATAATTTTTTTTATTTTAATATAAGGAATAAAGTGATAATTTTAATACATTCTCATTTCATTTTCATTCTCAAACTTTACTAACAAACTCAGTAAATACATGATTCTACTCGTTTGAATGAGATTAAAATTGATTGACAGATGATACTCATGATTCTTAAAAATAAATATAAATATAAATAAATTACGGTCACTGACTCACAGTGTAATATGGAAATTTCTGTAAGAAAATAATTCCTATTTTTTAGTCCAACTAATGACACTAAATTAAGTGTTATTGTTTGTACAACTAGAGTTCTATTAAACATATGACCTATTTATAGTTCTGATATATTTTTGTTTTGGACAAGATAGTTCTGATATTCAACTATTTGTTGACATAACTTGTTTAGGTTAAGATGGTAATTATATAATTAACATCAACACAATGACAATGACCTGAGAAAGTTTAAGAATTATGACAATATAATAGCAGACCCAAGTAGACTATCCTTTTATTAGTAGAAGTATACGAAATTGGATCAGGGAATTACATTAATAAAAGAGAGTTACACAGTTTAGAAGTAGAATCAACCAGAAAGCAGTACACTTCACAAACCACCTCTACTCATTTCTAATGAAACCTACGCCAACAAAATCGGCCAACTAGACTATCAATAACAATAAGAAATGATCATGAATTGATTGGGTATAATATGACTCTTACAGATCTTTTTTATGAGTAAATTACACTCATTTACTTTAAGAGATTTTAATTTTATTATTTTTTATTTTAAAAATCTACACTCTCATCTTCATCTTTTATAGATGCACTATCTTCTTTAAAATATTAAAAAAGCCTCTACAATTTCACTCATTTTAATTAGAATACTCTTAATGAATTATTATTTTTTATATTTATTAGAAAAGCTTTAAAATTTTTTAAAATAATTTTTTATATTAATCAAAAAAAATTTAATTATGTAATTATTTTGATCAAAATAGATGAAATTGTACTTTTTTCTTCTCAAGGAGATGGGTGTAATTTCAAAACCTAGGGAGAAAATACTTATTATGCAATGCTAAGTTGCTAACTAATCAATTTCTTTAACATAATGATTCATGAATGCCTAACATAATGAATGTGTTATTAATCAAAACAACAGAAAATAAAATTGTCAAATACGAGCCATGTCTTCTATTTTTTTTTCTTTAGGTTTGTTTGGGAATTAAGAGGGAAAGACAAGAGGAGAAATTAGAGGAGAAGGGAAGGGAGGGGAAGGGAAGGTTAACTTTCCATCTGTCCTCCCCTTGTTTGGGTGTTGATACCTCCTCTAAAATATCTCAATTTGTGGTATCTTGAATTTGTAAAGGAGAAGGATAATGAAGGATTAATGCTTGATCCTCCATTATTTTCATCTTCTCAAACAAGGAAAAAATATCTTGAAAGTCTCCTCTTCTCCTCCTTAATCTCCAATCCAAACATACCCTTAATCGTTATTAGGATATTCACTCGAAGATACTTGATAATTAATTTTTTAAATAATATTTTAGCCAATTGTAAAAGTCCACTTTCCTAATAGATGATACTCTATTTTCATCTTCAAACCTTTTACCATGTATACCTCATTATGTAAATGCCACACTATCCATTCCAAAAGCACATTAATATTTGATCAGGAAATTACATTTTATGGTGAGTTTTTGTTTTTAGGTAAATTAATGTAATTATAAAGTATTGTTGTTAAATCGGGATTTAAATCGTAAATCGTTTAGCTAATTTTTAAATCGTGAATCATGAATCGTAAGATTCAGGACCACAATGAAAAATAGTCTAAAGTATATTATATCAATGACAAAAACTAGATAAGTCTCACATAAAGTCATAAATGACAAATCATAATAAAAAAAAACTCATAAGTAATAATTCATAACTCATAACTAACAAAATAAAGCTAAAATTAATTATCTCCTAGTCCTATTCTTCTAGATTAACATTACTACTATCACTAGTATCATCATTGTCTTCATCAAACATGACTATTCCATCATCTTATTTCTCTTCATTACCCCCTTCATCATCTCCAATAATGTCTTGTTCATTAGTATTTTGAATTTGAATGCCTTTTACTCTATCATTCTTGAAGTGACGAGAGAGATGAGAGAAGAAAAGCACTTGTGAGGTGTGTGAGTCTTTTTTAAGTGTATAAGTATAAGCTTTTGACTTGGTGAGAAAGAAAATAAGTATGTGCGGGTGTGACTATAGAGATTTGCAAGAAAAAGGGATTCTATATATATTTCCTTTCTGATGAAAAAAAAACTATGCTCTGTTTTTCTTGATTTAGTTTAAACTCTGAAATCTTTTTTTTAACACATAATACTACAATAGATAATATAACAGGAGCAACAATAAAGTCTGAATAGGAAGTCAACTATTTTATGTATTTTTGTTTAGATTTTATAGGCTCAGTCAGCAATAAAAGTATGCTCTGTTCTGCTTTTGTCTAAACCTTGTTTTAATGTTGCAACACTATATAATGAAGCTTCATGAACACACAGCCCATTCAACCTCTGTTTTAAGGTTGCTGTTCCGAATCGCCGGAATCGTTTGATTCGCGATTCCGAATCGAATCGATTCTGGTGAGTATTGCATCAATTCAGGTCATCAAACGATTCGTCCAACAATACGTATCGTTTTGATGCTGAATCGAATCGAATCGTAGGATACTAATAACTATGTTATAAAGTATATAAATATATCAGATGCATTTTTTTAAAAAAAATATATGTCTATATCTTAATTTATAATTTGTTTAATTTAACTAAATTTAATTAAAAATTTAGATATTATGCTGCCAACATTAATATATCTCACCTAATAAACTCAAAAAAAAAATCGATTTAACCAAAAAAATACTGATTAACGTTAGCAATATTTTTGCACCCTTGAATGATCATGTTGCTAACAATTAGAATGATATAAAAAAAATTATAAAGATAAGTTGAAATTAATGTTAAAACAAAACATTTCAAACAAAATTGAGATTAACCAGGTTTAAGAGGCAAAAAAAAAATGTTTTTTTTATTGAGAATGCAAATGCTAATTATTTTTTGCCATAAAATTTACATAACCCCTCAAAGGTTATGCGTAAATAACACTCATCAATTATACAAATTGATTTAAAACCCCACTCAAACTTTGCGAGTGGTGGGGAAAAAAAACTCCTAACTTTTATATCCAAAATGACATTTGTAGTTGGGGGGGTCTCCACTAAATTACCTACGATTTTCCCACAGGTATCCGAAACCTTTATTCACCATGAGATATAAGCCTCTTCCGCTACAGCTAGACCCAACCCTCTTGGGAAGAATCTAAGGGCACATTTTTTACGCAAAAATAGAAAGAAAAAAGAAATAAGAATACATCTATTATGTTTGATAGTAAAAATTAGAAATGTATTAAAATTACCAATTTACTCTTTATATTAAAATAATAAAAAAAAGAAAGTTTGATTATGTCAAATCAAAGAATATAATAAATATTTTGTATTTTGTATTTTCTTTTTAAAAAATTGATGAAAATAAAAAAAAATAAAAAAATAGATGGACCCCACCCATTCCTTCCTGCAAAAGAACAGCACCTAAATGTCATTGGCTTTCACTTATACAAACACCCAATGACCCAAAGCATTGTACAACGTTAACCAATTATAGGTTCGTGCAATCAATTGCTCTTCTGCAAGGGTATTCAGTATTTACTTGACAAAATCCATAAATTCCCACTATAGGTTGATTTTTATTAAAATATATCTTTCGTTCCAATCTGGGAATCGAACCAGGTTTTCAGAATTTACATTAACAAAATTCCTAGTACTAATTAACATGCTTCAGATGTTGGTCTATATAGAACTACCCAGAACCTTAGTTTAGGGAAATAAAGATGGTAAGATACAGTTTCATAGACACATATCAATGCTATGTTAGTATCACTGATACATCTGTATAAGCGGCTTAAGTGGAACAATGGGCAACTCAGTTGTAATGGCGTGAGCCAGTATCATAAACACGGCCCCCAGGATATGTTCCTCTGGCCTCAAATTCTTGAACTCTTGCGCTGCCACCGCCACCGCCACCGCCTCCTCCAAGAAATCGAGCACGTTCACTATAACGATCCAAGTGATTAGCTGTATAACCTCGTTGCACTTCTCCGATGGCAGCTGAAGCAATAGCAGAACCATAACCATGAGGATCACTGAGAGGCATGCCACTACGAGGGTGAGGATCACCAGCAGGCATGCCACTACGAGGGTGGGGATCCCTTATGGTTTGCTGGTACTGGTGTTGTCTTGCTTGTGATTCCCTCTGAAGAAATTCACCTCTGCTAGTGGCATGCCGAGCTCTAAGAGCTGCCAATTTTTCTTCGTATTGAGCATTGATTGCATTTATTTTCTGAAATTATACAGTTCATAAAATATTGTAGAAGTTCATAGGAGTCAAGAAATCTAATTGAAGATCAACAAGCAATATATGCCTCCCCCACCCCTAATGCTGTCAAAATTAGCAATAAATCACGTTGGCATATATTCTATTAAATAAGCTAAAATTGATGAAGTATGGTTTAGGTTTGTAAATTGTAAAAGCAACAAGCTACCCATAGTTTAAAGTACAAAGGTGGCTTTTTTAGCAATACAAGCCAGGGAAGCAGCAGGAAGTATTTTAAGATATGGGTCAGATTCAAAGAACAACATTAGATATAGTAATGAAATCATTCTCATCCAATACCATAAAAATAATTTATTACCTTAATAGATGCAAAATACAGTCTATAAGGTTTTAATGATGTGGATTTGCCTATACAGTATACCAAACTACCTATCTTTAGTTAAAGATGAGTAGTGACTACAACACCATGTTCTATACTTTTATGTAACTGAAGTTTTGCTAAGATGCCAATGACTTGGTTGGAAGATGCAATAGTACAACTGACGAACACCTCCCTTTCAAATGGCACCAGATAAAACTTTGGGTATGATGTGCTCCTCCTACACTAATACCTTTCCTTTAATATTAGCTTATACTTCATGCATTTAATGCAAGGCAAAATCCCCTTTCAGAATGTCTATTGCATGCATTAAATGTTTACTTACTTCCTTTTTCATTATAAATAAAACATCATAATTCCATGGAAAGGACAAAGCAACCTTAGTGACCAGTTTCCACTGTGTGAAAAAGTCCAATTTGTCAATAAAGTGATTGCTATCAGCTTTTTTGCTCGCTAAAAATCAGAAAACACCCCAAGCTGAAGACTGTAAAAAAAAACTGCAAACCTACAATTTCCAGCAGAGGTCTGAAATATCAAGGATGTTGCAGGATTCAAGGGTTCGTGTACCAAGACAAAGAAAGCTAGAAGACACCAATAAACTAATAACGCTAACATAAATGACAAAACCAAAGAAGATGAAAATTAAAATTCTTAACTAACCTCTCTGTGCCTGGCAATTTCAGCATCTTCTGCGTCATTCTGTTCTTTGGCTAGTTTTAAAATGTCATCAAGAAACTTTTGCTCAAGACCTTCAAAAGTTTGTGATAAATTATTCACCTGATATACAACATCATTATCTTCTTTATGAGCCTGAGTTCTTGCATTTTTGCTCTGATTCTGCAAAGCAAACTTGAGATCAGGCCTTTGATCCTGAAAATAGGACCTTGCAGCGTCACCTCCTTGACCTGACAAGCAATACTTTCCCTAAGTTCAGGATTTCAAAAATGATTTCCATGATGCATATGGGAAAAAAGAATATTGGCATTTTAGACATGGAATCTTGGGTTATAGCAATTTAAAAGTGAGACAGTTTGTGCAAATGTGCCAATGTTTATATCATCATAGTTTAACTAAAGAACAAACATTAAGCATTCCGTTCATGCTATATAGGTTAGGGACTCATTCTGACTATGTTCATTCACAGAAGCAACTTCTTCAACTACATGTGTAGATAAGGAACAGATGCATATGGATAAGCACATTCATAGTAAACTGAAAAAATGAAGCATCTGGACAGATTAGCACCCAGGTGAGTCAGATGATGCGATCATAGTTTAGTATTTATGGGGAATGAAGAGGGGGGGGGGGGGGGGGGGACTAGCAATTTCAAATAAAGTTTTTGACATAATAGATGTATAATTCTCTGCACATGGATTAGTATATAGCAATGATGTTAACAACAGTCACCAACAAACAAAGAAAGATCATAAAATGGGCTTCATTATCTTAATTATGCGTCATTACAAAAAAAAATGTCCTTCGTTAATGAGTCATCAATGACAAGATCCAATACAAAAAGGGTCACTTTTTTCCTCGTATATGCTTATACACTTAGTTGACAAGATTAAAAAGAAAATGGTTCAAAATGATGAACATATGTTGAGTAAGTATATGTAGTATTACACATCAAACTGGACCTAGGTTTTGAAAAGATAGATTCTGATGAATAAAGTTCCTTCAGAGTTCATACTAAAATGTATGGAACTATGGAGGATAAATCATACACACATTCCTCCTCTCAATATTGTGTTATACCTCCTAATAATTTAGTGAATTCCCTCAACAAGCAAACTATTGAGCACAACATAATTTTTTAGGGAAGAAATATGCATAAACTACCATGACAAAGGTGAAGATAAGATAATGTTCACTACTTCAAAAATTTAATAAATGGACTAATTAAAAACTTAAAACCATAAAACTTGTAATTGAAACAACTAGTTACAACTTTACTCTCTGTGCATCATACAAGAATGGCTAATACTTAATAGTCATGTCTAATCCAAATCTAGTGCTTAGCTGGGTTAATGGTGATACATTGCGCACATGAGTCTGTGTGTAAGAGAGAGAGAAAGAGAGAGAGATCCTTTAATATGCAGTTGCACAGGGCACAGGCATGCATGCAGAGGCAAAAAACTAAACATACAAAATGCCATTGAATTTGACATATTTGATCCATCTATTTCCCATCTCCACTGACCATCTAGCTTGGAATTTGCATATGGGTTCTCCCTCTCTGGAGTGAAGGCCTCTAGCTGTTCTTCAAAATTACCAGACTTGGGCTCCAACCTCTGATCAGCCATGTGGTGCATCTGAGTAGCAACATAACTATTGGCAGGTGGATCAACGTACTGCCCTTGCCGTCTCATTGTTTCCAAATAATGAAGGCCGTTGTTATACAGGCCTGTCAGACATGAGAGCCACAACTGAAATATTAAACCATATGATACAAGACCCTAATTGCGTGTGTATGTATGTTTTGTAATACAAACTGCTTCCAGGTAGAGAAATAGGCACAGTCTACTAACAAAATGAAACAGAAATATAAAAAAAAAAAAGTAATGCACTGGTGCAAAATTTGACAATGAACACCAGATAGTAGATGTCTTGTGCTGAGATTTCATAGAGTAGATCCTTACAGAAAATAAAACCATACTTTCCAATTGCAATAACATTAAATATGTCCTCCAGACTTCAACAACTGAGCATCACATATTACAGCCCTAAAACTCTTGACTCAGGACCAATGCAAGAAACTTAATATCCGCTTTAAAACCAACAACTGACATGGGAAACAAGAAGATACATAACATCAACAAGTCAATAAGTGAAATTAAATATGAGATAGGACAGCATATAGATGATAATATCAATCACAAAGTGACATAACCTCCAAAAGGTCTAAACTTTAATCGATCTATTAGGCATTTCAAAATTAGTTTTAAATTAACATCGCCACAGCCATGAAAAAGATAGAATACTAAAATCCATAAGAACAGCAATGACTTCTCGAATTTTATGCGTCAATTCAATAGAATGTATAGGAGCCATAAATAGTTCATTCGTTTGGTAAGCAAGAAAACTGCGAAACATATATTATTGCCCCAGACACCCCAGTTGCCGAGGGCATGAATTGGCTAGCTAATAGCTATCATATTCCTAGTTCCCACCTAAAATAACCATTACTTGATCGACTGAAATGAGATGACGAGTTGAGACCATGTAAATTTTTTGGGACCGAAATGTCCATTCGTTCAAAATATGAAAATTCACCACAAAAGAGACAGCTATTGAGCCGTATAAACTGCAATAATTGTGCCAACGAAAGTTAACCAGAACCCTAAGTTTCATCAAGAGCCAATTCTAAGAGGTTGTCAGAAAAATCATGTAGAGAATTATCCATTAAAAAGAAAGAAAAAAAAGTGAATGAGTTGAAGGAAAGAATAAAGAAAAAGAAAAATAAGCAGGAAAATTCGAAACTTACATAATTTTCTTTTTAAAATTTTTTTTTGGTGTTTCTTCGATGTCTTCTACTATCGAGTCTCGAGCTGGGGCAGGAGCCAAGAAGGGTGACGCTGAGACCAGAGAATAGGAGGGTGAGGACTGACTGTGTTGGTCTTAAATAGGGCGAGGCTCTGGGATCCGAACTGCATCCATTTTAAGTAGGAAAGGAAGGGTCGGGTAATCGGGTTATTTGTGTATAAATAATAAATGACCCGTTTGATCCAAAAACACAAGAACCCTTGGCCCAAAAAGACATAACAACCAAATCCAATATACTTATTACAAAATGGAGATTGATTTAATAAATAAATGTACTTATTATATCAATTTATCTTTAAGTTTTAAATCTCATTATTAGAATATTAAATTAAATAACTTAATATTTAATGATTAAAATTAAAACATCAAGACATTATTTGTCATATTTAAACAAGTTTGATTTATATTTTGGAAAAACAAAAAGTGTGCTCCCGATATTATCATATTCAAAGTTTAGGGAAAAAATTTGATTTCTTTTGGTAAATAAATCTGACTTTATTTTGTTAAGACATGAAATTGCAAATTATACAAAAATGCCTTTGCTGTCATTAACGTCTCTCTGACATGTAATTAGCTAAATTTTAAAGTGGGAAGAATACTACACGCATTACGTGACTATTCAGATTTGCAATTAAAATTTACATAGGAATTAACAATAAGTCTGATAATGCTAAGTATGACTTTCATGATAAATCTCAAATTTGGATAAAAGAAGAAAGTTGTCACCGTAAAATTATATGGAATCTTTATGAGGATGAATCAACACATAAGATGATGGAATTATATCATGATAATTGTTCAACTCTTAATAAAAAGTAGTGTTTAAAATTACTCTACAATAGTTCGTTTCCATAGCTTAGTCTTTTATTTATTGATACAGAACTTCTCTGACCCTTGATTCTATATGGAACCTAAATTTGCTGAATTCCCGGAGTTTACATCTTACGTAAGATAAACATTTTTAGTGTCAGAAAAGTATCTTCGTGAAGTAAAACTAAGTTAAAATGTAACTGCTACCTTTTTAAGTAAGCAAAAGAGCCACTAATACAAACGTATATTTGCAGTATTATTGAAGATGACTGATAATATTGGTCCATGTGTTGTGATAGTTGACATACACATTATAACGAGAGACTCAACAATAATGTATACAACGCCAAAGGAACTTCGGAGATAAGTGGTACGATGAACAATTAAATATAGGACATAGAGGATCCGAAACCAATTTTAAAGTTGAACTTAATGCAAGATAATTGCTCATTGTTTGTATCCTCAATTGTCAACTTCAGAGTATAGGAGCCCTGCAAAAGCAACAACATTAAAAAGGAGACTAACTAGGATATGAAGCCTGTAATGTAATGTTCAACCAAAAGAGGTAAGGAATAACTCTAGAAAAGTCTGAACAAAAAAGTACAGGAAAATTATACATCATATCATCAAGTAATAAATAACAGGGGAAAAAGTTTGAGTCACTTGTGAAGACCTCGATATTGAGCAAAAAGATAGAAATCACGGAAAATGCAAACCATTCCTTAAAGTTGCAGAAATGGCTAGAAGTCTTAAAACATTCATTGAACTACCAGAAATAAGTGCTGAGCAGTGAATAGGTACTACACTACATGATAGGAAGAAAGGCAATAGATAACGAGAGCTTGACATGCATATGCAGTAAGCAGCAGAGAAGAGATCCAATCGCAACTTATATGTTTCAACAACCTCACAATTAATAGTTGTTTATGGGGAAAGCATTTCAGATCTTCCATAATTTAGAACTCCTAAAAATTTCGGGCTTATGCATAAAAGGTTAAATTCAAGGCGTGTACCATATGCCTATTGGTGTCAACTACACCAATTGCCAAAAGGTAATAACTTTGCTTCTAGGGCAACTTTAAAAAATTCCGTCAATTCTAATAGAGGTTATAGATCCTCACTCTAGGTGTAAACATGATTATTGACAACTTCAATAATTTAGGTATAAGCTTGAGTAAACATTATGATATATTACCAGGCAAAGAAGGTCAGCAATTGAACATTGTTAAAGTTTCGAGAAGAATTTTAGAACTTAACCATGAGCTAAAATTGAACAATAAAGTGAGTGAAGTGAAGTGAAACTAACTGGTGGGGTAAATGAAGGCAATGTTTGGGTGTGAGAAATCACAAAGTTGCCTGCTGCAACAGGACAGGAAACTTCTTCACAGAGACCACGGGTTTCCGAATGGACATGCAACCCGAAGTATGAAACATCAATTATTAGCTTCCCGCCGGAAATAGCTTCACCTGCATGATGAAAGATTAACAGAAACCCCAGTAGTTATTGATTCAACCTAATAAATGACACATTAAATTACTGAAGTAGCTCTCATACACTGGTACACATAACATAATGCATCATCACAAGAAGCAGTTAGAGCTGACTGTTAAGAGTATCCTGAAACTTTATGTTACATATCATTGATTTAATAAAGTATTCTATTTCTATCTAATAAATCATTATTAATGAAAATTCAACCATGTTCAAACTAAATGGTTGAATCAGTAACTTCATCTTGAAGAGATAAAAATAATGTATAATGCATAAAAACTGAAAGAGATAGCAATAGCATAATGGGAATTGGAAAAACACTAATGAAAAAAAATGAAACTAAGGCTATGTTTGGTAGAAATACGGATGGGAAGGGATGTAAAGTAATATAGAGTAAAGGAGAGTACTACAGAGAAAAGTGTGTTGAAAATGTAAAAAAATATAATGAGAAGTGTGTTTGGTATGTAAAAAATATGAGGTAAAGATTTTTGGAAAGTAAGAGATTACATGTAACAAAACTAGCAAATCCAGCCTAAAGAGAAAGAGAGGAAGAGAGAGATCACCTGTAGCAGCTGAGATCTTAAAGGTAGCAGGCTTTCCCCTCACCACAGGATAGGGCAATATATCAACTCCAGCTACCTTCACAACATAGTCTTGCTTCCTATCTGCTTACATTTTAAGTGGAAAAATAATAGACAAAAGAATCGATCATCCTCTACATGAAATATAAAGTGATATGGAGAATCATCAAGGTAGCTAGTTATAGCAGCCAGCAAGAAACTCACACATAATATCATAACATGACAAAATCCCCAAAAAAAACATGTTTGAAACAGATTATTAAAAAAAAGGCTCAATTCCTGAATTCCACATAATCAAGAGGAATGTACTAAACAAGAAAACAAATATAGTTAAAGAAACGCACTTCAAATCCATATCTTGAACTGACTATATTGATCCCCAAAAAAAAAAGGTCAAATGAGAGATGAAGAGTGAAGTTACCGCAGTATTTGACACTCACAGCTTGAGCATGAAAAGATGAAAGCAAGAGGGCGGATAAGCACAGAAGAATGTAGAGTTTCGAAGGAGATTGGAACTCCATGGAGCCCGAGAAGCGAATTCAATTAAGGAAGAGACTGAGGGAAAGAAGAGGACCTCTCCGCCCGACAACTTCTGCTTGGTGTTTTGTGTCCTCAAGGTCCACAGATGATGACCACCAAAATAAATATTTTTTATTTAATATATGCATTTGAAATAATATTGAGTGTATTTAATATAACTCACGTGCCTTGCACGTGATATAATTTTTATATATTATTTTGTTAAAAAATATAAATTGTTATAAAACTATATGACAAGAGTGAAGGAGAAAAGAAGAAGACAAGAGAAGAAGAAGTATAATACTCAATGATCAACTTTTTTTTTTTGGTAGGGGAGAAAGGAAAACAAAACACTAAGGACCACAAGCCCTTAACACACCAGTCCCATTCGCATCATCAGTGAGCAGGTCGCACGCCTCAAGAGGAGGTTGATCAAACTTAAGCAAATCCATGGTGTCACGAGGCGCACATTTAGCAAAGAAATCAGCCACACAGTTAGCTTCACGCAGGACATGACACACACTGACCTCCCAATTGCGAGCCAGGAGGAGATGGATATCAGTCACAAGAGCAGCGTAACGATGAAACTCTTGATTTTGAGCATAGACAAGCTGATGAGCAGAAGCAGAGTCCACCTCAACCACCACTTTCTTTATACCCAACTCCCAAGCCATATTCAAACCCAAAATCACACCCCACAATTCAGCAGCAAGAGCATCACACGAGCCAAGGTTTTTAGAAAAACCATAAATAAAGCGACCCATGTAATCACGCACAACCCCACCACAAGACGCTCTCTCCAAAGCCTCCCTAGAGCAAGCTCCATCAACATTCACCTTGAACCACCCCATTTCCGGACTCTGCCATTTAACAAGACTGTGAGTACGAGACGGAGGATCCTTGCCCGAATTAACCAGCGCACGCGAGGCTTCAGAAGCCGAACGCACTTTGTGCAGAATGGAGAAAACGGGATCAGAAAGCTTGGGATCGCACTGCTGGAAGACATGCTCATTCCTCCATTTCCAGGCGGACCAGCACGTAGTCGCGAAAATCTCCTTCCAGGGAATGTCAAACACTCCCAAATTACGGTGAAGATTCAAAGAGATCCAATCACTGAGCCCTGCATGAAAAAACTCAGGCCAATAACAAGGTTTAACAAGTCTGAGCCAAACATCCTTAATAACACTACAATCACAAAGAGCATGAATCAAATCTTCACAATTAGAACCACACCGATCACACACTGCAGAATCAGACATCTGTCTTCTACATCGCTCAACATTAGTTAACAACTTGTCATGAGCACAAAGCCACATAAAGGAGCGCACCCTCTGAGGAACCGAGAGCTTCCAAACAGAGTTCCAAATGTTACCCCGAGTTCCATACCTCACCCCATTAACAGCATTATAACAAGACTTGATCGAAAATTTGCCATCCTTGGAGTGTTTCCAAATCGGAGTATCCTCAACACTGTTAGCACAAGGAGGGCCAATAGCAGCAATACGTAAACAAGCATCATTGGGCAACAAAGACTCAAATCTTCGCCAATCCCACCCCCCGAAGGAGAAACGAAACTGGACACAGAAGCATTCAGCTCACTCTCGGTAAGGGGCCCCACCGCCATGTGACACAGCTTACCATAATTAGGAATCCAATCATCAGACCAGAATTTAGACCTGTTCCCATTACCAATACGCCACTGAACGCCCTTATCCACACTACTCCAGTTCTTCACAATGCCACGCCAAAGCCTAGAAGGATTACTCCCAACGCTCATCCTAGGAAGAATATCTTCACCGCAATTATACTTGTGCCTCAACACCTGAGCCCACAAGCTATCTCTGTTATGAATCAAACCCCACCCAAGTTTCGACATGAAGGCAGAATTTTGGACTTTCAGATGCCTCAAACCCAAGCCACCACTACTTTTGGGATTACAAAGCTTATCCCACCCCACAAGATGCACTTTCCTACGGTTCTCATTACCACCCCAAATAAATTTACGATTAGCCTTCTCAATCTCGTTACACACAGTAACTGGAAGCTCCACAGTTTGCATAACATAAGAGGGAATGGCAGAGGTTACCGATTGAACCAAAGTAACCCGACCAGCAAGAGATAAAGAAGAACTTTTCCACGAACTCAGTCTATTCCGAACTTTGTCAACAATGAAACTGTACGTGTGCTTAGTCCTACGCCCATGTATAATAGGAACACCCAGATACTTCCCCAAGTCATGAGTACTAGTAAAACCAAGAGCGTTACTCAGAGAAATGCCTCCCATGAAACTGACATTCTTAGAGAAGAACACTCTTGTTTTATCAGCATTTACCTTCTGACCAGAGCTACAACAAAATTTCTGAAGGCACTCTTTAATCACATCAACTTGAGTCATAGAGGCTTCCGCAAACAGGATGAGGTCATCAGCAAAGAACAGATGAGACACTCTCGGCCCAGTACGACCAAGCCCAATGGGTCTCCATCTACCAGTACTAACTTCCTCCTGAATTATATGAGCCAATCTCTCCATGCAGAGGACAAAAATGTAAGGCGAGATGGGATCACCTTGCATGATGCCTCTAGAGGGACGAAACTCATCAGTCTTGTCCCCATTCCACAACACCTGCATAGAGGAAGTTCTCAAACACATACTACAAATCTCAATAAAGGCGCCTTCCAAACCCACCTCCAAAAGAGTATCTCTAACAAAATCCCAGTTAAGGCGATCATAAGCTTTTTCCAAATCAATCTTGATTGCCATAAAGCCCTTCTTCCCTCTCATATTATGCATGGAGTGGATAATTTCTTGAGCCACTATAATATTATCCGAACTATGACGACCCGGAACAAAGCTACACTGATTCGGGGACACTAGCGAAGGCATAAGAGCTTTGAGTCTGTTAGCTAACATCTTAGTAACAACTTTGTAAGTGATATTACACAGACTTATAAAGCGAAATTCCTTAATAGAACATGGGGCGTCAATCTTCGGAATGAGCACAATCAAGGTACGATTGATAGATTCAATAAAGGCAGGGTTTACATAAATATCCTCCACCAAAGAGCAAATAGAGTTCTTAATCAACTCCCACTGACTTTGAAATATTAGCATGCACACCCTCTATTTATAGGGCTACTAAGGTAACCTTCACTTCATAAGTTACAAAGCATTAAGGTATGCATATAATGCACAATCAATATTGGCATAAATCATATTGAATTTGGGGTTATGGGCTCATTGATTTATGGAGGTTTTGGGAGTGCTAAAGACATCTACAAAAGCACAATATATTTACAACACTCCCCCTTGGATGTCTAAAATTGTGCCTCATTAAAACCTTACTAGGAAAAACCCTGTGGGACAAAAAACCTAGTGAAGGAAAAAGAGTACACCAATTATAATAATACATCCATTATAAACTGCCTCATTAAAAACCTTTACTAGGAAAACTCACTGGGACAAAACCTTAGTAAAGGGAAAAAGAGTACAGCGCATATCTCCCCTCTGATTATAGCATCATTCAAGATCTCTTAATTGACGTATTTCCATTTTGTGAACCAGCTTCTTGAAAGTTATGGTTGGCAATGCCTTAGTCAAGATCTGCTAGATTATCACTTTGAACAAATTTGTTCGACATCAATTTCACCATTTTTATGAAGATAATGAATAACTTTGGTGATATATAGTCATGTATCATTTGATACATCCTCCTTTTAATTGAGCTATACATGCCATATTATTTTTATATAATATGGTTGGCATATTCTTTGTGAAGACTAAGTACATATCTTCTGGATATGTTAATTTAATCGTCCCAACCAAACATACTTTCGACCGATCTCATGCATTGCAATAATTTTTGCATTGTTTACAGAAGAAACAACAAACAATGTTTGACTTGATAAATGTCATAATATAGTTGTTTCATCTCATGGAAATAAATAGCCAATTTGAGATCAACCTATATGGGGATTTGATAAATATTCAGACACATATCCAACTTATGGAGACTTTGATTCATAAAATAATTTCATGTCAAGTCAAGTGCCTCTCGAAGATATATGTTTAACCCCATTCCAATGCCTTTTATTTGGAGAAGAACTTTATTCTGCTTATAAACTTCCACCAAATGTTATATTAGATCGAGCATTGTTAGCAAATTAGTGCTCTTATTGCATTAAAATATGGTACTTCTGGACCAAGAAGTTCTTCATTATTCTCACGAGAACAAAAATAATCATTATTTATATCTAATGATCTTACAACCATTGGGTACTCAATGGATGTACTTTGTCCATGAAAAACTGGATTAACACCTTTTTTAACATAAGATGATTGATAAATAATAACTCTACTAATAATGTGTTCGATCTTCAGGCCGAGATAAAAACTTTATTTCATGATCTTTCATCTTAAACTCTTTCTTTAAGTAAAATTTACTGTGTTTTGGAGCTCTTCGGAAGTTTCAATATAATTTAAATCATCAACATACACAGTAAATAGCTTTAATCCATATCATTTTATGAAAACACATGGACTAATTAGATCATTTTTATATTTTTCTTTCAACAAATATTTACTGAGACGATTGTACCACATACGTCCATTTTAATTCAATCCATAGAAGGATTTATTTAATTTTATTGAACAATTTTCCCGGGAAATCTTAACTGCTTCTGGCAATTTAAATCCTTCAGGGATTTTTCATGAAAATTTCATTATCCAATGAGCCATATAGATAGGCTGTAGTTACATTCATTAGACATATATCAAGCTTTTTATGTACTGCCAAACAATATGATATCTGAAGGTGATTGCATCCACCACAAGAGAATATATCTCCATAAATTTATCAATATCAGGTATTTGAGAAAAACCATGTGCAGGAAGTCGCCTTTATACCTTATGACTTCATTTTTCTCATTTCATTTTTCCGTACAAAATGATTCATTTGTACCCAACTAACTTTATATACACCTTCAGTCATTTGGACTACAGGTCCAAAGAACTTCACATTACTCATAAGTGAAGTCAATTATGCTTGAATTGTATGTTTCCAATTTGGCCAATCATTTTTCTGTCTAAATTCCTTGACAGATTTATTTTCAAGATCCTCTTCTGTTTTAATTGCAAAGTGTTGTCGACAACAATATTCTTTCGGTTCTACCTTTTTTAGTGTTGACATAACTTATCGAGATCTCTTCATTATCATTATCAGGTACCTGATCCTCTTTCGAGGTTTCATGATTAGTTATGTCTTGGGCCTCTTCAGGAGAACGTACCTTCATAATATAACCATCTTAATTATTTGCTCCTTTCCTTTTTCAAGGACTTTTATCTTTGGAACCGATCATCTACCACGTGGCTTTTTATTCATTGTCACTAATAAATTGTCCTTCTGGGACATCAATTTGAATTGGAGCATTTTCAACTGGTATATGAGATTTTGTAACTCTTTTAAGGTCAGTAAATACGTCTAGCAGTTTATTGAATCATCTTTTGAACTTCTGGTTCACATTGCTTTATATGAGGATCTAAAAGATAATTTTTCAATCAATCTCATTTTCCAGCTATTTATTTTCTCCCCCGATATTGAAAATATTGATTCATCAATATCACAATCAACAAATTTTGCTGAAAATAAATCATCCTGTCATTAGTTCAAGATACTTAATCATAGCAGGAGATTAATATTCAACATATATTCATAACCTCCTTTGAGGACCCATCTTTGTGCATTCTGGTGGAGCAATTGAAACATATATACTGCACAACAAAAAATTCTAAGATGAGATTTATTTAGCTCCTGACCAAAAGCCAATAATAAAAGGGAGAATTTATGATAACGTGTTGGCCTGATGCGTACAATAGTATATCCGCATGCTATAACATGGGAAGTTGTTCTCATAAATATTGGTCTATCTATTAACTTGAGGCATTTAATAAATGATTATACTAGACCAATATTCTAGGTGTGAACATAAACTTCAGGATGTTCAACTGTCATTACAGTTTAAGACAAACTCACTAGAATTATCAAGACAATTTGTCTTAATTGCATAATCTGAAAATTGCGCTATTGATCTAGCTATCTCGCAGATACCATATTGCGAGTTCATAGTAAGCACGCATGCGACCATCTTATAGATGCATCTATTAAAATCATGAAATAATTGAATGGTCTGCATGGTGGATGAATGGGCCCATATATATCACTTTTTATATATTCCAGAAATGCAGGGAACTCAATCCAAACTTTATCTAGTGATGTCTTTGTAATTGATTTATCTTGAGAACAAACTGCACAAGAGAACTCTTTGAATTGAAGAATCTTCTGGTTCTCCTCATTTAAATTCTCAATAATTTTTTGCATCATATATAATTGAACCGGGATGGTCTAACCGGTCATGCCAACTAATATAATTATTTGAACTAGTAAACTTCTGGTTTACTATAGAGCATGCGTCTCAACTATGTAAACTTCTGGTTTACTGTGAGATGTGTCTCAACCATGCTAATATTTGTGTAGTACAAACCAAAGGAAAATGTGGGTAATTTTTTTAAGATACATTTCTTACCCATCACAATTACAGTAATATAAAGATATTCCATTTTTTCATCATTTGTAGTCTCAATATAATACCTACAATATATGTCTTTGAAACTTAATAAGTTTCCTTGAGACTTACTGCAAAATAGTCATGTATGTATAGTCGATTTTTATTCCCATGGATAATATGAGAATTTGGCTTTTCCAAATCACTCAATTTTGTACTATCAAACATTATATTAACTTTACCTTCTTTCATAACTAAAAGAATAAATATTTTTTTTCTCTTTTAATATAGTATGCTTTGTAGCACAAAATTAAAATATATATCTTATTATAATTGTAAGAACAAGTAGAAAACACAATAATTTAATAACGTCATTGCCAAAGTGCTAAGAAAAAATACTAGCACTCAAAGTGCACAACATGTTCTTAAATATATCATTTCTTCACCTTAATAAATAATAAAATTAAGACGAAATTAAAAGATGTTTTGATTTACAAAACAAATTAATTATAATATATACCACAATAAAATGTAATAGATATTTGTGGTCAAGATATAAAGACCTTATACAAACACAAAATAAGCATAATATTGCTAACAATTTATATTTAAATAAGCGCAGTGCCAATTTCTGTTAATAATTGATATTCAAATGTTGTTAACAAAATAATTTATCACCTAAGATTGTTAACAATTAATTCATTATTATTATGTTTATTTATCATCATCTTTATAAATAAAATTGACCTTAATATATCATCAATTTTGCAAAATCAAATTGACGTAAGCATTCTTTTCTTTCTTTATCATAGCTTGTAAAACTTGACAAGATATTCAGGTGCACGACAAACACGTGACCAATGATCTTTTATGTCATATCAATGACATATATTATCTTTATTCTTATAAGAATTCTATTGAGAACACCATTAGTTCTCTTGATTATTATAACGTCAATTATGATGATTGTAAATTTCTATGTCTTTACCATGTCTACGTCTAACACCATGGCTACGACTAGATCCATTTATGAAACTCATCATACTTTATTTGCTGCATTCGCTTCAGGGAATACTTTTGCAAAAAAATATTATACTTTATTCCATTTTCTTCTGGAAATGGAGTTGATTCATTTGGACATGCCTAATAAATTTTTTTCAATAGCTTAGAACTTTTGCTTAACAATAAGCAAATAAGAAATTAGCTCAAAATATTTGGTAAACCTATGCTCTCGATATTGCTGCTTCAGGAGCACATTCGAAGCATACAAGTAGAATGTCTTTACCTATATACCTTCATCAATAATTTCATATTAATATAAATTCAATAGAGAGCTAATTTAAAACAAAGCTTGATTATATAGAATCTTGCAAAAATTTTGCAAATTTTTCTAAAGAACTACTGGTTCTTTGTTAATGAGATACCATATTTTCAATTCTTAATGATGCAAATAATAATGGGAAAGAAAATATTGCCTTGTGCAATCCTTCAGGGATGCCTGATTTTATCATTGATAGTATCTCTAAGGTTCATTGCACTCACATGAATTATGGCATCAAGAACCCATGATAATAATTCCTCTTGAAATATCAAGTGCAACAAATTTATCAAGCTTTGAGAAATTCGATATTGTAAATAAGAAATAAGAATTGAAATAATTAAGATATACATATGCATATTCCCTTTATGTAAAATTAACATGAATAAGAATTTAGAACAACAATAATCAAATATGTTTTCTTACCTTAATTTGATGTTGTTTACTCACCTTAATGTGATCATCATGCTCAATTTCTCAAAACTCAAATCGATCGGTAGAACTTCGTGCTGATAACGTGTTATAAAACTATATGACAAGAGTGAAGGAGAAAAGAAGAAGACAAGAGAAGAAGAAGTATAATACTCAATGATCAACTTTTAGGTGTATAAAATCATTGCATACACACTCTCTATTTATAGGGCTACTAGGGTAACCTTCACTTCATAAGTTACAAAGCATTAAGGTATGCATATAATGCACAATCAATATTGGCATAAATCATATTGAATTTGGGGTTATGGACTCATTGATTTATGGAGGTTTTGGGAGTACTAAAGACATTCACAAAAGCACAATATATTTACAACATAAATAATTTTTTTTAATTAGTGTTAGTTGCAGCTCAATATTTGCCCAAATTCACATAATATTAAATATAATTATACATATAAAATTATTTGGCCAAATGATGATGATTTTCCTTATAAAAAAAAACATTTGTAATCCAATAGAAAAATCTGTACACATGTTGGTAAAATTCAATTTCTTATGTATTCGGATAACTCCAAGGCTAGCTTGAGCTTCTTGTTTTACGTTCTCATTGTTGAAACTCAAGGTAACTTGGGGAACCCATCCTCAAAAGCTAGCTCGTAAGGAGGAAGAACCAAGCTTCCTTAAGTACTCAATCGATGTGGGACTTGATCTTTATCTCTAATACTCCCCCTCAAGTCCAACTGTTCTTTTTTCTAGTTGTGACTTGATTTTTTTTTCATTATTCTTGGCTTGTGTTCTTTTGAGTCTCAGAGGCCTCTTCTTTTTTCTTTCGGGCTTGTACTCTTTTTTCTGAACCTCAGAGGCCACACATTTTTTCTTCTTGTTTTTTTTACCGGGGTTTTTTTTTCACATCTTGGATTTGGATCGTCATGAGTCGTGAGACCATTGAGCTCTGATACCATGTTGAAACTCAAGGTAACTTTGGGAGGCTGTACTCGTCTCCATTCATTACGAAAACTAAGCAAAAGAAGTGTGGACGAATTATTTAATTTTTGCGTACCGACCAGTCTGTCGTTGACCCACCTTCCATCATTTCCGTACTCTCTCTGTTTCTCGCGAATAAAGGCAAAAGGAATCTGCAGATTCGTTTCGTAAAAAAGCAGTTGCGAAACAAGGAATGGATATTCATCATCGTCTTATCTTCCTACTCATTTCTTCTAACCTACATTTTCATTATTTCTATGGAATTGGATCCCTTCATCCGCAAGCTCCGCCGCCGGATTCTTGCATGGCTTCACCGATCTCATTCCGGTAGATTTTCCACTTTCACTCTTTTACATTCCTCTATCACCTTGCGTTTTGGTGATCCGAATTTTAAATTTCTGTTTCAGTTCTGAATCACATATATAATGGCTTTTAGCAATTACTGTGAACCACCTCGCATCTGAAACTTGAATTATTTACTCTGCAAAGCTCTGAATTTTACTTTTCTTTAATTGAATGAAGTGAAGTCTTGAAGCTGCAATATTTATAATAGTTGATTCTAGAGTCTAATTAAGTGCATTACTTATGGCTCTTTCTGGTTTCAAGATGTTACAATCATACTGGAAATTTAAACTTAAGGACCTAAGGTTTCAACTTTCACGGCTCTATGTCTTTTTAACTTGTACAAGCCCTGAATTCAGGTCAGCTATATTTTGTGAGGCGACTTTCACACAAGGAAGTGAAAAAGGCAACCGATGGATTTCATAGAATCTTATATAGCAATTCTCAAGTTGCTACATTTACAGCAAGGTTTCAAGATGGTGGTGTTTCTTTGGTAAAAGAAGTAAAAGATTTTAATCGAGTAAATGACATTTTCCACAGTGAAGTGCAACTCTTGGGGCATTTGCATCATCGCCATCTTCTTGCACTCAAAGGGTTCTCCATGGGATATAAGAGGTTTGTTGCTTAAGAAACTCTTGCGCTTCACATTTTCACAACTAATTTTCAATATGCAAATATTTTGCTTTCAGAGAGGAGAGAGGGGGAAGACAGGTTCTAATTATCTCTTCTCTCCTTGATTTCATTCTGTAACCAAATGTGGACTTTCAAAGTTACCTTCAATGTGCATCAAAGGTTTTATTTCCAAACTTGGTTCTTCCAATCAGGAAGACCAATCCAATTCTTTTTCAGCTTTTGTTTGGACCACAAAATTTTCATGTTGGGTCATATTCATGTTAGGCCATTCCAAGATGAGATATTTTAAGGTAGACCCTGTCTGCTTCGTAGATTGAGTCTTCTACCTCAGAAATTTTCTCCCAAGATAATGAGTATTTGCTAGCAATTTGTTCCAATTGAAGCCTCAGCCTTTGAGGTCTGGAAGTTTGAACCAAAAACCTTGTCCGCACTAAATGGCATGTTAAGTTTTATATAGATATAGATAACATCATATTTTGCACTGGTATTCTGCACTTACTTCCAAGTATGACAAGAATTATGAGATTCTAATAAAGTGCACTTGTCATTTATTCTATGAATAAAGATTTTGGGAAAGGAAGGGGGAACCCTTTCCCAATCTTGTGTGTTGTACTCTAAACACTACATTAACTATATATGGACCATTATTACAGTTAAAGTCCTCTTCAACAAAGATATTAGTAGGTCTGACATTTTTGTTTCACTTCGTGGGTGCTTCTGCAGATTACTTATCTTTGACAACATAGAAAATGGAAGCTTGAAGGAGCATCTCAATGGTAACTTTTGCAAAATAAAATTTCAGAAGAGCATCCTAAGGGTGTTTGCATTATTTTGATTTTGTTATAAATATTGGATGCTTGCAGATCCCCTAAAGACTCCCTTGAGTTGGAGGATGAGGTTACAAATAGCTGTTGGTGTAGTAGCTGCACTGGTAAGCTCCATTTTATCATGTGAAAATATTTTTCACAACATTTTTACATCCTAAAAATTTGACATCTAAAAGTCTTTCTCAAATGATCACTTTGTAAAATCCTGACTCCCTGTCTGAGAAATGAACCTGAAAGCTGTTTGTCATATCCAAGAATTCATAGCAATAAATAACTTTATATAATATAGCGAGGCTATCCAAAGGAAGCTTATAGTATTCCATGCTGAGAGTTTAAAGGTTGACTTTAAACCAGAAGTAGAAAAAAGAAAAGGAAAATACTTTGTAAATATGGCAAAGAAAAATTTGAAATGTTGTTCCTATGGTTCCTATCCTTGGATGTGTGATGTGAGTAGAAGATGGATATTCACCCTGTGAACTGTGATTAGTGTTAGGTAGAATTGATCCCCCCCTTGTTGAAAATAATATGTGGAACTGAAATACCAAATATTAGTTACTTCCAGAATACCATTTTTATTTATAATGATCTAAAACTAAAGCTGAATTTCAAGTTTTGGTATTGTTACTGATGCAACATCCAAAATGGACAGATTCTGAAATCATTTGCAGGATAGAGAAGGTTCCTTTCTGACCTTTCTTGAAGCTAATACTTGAAAGAGTCACTGTACCATACAGAATTATAATATTTGAACATCGCAACAAACAGTAGAAATACATGATAAAAGCTTGACAAGTCTTTAACCTCTGAAACTAATTATTTCATAAATATTTTTTATAGCACTATATGAACACTAAATCAAAAGCTTAAATGAAGAGCAAACTTAGGTGTGGAAGCTAAGAATACGAAATCCCTCCTGGCTCTTGCATAGTTGGCTGATTTTGGCCACTACTTACATATCATGATTCTGAATGCAGGAATACCTGTTTCTTTTCATTGAACCACCAAGATGTCATGTCTCCATCAGTTCAAGCAATATTATGTTAGATGAGAACTTCACGGCTAAAGTAAGGAACAAATTTCCTCTCACTACAAACTCTTAACATTTTGGCTGATATTTATGATTCATATTGAAAGATATCTACCAGATTAACCTGCCAAAGGGAAATAAGGCACTCGAATTCAGAAATACTATTGAATGAAATTTCTTTCTTTAATCACAGCTATCTGACTATGGCCTTCTTACTTGTATTGGAAATTCTGCACCATATTCAAAAGGTGATCTACTTTTACAATAACTAGAAGATACCAAGTTGCATTATATTAATGCACCAATTTGTGTGATTTATTTCAGATTGCACGGGACAGAAAAATGGTAACATAGTGTTCCAACTTGGAGTGCTCATACTGGAGCTTATCACTGGTCAATCTTCAGAGATGGAAGGTTCTGATCTAATCCAGTGGATCCAAGATCCCGTTTTCATAGTTCCATTGATAATATGATAGATCCAGATCTTGGAAACAGTTACGATTCTAAGGAGCTGAAAAGTCTCCTAGCTGTTGCAAAATTATGTATCAAATCAAGGGGCAAGCCTGCATTTACAATCCCGCAATTATTTCGGTATCTTCAGAAGAAGGTAGATATTTCCTGATACTAGTTTTTTACTTGGCTTTATTTTAAAAAACTTCAAGTATTTGGCAAGAATTATTTCGCACTCCCTTTTCCCATCAATAAGATCTTGGAGAAATACAATAAGTTTGATTGAGCAGTTTGGATCATTTGCAAAAGTCTTAAGCTGTGGTAGTGTTCTCAATTTTCTCAAAATATGCTCCTTCTTTGGGACTGGGTCTTGGTGTGATTTGGTAGTGTTCTCAATTTTCTCAAAATATTTGTTTTGACCTGTGTGTTACACCACCCTAATACCACTCTCACACAAGGGACTCTCACTCTAATCTACAACGTTCTTCTTCATCTGCTTTCTTGCGTGCTCCAAATAGTTACAAACTTACAATTCTTGGCTTTATATAGTATGAAAGGAAGTTTATGATAACCAATGACAAATAGGCTAAGGAGTCTTACAAAAAATGAACCTAACTCCAGCGAAGAGCAAGTCCGTAAGAGAAGTTAATCAATTTTACAACAATTAATGTCTTGAAGAGAAGTAAATCAAAATCAAATGATAGGTATTACTGAGGCAAGACTCTTCAATCTTTATAGATGTCCTTGAGGGTTACAACTTACAACTATGCAAAAATGAAGCCGAATCTTCGATCTGTAATTGTCAAGGGCATTTAGTTTTGGGCTGGCACTTATGGGCTATGGCTGTTCGCCTTCCACGTGATCTCTCCTTGTGAAGGATCGTCTATTCGTTACAGCTGTGTTCAGAAAATATTGTAGCCCAGAAAGTCGATGATTTACGGCACGTTGTTTGCGCAGAAATAGAAAGGAAAAGGAAAAAGGAGAGGGAGAGGGAATGCATTTGCTGTGTTTAGTAGTAAAAATTAAAAATGGAATAAGAATGTAATAAAATTACCACTTTGTCCCTTATATTAAAATAATAAAAAAAAAGTTATGATTATGTCAAATCAAAAGGTATAATAAATATTTTGTATTTTTTTTAAAGTTGATGAAAATAAAAAAATAAGTGAAACCCAATGGACCCCACTCATTCCCTCCTCATTTCCTTCCCCATTTCTTTCTAAAAAGGCAAATTGATTTTGGCCTTCCACATGGAATCTAGATTAAATAAACTTTACCTCAATTTTACAATTTAAATCATTAATTGACTATAATATAATTTTATTTTAACTAATCAACAGTTCAAATTAACTGTACTAAAGTAATTAATATTACACATAAAGTAACTTTATGTTAACTCGATTATAATATAATTTTATCTTAACTTATCAATAATTCAAATTAATAACTGAAGTTTGTTTCTAGAACTTCTTCCTACGGCATCATATCTGCCTTGGGATTGGAAGAAGCTGTAATTGGATCTCATTGTGCTGAGTCGGTAATGTTGTTTACATGTTACTAATCAATTACCTTGTTTTCTGGTTTTCTCGGGTTTACGTACTGTACTATCAAAGGCAAAACATACTGAACCCGGGAAAGAGGGAAGCGTGAGTTAAACAGAACTTCAAGCCAGCACAACCGAGACGATCCACACAAGGGCTATATATATAGTATTAGTTAAAATTTTAACGCGGGCAAATAATAAAATGCTATAATTTTAGAAATCTGCCAAGGGTGACTATAGTTAGTAATTGGTAGTTTGATACAGAAATCTTAAAACAAAAAGAAACCAACAAAACTGTTCCAAAACATCGGAATAACTGAGAAAAACAAGTTTCACTCAAGATAGAGTGGAGGATGTAGGATGTCAGAATGGATACTATCCCTTCGACAATTAATCCATGAAGTACAGTGTTTCACTAGCTCGAAATCCTTCGTCAAACACTACTTAAGTTTTTCGTCCACATCATCATTCTTTGATTCTACATCTACTACTGCATAACAAATTACTGCTGAGCACACTGTACTCTCTGAGCACCACCAGGCATATCCTCATCTTCATCATATGCCTCTTGCTGAGCTTGCTGCTTCCTCCTCAACTCCTCCTCCATGTTGACATCATGAAGTGTAGTCTCCTCACACTCATCTAGTTCCATGTCTGTTAACTGCGACGTAGGCCGTGGTGGCAGTACCGCCTCCAGAGCCTTAACCTGGTCGGGATTGAGGGAATCAGGGAATTCCACAGTGAAGTGAATATAAAGCTTTCCCTTCATGAATGGCCTCTGGTACATTGGCATTCCCTCATCATTGATTGCCTTGTATGCATCTGCATATACAGCACGGACAATATTTGTTATGTTAATCACCAAGCATGATTAGAAGAGACAAGCCAAATGTAATGTGAATCATATACATACCAGGCTTGACAACTTCCCCAGGGTTGGATTTAATAAGGAGTTGCCTGCCATCCAGGTGAGTGAGTGCAAATTGGAAGCCACATAGAGCCTCAGTGAGGGATAGAGTGTGCTCTACGAAAAGGTCTTCTCCCTTTCTTCTGAATTTGGGATGTTCCTTCTGCTGAAGGACAAAGACTATATCCCCAGTAATTGTATCTGGCTGCACACACAAATAAAGTAAGATGTGAGTCTCATCAGTTGTACACTTAATTACACTCTTCTCTCAGAAACATGAGTCCTAGCTTACCGCTTCATCTGCTTCACCAGGGAATGTAATCTTCTGTCCATTCTGCATTCCCTTCTCCACAATAACTTCAAGTACTTTCTTCTCTTGGACAACCTTCTCTCCCTTGCACTGTGGGCAGCGGTCTCGGTCATTGATAGTTTCTCCAGTACCCTTACATTCATTGCAAGGATGCTGCATTTGCTGAATCATAGAGGGACCAAGGTGCCTAATGGAAACCTTCATGCCAGTTCCTTGACAACCAGCACACTTCATGGAAGCCCCAGATTTCGACCCCTTACTGAAATTAATTATTAAAACCATGTAAGACATTTTATTGTAAAATAAGGAAACAAATATGTGAACGTTTTAGTTGAATGCATGATGATACACACCCACTGCACTTGGAGCATATCACATTTCGTGAGAGGGAGAGCTTCTTAGATGTCCCGAGGTAAAGGTCCTCCAGAGAGACCTTCAGAGGATGAACCACATCTTCTCCCCGTCTCTGTCTTCGTCCTCTACTGCTACCACCTGCTTGCACAGATGTCGCAATTCAGTTTCAACAATTTCCTTACAGACGGGGTAAAATAATTATAAATGAAGCCCAATCTGAATAAATCTTTCTGTTTAAACGTACCTCCAAAAGGGCTCCCACCAAAGAAGGATTGGAAGATGTCGAATGGGTCATGACCGCCGCCGCCTCCACCCATTCCTTCCTTAAGAGCATCTTCACCATATTGATCATATATCTCACGTTTCTCGGGGTCGCTCAGAACCTCATAAGCTTGGGCCAGCTCTTTAAACTACAGCGAAATAAACATGTCCAGCCCCAATTCATTAGCTTTAGCATTCTTAAACATACGCTGCTCTATGTATAATAGTTGCGAGGTAAACTAATTTCAAAAAAGAAAAGTATGGGATCATAATTCACTCATTAAACTCCCCTTCAATTTCTTCCAGAAAATTATACAACTTTCTGGAAGCTGACTTTAGAACTACATGATCATTTAACCCATCGGATCATTCTCTATATCTTTTTCCCATATTTTCCCTAGTCTTCAAATGAGGATATAAATTATGTAAGCCATGAAAATTAAAACCAGTAAAACAATAAGAAACATTGAATTCCAGCTTAAAGGAAAACAGCGAAAACCCATAAAAGTAACATCTGACATCACAATAGAGCAATCCAATTTCTGATATAATATCAGAAAGCCAGCTTAAATCATAAACTAACCCTACTTCAATTAAGAATTGGAAAATTGAAGGTCAATAACAAACTCGGGTCCTAAGAAAAAGTTACCTTCTCCGGATCACCACCCTTGTCAGGATGATTTTTGATAGCGGCTTTCTTGTAAGCCTTCTTTAAATCATCCTGGGAGGCGTTCTTCGAAACCCCCAGGATTTCATAGTACCTTGTGTTATCGCTTTTCTTCGGTGCCCTCCCAAACATCTTTACTTCTCCCTTTCTACTCGCCGATCACAGAAATAGATCAACCCAGATAATCAGAGAGAGCCCTCTGATTGAGCCCTAGAATTTCCCGATGCAGTGAACCCCAAGCGAGGAAGACTCTAGATCTGAACCCGCAAGCGAGAGAACTTGGCTATAGAAGAAGCACGGGGGCGAAGTAATACTCTGCCCTCTATATATATGGTGGTAGAATATTATTTCTTTTAAAAATAGGGTTTAACGAATGGACGGCTGAGATTTCCCCTTAGAATTTAAGTGGGACCGACGAAGGGTCTAGAATTTTAGAATTCTCCCTTCGAGTTTCTGTGAGAAGCGTGGACCGTTAGATGTGAATTTTTGATCGATCAACGCTTTCCTTCTAGATGCTTCTCAGTAAGCTCTGGGAAAGACAGGGTGAGTTTCCGGTTTCCCATTCTGTTTGAAATTTTATTTTCTTTTTCTTTTTCGCCATCCACTCTTGAGTTGACTGACTTGTTACTTAATTATTCAAATGTAAAAAATATTTATAATTGTTTTCTTATTATAATCTATATCTATATTTATATATTATATAAAGCAACAACCATAACTGCCACGCGTCAATCTCTCATCCTCCTCCTCCATTTATTATTATTTTTCTTTATAAAAAATGACTTTCCCTCTCCTGATTAGTGATTACTATGTCATTGAGGATATGAAAGGAGATAGGACGGGTGGTTTGGTATTCAAAAAGTAACCAGCAAGAATTTACGATTTAGGCTAAAAAGGATTACTTGAAATAGTTCATGAGTTTCTACTTTCATAATTTATAAAACGAATGAAATTGAATTCAGTGTAATTTTTTTTGTGTAATTTTGATGTAATTTTTTTAAAATGTATATTTTTACTTTATTTTTGAAGCACTAATACGGACTTACTCTAACAATAACCCACTATGAATGGATTATGGACGAAATTATTATCAATTTTGACAAATATCATCACTAAATAGCTTTGTGATATTATTTTTCAATATCAATAACAATTTGGTCCCTAATTCATTTTAGGTGATGATATTTGCCAATATTGATAATAATTTGGTCTCTAATCTATTCATTGTGGATTATTGTTAGTATGAGCCCATATTAGTACTTCAAAAATGAAGAAAAAATGTGCATTTTAAAGGAATTGCACGGAAGCGAATTGCATCGGATCCAATCTCAAAACGAATACATTGAGGCTGCAACTTCATCAGTACTCTTTTCAAAGATATTATGTTGATTATAAATATATTAGGTAAAAAAATATATTTAAAAATATTATTTACCTAATCCAAATATATTATGTTTATTAAAATTACTTAATAATATTTTGATATACTTAAATTTTGATATGATAAATTTACATTGCAATAAATTTACCTTTATTCATATACTTTTTTTTGCACTGAATTTAGTTATAAAATTTAGATTTAGTGCAATATAATTAAATTTTATAAATTTACCCACAATTTATTGTTATTATGTTCTAAAATTTAGTGCAACGAAACTTAATTTTAATTTTAATATGGTAAACTGTAAACTATAAAATTTATAATATTGTAATAAATGTATGTATGTTATTGAATTTTGAGTTATAAGTTAAAAGTATTTCTTTAATAATTAAAAGTATGATATAAAGATATATTTTCTATATTCTTGCATATTACATTTCATCGGTTGTTATAAATTTTGTAAGTTAAATTAAATTTTAAAGTTAAAATATTTTTTTCAACTAAAAGTAAAAGTATGATATAAGAATACCTTTTTTTAATGTTAAATAATATAAATTAGAATAATTTTGAATATTATTTTATTGAATGATAAGTTGTCATTTTTTAATTAAAAAAATGTTATGAGCATATTTGTACAATTATTAAACATTTCCAAAAATATGAAACTTGAACCAATCACGGGATTGTAACATTCCTCATAATGTTTTATGCAATCCAAACATATTTTATGATATTATTGGAAATTCAAATCTATTCATGTGTCAAATACTCGTAAGTTATATTTAAAAGATAAAAACTTTTCTGTGTTTATCTTTTGCATTTTGGTGAAATTATAGCAAAATCTGCTTAGTATAAAGAGAAATAGCAAGAAAAATATGATAGTGAATGAAAAAGATTGGAGTTGAACTAAATTAATTAATTATATATATATATATATATATATATATATATATATATATATATATATGCATAATGCAATGGGCCAATGGCATTGTTTATAAACCTTAAATTTTATAGGCTTTGTTTTCCAATGCTCTTAATAGATAGAGCAGCAATAATAGAAAGATGAAGATGAATGCAAATAAAATAAAAAATGTTGCAGTTAAAATTTTGTTCATAATTTTAAAAAAATATTATTTATGAAAAAATATTATTTTTTATTTATAAATAAAGATTAAATATAATTATTAATTAATATATTATCTAAACTTTTAATATAATTTGAATAAAAATATCCCGTGCAAAGCACGGGTTGCAAGCTAGTTAAAGATTATGCTTACAAACAAACATATTTATCTTAATAAAGTTATTTGATTTATTTGTGTCACATTTTTTATCACAAAAATCTATTTTGTAATTAAAAAATAAAATATATATGATAAGATAGAAGAGATACAATAAGAATAATGAGTAGGATATTAATGATAAGAATAAGGAAATAAATAATTTTTTATTATTTAACTATTATTTTAGAATATAATAATAAAATTTTATATTATATTTTAAAAATTAATAAACAAATAACATGCACATCTAATAATTGTTATATTAGAGTTTTTGTTTATATTAAAATTAGTTTGCCATACTTTTAGTTGCTTTATCTAATTTTCTTTCACATAGCTGTAAAATTAAGATAATTGTTTGTCATGAGTAGTCTAGCAATTATTATATCTAAACTAAAAGTAAACTATATATAATTTACGAACATTTTGGTATCACAAATAAGCTGTATTGCTTAATTCTTGTCAATAGTATACGTGTAATCCTTGGGGTTGATTATTGCAATAAAAATAGTTCATACTTCATAGGAGGAGTTGTTAATTTTTACCTAGTTTTTAAGAAAAATATTATTATGGACTCAAATTTGTCAAAACTTTACATGAATTTCTCGCGTATTAACCGTTAAGTGAATAAATTTGATAGTAATATGATTTAAAAAAATTATATATTTTATTTTGTTATAACTGTCAATTATATATATGTGCATATTCAGGCCTATATATGCATATTTTTCCCAACCAAACTCTAAATACATGAAAAGTATATGAATATTTCAACTCGGCTTTATAAAATCAATGGTGCTTTTTTAATAGATCATAAAAACATAAATGACCTCATTTGGTATATATGCTAAAGACCCACTTTTAGAGAAATAATGGCTCGTTTGGTTAGTAGAATGTTTTGAGGGAATGAGAATGGAAATGATAATAAGAATGTTGGAAGGAATAGAAATGTGATGTGATTTTGATGTGAATGGAATAAAAGGGGGTAAAATGACTAATTTACCATTTTATATTAAAAGTGATAACAGAATAAAGTGAGTAAAAAAGTAAGGATAAAAATATAATTTCTTAATATTATAAAAAGTAAATATGTTTAATTAAAAAAATATTAAAGAGAATATTAGATCACATCAACGATTCAAACAACCAAACGGTCCCTAAAGAGCCACTGAGCCAAGGCAATAATAAATACGAGAATATCACAATTATAAATATTACAATACACCAACAAGAATATTGTATGATTACAAAGTCTCAAACTTAACATAAAAACCAAGATATACATTCAATTATCAAAACCAAATAATGTAACAGATATCAAATAAAATTGATTAGTTAGTTGAGATATTATTAGTTTTAAAAAAATTGTATGGCTTATGCAAATGAGAATCCAACTTACTTTTTTTTTTTTGTGTGTGTTAAATAGACTAACCCAACGAATTGGATTTTTGGAAAGAAAAAAAAAGATTAGTTTTGAAGACTAGAGAGTATGCTTAAAAAGTCATTAAAATGACAATAGATATTTTAATAATAAAGAGCCAAAATGTTCAATTTAAAAAGTTATATTAAGGGACCAAGATGAAAGTATTTGACAATTAAGAAACATGTGTGAGCTATGCTATATTAGTTTGTTAACTAAAGCATCATTTTGGTCTCTCTCAAATGTCTAGTTTTTCAATTTAATTTTTCGGAAATCAGTATTGCCAATTTAATCTCTCACATATCAAATTATTATTAATATAATGCAATCCTTTAGTTAACTCACTGTTACAAAATTTAACAAATTTGATGATATGTTCATTAACTTGTGAGTTCACATGTTAATCAGACACACAATCAAGTTTATTAAATCTTGTGATGGTGAGTCAATCGAAAGACCATGTTGATAATTATTTAATTTATAAAAAATCAAATTGACAAAGTTGATATGTGAGGGGCCAAATAAAAAAATGAGACATATGTGAAGGATTAAAATAGTGTTTTAATCTTAATTTGTTAGTAAAAAAAAAAATTATCAAATTCTCAAATTTGGACTTGGAATGCTAATCAGCGTCATGTATCTTGCTTATAGTAAATTTAATATGTTTTTTTATTTCAAAAATTGTAAGACAAAATGCTGGTGCTAAACTTTAAATAAAACATTGACATTTGAGGACTATATTGATTAAAAAATTTGCGACTATATAAAATTTCAAGTGATAAATGAACTGTTATCCTTAAATATATTGTCAGAATATCAGTGAGTTTTCAAAATTATGAGAAATAGACCGCCAAAGAGATCTGATGAAGGTCGTGTATTAATTTGTAGTTTGATAATAAATAAAAGTTAAACGTAAACTCCAACTGAAATTATATTTACTGTTCAATGTGATAAATCATAAATGTATATATATTACGCAAAAAGTCAATTTTATTAATGAAAAATCACAAAGAGTATTTTGCACTAATATAAAAACCAATTTTTTCTCCTTTTATCCCCCTTCCATGTGTTCTGTTTTGACTTTTGTGGTAATTTCCAAGTCTTTTTAGGTAAAAGTACATTTTTTCCCCTAACGTTTTGGGGTCCTGTCAGTTTCGCCCATAATATTTTTTCGCTGTCAATTGTACCCCTAACGTTTTACGTTTCTGCCAATGTCACAATTTTTACTAACACCGTCAAATATTTAATATTTTTTGCTGACGTGGCATATTTTTTTTCACATAAGATTTTCTAACGTTTTTTTTTTCTGTCAGTAGTACCCCTAACGTTTTACATTTATGCCAATATCAATTCACTAACACCATCAAATATTTAATAGTTTTTGCTTACGTGACATCCTATGTGGCAAAAATATCTGACTTGGTATATAGTTTTTCCACATCAGATTTCCTACTCATCTTTTCCCATCAAAGTTGTGTTGTTTTGGCCTCACCCTATTTATTCTAAAATATAACTCAAAGGCACGCGCTATTTTGGTCATAAAAACATCGGAGACATTATTACTGAAAAGACGTGAGAGCTTCCGATCACCGACTTCTCTCCGACGACGTCTTCCCGGAATAAAGAATGAATAACATTTTTGATGTTTTTGTTATTAAAATGACACGTACGTTTGAGTTATATTTTAAAAAGAAAATGGTGAAGCCAAAACGACACGATTTTATTAAAAAGAAGATAGACCAAATTAACACATTTTCCCTGATTCCCTCTCACACAGGTCCATCTGCTCTAATTTGTAATCTTTAGAAGCCAAAAAGAAGAACACTATTTTGTATTTTACTGAATATATTTCATGAGCGGTGAATCGGTGATGATGATACGCTAACAACATAACAAGCATTTTAAGAGTAAGCGAATGTGGATCCGTTAGAAAGGTGGGGTTAACACGTCCCGTGATTGACTCTGATGGCCCTCATGCTAGACAACGACACGACCTCGGCATCATCATACGACGCCGTTTTCACGTGCTCCCACCCCCCCTCCCGGCGCACGTTAGACAACACCTGTCCTTGCCTTTTGCCGGCTTTTGTATTGCCTCAGTGATTAAAATAACAAAAAAATGAAAAGCCTACGGAGGGAGGTGGAGATGGAGATAGAGATAGAGATAGATTGAACGAGCTTTCTTCTCAGCTCACTTCAACTCTGTATCCTCTCAAAAGCTGCGAGAACTTGGCATTTAACTGATTTGACTGATTCATGGATCAACGCCTGAAAAGGTACTGCCAACTTTTTCCCCTCGCCGATGATTGATCAGACCTGCTATTTCTTCGTATGAATTTAAGGTGAATTGAGGTTTAGCTATTTGATCTCTGGATCTGTACTGTTTAAGTGGCTTGTTCTGCATTTCAGATTCTCCTGCTTGGACACTCTTCTAACCATTTACAGAACTTGAAATTCTGGGTTCCAGTGGTCGACCGTATTTATTAGGCATTTATATCTAACATTGAGTTCATTTACGGACAACCGACTCAAGTAGTTATTAGCATAACTAACAAAGAGAGTTGTAACAAAACTTGGTCATCTGTTTCTGATATTTTACTTCCCACAGATTTAATTGTTGTAAGTGTAAGATCTATCATTTAATGATCTTTTATACTTGATTCATGTATACGATTACTTGCGCATGGACTGAGAAGACAGCTTGCCGTGTCAATTTGTTTTGTGCAAGTCTATGCGAACTCTTTTTTAAAATTTGTTATTGCTAAACTTTATGCACTGCGGAGTGCCTTTATGTTTTCCTTCTTACGATTTCCATTGTTTCTTTGGTCTTTGCTTGCTTCCGTCTGCAGAATAGTCGTGATGATTTTAGTACGTTAGAATCCTTATTTACTTGCATAGGGGGGTTTATCTCAGCATAGGATTTTCTTTTTGTCTGGAGATTGATATATAGAGGTAGGACATTTTTTTTATATAAAAAAATTATACTGGAATCTTATGTTCACTTTGCATTTTATGGCCAATATTCTACAGCACCAAGTCTTGATTTGAGATATTGGAGATATTTATCCCATAATTGCAGCAACTTTTTTAACCAGAATTTACCCTACATTGAATGCTTTTGTTTGCTTAAAACCCATTTTTTAAACATACTAGTGAACATTTGTTTAGGAAATAACACCAAGAGATCAGACCAATCACATTAATGTAGGTTACAAGAACTAATGCTGTCCCAAAATTGAATTGGTTGTAGATAGCTTTTACCAGCTGAGCTTGCGCTTTTCGTGATCCTTTTGCTACCTGCTTTATCAGTCTGTTGATCATAGTTTAATACAGTTCAACTTTTGGCTAATCAAGGATATGTAAAATAATCACTACTTTTGCATTGACTCGGCCCATAATTCCTCTGCTAGGTTTGTGCTTGGTTGAGAAATAGTGAATGATACTATGGGCGTCTCAGGGAAGTGGATTAAAGCGTTGGTTGGTCTAAAGAAATCTGAAAAGCCAGAGTCTTCGGAGAAGAATGGAAATGTGAGTATGACTTCCTGTCTCTTTCATATTTTTAGCATCTTTATTCCTCAGTTTTTTTCTCTCTCCATTTTCTGGTGGCAAACATGGCAATCACATATGCTACTTTTTGCTGAAGTTTTGTTATCAATTATTTATGTCTGATATCCTGCTTGGAGCAATTAAAGTATTACATATACTGATCTACTCTATCAATTGGAATCAAGTAAAGTCCTCTCTGTTAGCTAGCCTCCTCTGTCCCAACCCCTCAAGAAAAAACCTTTTTTTAGTTGTTTTCTCTTTTTTCAAGGACTGTGTACTACTGTTTCTCTATTTTGTTATTGGGTTTTGGCTCAAGTAGGAAGTGGTAGGGACAAGTTGTAGCCTATGTGTGTATATGAATGTATTGTGTATATATATGTGAGAATTTTATTAAAGACTGGCAATTCATCTAGTAATATCACTGTTTGCATACTGCTTTTTGACAGCCAATGGTCCTGCTGAAGGAGCAAAAACCTTTTCCTATTTCACCTCTGTGGAAGAGTTTTGAGAGTGCTTTACAATTGACAGCAATTTGAAATATTTTTCCATGTGAAAAACTAATTCATTCTCCAGTTTACACTGTGCTTCAATTGCTAAAGTGGCTTCTAATATGAGGCCCTATGACACATTGCTTAAGGAATTTTTATCCCTTTGGCATCTACAGAAACTGAATATATTAATTTTTAAAGGAGTTCTTATTGCATACTGTAAATACCTTCTGTAATTTGGGTTTTCAATGATCAGAGGACTGGAAAATTACGGCATCGGAGGAAGCATTCCATCGAAATTGACAAGGATAAACTCCAAAATGAATTTAATCATGACACTACTCCAGTTGAAGATGCCAATTTCCATTCACACACCAATGATCAATATTCACCTTCTACTTCACAACAAGCACCGGATGCTACGCAGAGCCATCAAATTATGAGGGAGGAGTGGGCGGCAACACGCATTCAAACAGCGTTTCGAGGATTTTTGGTAATTACTCATTATTTCTAGCTCATTCCAATAGAAACAAAAATCACGAAAGTGAATGGAGGGCCATGTTGATCTGATAAAATTTTGTTCTTCCTATTTTTCTTTTCTCTCTAACTTCAGGTTCAGGGGGATATCTTATTCTCTGTTTTGTACTCTTTCCTTTGCTTTTCATAAAATAAGATATTTTCTTATCTCTAATATTACCGTTTAGAGGTTTATAAAGTTCAATTATTGTCTCTCAGTATTCATGTTCTTTTGTACTTCATGTTCAACTCACATTCATATATGTGGGTGTTGTTGCCTTTGATTTTCACCTTTTGATGATTATTTTGATATTATCCAATGAAGTATCTTCTTGAATCTTGAGGACATGAGCATGTCAATATTAGCTTCCACTGCATGATTAAGGTGTGATTTTAGGTGAAGGCTTATCCTCTCCTCTCACCCTCAATCTGGCCACATGAGGGCTATATCACTGTAAACTCCCCCTAAGTGAAAATTTTGTTCACCAAAAGACAACTGAAAAAATACCAAAAACTCTCAAGGCTGTAGAGTGTAGACCATGATTTCCTAGCATGGCAATAAAGGGCCAACACATTGCTAAATTGCCCTTATTCTTGTGCATGTTGAATTCTTGCAAAATACTGTGATATTGACTATTTTGGTGCCATTGTCTCCGAAACTTTCCTCTTATCATCTTGTCTCCGAAAATTTATTCACCGCTAGGATGTTATGTTCTGGAATCTGTGTACCATTTTAATTTGGTTTATTTACAGGTGCAATTTGTAACTTTATATAAAGGTTTAGTCTCTATTACTCCTGTACTTATTTGACTAAGTTAGAATATTTTTTTATACATCAGGCAAGACGAGCACTACGAGCTTTGAAAGGCTTGGTAAGGCTTCAGGCCCTTGTAAGAGGCCATGCTGTGAGAAAACAAGCTGCTATAACTCTCCGTTGTATGCAAGCGTTGGTGAGAGTTCAGGCTCGTGTTCGAGCAAGGCGTGTTCGCTTAGCATTGGAAGATCAATCAGCACAACAGAAACTTCAGCAACAGCTTGCTAATGAAGCTCGTGTTCGAGAAATAGAAGTAAGCAGTATTAGATATTTCCAAATAAATTTTGCATGTTGCTGATTTCTCTGAAATTGGTCTTGCTTTTGACATAAACCCTTTTCCTTTTTGTTCTTCATCACCAATTCAAGTTGCCATAGTGTGTAGCTGTGTCTGAGCATACTATACAGAGGTTTTTAGATCTAATTGTTGGCATATTTTTTCTTCTTCTTATCTTCTCTATATATTTGAGCTCTCTACCCTGAGTTTTTTAAATTCTCTGTGACTACCTGTGGCCCTTTTCTTTAATTTCAGTGTGACATCTTTATCTCTGAGATATGTGCATTGGAAGGAGGAAAGAAAAAGCTTGGACCTTAGGAAAACGGGAAAATGGCAAAGATTTGCAGTTGAGTCTGGAGAGCTTATTATAAAATATATCAAGAGAGGGAAATTTGGAAGCTTGGGAAGAAAAGCTGAGACACCAATTGGAGATATTAGATAATGCTAGTAAGAGTAGAAATTAGGCAAAAAGAGAATGGATTGAACTCGGAAAACTGCTCTTCAAGTTATATACATTCAAGAACACATTTTCTGATTAGTAAGCTTAGATAGAAGCTTTAGAGAACAAGAACGAAATTTAAAGGAAAACATACATCCCAACTCCTTTAACAGTGATATTTGAAGCCCCAAATCATTTGAAAGGATTTCTGTAGTTTTTCTTATGGCATTCTCTACCTAACCTAGTCAAATATCCGAATGAAGATTAATAAAAGGAAAGTATAGAGAAAGAAAACAGGACAAAAAAAACCGTGATGTATGAAAGTTCCATATTTTGGGTAATGGGATTGTGTATAAATAGGTTATTCATATCATTTCTATTTACCTTTATGTGTACCAAGACATGAGGACCACTAGGTGGTCGTTCCATAAGTGCTCACAAAGTTTTCATGAAGGTGGTGGTGCCATGAAGAAACTGTATTTGATTATGCCTTAACTTAGTTATTGAGTATTATGTAATCAAATTTCATTGTATTTTCAAATATTTGTTTAAAGCTGCCTTGCAATGTAACAATTACAACTTAGGTTTTATTTTGTATTGCACTTATGTGATACAGGAAGGTTGGTGTGACACCGTGGGATCTGTTGAAGACATTCAAGCCAAATTATTGAAGAGGCAAGAGGCTGCAGCCAAACGTGAGAGAGCGATGGCATATGCTTTGGCTCATCAGGTCAGTTACAGCCTCTTGTTGAGTTATGGGGGGTGGGAATTATACCTTAATCTATCTAAAACTTGCATGGTAAGAAGTATCTGGTATTTGTATTTTCCATTCTCATACTTGTCAACGTTCATGGATATATTGGTGTAGTTCTAAAACTCTCGAATGAACTGGATTGTCATTGCATTTTCATTTCATTTGGCCAATAATCTATACTGCTGGTTGTTCCAATATTCTGAGCTGCATATGTGATTATGTTGGGATGATTTAAGTTTCATCATTAAGTTGTGCATTAAATGTATTATTTTTCCGTAGACTTTATTTTCAGTTTCTGACATTTATTTTGAACTGGTAAAAAATGCAGTACATTGTTAATACTGAGTTGTGAAAATGGAAACACCATAAGCTATCAGCCTCCTCTTCTTCCCCTTTAATTATAAGACTTGAAAGCAGAGATCAACTACATAGCAACGTCCTTAATATAGTATTAAACTGTAGTCCAAACAGGTAGTCTAACTCTTACCTTAACATGTGGGTGAGATTCTAGGAAAGTAGCCTTCTTTCAAACTATTCTTCATTATGGAACATATATAATTGCTACTTGTGCAAATATTGGAACCTTGTGATTACCATTCAAAACATCTTATGGGATGTGCTAGGCTAGTTGATATTTGTCTGTGTATAGGTTCGTCACTTCGTCCTGAACACAAATAAGAATAGAAAGATAGAATAAAATTCTAAGTACAAGAACATTAGACACAAGCATATAGTAGTACTGCTACACAGTTGTATATGTAAATTATATTTCATATACAGTATAAGATACATTATCTGATGATTTTATATTGGGTAAGAAAGCCCTAGAATGAATGTAAAACTTATTGCCACTATAGATATTACAATGTATCCCGAGTTTAAGAAGTTTCCCATTACTTTATGATGTGGCTTTGCATCTATTTAAACATTTTCAGTTTCTAAAAGAGTCTATCTGTTAGATCTCTCGTTTCTGGTTTGTTGATCCTGTCTATTGGATTTTCAATAGTCATCTCTTACTCTTACTACCAAGCAGCTACACATCTTGAAACAAAGCTGTTACATAAGGATGCTATGCTACTATGCTACAATTAAATTCTAATTATGGCTACTTCTAGTTTAATTAGCAATCACAATCTGGGACCCTATGGTGGCAGTATTTGGTATGGAGGTATGATGCTAGTAAATTCTCATGCATTGGCCTACATGTTTCCCTATGTGATTGAGTTCTCTGTGTTTAGTGACAAACGTTTTTTTTCCCCCTTAAATTCTTTTACTTGTGTGATAATGACAATAAAGGGTCCTTACTAGAGGAATTTGATTTTGAAGATTACAGTTCATCAACTGAATAGTCATATTGATGCCCCTGAGAGTTGTCATTCTCCTATTTTCTTTTCCTTAATACATCTTTTCAGTTCACAATATCATGTTCAAATTTTTTTTTTTTAACAGTGGCAGGCAGCATCAAGGCAGCAAGCTACTTCTTCTGGATTTGAACCAGATAAGAGTGGCTGGGGTTGGAATTGGTTGGAGAGATGGATGGCTGTCCGTCCTTGGGAGAATCGGTTTCTTGACATTAATACGAGGGATGGAGTAATGGTATGTGAGAATGGAGCAGTGGAGGGTAAACATGGAATCAGATCTCAATTAAGATCTGCTAGCAAGAAATCAGTACCGTCAAATAATCATCCAAACCTTGCAAGCCAGAAAACTGGTCCCTCTCTTTCTGATGGATGTGATTCTTCACCTAGTAAGTCAGCAGGTTTGCTGGAGGCATCAAACACACAGATCAATAAGCCAAAGTCTAAGGCCAATGCTGAAAATCCTCTTGAAGAGGCCAACTCAAGACCTGGCCTTGGCTCAAGATCTCATAGTAATCCAAAGGAAAGAACCACACAAGCTGATAAACCGGCAAAAAAGCGATTATCTCTGCCTAACAATGGTGAGTTTGTTCTTTATCTATGCATTTTATTCTTTCCTTTATATTGGGAGGTAAATGCCCAAATATTGTGTAAGATTTTCACCTTAAAGCTAACAGCTGAGATGAATAGGTTACAGGTAAGCATGCAGATTGTTCTGTTCATTTTGGCCCATGTCAACCATCTCTATTTGCAAATGACTCGAAAAACCTTTTATGCTTACATGGATAATAAATGTCAGCAAATACTGCTGAAGACCGGTTTCACTGTACCCTCTGTCATTTGATTAAAGCTTTTCTTAGCCCCATCTCCTTGCGTATCACTATCATGAATGAGCTATCATCGCCTTACCTGAAGTTGCTAAACATCATGGGAAATTAAATTGGTTTCTAATGTTATTAGTGATGTTTTACAAACCCCTTTTGCAATTCTGAATAGAATCATATGTAAATATTTTCTGGTATAAATTTACAAATATTACTTTTTTCATTTCTGAAATACTTATTGAAATAAAATGAAAATATGTAACAATCATATGATCTAATTGTCAAGTTTAGTGGAATGATTGTGTTTGGATAGAACGAAAAATTTCTAAATTTATTTATTTATTTCAGCAGGGGGAGGCCCTGGGGTTCAGACAGCCAGAAATTCTTCCAGAACAAGTGCCAAGGGGACAATTAGCACGCAAAAGCCTCTTAGGGACAAAACTAAGCTCAATGGAAGAGGGGATGTGAATCCGACAAAACCTGTTCCTCAGTCCGTGGATATGCAGCTTTAAGAATCAAATGTAAGAGAACGTGAGAAACTACTCCACTCTCAATTGAGGTACCTGCCCTTTGTCTGTCTGTATATACAATGCCTTGCGATTATGAGGGCTTGAAAATCACAATTCACAAGTTCCTCCATGAAGATGCTGATGATTTTACACGGTTTTGGGAGATTGGCTTGGAATAGTGTTTTGGCTGTTTGACATATGTTTGTTGTAATTATGCATATTTATTCTTGTCAGTTATGTGATAATGTGGTATTTATATTCAAATGTACAACTTTCAGAGTGGGATTGCCGGGTATTGTTTCATAATGTTCTTCTAGGAACATAGAAGTCTTTTTTTATTTAGGATGATGAAACTAAAGGTATTCTTGATCCCTAAATCTAGCAGCTTTCATATCATATATGTAATCAGATCGTTTTTCTATATATTGTTGTGACGAGAGGGAATAATAAAAGGGTACGAGAGAAGGACGGAATCTGAAGCATGGAATACAAATTGATCTTCATTTGAAAAATTAAGGTTGGTTTGATCTATAACTGAAAACCTTATTATTATTTTCAATCTTAATCCCACATTACCCCACCCACGCTCCAGAAGTTAATGTGAAGGGAGTTTCCTGAGGGCCGATCTTTAGACGTGATTATGTATGGAATATTTGTTAATTTTAGTAGGAATAATGTCAAGTGTCAAGTAAACTAATATCCCAAAATATCTGAAAATCTGATGATAAAGTCCTTTAAAACCGCAGCTGTTAGCCTGTTACAACAAGGATTGTTACAATTTGTTATGAAAAAGAGATCGACCGATGCAGCCCTAAGATCTGGGCAGATCCTAGATCTCCTTGCAGTCAGCGCAATGCTGCCATAATTTATTTTAGAAATATCAATTATACAATTTTAATTTATTACTCATATTTTACTATTATATTTTCCTCTTGACTTCCGATGTGATTTAATTAAAGGCCGTTACTTGTGCCACCAGGGTGTTACGGCGTCAAAGATAACGGCGAATTTCCAACCCTCACCAACTAGTACTAGTCATTAGGAGGAATTAGGCGACGGTGTCCCAACTCCCAATCATCAGCTACACGCGTTCCTTTTCTCCCTCTTGCAAGACTCTCAACTCACAAATTCTATCTTTAGAGAGCCCTTCTTCTTCTTCTCTTCCTTTCACTTCAGTGCCAGGGGAGGGAACAACAAAGACCCGTCATAAACCTCTCGCTTCTCTTTTCCTGTTCATGTGACAGGACAGCCTTAACCTACCAAAAATCCAATCTTGAGTTGTTTCACCAATTTTCTCATTTTGCCCAACTCCAGGCTACAGCAGTTGCACACTTTCTTCCTAAATTTCCTGCACTAGCCTTCACAATTCCAGACCATGTATCCCACCCTCTGTCTCCACGCCTTTCTAAACCCTTTTTCTCATTTCTGCCTCAGTTTCTTTCCCCCTTGAGGATTGTTCCTAGTTCAATGTTTTCAACTCCCTTTGTGCTTTCTTTCTCTCTTCTTCTTTCTCTTCCTATCCTCTTCTTCTTCCTCTCCCCTCACATCCTCCCTCCTCGTCACTCTATTCCCATTCCCCTCGATGACGAGCTCGATGATCTCGCTCTCTTCCATCGCGCCGTTTCACAAGCATCCTCCTCTTCCAATCCAAACAACCCCTCCAAACATTTTCATCTTTCCTCCTTCAAGAAGCCGAAGCTCAAGATCGCTTTCCTTTTCCTCACCAATTCCGACCTCCATTTCGCTCCTCTCTGGGATCGATTTTTCCAGGGCATCGCCACCAATTTGTACAATATTTATGTCCATTCCGATCCCGCCATGAATGTCACGCGCCCTACAACCGGCGTTTTTCAGGGACGATTCATTCCGGCGAAGCGAACCTACCGTGCGTCTCCCACGCTCATCTCCGCCACGCGCAGGTTGCTCGCCACCGCTCTTCTCGACGATCCCGCCAATGCCTATTTTGCTGTTCTCTCGCAGTACTGTATCCCTCTCCGTTCTTTCCAATTTGTCTATCGTGCCCTTTTTGTGTCCCCAACCTTCGATTTGACCTCCGTTGAATCTGATCCCGAAGCATCTCGATTGGGTGTACGGCTAAGGTACAGGAGCTTCATTGAAATTCTCTCTGATCAACCTAAGCTTTGGAAGCGATACATTGCCAGAGGTCGATTCGCGATGAAGCCCGAGGTGCAATTCGATCAATTCCGGGTCGGATCTCAGTTTTTCACGCTCACCCGCCAACACGCATTGTTGGTGATCCAAGATCGAACCCTATGGGGAAAATTCAAATTGCCGTGTTATAGAGACGACGAGTGCTACCCAGAGGAACATTATTTTCCTACGTTGTTATCAATGACGGATCCAGATGGTTGCACCAAATACACCCTAACGCGGGTCAATTGGACGGGTACGGTGAATGGGCACCCTTATACGTATCATCCCCCCGAAATATCGCCGGAGCTGATTTACCAACTCCGGCTATCAAATTACTCTGAATCTTATTTGTTTGCCCGAAAGTTTACCCCCGATTGCTTGGAACCCTTGATGCGCATAGCAAAATCTGCCTTATTCAAGGACTGAAATCTGAACATGGTACGTCAATGTCTTGTCTCTGTTTCTTTTTTCTGTTGGCAGCATTGTTCTAAACTGGGTTGTTTAGGGATATAGATGGTGGGTTGGTTAGAAGCCTATGTTTTAAAGGCAAAGTTTTATCGTATCCAATACATTGCCTTTGATTACACATTCTGCCATGTCGATCATGGTGTGCCTATGGTGTTTTGTTATGTATTCTAGCTTCTTAGGTTAAAAGTTGGAACTTCACTCCTATCCTATATGAGTCCATGGCAAATTGCACTCTAGGATTAGATATTAGATCTTGGGTTTGATCTCTGTACTTTTTTTCTGTTCTCCACTAACACTTGCTACCATTCTCGGTTTGCCTTCTCTTTGTTCTCACTTCTAAATATCCGCCAGAGATCATTAGGGAATAGTTCAGGAGTTGAAAGAGAAGTAGAGAGCTATTTAAGGATGAGAGTGGCTGATATTTCTCGAGAATAAAGAGTATAATGTGTTGGGTTAAGGAACTCGAGGGATTCTTTTGAAGCTAAAGCCTCTTTTTCTTATAAATTGTCTAATTGCTTTTGGCATTGGTTGGTGTTTTGCTTGGTTTGTGATGAGAAAGGTTTATGCCATCTTGAATTCTGAATTTTAAAATATATCGCACTGCTAAGTGCTAATAGTTACTTTTTGTTTCCTATTTTCTTTTGCTAAACTTAAAACCAGAGCTGATGCTAGATATGAGCTTTAACTTACTTTGCTTCGAATCTTCTCTTAATCTGTTGAAACCTCTTCTGTGGATTGTGTTTCTGCTTTATCTCCTAGTAATTTTCACACACTTATGCCGCATGGTTATATGCTGCTTAATTACTTTGTCATTTTCTGGGCTTGAGCTAACCAAGTTGAACACTTCCTTCTCACAGGTTTTTCTTACTGTTGGAATAGTTAGAGGGGAGATATATGGTTTGAAGAGGCATGAACAGCCCACAACCTGTATACCTAGAACCCTTTAACGCAGAGACTCGAGATACAAGGAGTAATGTTGATTCAAGAAAGGAATCAAAAAAGCAGGTGGAAATTGGACACTTGCGTGAGCTAAATTTTAGAAGAGAAAGGCAGGTACTTTAGTCAAGTGTATTCTGTTGGTGTAAAAAAGAGACAGTAATTGCTTAATTAGCTACCAACTTGCCATAAAAGATATAATGTAGTAGGTCATTTTATCTTTTGTGGGATGCTTTTGTACATACGAGTTGTGTAAAACATTGATCAAAAGGTCTACAATGTACTTTAGAACGAAACAAATCCTGTTTGCCTAAAATTTGAGGGAACAGTGACTGCAGTGAAAGAATAGCTTTGCCCCTATTTGGCCAATTGATTCTTCCTTGTGTTCTTTACCTCTCTTTCCATTCTTCAGAGAAATTTGTAAGTAGATTTGAGACATGTAAGCATGTCATAACTAGATTTTAACATAATTTTTATTTGATATATTTCTTTTTGTGTTAGTTTCGTCTGTGCTTTCCCATTCCCTGCCCCGCCTTTTTCTTTCTTTGTTTATTTGGAGTAAATGTCAGATAATGGATTTAGTTTTTGTCGTTTTAGAGATAGAAAGCTACAACAAACCAAAACCACCCTTTAAGAAATAGAAAATAATAGAAAAGAGAAGGAATTAAGACAGCCTGCAGAACTCGTGTGTGAATTGTCAATGGAAGATTTAATGGGAATTAATGAAAATAGTTCATTTCCTATATTCTTGGTGCGAGAGATTCCCATTTAATTTGATTAATATATGATGATGATGATGATGATGAGTTGCAAGCTGGAGGCTTCGTGAAAATGGCCAATTAAAGGATGGGCCCGTAGCGCTTGCAATGAGTAAAAACTACAAGCACTGCAGTGAACGTATCAAAGAGAAATTCTATGTAGTAGGGTCTCTCTACAGTTAACATGATCCTATCGTTTTAATGAATGATATGTTTTTGTTAGTTTCTTTCTTTGTTTTTAACCTTTTTGTTAGTTTTTTAGCCAACTGATAAGGTGTATATATTATTAGTGTTTTTTTGCGCACACACAGCAGATGTAATTCGCATACGACAAAGTTGAACTTGTCGGTGATGACTTGTTCTAGTTGTTCTCCGTGATAAGGGTTGGATGGAGCCCAGGCATACGGTTCATTCTTTGCTGGCCCCCAAACTCAGTTTATGTATTTTTCTTTTTGGTGTGTCTCAACTTTGATGGGAGTATTGTATGCGACACTTGTACATACCAACCACTACAACTCGCTTTGTGGTTACTTGGTGATTTGTTGCCCTAGCAATTCCTTTCAAATCTCACTTTCTGAATCCGGACAAAAGATATATTTATATATATGTGTGTGTGTGTGTATTATAGTATTGTTTTGGTGAACAAAGATGTTCATTTAGGTGATGGTGGGACAAAGATGGTTAATTTTTCTTACTTTAGGTTTACGAGCCCTTGTGAATCACCTCAACGAGATGAATAGGAAAAAGGAAAGTTTGGTAATTGAGTTGTTAACTTTCCAACCAAAAATGGACCTTTTGTTTGAGGTTCTTGGATCTGCCATGAATGTTTTACACGTGGTCCCTCAGTGATTAAACTGTCATCAACTATTATCTCTCATATAGCCTTAATTGAACACCTCAAGTCCTCAACTTTCTTGGATTTTTAATCACATGGGCTCTATATATAGACCTATTCGCAATGGTCTTCCCATAAAATATCACCCATTATCAAGGAAGGACAATAGAGGAAAACAAAAAAACTTGATGTCACATGATTCCTAGTCGTCGCTCTTTTGAGTTTTGAATGAAACATTCCAACAAAACCAGCGATGGTTGATCAGAATAAAAAATAAATGATGTTTATTTCTTGGTTTAAAAAATTAATGTTGTTTGGTGTTAGTGAAAAATGGTGACATTAGCATAAATGTAAAACGTTAGAGGTACAATTGACAGAAAAAAAATCTTATGTGGAAAAAAATAAGACTAAAATAAGGTAAAGTTACTTAGGTGCTTGTTATAAAATTCACCAATATAATTAAAACACGTGGTAAAAAATTTTTGTATAACCAATCATGGTAGAGAGAAAATGAAAAGCAATAAATTACATAACCAATCAAATAGGAGAGAGAATATAAATAATGTTTATGATTGATGAACTTTATAGTAAGTACCTAAGTAACTTTACCTTAGTTTTTTTTTTAAAAAAATATGCCTAGTCAAATATTTTTGCCACATATGATGTCATGTTAACAAAAATTGTTAAATATTTGATGGTGTTAGTAAAAAAGATGACATTAATAGAAATGTAAAACGTTAAAAGTACGATTGATAGTAAAAAACGTTAAGGGCGAAACTGACAGGAAGAATAGGCCAAAATCTAACTTTTTATAACTGTATAATTTAAATATATATATATTTAAAAAAAAAAGACTTAGGATAATATACCCTTTATTAATGATGTCACGAAGAGCGTAAAATTCCCTAATCCTTCGGGTGAAAGAAATGTGTGTGACAAATTCATGTATGTGTGCGATCTTCAACGCCTTCCTGGAAACACAAGCAAACAATTGTGTTGAGAGACAAATGCTTTTAAAATCATTTATCTCTTCTTGGTACCAGAATCTAAAGCCAACCACCAAGTCCCCGCTGTCAAAGTTTAATTAAGAAATAAATAAATTTTAAGAGAGGGGTGGAAAATTGCAATTTTAGCTCTACTCAATGCTAATGTTGCAAATTAGTATATAAGCTTGCTATTCTTGCCATGTCTAACAACAATCACAGTACGAGTCTATTCAACATAATATATGATGTGGTGTTTAGCTGCTTAATGTCTTACTCGGTGTAATTAATATATATATATATATATATATATATATTAATATTGCCGCGATTTTTATTTTTTTAACATATTTAATTTTATAATAAAGTGAATTTAAATAATCAATAAAAAATTATACACATATTATTATTATTATTATTATTATTATTGTGGTGTATGAAGGTTTTTTTTTTCTTTCACTGGTTGACCAAGTGAGAAATACTTAGAAGATGAAGCAGCAAGATAAAAGGTTAGAGTAAGATAAATCTCGTCTCCTTCGCTGGATAGTGGATACTACTGAGTACTGTCATCTCCAGTCTCCACCACAGAAAAAGCTTGCAGAATAGAAAACCACCGCTATCCTGTAGATCCAAATCTAAGGTCATATCGTGTCCACAATGGAGGCCTCGGTATTTGTACTAATGCTGACGCTGTTGGTGGTGGGTCTTGATGCTGCCAACACCAACAGGGTCTACCAGCCTTGCGCCGATGCCAAGATTCAGAGATCCGATGGTTTCACTTTCGGCATTGCTTTCAGTTCCAAGGATTCGTTCTTCTTCAATCAATCCCACCAGCTCTCTCCCTGCGACCGCCGTCTCTCTCTGTCCTCATCGTCCAACTCGCAGCTCGCCTTGTTTCGCCCCAAAGTCGATGAGATCTCTCTCCTCACCATCAACACCTCTAATTTCTTCCCGGTACATTCCTTTTGATTATCCCATCTTTTAGGTTTTTTCTTATTACTTAGAAAAATGTGAAGGGGTCCAACTGTTTGTTGTATTTGATTTTGATTCTTTTATGTTGTTATTTGAGGTGGAATATAGAGAATGAATGAGCTATTAGCATGGAGGAAGGTTGTTATAGCTTCTATTTATTGGTTACTTAGGACTTAGGAAATAGGATACTGCTATTATATATTCAGTAACTTCCCTGGGTTACTGTAATCCCTTTAGATGCCGTGGCACTAGGTCTCAGTACATTTTCAGGTGCATTCTTATTGGTGCTTTTAGATATGTTTTCTGTTCCAACTTCTTCTTTGATCCGAATCTGATTGAAGATATTTCTCTAAAGCGATTGAAGCTGGTTTACTGACAGAGGATGAGGAAGATGAAGTAGGATAAAACTACATTGTAGAAGAAAAAAAAACCACCAAATTAGTTCTGCTCAAGTGTTTATTGATGTTCGATCTGGTTTTTTAGCTGTGTTTTCTTTCTCAAATGCTTTATATCCTCTGGTTCCATTCCATGCTTGGTTTGGATTTCTAGTGCATTTCTTTGTACATGTTTTTCTGTGATAAAAGAGAGGAGAGATTAGGGTTGTAACTTGTAATGTAAGTTCTAATCTACATTGGCTAATGCTACTTTCTTAGTTTTTCCAACTTGCCACTAGGCACTATCATTAGAGCTGTCTTCACACCGGTAAAACTAATGTTGAAAAAATTATTGGTTGTAAAAATACTAAATACACACCTAGCAATTTTCAATAACAAATATAATGTCTTCTCTGCTGTTGGCCAATTGCCATATCTACTTATCGTCATCTCAGCTTCAACTTGAAAGTTGAAACTGCAGTACTCTTCATTAATATTATCATTAAAGCTTGTTGCACACTCTGCACCGCCTAAAATGATCACTTTTTCTATTACTTGATCTATCTTTCTATGCACTGATTCATTTCTTAGAAAAAATTACTATTTCTGTTCTGCTATTAGTATCTGTTGTGTTATTATTTTATGTGAGAAATTTAACTCAATTTGCGCAAACTTAGTTGCATTACTGTCTCCTTTTCACCTAATAGTCTAATACTAGTTCATTAAGCAAAGCACATATTGAACAGATTATTTTTAACTGCCAATAAAACTTAGTGAGGTTAAGAAACACGATGAACTAATAAAGAAGTAACTGCACTGAATGAAATTTTGGTTAAATGTGCAGTACAATTAGTTTTTTTTTTTGGGTGTGGATATATATAGATTCTGCCTAATGCTCAAATTAGTACGAGAATTAGTCTCTGTTTTTCCAAAAGTTTATTTTCACAAATTGGTAAAACGGATTCCCCCCTTGCCACCAAAAGGTAGAGGGGGCTCTGTGGGTTTTGTAAAGTGAAGCTGATATCCACTTTTTTCCCCTACAATGCTAGACACGAATCAAACTGTCAGTATCTTCTTTTAAAAAAAATCTCTGCCTAAATGTTCAGCCACAGAGCTTCTTAGAAGCCATAGTGCTTTAGAACAACTTAGTCATTAAAATGAACAGTCTCAGAATATGTTCACTCTGGCAGCATGAATGTTTTGGTACGCAGATACTGTTTTAGAAAGATAGACAAACATGTCTGCAGGCTACTGCAGGCTTCAAACAAAAATTGAATCTGAGCAGTTTCATTATTATAACTGAATTATATTTTCCCCCATTACGATAAATAGGATTCTTATGGTGGGTTTATGGTGGCATTTGCTGGACGAAAATACGCGGCAAGGTCTCAACCTGCTTTTGTTGCAAACAGCACATACATTGTGACAAGTTTTACACTGGTAAGAATTTCTAACCCTGAACAAGACAATTTGAGATTTTGGCTTTTTTCATTACCTATTTGAACATCTTAGATTTGTCATATAATTTAGGTGCTAGAATTTCAAAAGGGTAGGCTACAGAACTTGTATTGGAAAAGAGACGGATGTGCTTCATGCAAAGGAAAATCTAACTTTGTTTGCCTCAACAAACAAGACTGCGCAATCAGAACATCGTCTTGTAAGAACCGTGGGGGCTCTGTGGATTGTAGTCTTGGGATACAGCTAGCGTTTTCTGGTACAGACAAGCATCTCTCTGTGCTTAATTCATGGTATGAAGTGGAAAACATGCGGCAGTATTCCCTTTATGGCTTGTATTCAAATCTGAGGGATTCTCTGACCAGCCAGTATAACAAATTCTTCTAACCTGAAAATTTTTCAATCTTCGCCTGGATTTTGTTTGTCTGAGACAGTCCTGTAATTTTGTTATTGTTGCTCTTTGTCATCTCATTTCATTAACTCCCATTCTTGACATTTTTGTTCTCATTTATGTACGATTTATGTTCATGCCTAAAGAATGTATTTATTGTTTATGCTTAAAGAATGTAGGAATCTTGTAGATTGCTAGTGTTCGTTCCCCCACTCTCTTTTCTCTTGGTGTTTCTTCATAGTAGTTTCTTTCCAGGTCGTTATGATGGCTCAAGTGTTTATAACTAACTTCCTTTCAATTTCTCTAGAGACACCTTTTCAATTAAAAATCTTAAAAGCAACTTTAAGATGGCTGGATGAGTAATGAAGTTTAGGTGGTGTTTGGTATGCTACGATCTCTTGTTATTTTAGTATTGTAGTATCTTAGATAATATAGTATATGAAATTATAATATTTATAATGCTGACGTTTGTTATAACAATGAATGATATCACATATGTCAAACATATAAGATGTACATGTTTGATATTTTTGATGATTAGCATAACTTTTTTTTTAACTTTCTTATTTATCCTTATAAAATTTAATAAATTTTATTTTTTTAAACAATGTAAAAGATATTACATTTAAAAAGAAAATATTGCATCAGTCATCAATTGAGGAAGAAGCCATAATATCATGTACTAAACGTAGAACAACACCAAGGAATATAACTGACTATTGAAAGGAATATATAGAAAAAAAAAGTGGCTATTGAAAGGAATATATAGAAAAAAAAAGTGGCGATTGAGTATGTAGGAAAAAGTGGGGCCAAGTTTATAATTGGTGATTGGGTTTGGATATGTGATAAAAAGTAGCGTTAAATAAAAAGAATTGTGCCAAGTAAAAAAAAATGAAAAAATAAAAATAAAATTAGAAGTTTAATAAAAAATATATCTTTTTTAACCTTGTGATATGAGATGACATAGTTTTTGAGTTGTCATCAGATCACACCTTTTTTTGTTGTGATGCGATAACAGGGTGTTATCTCAGATGTCGTCATGTGATGAGATCATAGCATACCAAATGTGACATCCAACCCTGACATCTAAGATACTATGGTATGTAAGATTAGAGCTGTCAAAGTGGGCCAACCCGGCCCACACGGGTTGACCCACCACGGGTTGAACCCGTGACGGGTTGGCCCACTCGGGTTGGTCCCGCTAAACGGGTTGGGAATCCCAGCCCGACCCACCAAGGTGGGTCGGGCCAACCCACCTAACCCACTTACTTTTTTTTGAATTTTTTTAATTCTAAGTTTTTTTTTTAAAAAAAGAAATCTATACTTTTTTTGTACATTTTTTTTATGAACTAAGAAATTTAATATGATAAAATAAAAGAAAAGATTTATCATTCATCATGTCACTCACAAATAATTAAAAATAAAACAATGAAAGTATGAAACATGGTCAAAATATCACAACATTACTCATTTCTTTTCTTCTAGGCTCTTGCAAATATGGTGAAAAATGAAAATATCACAAAAAGAAAGAAACATGATTAGGAATTATGTTTTTTTTTTAATTTTTTTTAAGTTAGGTGGGTTACGGGCCAACCCAGCTAACTCGCGAGCCAACCCACCTAACCCGGTGGGTTAGGTGGGTCGGGTTCCTCCAACCCGTTTAATAAACGGGTTGGGATTTTGAAACCCAACCCACCAAATTGGTGGGTTAAACGGGCCAACCCACCGAATTGGACCCGTTTTGACAGCTCTATGTAAGATGATAGATATAAGATCACAGCGTACCAAATGCCACCTTAAAGAGGCAGGGGAATTGAAAGGGAGGAGAGGGGAATGAAGGGGGAGATTAATCTTCTTTTTCTCACTTGTTTTTTTGGGCCAAGTGTAAGATTTAAAACAAAGTAAAATTTCTTTTGCTGGTTAACTCTTGTTTGACGGGGGATGTTTAAATTATAAATCTATAAAAACTTCACCTCAAATTTTTTTCAAGAGAAATGAAATATTTACACAAAAACAAATATACATTGCTTATAACATATTATATTATCTTGACAAAAAAAATGGACTAATCTATATTAATATGGCTGTGACTCATTTTGGTCATTGGGGTCACAAAATAGCCATATTTTATAATTAAAAAATAACAAAAAAAATTTGATTGGAGGAAAGGTAAGTGAGGAAGTTGAGATATATAAAAATATAATGGAAGGTAGTGGGAGAGAGAAAATATATATGATGTTAGTTACTAAAAAAATGGGAAAGTAAATAACTTCCCATAATTTAATTCTAATTAATTATGATAATAATTCTAATTTAAATTTTTAAAAACTATGAAATATATTATTTTAAAATATAATAATTATATTTTAAAAAATTAATAATAAATTGCATGCAAGAATATATTATATGAGGTTAAACTTTTGTCCTCGTGTGTGTGTATATATATATATATATATATTATTACTTCACTTACTCCATTTAAGGTCATGTTTGGTGGGAGGAAAGTATGAGAAATAAAAGATTAGTTACTTATACTATTGTGTTTGGTTGGAGGAAAAAAGAGAGATTGAGAAGTTTTTTTGCTTATTGATAAGAAAGTTTTGTTGCTTGTGATGAGAGAAAGAATGTAATCCAGGTATAGGAAAATGAAGATAAAATATTTATTTTGTCATTGACAGATTATAAAAAGTGTCATTTCCGAAAGTAACGAAAGTGTCATTTTTAATTTTATTTTGTATATAATTTAATATAATTTTTATGCATACAATATATATTTTTTTAAATTCAATTTCTTTTTTCTCTTATATACTTTCATTTTTACTTCCTTTTATTACTAAAATAATTTTCCTCTAATCAAACGTCACTTACGAGTATACTATTTTTTTAAAATTTTAAATTTACATAAAAAATTAAGTACTTTCTCATTTGCTGATAATTTTTCATGTAATTTTTTGTTACTATTTTGTATATTTATTTATGTCTATAATATTATATGGCATGAAAAAATCACAATATTTACTTAATTATTCAGTATAGATTATAAGGTAAAATATTATTTAATCTCTAAATTGTTGATCAAATTACTATTTAGTCCTCAATTTGGGAAAAATACTATTTAGTCTTCAATTTGTAACTCCGTCAAATATATAGTTCTTGAATTTGGCAAAAATATTATTTAGTCTCCAAATTTGCAACTATGTCAATTATTTAGTCCTCAAATTTGATAAAAATACTATTTAGTCTCCAAATTTACCTTACCTGACGGTTATCTAACGGGTAACGGTCAGGGGACTAAATAGTTGACAGAGTTATAAATTCGGATAATAAATAGTTGATAGAATCACAAATTTAGAAACTAAATAATATTTTTGATAAATTTAAGGATTAAAGAGTTGATAGAGTTGCAAATTCGGAGAATAAATAGCATCTGAATTATATATATACAATTGAATCTATGCCCCCAAAATTTGGATTTTAAATATTAAAGGAGCAAAACCCTGCAAAGGTTCCCTGCGAAGTGCGACAAAGAACGTAGAATAATAGAAAAGTCGAGACGCGAGAGGGCAATTCTAGGGTTTCGGCGGAGATAGGGTGCTAACGCTTGTTTGAATTTTTGCTTCCGATTGTGACGACGATGGGAAAGAACCAGAAGACGGGACTAGGAAGGGCTTTGGTGAAGCAGCACAACCAGATGATCCAGCAAAGTAAGGAAAAGGGTCGGTTCTACAGGAATCAGGAGAAGAAGGTGCTGGAATCGGTCACGGAGGTTACTGACATTGATGCCATCATCGAACAAGCAGACGAGGCCGAGCGTCTTTTCGTCGCCGACCAACCCGCCCCAAGCCTCCCCATCAGCTTGTGAGTCATTTTCTATTTGCTTTGTTATTGTATTATTACCACTTTATTATTTTTTTTTACATTTCAGTTTTTTCTCGAAAATCAATCGGGGTGTTTAAACCGTTGGTCTTGAAATTCCCCAACTTCCATAAAGGGAAAAGGTTGAAATAAAAATGTTGTGAATTATTTACCTGTGGGTTGGTCAAACATTTTATGTTTGGTGCTATCGAGCTCACAGTGCATATGGCACCAGGCAACTGTCTCAGGCTTATATAGATGAGTTTGATAGCCTCAGGCTTTCTCTTGCTCGCAAGGCTTCGCACCTCCTTTGTGACCAAAGTTGTTATATTGCCTTTCGTATTCGCTCTGAAGTTTGGATGTTATGAATGCCTATTCTGCTTTTATGGAATTGTGAATATATGAAGTTGGCACGGGGTAGTGGTTTCCCCTGAAATAGTACCACTTGCTTTTCTTTTTGTAATCCTTATCTAATGAAATTGATCCTATTTTATTTAAGTCGCTGTATATTGAATATTTTGTGTTCTTTGTTGCTGAGAGTAGGGATCCAAGCTCTAGCACTGATAACTTGACAGCTGAAGAGAAGAGAGATCTTCAGAAGAGAGAAGAGGCGCTGAATGTTGGCAGTCTCCGAGTTCCACGCAGGTAATTTTTTTTAAAAGGAAAAACAAAATTTCTTCATAGGGGTTATCAACTGTCCTTTATCTGTTTGCTCTAACTTCTTTGTTTACCTTTAGGCCACCGTGGAGTGCAAACATGTCTGTGGAGGAGCTTGATGCCAATGAAAGACAAGCTTTCCTGACTTGGCGCCGCAGCCTAGCAAGGTTATACTTATTTTAATAGCTCATATGTTGTCTAAAGTTACTTTGACTTACATTTTAAATTGAATACAGTCAATAGCGATTTCCAATTAAGGTTTAATAGAAGAGTGAAATATGGGGACTGACTTAATAGAGGAGTGAAATAGGGGGACTATTTTGTTGATAATTCCATTTATGTATGTAGAATGATTACTGACTTCAAAGAAGAATGAAATATGAGGACCATTTTGTAGATAATTCCGTTTATAAGTGTAGAATGATTATGTTGTAGACTCGAGGAAAATGAGAAGCTCGTCCTTACTCCCTTTGAGAAGAATCTTGATATCTGGAGACAGCTTTGGCGGGTTGTTGAGCGCAGCGATTTGGTGAGTTGATATTCTCTATCTCTCTCAAGTTTGAATGAGGATTCATTACCTTCTGATTAGTTTTTCTTTTCTTTTGTCCTTTTTTTTTTGAACCAGCTTGTGATGGTTGTTGATTCGCGAGATCCATTGTTCTATCGCTGTCCTGATCTTGAGGTAAGATATTTATTTCCTTGGTTGAAGTTAAGATTGCAAACTTAAAGTAACGTCAAATCTGGAGAAAACGGATGTTTTTGGTCTGTGGCAAATCTAAACTGAATTAATGTGTAAATTCTAGATGTTGTTTGCGTGTTGGATGGAGGATGCCCTGCAAAGTGGAACAAGACAATTTTCTTTTCTGTATTATATTCATTTTTTATTGTAACTTAATAGTTTTTTCGGTTCACACAATACTTATCTCGTTTCATTTTATGAAAGCTAAGATCTGCACCATCTCGTGAATTAATTTCTATCTAAAGCCCATCAATTAAAGGTTTATATGAGATGACACAACATTCAAATGCGATTGTGGGAAAGTTTTGAAATTTTACAACACAACCCTGCTTTTATTAGAGACTGACTTAGTTAATCAATATTGCTATTAATTAGTACTCATACAATCTCTAGAAAATTAAAGATAAGAAATACGGTGTTAGGATGATTAGATTTGTGTGTTAACTCATCTGAGCTTTTTGTTCGATAATAAACTTCTGCAAGTTAATATTAAATCAAACTCTGCAGACATTTCCAACAGTAGCCGCTGTACAACTACTTTCAAAATGTCACAGTATTGCTAATTAGAGAAGCTCTTATGTCTCTGCATAAAGTTTTCTGTGGCATATGTTGTTATTCTTTGTCGTGAAGGCTTGTTTTGAAAATACCTTTTCTTCTGGTGCTCTGGTTTTCTCAAGGATTTTCAACTCCTGACGTGCAAAGTGATGGGAGTTGGACAGCTTTGTTTTTTTCTGCCATATACTCCCTGCAGATGTACTTGTCTCCTTTTCTAATAATGTATTCTTTATCTAAATTTTATTTAAAAAAAAGAATCTGTAAGGACTGTAACAAGTATGTTTCTAATATGTGTAGCCTTCTGTGAACATTTATTATCCTCTTTAGAAATGATTCCATCAGAACTAATCATAATTTTTTTTTGGCACTATTTCCACTCTGGTTCAGGCATATGCACGAGAGTATGATGAGCATAAGCGGACATTGCTCCTGGTTAACAAGGCGGATCTTTTGCCCACTTCAATCAGGTTCGATTCTTCTTATAAGGTTTATTTGTCAAATCATCTCTTTAGTTTTCAATCCTACTAAGGTTCTCATTAGTTAGCCTCTTACATTTTTCTTCTTTTTCCTGCAGAGAGAAATGGGCAGAGTATTTCCAGGCTCATGACATTCTCTTCATCTTTTGGTCAGCTAAAGCTGCTTCTGCAGCTCTGGAAGGTAAAAAGCTTTTGGCTTATGATAACATGGGCAGGACCAATAACCCAGACACAAAAATATATGGAAGAGATGAGCTTCTAGCTCGATTACAGTCAGAGGCAGAAGAAATAGTAGAGAGGAGGAAAAAATCAAGCTCCTCTGACATAGGGCCTTCTAACATTCAACCTCATGATGAAAATACTGCTGATAGTTCGTCATCAAGTAATGTAGTTGTGGGATTTGTTGGTTATCCTAATGTGGGGAAAAGTTCTACTATCAATGCTTTGGTAGGTCAAAAACGGACAGGTGTGACCTCCACTCCAGGGAAGACGAAGCACTTCCAAACATTGATTATTAATGATAGACTAACTCTTTGTGACTGTCCTGGACTAGTTTTTCCATCGTTCTCAAGCTCAAGGTATGAGATGATTGCCTGTGGGGTGTTGCCAATTGATAGGATTACTGAACACAGGGAGGCTGTCCAGGTTGTAGCTGATAGAGTACCAAGACACGTCATTGAGGAGGTTTATAAGATCAATCTTCCTAAACCTAAGCCATATGATCCTCAATCTCGCCCCCCTCTAGCATCTGAACTTCTGAGAACATATTGTGCTTCTCGTGGGTATGTGGCCTCTAGCGGGCTACCTGATGAAACTAGAGCTGCCCGTCAGATACTTAAGGATTACATTGATGGGAAGCTGCCTCACTATGAGATGCCCCCTGGAATGTTGAATGAGGAACCAGCTCTGGCAGATCGGACAGGAGTTGACTCAGGTAACTTGAACGAGTCAGATTCTTCCGATATTGAAAATTCTTCAGATGTTGAGAGTGAAGTTGCACCTAATCTTGAGCACGTACTGGATGATCTCAATTCATTTGACATTGCTAATGGGCTTGCTCCTAAGAAAGTTACTATCAAGAAGTCTAATGCATCTCACAAGCACCACAAAAAGCCTCAGAGGAAAAAAGATCGATCCTGGAGAGTAGGGAATGATGATGCGGATGGGATGCCAGTTGCAAGGGTCTTTCAGAAACCAGTAAATACAGGTCCAATGAAAGCCTGATTAGTTCATCTTCTGTGGCGTTCGTCCTACTCCTCATCTATTAGGCCCAGCTTTTGTATATTGTTAATCTTAAGGTGGAGAAAAAAGCAACACATGCTTGTTTGTTTGTCTTTGCAGAAAATGGAGTTTACAGCCACCGAAGAATATGTTGTACTGGGATCAATAAGTCAAGTTTGTTTTCTTTCTGATGGGGTGACAAAGGATGAATAATTTCTTACCTGGATTGTTGGGAATATATGAGCTGATAGTGTCTTATAGGACAAGTTTCCTTCACTCGAGGTGGATACATGGAGTGGGTTGCTTTCGAAGAAAACTGGTATATGTAGTTTTCTGTTGGTGATACAGTATAGTCAAGAAAGTTTTGAAAAAGCAAGGCAGTTTGTTGCGTATGGCTTCCTGCTATTTTCTACTGCGTTCAATGGATAACAATGATGGATATGAGAAGCAGCATACATTGTATATCTAAATTGAGTAGCACCATAATTATTTTTCTTGCGGTTGTACGATTCCTTTTTTGGTACTAAACTAAGGCCATGGAAAAAAAAAAAAGCAATGGAAAAAAGTAAGGAAATTGTATTTTTGTCGGTACATTTTTTTTCTACTAAATAAATTTTACTTTATCTCATAATCTAACGGTAAAAAATTTTTCAAGTTCCTAAGTTTACAAATATTAAAGTATTGAGTCATTCGATCATATTAGGATATTAATTAAATTAGTTATTATAAAAATCATATAAAATTTGATCTAATTCTATTTCTTTTTTTGAGTTTCTAAGGTATCCCCCAGCCCGACAGGCCAAGGACTAATCCTCCGCGGATCTGAGCTCCATTTAAGGGTTTGTCGCTGGCCAATTGGTTGCTGCATACACAAGGTGGAATTCGAACCCATAACACTTGCTTAAGTGACCTAGTAAACTAACCACTAGACCAACCAAGCTTAGTTTAAAGTGCAATGTTCGTTCCGAGTAATTTATTCTCCTTCACTTCACCAATTGTTTCCACACTTGAATATGATGTGCTATAAGAGAATTTTAGATACTAGAGGCTTCACATGCACCTTCGTGCATGCAATCTATCATTAATTTTTAAAAATATAATTATTATATTTTAAAATAATACATTTCATAATTTTTAAAATTTTAAATTAGAATTATTATCATACTTTAAAATAATAAATTAAATGATGAGAAGTTATTTACTTTCTCACTTTTTTAGTAACTACCATCATATATGTTTTCTCTCTCCCACTTACCTTCTATTATTTTTTTTTGTATTTTTTAATTATAAAAATATCTATTTTGTGACCCCAATGATCAGAAGGGTCCAAAGCCATATATATATACTAGAAGTTTCGCATGCATCAAGGTGCATGCAATCATTTTTTTTAATTTAGTATAAAAATATTTTTATTATTAATAAATAATTCAATAACTACTTATATTTCTATCTTCTCTCTCACCACTTTTACTAACTACCTTACCCATGATCACTTTCTCTCTCATATCTCCTCCAATCATGTTTTATTCTATATTTTTTAATTATAAAATATAACTATTTTGTGACCCCAATGACCAGAAGGGTCCAAAGACATATATATATATATCCAAAGACATATATATATACTAGAGGCTTCGCATGCACGTACCGTGCATGTAATTTATTTTTTTAATTTAAAAATATATATAATATAAAATTATTATTATTTAAAATAATAAAATTAAACATGTAATAAATTTTAATTTTAAAATAAAAAATAAAATAATAATGATTATATTTTAAAAAATAAATTAAATATTAGGAAATTATTTACTCCCCTATTTTTTTTTAATAACTACCTATCATATATACTTTCTCTTTCCCACATTCTCCTACCATCACATATTTTTCTTATATTTTTTAACTACCTTACCCATTATCTCTTTTTCTCTCATATCTCCTCCAATCATGTTTTATTCCATATATATTAATTATCAAATATAATTATTTTGTGACCTCAATGACCAGAAGGATCCAAAGCCATATATATATAGATATATAGATATATATATATATATATATATAGATACAAATTGTATTACTTTGTTTATGCATTAATTAATATTTATTTTTTAAAATTAAAATGCCACATAATATATAAAATAAAAAAGATGAATGGAATGTTATTTTTTAAATGGCGCATTGAGATTTAGTAGTAGAAATTATATTGAAAATTATAAATGATTTTAATAATTTGGTGTGCGGATATTGGTAATTTTCTTTTTGGTTAGTTTTACTTATAACAAATAGAATAATAAGGAAAACCTCATTTGTAGGAACAGGATGCATTTCTTTGTCTCCTGCACAGATAAAATTTTCACTCATTTCCTTTACGTTCTTTACTTCTTTAGGTTATCTTTCGACCTGCCCCAAAAAATATCACTTTGAATTCGTGTTGCAATTAAAAAGTAGAAAAAGGCCTTTCTCTTGCCTACAACCGGTGAAGGAGCAAACACGTGTCTCATGTTTTGCATTCAAAAAATAAATGAATACTTAAAGTGGAGATTGATTAAATGAAGAAGATAAGAGAAAGCAAATCAAGACTGATCTGGCAATTGATTAGTGGTTCTTGTGGCTTTGTCCATTCACAGATTCCACCTCACTTCACTTTGGGACTCAATCTCATGCCATGCCTCACATACTAATCCAATGTCCCCTTCCTTCTTAATGCGCCAAAATCAAATTCCCTATCATACTTTTAAATTATTAAATATGCTCTCTCTTTTTTAATGCATTTTATTTACTGTTAAGTATCATTCATTAAACTATTTGACAAATACAAAATTTTATTCAATTCAGTATTAATCTATTTTAACAGTCACAAAGTAATATTCGGCTCCTCATGCAAAATCAATCACGCGCTTTGACGAGGTTCTTCTTCTTCTTCTTTTTTGACCTGTAAGGGTTAAGAATAGTCTCTTTTTCAATTTTGAAGGGTTGGCATTTGATTTTTTTTTAATAGAGGAATTCGGTTTGCTATGAAAATTCTAAATAATAAATGAATATGACTACTATATCATTCAAAATATGAACATATCTTGTGAAAATAAATATATACAATAATCTTCATGCATTGTTTCAATTGTTGCTCGAAATTATACTTTTTTATCCAATATTTGTGCATTGATCATAGTCTAACAATGTCGGAAGGAAATGCTAGTTTCATAATAATATCGTATCGTACAGATAATAAAAAATATGTATTTTTTTAATTATTATTTTTCGACTATTGAGTTTGATCTCTAATGGAATGAGAATAGAGTGTTATTTATTAAAATGATCGTCCTCAATAATAAACCTAACAATACTCGAGAGATTAATTATTATATTTATTCTAATAAATACCTTGGTTATAGAAAAAAATATCCTACATAAATATTCCAAATTTGCTCATTTATAATAAAAATAGTGCAAATATTATTTATTGTTTATTTTTTTCTCCCAAAAATCTACCAAATATTATATAATTAAAATTGAAAATATTATATTTTAAAAATAATTGAAAATTCAATAAAAATTTTCATTTTTTCTTATTAGGCGCGTACCCTTCCCTAAGATGGCTTAAAAGTAAACCTCCTTATAATTAGGAACCGGTGAAACACCGTTACATCGTGAAAGCCATTTCCCGGTTGTTCCGGTTACTCGATCTCCGTTCTCAGCCGTTATACCCTATCTGGCGCCGCCTGTACATTCTCTAACCGGTTGACCTCGGTCAGTTTTTTTTTTTCCTAAAGAGAATAATATTAATAGAATATGGATGCCCCGAAAAAATTAATTAAAAAAAAGGTATGAGAGAGAAAGATACAATACCATCAACTTAGAAGAGAGAGACGGAGACAGCGAGCAATTGCTAGACAGAGAAAGTGATTGGATTTTATTTTTTATTAATTTTTTTTTATTTTTGGCTTTGGGTTTGTGAGTGTGTGTGTTTCTGGGGGCTTTGAGATTGTCTCCGTCCCGTTTCTTTCCTTCGACCGCTTCTTCTATTCTTTGAGGTTCACACAGAGTGAGAGAAGGGAGGAAAACCTAAAGAATCTTCCCTCGGATTGTCACTGTTTTGGAAAATTGACATGCTTTTCATTTGATGAAAGAGTCGACGATCTGAGCTAGGGTTTTCAATTGTGAATATCCAAGTTTATGTGTTGCGCATATAATCGAAGGTTGTGGGCGGTTTGAAGGGTTTGAATTCCTGGGACGAATAAGAAATGTTGATTCGGAATGCAAATTTGTAGGAATTTTAGTTCTGATCTTGGCGAAATTGCTCGAATCTTTGGCTTGAAGCAATGGATGTCGATTCCTCGATGATGCCGGAAACCGATCACGATCCGGCCTTGCAGAACAATAGTACTGCTCAGTCTCCTCCGGCAATGGAGAGGGAGCAGCTAGGAGAACAGCCTTCGTCAGGAGGCGGATCTCCTCCTACTGCTCAGTCACCGGGCCAGCAGCAACAGCAGCAGGCATCTTCTCAGGGGCAGCAGAGTCCGGTTGTTGGACCAAGGCTCGCGCCAACTTACTCTGTGGTGAATGCAATTTTAGAAAAGAAGGAGGACGGACCAGGGCCTAGGTGTGGCCACACCTTGACTGCGGTGGCAGCTGTTGGAGAGGAGGGTACACCTGGGTACATTGGCCCGAGGCTGATTTTGTTCGGTGGTGCCACTGCACTTGAAGGGAATTCTGCGGCTTCTGGGACTCCTTCTTCGGCTGGAAATGCTGGAATACGTATGTTTAATTATATTAACCATTCGTTTTTGTTTTTGTTTTCGTTTTCGGTTGCCTATCTATATTATCACCATTTATTCTCCGCATGTATAACATTTCTGGGTTTCTGGGTATTATCCAGGGAAACATGCTGCTTAAACTTAGTGACTTAGTATTTTAAATTTGGGCATTGTCAGTTTGATTAGAATCTGGACATTTAAGTGGCTTCCATCCTTGACGTATCTGAAAGCTGAATAAATACAGCTGCAAACATGCCATCAGTGCAATTAGATGTGTCTATTTATGTACCTCTTGACTTGAAATGGGAGCTGGTTTGAGAAAGGATCTTAAAGTGTCTAGGGTTGGGCCAGCTGTTTGAGTGCGAAGACGCCAATTGTATTATTGTTTAGATGATGGAGTAGCAATTATTGCAACAACTCACAACTGGATGACTTCTAGGCCTATCCTATTTTTATGGTATACTTTGGCCTTTGGTTCTTTTGTATGAACTGTTTCCTTTCAGGGAGACTATGGTTTCCTTTCATGTATTTTTAGTGTATGTCAAATTTTCTAAAATATAAGTAGAAAGTTAAGAAACTTCTCACTCGTAACTTTCCATCCCATAACTTCTCACTCTTTTATATATTTGTACTATATAGTATATGATTTTGGAGACCATGTAATATAGTTAAGATATTCCTGGGAACACTGTGGAGTATGGAATGGAATAAAAATAATTAGACTATTTATTGAATTCTACCATTTCGATTATTCTAAACCTTTGTTTTTTTTTATATTTGGTTACTAAAATTGGAAGTTCTTCTATCCAAAAAAAAAAAAAATTGGAAGTTCATGACGTGCATTAAAATCCTTCCCAATTAATATGCTATCTGCCCACTTGGAGAGGGAAAATTAAGGAAAAAACACTTTTCTAGTTCGAAACCTCTTTTCTTCATAGAATGCATCCAATGAACGGTTTTAGTGGTTCCTTCTGTAATTTTCCATTCCATACCTTTCTTTTCTATTCTGTTTATCCTAATGCTGGAAGCCTGTTTCATTATCAATTTGTCATTTTATGGCATAAACCTTGATCCTAGCCATAGTTGGTTAAGGTTGGATCACTCGGTACCAAACTACCAATCTTTATATTCATGGACATGATTGTGTCTGTCTATAATTTTCTCTTCCCTTTCTCTCTTTTGCTTTCCTTTGTCCTTGAATTTGTTGTATGTAAGTTGCTAAAGTAAAAATGTTTCGTATATTGCGAGGAAGTTTTAGATTTTGTATATTGTAGTAGACATAATGGTCATAATCTCAAATGATTCAATTACAGAGCAATCATTTAACTCATCAAATGGCTCAATCATTTTCTTGTATAAAATCACTTACCGAAGGGGAAATAGAAGATAGAAAAGGATTGCGCTCATGTGTGTGTGAAGCTGAGATTTAATTTTCTTTATCCCAAGTACCAGCAGTAAGTTTCTTTGGAGAAATCTACTGCTGGAGTTATTATTTGGCACAAATGGGCAATTGAAGTTGCACTATATTCATTGTTTATATAAAACAAATCCATAATTTAAATTAAGCAATTTTTTATGAATCTTTGTTTTGCTCTAACTTGTACAAAGAAGGCTGTTAGAGGCTGCTGTACGTAGATTTGACCAAATGGAAGATAGTTCAATAACTAGAGGTAGGGGTAGACAAAAAAAAAAAAAACAATAGGAGAAACTATTAGGAGGGACTTAGCTATAAATAACCTAACCATATAAATGTGTAAAGATAAAACATGTTGGCGTTGCTTGATCCATATAGCCGACACAGGCTCATAATGTCTTTGGTGCATTTTGGTGTTGAAATCAACATAATTAAACTTAATATGGTATAGTTATTCTTGGTTTTATGCTAAGAAGCATGGACATGCTAGTTCTATGGCGTGTCGGCATGTCGGACACATGTCTATGTGTCCGACATGCGTGCGACACTCTGTCTCTACTCTTCTCTTCAAGGTATACATATATATATATATACTCTGTTAATATATATACATCATGAATATTCTAATTTTTGAAGCTTTTATCAATATTTATTAGTATTTTGTCTCCTCTTGAAATTAATATATATATAATTTATATATATATATATATATGCCGTGCCATGTACTGTAATTTTAAGAATCGGCGTGTCGAGGTGTCAATGTCAATGTCGTGTCCTGTGTCAGTGTCTGTGCTTCATTTTATGGAAATTGGACATAATATGCTAATCTTCCTGTAAATGATAGTACTAGATGGATATTATTTTTCTCTTACTTAAAATTTTTTTCTTTGTTGAAGATTTAATAGTGGTATTTAGGGAAGGTCCGTCTATGTAAACCTCAAATTTTTATATGGTAGCTTTAATTATGTTGATTGGTAAAAATGTCTTAGACTTGAAATTTATTATGATGACAATTATTTATGTGCCATGCAGGTTTAGCTGGTGCCACAGCTGATATCCATTGTTATGATGTCTTAACAAATAAATGGTCTAGGTAAGTTTAGAACTTGAGTGTTTTTGCTTTGACCCTTTTGTAGGACTAGAGTATTGCTTGTTCTACCCTTCTGTATTTTACTTTAGTGCTTAAAAGGGAATTTTGACACAGGATAACTCCCTTCGGAGAACCTCCAACCCCAAGGGCAGCACATGTGGCAACTGCTGTGGGAACGATGGTAGTTATTCAGGTAACATGCCGAGGGTATCTCTTAAGCTTAGTTTATGGATTCTTTTAAATGACTATCATAATTCACAGTTGAATTTTACATTATAACTCAGGGTGGCATTGGTCCTGCCGGTTTGTCAGCAGAGGACCTTCATGTGCTTGATCTTACTCAGCAACGGCCACGATGGCATAGGTTGGATTTTTAATCCTTCTTTTTTATTGATGATTCTGATGGCATCTGATATATGGTTGCTGAATCTTTTGTAGAGTTGTTGTTCAAGGCCCTGGACCAGGGCCACGTTATGGACATGTGATGGCTTTGGTGGGGCAGAGGTATCTAATGGCTATTGGAGGAAATGATGGTAAGTGTTGGCCTCTTTGCATTCTGTATTTCGATTGTTTATTCTCTCTTCTTTAGCTTTCTGTGTAAATTTAATGGATGTCATACCTTACTTTCCAGGAAAGAGACCATTGGCTGATGTATGGGCCTTGGACACAGCTGCGAAGCCTTATGAATGGCGCAAGTTGGAGCCAGAAGGAGAGGGTCCTCCTCCATGCATGTACTCTTCTATCTACATTCAAAATTTGACACTATTATTTGCATTTTGCTCTTAAATGGTTATAAAACAAGACACTCTTTGTTTATTTTGAATCCTTTGACCTTTTTAATTAGCTTTCAAAGGATTTTATCTGAGTGATTGTATTACCATGTTATTTTGGGTGCCATTTTGGTGAAATTGCATGGTGCTAAATTATGTTCTATATTCTAAAGAGTGGTTAATTATCTATTGATTATGTAGACACTATAATCTCTTAAAATTGATCTGGTTTTATGGATTTTTTATGTTTTTTATGTTGGCTATTATTTAGTTCTTGAAATTTAAATAAGATAATATGATTATGAGGTTTAGGTGCCATTTTTATTTTGAATAGGTATGCAACAGCAAGTGCACGCTCTGATGGGCTTCTTTTGCTTTGTGGAGGGAGAGATGCCAATAGTGTGGTATGTTACTTATTCTGAATTTTACTTTTGTTCATTCCCTTGATTTTGTATTTCTGAAAGGCTTTTTACATCTGATTCAATTACTTGATTCTGTTATTGTTTAGTTTTTCTCTGCAAGGCTTGACCCCTCTTGCTCTTGCATATATGTCTTGCCTACATAATGGCTTCTCATGTCTATTTGACCCTTGCAGAATTAATTATCTTTGGTGTATCTTTTGCTACTGTGAGTTAAAGAATCTTGCTTGCCTATAGGAAAACCCCTTTGAATTGCATGGAGTTTCATTTTCCCACATATAATAGGATCTGTTAATCTCTAATTGGGTGCTTATTTCATTGATTCTTAAACAAAAAATCAAAATAGACAAGATTCAGTGGTAACTGTTTACTGTAGTACTATTGTTGGTGAATGTTTTTCTTCTGAGGGATGTCATTCATAGCTGTTTTCATGTTATGTTGAGCAATTTTACGTTTAAAATGATTTACTCCTATCAATGTTTCTCTTTCTTTTCTGTTTAAGGGACCTATTTTCGTATTAACTAGCAGTCTAACACTATATAGTATATTCATATAGTTCTTGTGAATTGTTTATTTTGGTGAACTTTTTTTTTCTTCTCCCTTATTATCATTTTCTTCTTTGGTTTGACTCTTGCAGCCATTGGCAAGTGCATATGGACTTGCTAAGCATAGGGATGGTCGATGGGAATGGGCAATTGCTCCTGGTGTCTCACCATCTCCAAGATATCAGCATGCAGCGGTGGGGTTCAATTCTTTAATTTTATTCTGTTTACTTAGTTGATTATGTATTTAAGGATCATAATTTGCTTACTTGAACTATTTTAGGTATTTGTTAACGCAAGGCTACATGTGTCCGGAGGAGCTCTTGGTGGAGGACGTATGGTAGAAGACTCATCAAGTGTTGCAGGTACATGATTAAGGTGTTGCTATTTCGAAATTTCTGTGTTTGAATGTTCTTCTGGGTTGAAAGCTGTGATTGTTTGTATCATAATCTGTATTTATTGGTTTTTATGCTCTTGCTTTCAATTTTCTGCCTCCGCTCTTGAGTGTAACTAAAATATTTATCTAGTCTAAGTTAAAGAAATAATATTTTAGTTTACATATCTGTTGTTGCAAGGGTGGCTCATTGATGCTTAATTGGTGTTGCCGTGTTGTAGCCTGTAGTGATTTCCTTCTGATGAAATGTCATTTATTTGTTTTTTTTGTTTTTGTATGTTGAAGCAAGACGCGGCAATGTGCTAATAGATTTTTTCTTTTACATTTCTGGAAAAATATTTATGTTTCTTCTGCTTGTAGTGTTGGACACTGCTGCTGGTGTTTGGTGTGATACAAAATCTGTTGTTACTAGTCCAAGGACAGGTAGATACAGTGCTGATGCTGCTGGTGGAGATGCTGCAGTTGAGCTGACTCGGCGATGTAGGCATGCAGCTGCTGCTGTTGGTGACCTAATATTTATTTATGGTGGTTTACGTGGTGGTAAGACATAAATCTATTTTTTCTTTTTTCTTTATTCATCTTGCTTTTTTTTTTTAACATTTGGTTCATGTATGTGATTGTTTGATTAATATAGTTCACTAATTTAACCTGCATGCAGATGACATTTCAGAGATATTCTTTGTGCTGATTACACTTAACAATATTCATTGAAACTCTTTTCTCGTATCTTTGGTTTATATGTTCTATTACACACTACAATAATGGGTTGTTTATTCTGCAGGAGTTTTGCTGGATGACCTACTTGTTGCTGAAGATCTTGCTGCTGCTGAAACAACAACTGCAGCTTCACATGCTGCAGCAGCAGCTGCATCTAATTTACAAGCAGGACGTTTACCTGGACGATATGGATTTGTTGATGATAAAACGAGGCAAACAATGCCTGAAACAGCGGCTGATGGTGCAGTTGTTCTGGGAAATCCAGTTGCTCCCCCTATAAATGGTGACATGTATACTGATATTAGTACTGAAAATGCCATGCTTCAGGGATCTCGGTAAGATAGTTGTTATCATTCACATTGAATGTCAGCAATTGATTGTTACTTCTTTGGCTTCATCATGTATTCGAAAAAATTTGAACAGAAGAACTAGCAAAGGTGTTGAATATCTGGTGGAGGCATCAGCTGCAGAAGCTGAAGCTATCAGTGCCACATTGGCTGCTGCCAAGGCACGGCAGGTGAATGGAGAAGTTGGAGAAGTTGATTTGCCTGATAGAGACCGTGGGGCTGAGGCTACTCCAAGTGGGAAACCTATATCTTCCTTGATTAAGCCTGATTCTGCAGGATCAAATAATATTACTCCTGGTGGAGTTAGGCTGCATCATAGAGCTGTGAGTAATACATTTCAAATGCCAAGGAAACATATAGTGCCAATTGCCAAGTTTCCATTAAAGCATAATTTCTGACTTAATCTTGAATTCTCTTCAGGTGGTTGTTGCTGCAGAGACTGGTGGAGCATTAGGTGGCATGGTTAGACAGCTTTCCATTGATCAGTTTGAAAATGAAGGCAGGCGGGTCAGTTATGGAACTCCAGAAAATGCAACTGCAGCTAGAAAATTATTAGATCGACAAATGTCTATAAATAGTGTGCCAAAAAAGGTATGAATTTGTAGATATAATAATTGTCAAGTATCAATTCATGCCATGAATAGAATAAGCAAAATTCATATGAAAATGTACAAAATATATGCCTTTACCTAACTTTTTATTGATTGGTCTAAAACTCTAAATTAAGTTGGGATTGGGCCTAGGCCTAATATGAAAAGCCTGTTAGGCTTTTGGCCCATGATCAACATGACCCAGTTCATGGTGTGGATGCTTCCTTACATTTAAAGCCCCATGTCTGCAGTTTACCTGTACATACTGGCTTTAGATTATGTTCAAATATGCTTCTTTTGAGATTCCTCAATTTGTCAGGTCATAGCACACCTTTTAAAGCCTCGAGGCTGGAAACCGCCAGTGCGCCGGCAATTTTTCTTAGACTGCAATGAAATTGCAGATCTTTGTGATAATGCAGAGCGGATATTTTCAAGTGAACCAAGTGTCTTGCAACTTAGGGCGCCTATTAAAATATTTGGTGATTTACACGGGCAATTTGGGGATCTCATGCGTCTTTTTGATGAGTACGGTGCACCATCAACTGCTGGTGACATAGCGTGAGTTTCTTAAGCACCATTGATGTTTTCATTTGGGATAAAAAATCTTACAGTAGGTTATGTATAAGGGTGTTTAAGCATGGTTCTCTGTTAGTTTGTCCAAATCACTACCTGCTTTACAAAAGTAATTTATGCCAAATACTTTTCTTTTTTAGTCTGGTTTTTATGTTACATTTACTATAATATATGTCCCATAGTTTTTTCAAATATTATTTACATGCACTGTGTTTTTACCAAACCAGTCCAGCATGATGTATGGTGAATAGTTCCTTTTCTTTGCATACTTATAATCCATGAAGTATACCTAGATTGCTCCAAAGTGAATGATAATTGTGTTCCTTTCCTAAGTAGAATAGAAGCTTTTGGACAACTTTTAGATTATAAGTAATTGTAGTGTAGCATATTGGGGAACTCCCTCTTTACGATGAGCAAGAGAAAACTCCCAACTTGATTTAGCATATTAGATTCAATCCCATGAAGTGTCCCAGTGATCTCAGCCCTCCCCACCCCCACCCCCACCCCACCAAGGGGGGGAGTAAGATGACGAAAGCAAGTCCAAGTTGCATAAAATTGGTTGATCATGGGTAGCTAAATAGCATCGGAATTCAAATAAAGGATTGGTAAGAGAAGGGTGGAGTTTGAAGATTTTTAATATTGAGGCTTTCTTGACTTCTAGATGTGCTGAATAGCCATCAGATTGAAGTTTATATATCCAAGCGTGGAGAAGGATTTTCAATATAAGGGACATGTGGTCTTTAGCTCACCCTTAAATTTTAATTATCCTTTGTGTGAACAGGAAACACAGTGAAACAATGCACAATACTTTCTAGTTCCTAACCTCTACACCTTTAAAAAAAATCTTAAAGAGCTTGAAAATATTTTATTTACTTTAATTTAAGAATGTAGCTAGCCTATAGAAATCATTGAAAGTATGAAGCGAGCTCTTTTGGGGCTTTGATCTCTTTATTTTTTAGATATTGTAGTGTTCAGGTGCAAAAAGTTCTTTCATTATATTTCAGTTTCTAATTTGTATTTGCTAATATGCGCTTAGAAGTATCTTAATCTAAGATCCCATGGAATCTGGTTCTGATAAATGTGCTTTTCCAGTGATGATTTCATTGGCATAATATTCCATTGGCATAATATTCCATTTAGACTATTATAACAATGATGAATTAGACATTCAATTATGTATATTGCTAATCTATATAAATGACTATCAGATATATCGATTATCTATTCCTAGGAGATTATGTTGACCGGGGACAACACAGCCTGGAAACTATAACACTTCTTCTCTCTCTGAAGGTACTCTAGATATTTCAGTTCTCTCTGTATTCTTTATTGAGTTTGGTGGCCTGATATTTTTGCATACTTGTGTTGTGTGAATGTTGCAGGTTGAGTATCCAAATAATGTGCATTTAATACGTGGAAACCATGAAGCTGCAGATATTAATGCCCTTTTTGGTTTCCGAATTGAGTGCATTGAGAGGATGGTAAGGAATTTCATGTAGTGAACCAGTGTGCAATGCTTTTTTCTTTCTAATCTATAAATTGAACACATTGTTTTACTTATTGATCAGGGTGAGAGAGATGGAATTTGGGCATGGCATCGGATAAATCGTTTGTTTAATTGGCTTCCTCTGGCAGCTCTAATTGAGAAAAAAATTATTTGCATGCATGGAGGTATTGGGCGTTCAATAAATCATGTGGAACAGATTGAGAACATTCAGCGTCCGATTACGATGGAAGCGGGGTCAATTGTGCTTATGGATCTATTGTGGTTAGTGCATTCGTCTATTATTTGCATGCTTATAGTTGTGACCATATGTTTCATGTCCATTTGTGGAAAAGTAACAGCATGAGATGTTTCTCTCTAGGTCTGATCCTACAGAGAATGACAGTGTGGAGGGTCTACGGCCAAATGCTAGAGGTCCAGGGTTAGTTACTTTTGGGGTGAGTGTTCATTAGCTGTACATTGAATCTTATGATCATTCCAAGAACTAGCCATTGGTTATTTTTTTCCTCTTTTTTTAAAGGCCAAATGACTCTTTCGGTCCTCAATGTTTGCACCAAATTTAATATTAGTCCTCAACGTTTCAAAAAGTTATTTTTGGTCCTCAACGTTTTTATTTTGGTCAAAATTGGTCCTCCAGCATAACTCCGTCTGATTTTTTTTGTTAAATGCTGACGTGGAAGGCTTATGTGGCACACCCTCTCTCCTTCTCCTACGTGTCATATTTGGATGATATGACACCATCTCTCACTCCAATTCAGCAAAACGACGCCGTTTTGCATCACTTCTCTCTCACTCCAACTCAGTAAAACGGCGTCGTTTTGCTGAGTTTGAGTGAGAGAGGGTGTTATATCATCCAAATATGACACGTAGGAGAGAGGGTGTGCCACATAAGCCTTCTACGTCAGCATTTAACAAAAAAAATCAGACGGAGTTATGCTGGAGGACCAATTTTGACCAAAATAAAAACGTTGAGGACCAAAAATAACTTTTTGAAACGTTGAGGACCAATATTAAACTTAGTGCAAACGTTGAGGACCAAAAGAGTAATTTGGCCTTTTTTAAATAAATTACTTCAAAGTGGCATAAATTAAGGCTGTTGCTTTCAATGGAGTTCAATGTCTTACATAACTGCATTGTTTTATAATTTATACTGTTAAAGATATTAAATCCAATCATGAAACCTTCACCTAATGGCTTTAGCATTTGGGTTGAAATGGTCTTTGATATAATATGAGAGCCTCTGTGATCAAGTGATCTTTTTTGCCTCCATTTTCTTAATTAAATTAGACATTTCTGCACTAGGTAAAATAGGTCTGTGCTTTGTCCACATTTCAAGCCCACAGTGCATTTGCTTGAGAGGGTGTGTTAGGGATATTAATAACTAATCATGGGCTTTTCCCTAACTTCACAGGTTAAAAGCTTTTTTTGGGGGTCGTAATGGTTCTTGATGGTATATTTTTGGTCAACATATAGTTATTTTTATAAAAATTATGTTAATGATGATGTATTAAAATTTTAAACTTTGAAGGCCAAAAAATTTTTTTTAACTTTTAAATTGATTTTAAATAAAAAATTATAGAAGTATTAAATTATTTTTTTTCAGACAATTGTGGTTAGTGATTGTCTCTATTCATATATTCTATTATGCTCATGGAAAAGGGTTTTGCTATTGTAGCCTGATCGGGTCATGGAATTCTGCAATAATAATGATCTTCAGCTGATTGTTCGTGCACATGAATGTGTGATGGATGGATTTGAGCGTTTTGCCCAGGGACATTTGATAACGCTTTTCTCAGCCACAAATTACTGTGGTATGTTGATGGCTCTTACCAGTATACAGCTCTTTCCTAATTGGATCATTGCCCTCCTAAACTTTGGCACTTCCTTGTTCCATTAGGTACTGCAAATAATGCTGGGGCAATACTAGTTTTGGGTAGAGATCTTGTTGTGGTTCCTAAACTGATTCATCCATTACCACCTGCAATTTCTTCACCAGAAGCATCACCAGAACGTCACATTGAAGATACGTGGATGCAGGTACTTTTACTACTTCAAATGTTTATGCATCCTCTCGGTGCTTTGTATTACAATAATTGCACTTGCAAATTTCATGCTGATGCTGTTACACTAATATGGTATTAAGCTCTTTTGAAATTTCATTATTATATGGACAGGAGTTGAATGCTAACAGACCACCAACACCAACTAGAGGCCGACCTCCAGTAGCAAATGACCGAGGCTCTCTTGCTTGGATATAGTGATCAATAAGATTGTCATCCCACTTGTGCGTTTCTGGCTTGTGCTATCGCCTGGTTTTCTGGTCTTCTGTATATAGCATGATGCCACATACGGGGTCATATGAACTTGTGATCTCAATTCCTGCAGAAAGCTTGAAGGCTTTCATAATTTTGGTTCTCACCTCTGAATTAGCAGGCTTGCAAAGAAGATTCAAGTTCGAGATGATTGTTGGTAGCTTACTTTGACAAGCTAGATGTTGCAGTCGGGGTTCACCCACCCTTTGTAAATTGAGCCATAGGCACAAAGTCAAGGTCACGGTATGGTTGCCTCTAATGGATTGTTAGTTCTGGCTATTTTTGCCATTAATTTTTACATATTTTTTACTCGTCCTTAGGGCTTTTTCTTCTTTTTCAATTAAGAGGACAAGAGTTTTTTAATGTAATGGTGAGAATATATAAATCAGAAATCTTGGTGGTCCATCATTCATGTATCATAGAGGTGTTGCTTTGTGTAATTCTTATCCTTGCTCTGTACGATTATTGTGTGAATTAACATATTCTGACAGAGTATGTGAATTTTGACTAGAGTTTTATGTTATTGTATGCGACGAAGAGCAATGATGCCTGGTTTACTTTTTGCTTACCGTGGACTGCACATAACAATCCGGCATAAAAACATTTTTATTGTCATATTTTAAGTGCTTCAAATTTTCGTAAAACATGAAGGAAGAGAGTGCGCAAGATCAAGTTTTGCTCGTGCGGCATAAAAACTAGGCATGTGACAGGAACAACAAATTGAAGCATATCGATGCTTATAGTCAATGCAACACTTTTGCTGATAACTTAGAAAATTTTTCACAGCCATTCCTGATTTGCCCTCCTTCCTTTAATTTCAGCTCTAATCAGAATTAAGAAACAATATATGCCTCTCATGGTTGGTACACTTTTCATAATGATAGATTATACCCTATTTTATGAATTATATTCTCGAGTGGTATCACATCTAGGAAGAACTAAAGCTAACAATGAAAAGCAGATCACAAGGCCAATTATATATATAATATCTCTATTCTCTAGCCTTGGCACTGAACATCATATATCGTCCTTTGGATTTTATTCAACAATAGAATGATCTCAGCTGAGGAAGTTTTATCCTAATCTTAAGCTATTAGTAGCAAATAAATGAACGTGACACAAACCCCTGCAGCAAACCACACTAATATCCATCAAATCACATTTGTCAAATTAACTTAGAACGAAAGATTTATATATGGAACTAAACTTATAATACAATATAATTAGTTGAATATATGTTTAAGGCGACATTTTTGTAAATTTTATCATATTTTTCACCATTAGATTATTCTATTTTTGTCTTGACAAAGTATTCACAAAAGTGACGGGTCTGATAATTAATCCCTCAAGTACTATCGGGTTCATTGTTGGGGGCAAATCTCCCAACAGATGAGTTAACGTTCCATTCTCATCTCTCTAAAAATAAAACCCAGGAAGCGATGGTTAAAGAAACGCATACTCCTTACTATTTATGTTACATCACACTGGTGCCATTAGATTATACTTGGTCACTTGTGAAAGTTCTATCTTTTTTGTCAAAACTTGAGAAAGCTAAAAAGGTAAAACCTCAACTCCCTTCAAACTTTGGCAAAAAAGAAACGGCTTAAAAAGTCATAATGAGTGAAAGTGAGTTCAGCCCACTCTCAGTCCCAGTATCTCAGCAAGCATAAGCCCAAAACGGTATAAAAATTTTCCTTGGTTGATCGACCAAAGACAAGTAATAAAGGAACCCGAAACAAAAAGGTCAGATGAAACATGCAAAACCATTTGGAAGAATTTTGATTTTGGAAGCAAAATCAGAGTCAGAGTGTGTGGTGCTTCTTGTTTATTGCTATCTCTGTATTCTTTTGTTTTTATATTTGTAAGTTGGCACCCCCACCAACACAAAATGGCAGCTATAATATATTTCAGTTTGAAGTTGAGTATGTTGTCATTGTCCCTTTTATCATTGCTTAATCACCATAGTCATAAATTTACTGTGATATTGCATAACATACGTCATATATACTTTTGCTGTTGTAGTATAAATATAAGAGGTTAGTTTTTTTATGTAATAAATACAATAAAGAGAGCTCAAGAAATATCCGTTCACCATCTCTGTGTTTTTGTAATGGGTAATATTGGTTAAACACATAGTAGTCACTATCTTAACTTAAACATAAAGAAAGGCATAACATATCAAGGAAGAGGATCATGATGTTTCCAAAAAATGAGACCAATTAGGCAGGACAAGACCCAATTTGAAACCCCATTGGCTAAATTTACAAAAAGAAAGAAAATTAATAAGTAAGGAACCATGATAATTGAGAGCAGGACAAGACAATCCACCAAGTCAAAGATGAGCTAAGAATTAAGATCGTGTTTTATGCATTACCTAACGAAAAAGCACAGACAAATTCCCAAATACAGACACATAAAAATAATAATTAATATTATTATAATATATGACACTGTTCAAGTCATTTCTCTCTTTGTTCGTACAACTACAAGTATTCTCTCTCTATATATATATATCTCTCTCACACTTTCACTATCGCTCTTTCCCTCTCTACTTTCTTTTATTTGAGCACAGCTCCCTGAAAGAGTGGAACTGGGTAGGAAGAAAAGGATGGAGATGGTGTAATTAATAATTAAGCAAATTGGGTTTTTGAATTAACAATGGGAATGGGGCCAAATTGGGATTGTGACTGACTTGTGTAACTGTAATTCAGGATGTGGCAATACATTGGGGTTCCCCGAACAGGAAGGAGTAGGGCCTTCTAGGCTCCTTGCAACTCTTGAGCTTATGAACCAAGTAATCTCCATTCTTCCCTCTCAGAACCAGCAATTTTTGTTGCTCGTTAGGTGTTTGATTAAATTCCCCAGAGACCCCAAACTTGCTGCTTGTATTATTGTCGTTCTTCTTCAGGGATGATGATGAGTTAATTGGCTGTTGGTGATTTGTGAATTTGGCTTTCCAGTAGGATTCATAGGCATTGAAAGAAGCCGGTGATGCTGCAGCTGCTGATGCTGATGCCACCAAACGAGTCACCCTTGGCCTTGGTGGGAGTGATTTTGCCACTGAGCTACTTTTTTCCTCAAAATTAACTACCTCGTTCAACTTCTCTGACCATTTTGGATTCCTATTCACAAACCCAATCGGCTTATTCATTGTTAATGGTATCCTATCTACACTAGACATTGTGGGTTCTCTCTTTATCTCACTTTCCCCAATCTCCTCTTCTGTTTCTTCATCATCTTCATCTTCTTCTTCTTCTTCATGATCCTCCTCAACCTCCCCAAACTCTTCCTCCAACTCCTCCTCATCATAATATTCTCCCTCTTGTTCTTCATCATCGTGGGCATCTTGCTTGTTGAGATGATTGTTGAAAGTGAGGAGAAGGCGGCCATCTTGTCGTCTAGCACAGAAGTTGTTCTGAGAAGGAACGGAGACAGCTTCAAGGACTAGCCTTCCGTTGTCACGGTGGGACCTCATGTGAATTGATGGCCCATCTTGACGAGATAGAGAAGGAAGTGGAGGAGGGAAAGAACGAGGTGCAGCTTTCTTGGTGGTAGTACCAAGATAATTGTATTTGGGTACAGCAAAATCCTCTTCTGTCTCGTAACATGCTTGTTCTGTCTCTTTCTCTGCTGCTTCTTCTTCCTTGTAATCCTCTGCATCTCCAGCCTCAGATGGCGGGTATGAGGAGAACCCGTCGGACCCAGTTTCGGATCCGAGGCTCTCTGTGCAAATTTCGAGGCTTTTTTCACTGAGGGAGCTTTGTGATCTTTTTACGAGTGGGTGGACATAGGGAGGTGGTAGGGATGATTTGGAGGTATCCTCGTTGGTTTTGTGGGATACAATCGAACTCCAGATGTCAAACACTCCTGCTCTTTCACTCTCCTTATTTTCTTTGTCTTTTTGGATTGACCTCCAAATACTTTCAGCATCCAGATCCTTCCTTTCTTCGTAATCATCAGATTCCCTTTCGGATGACGAAGAAGAGTCAGACTCAGCAGAAGCAATGATGGTTTCTGAGTGTGACAGTTCTTCAGAGGAAGCAATAATCTTGTTCACAGGAGAGAACCCATTTTGAGAAAGCCATTTCTTGGAGGACATGTCTGCAGATAGAGTGCGTCTCAGGGAAGAAGAAGAAGCTCTACCTCTCTCACAATCAGAGCTCAGAATAGTGACTATGCCCTGCTTCTGCATGTTCTTAGTCTCCTCCTCTATCCCAAGAGACGAAGATAATAGAGATTGAGCTTGGATATTCATAGTCTTGCTCATCATAGAAGATGCTGACATCTCCAATAACCCAAAGCGGAATTATACACGATAACTAATTAATCTGCATATTAAAAAAAGATCCAAACTTGGTGAGAAAAAGGCCAAAATAGAGCAGAAGACAAGGAAGCCAAGAAGCAGGAAGAGAACAAGGTTGGAAATTTCGAGGAATTTACCTGAGAGAAGGCAACAAGCATCCAACAGAGGCCTACAGAGAGACCACTGGGAGTGCTAGTTGCAAAAGAAGGAAGGAGCAAGGTAATATGAAGAAGAAGAAGATGATGTTGGTAGGAATAGGACTATAGGAATGGGAATGGGTGTGGTTGATGCTTGTGGAAGAGGGAGGGGGAATGGGGCTGCTATTTGTAGGCAAGGAAAGGACCCCATAAAGCCTTATAGAACCCGGTTCAGTGGGACCCTCGACTACGCCACCATGAAAATGACACTTTTATTGCTCTCCATTTTTTCTAAACAAAAATTTAGATTTATATACAATTATTCTTTAATTAAAATAAAATATTGCTTAAGCGATATCAAATTATTTATTATTTGTATTTAGACCAATGTTGTAAGAACTGGACCGGACCGGACGGTCCGACCGGTTGAACCGCCAACCGAATATAAAAGCGAGTCGGTTGGACCAAAAAACCGTTTTTCTAATTGGACCGGATTTAACCGGGTTGGACCGGTCAACTGGTGGTCCAACCGGTCCAATTTTATTTTTAAAAAAAATTAAAAAATAAAAGGAAAAATAACATAAAAAAAAAGAAATTAGAGAAATCTTAAAAATTAAAATTAGAAAAGTCTTGAAAATTAAAATTTAAAAGTCATGATTATCAATAATTTTATATTTGGTTTGATTAAGTTCTTTCAAAGCTTCACAAGTCTTAAAAATTAAAACTTTAAGAAGTCATGTAATTTAAAACTTCAAAATTATGTATATTAAAACCTAAAATTTGAGTGATGTCATTTTATATATTAAGAATATTTATTATTTATTATTTATTGCGTCATCCAGTTCGACTGACGGTTCGACCGGTTAAACCGATCAAACCGTGAACCGAACACTTGTCCGAGTCTTTATCCAGTTCGGTTCTTACAACATTAATTTAGACCGACCAATCTTAAAAATGATGAGTCATAGATGTGAGATATAAAAACTGTTTTTTATTTCTAGAATTAAAACAGGGCTTGGCTATTAAGGGTGAGGTCACATGTTGGCTCACATGAGCTCTCCGTTTTCTGCATTCTTGTTGCATTTGAGTCTTAGATGATAATAAATCTTTTTTTTTTGAGGTTTTGTAAAATAGTAGAAGGTGAATGTTATAAAAGAGGTGAGTGTTTTTGTCAATGAATTAATATATAGTATAGGTTTGGTAAGAGAATTAATACAATGATTGTGAAGATAATGAATATCTAGAGAGATAGATAGAGATGAGACATGAGAGATATCAAGAGATCATAATTAAAGACAAATTAATCCTTCTGAATCTATCTGGGTCAGCCAAATTCGAAAACAAGAGATCAAATTCAAACTTATCAATTATTGTGGTCACTCTATGATAGAAAGAAGTTGGAGAACAAGGCGTATGACTCATTTGATCAATGTGTTAGGCTATTTTTCTTCTTGATTTAGTTTGTGCTGTTCTGTAAATATTATATATACCAAAAAAATATATAGTAAGTTAATGCTCCAAGAACTAACAAACAGTTAAAAAATTAAAAATTGAATCATTTATATATTATAATTACTATTTAGTATCATTTAACTCCTGTAAGAGTTTCATCAATTAAACATGCATAACTAATTGGATATACTTTTGTACCTTGATGATTGGTTATCAACTTATAGGAAATATCACTTTCATTGTCTCACTCTGTTTCTCAATTTTGAAACTAGTAATGATACAAAAAGCATCGCTAATTATCTTCTGGTTTAGTGACACACAGTGCATAAACAAGTATAAAAGTGAGTGGAAGAGGAAGCACCATGACAAGGTAGGTGAGGTAAGATGCACTATAACCTTTCTCAAAGGAGAAAAAAGCATGGCAACTATACAGTTAAGATTACCAATTAGGTAAGGCTGAAAGAGACATTCATTGGATTAAATTGGCTTAAGAAGGAAGCAAAAGAATCTACTTTTTTTTTTTGTGGATGCGCTCTAAATAGTTATACATAACATAAATATAGTATAAATACTTAGCATCTAACTGTTTACATATATGTATTAGATACTTGAGTTTACTCTTTTTCATTCTCCTTCCGTATTTACAATAAAAAAATCTGAGTTTAATTAAATGACAAAATCTCTCTCGGTGACGATGTAATTTTATTTGATTTTATTATCATTTTTAAAAGTCGTACCCTCTAACAAATATCACAGATAATTCTCTAAAAAGAATGCCATACACATATATTTATCTGTCTATATATTATTATTAGTTTTTTTTTAGATAATACATAAAATTTAATCACGAGGAATAATGTATGTGGAAACAAATGAAGAAGCGTCACGTCCTTGATCTTTTGGGGACCCCTTAAGGATTTAAGCCTCACTTCATTTGGCCCTCTCCGGTCTCCCCTGTTTTGTCTCTGTTCTTGAATTTGTGTGTGTGTGTGTGTGGTCTATGAATTTATGAGGGATGAGGCTAATTAATGCGTCCACACCTACACTAAAAGGTTTTGATGTTGATCAGCTTAAACAATAGTGTATATTTAATCATTATTAATAATAACAATAACATATTAATTTTTTAGTTTTGACCAGAATATTCACTAGAACGGACTTAATAATTAATCTTTTAGGTACTATAAAATCCATTATTGGGACTTATTCTCAACAAATGACACTTTATTCACATATCTCTAAAGATCGAACCCAGAAATAATATATTAGTTTTATTACACTACAATAAAACACAAATTTATCCACGGAATATTTTCCGTGGGTAATCCGTGGGGAATCCGTGGCAAAATGGAAAAAAAATAACAAAATTGTTTTCTTGAAAATTAGCCACGGAATAAATTCCGTGGCTAATTCCAAGACATCACCCACGGATTTACAATCCGTGGCTAATCCGTGGGTAAAATGGTCAATTTACCCACGGATTGTAAGTCCGTGGCTAAATCCGTGGGTAATTTTATGAAATTAGCCACGGAATTTATTCCGTGGGTAATGTCTTAGAATTAGCCACGGACTTACAATCCGTGGGTAATAATCCGTGGCTAATCCGTGGGTAAGTGGTCAATTAGCCACGGATTTTCAGTCCGTGGGTAATCCGTGGGTAAATGATTTATAATTTTAATTTTAATTTTCAATTGAAAAAACATATATTTCTCTCTTCTAAAATAATACATAATATTACTATTGTTCATAGATTATATTTATTGGAATCTTAATTTATTATTATTTTATTTTATTAAAAGTAACAAAATTATTCTTTTAAAAAAATTATATTATTAATCATATTTATGTAAAACATTTTATACATTTGCTGAAGTATATAATAAAACTAATGGATTTAACATAAGCTAAATTTCATGTAATTTTAAAATTTAATTTTTAATACATGTGAAAAACTAATTCTTTATATTATATGATTTTAGGGACTAAAATAACAAAAAATAAATCTCTAATCCATATGTTAGATGTATATTTATTAATTATTTTACACTAACTAAACAAAAGATGACAATTGGTTTATTGGTTAAGCCAATTGCAATCATGCATCATGTTCTAAGTTCGAATCCTCCCAAGACCATTTTTAAAAAAAATAGGCCGGCGGTGGAGGAAGTCACCGGTGGCCGGACGGCGGAGGTGGGGAAAATTTTACCCGCAGCAATTTTACCCACGGACTTGTTCCGTGGGTAGATTGATTTACCCACGGAATTTCCTTAATTTACCCACGGATTTGTCCGTGGGTAAATCTGATTTTTGTTGTAGTGTTAATCACTTAATGATAAAAAATATTTTATTATGATTATTTTAAGTTAAAAAAGTAAATTATTTATAATTACTTCTATTAATGTATGTGACAAGTTTAATTTAGAGTGAAGTGGTAGGGTTTGTGAATGAGATGCGCCTATAAGCTAAAGAACAATGCTAATCAAAGCCTAGTACGGTACCTACTAACAAATTAAAACCTCTGTTTCTTATTGATTTAAAGTTTAAACCAAAAATGGTCGACTTGCCATGAACAGATGCCACTTTTTTTTTTTGATGAACAGATGCCACTTTAAAAGTGTTAAAGCAAGTATTTTTTTAATAAAACACAATTAGCACTGGAAAATATATAATTACTTCATAATCACCACCAACTTGGGAGCTATGTTGCATCATGTCATGGCTTATTTTTTTTCGGTCCAAATTAAGCAATCTATTATTTCAGCTTCCTAATTTTTTAAAAATAAAAGTTAGATGCATTTCTTCAAGTATTTAAGCTTTAGTTTATAATTTTTAATATTTAGAGAATTATTTTCATAGGGAGCAACTCACGTGACCTATAAAAGTAACAACAAAAAAATTTATAAAGTAAATTATTGTTTTGGTGGAGAGATGAGTTATGGCACATATCTAATTATGTAATGTCCCAAAAAAGGAAGGACGATCCTAAAAATTGATAGATAAAGATAGTTGGGTACCAAATTGGGAGGAGGCAGACATATATAATCACACATTTGGTGGATTTTAAGCATTGCACCTTCTAAATGCCCTATCTATTTTTCCAATTTCTTATCATTATTAGTTCCGTTTAGAGGAAATTAACAAAGAGAAAAAGAGAATCATATTCCATTAATCATGAAGTTGGTGAAATTACTTGTCATGTTCATTACAAGAATGTTTTCATCAACATTGTTTTTAATATAATTAATATATGTAGCTAATTATTTAATTACCAATGTAACGTGTATCAATTGTCCACTAATAATAAAACTATTGTTTTTCTCTTTTCAGTGACAAAAACACAAAGGATAGTTTTTTTTTTGTCACCCGTCCAATTTCAATTTCAAGGCACAAACACAATGATAGACTATTAATATTCATATGATGTGTAAATAGGATATATGAAAATCAACTTAATTATATGATTATGACCTAAAGGCTAGTTGAGTAGTTGCGACTGGATAAAATTGCTTGCGATTTAGGCCTGTGCAGTGATCCTTTGAATTGGGCCTCTATTAGTCTCCTTAATATACGACTGGCGTCCTGCCCAATAGTACTTGGGAGTGCCTTCCCTTACTACTATTTTTCTAAAAAAAAAAAAATTCAGCCGTCAAAAACATTAATTGACTTTAAACATTTGAATTGGACGTTATAACTAGTAAATTAGAATCATGAGTGCACCTCTTGAAGATCAAGGGAGCATCAGACTTTTTAAACTATATATATATGTATGAATAAGGTTCTTAGTGGTAAGAAATTAGTAGCATCTAGCTAGCAAATAAATTACTTTTATGAGCTCATGAGAATCGAGTGCTAACTGCTAATAAGCAAAGTTTGAAATCAGTAGTGAGTAAAGAAGATTCGTATAAGGTTTACATTGTTTCCCGCAATAATCTAGGAGAAAAAAAATTAAGTGGTCATGATCATGAGACCAAAAATTCATTTATAAACCATGTTAAGGGATTGTTTGGGACTTGGAAGGAAGGAAATGGGGAGAAGAAAATTTAGTAATGTTCATTTTAAAAAAATAAAGGGAAAGGAATTAGAAAATCATATATTAATCCTCATTAGCTTTCTTTTATTTTTATTAATTTTAATTACTTTAAATTTAAAAAATTATGAAAAATTCATCAAACAAAGAAAAAAACCATCAGACAACCATTCTTGTCTTCTCTTCCCCTCTATCTCATTCTCTTTCTTTCCCCTCCTCGCTTCCGAAGAAAAATATAAATGCATATATGGTTAAGAAATGAATATATATATACACACGTACTACATTTTATTTTTTAATTCTTTTGAAGAATAAAAGTGATGTGACGTTTCATGCGAGGATTTCAGCCAAGTTTTGGAATATTATTTTTTTAAATATAAATGTATATATGTGACTAGCTAAGACAAGAATACACCATATATGGCAGGTGTAGTTTGATATATATATATATATACCCTAATTCATATAATACCTTAGAGGGTTTTCCCTTGTATAATTAACTTTAGCCTAGCTAGTAGCTACACATCAAATAATATTAATTGTATTACAGAAGTAAGATAACAAATTATATAATAAAGCAAACAAAATAATGTTTTGGAATTTGTAAAATTTACCTTTAATTTATAGTTATTATCGGTGGCTCTAGTTTTCACATTTTAATTCTGGAGATAGTATTATATATATATATATATATATATATATATATATTCAATACCTAATAAAAAGCTTCAGACTATTTTAAATATCTCAAAGTCAACTGTCTAATCGGTTGAGTGATACATAATTAAATAAAAAAAAAAATCTATCAAAATGTGAAATATAGATAAGGCTGAGATGGGTACAGTACTTTTTTTTTTTGTTTGGATCATTGATATTCTCCCAATTTATTTTAATAGGATAAGCAAAGATTAATTTCATTTGAATTATGTAGGACCACAAAGACGATACAATTCTCCTAACCAAGTTTTAACACAATTATATTCTTAAAGTATAAACTCAAAATTTTTAATTATGTTGAAACAATCCTTACCAATTAATCCACGTGCTTGGCGGTAGGTACTGTAAACTTTATATACATTTTTTAAAAAAACATAGTAAGAGAGATTACTCTTAAGTATTATTTAGTATGACTCTACTAATATGTTAGAGAGATTAACAGATATTCAAATAATCTAAAAATTATTATACATACCTTAATTGTAAATAATTTTACTCAATTGCAATTATTCAATTAATTTTTGAGTGTTGAGAGATTTCTCTGAAGAGGGATGTCTGACCCGCCAAGGGAGATTTTAGATTAAATATATACATTCTTCTTGACATTTTTTTTTAGAACTTTCTCTCTAATATTGACAAAAAGAGAATTTATTACTTTATTATAAACTTTATAATTGTTTAGACCAAATTCAAATAAAATTCTTTATATCTTTGTTTGATATAATATATAAAATGAATATAATCCTTAATTAATACCATGAGCAAAACCACCCCTTTAGAAAATATAGAGTAGTGCTGAGCATTGGAACTCTAAATAATAAATACGAAAAGGTTTGGAAGCTAGCATGCATAGGCACTTTATATTATATATTAACTAGAATTTCATTTGTTTATTTGCATAGGCCCTCTAACTGGATGGACCGGATTTATTCCAAGTTGACTCAACAATTTGTAAAACTTCACATTCTGGGAATCCGAATTTTACCTTCTTCTTTTTTCCTGTAAGTTCTTTTGCTTACTTTATATATATATATAGAGGTAGGCGCACATTTTAAATAATATTATGTATGATGAATTGGATAGCAACTTTGCTATCATTTGCATGCATGACTACTAGCTATAGCCTTTAATTACATTATATAAGTTCTTTTGGCCCTACTATATATATACGTACGCAATTTTATATTCAGAAGCATAAAAATTTGTGGTAATAACTGATATAGTGATTGATTAAGCACTATAACATATTCAGAGATGATCAGCAACATTGGTGCATGAAATTCTTTTGTTATTATTATTTTATTATTATCTATAGGCTATTGGATTAGCATGCATCATTAATTAGTGGACCTATATAAGTTAAAAATTGAAAAGATTAATTGACAATTGGAAACTTTTGAAGAATTGTTATTTTAACCAATTACATAAAGGTTTGGAATTAAGTAGTAGCATATAGTGTTTGACGACCTATACATGCAGAATTAACTATTCATATAGGAAACGAATATTATAGTGTTAGTGGTCTTCGGTATCACATACATATTCATTGGCAAGCATGCATGAACCATATAATTAAATATTTTCTTGTATCAGGAAACTATTAATTAATCCTTCACCTGCTAATTTAACGGCTTCTTTATTATTATTATTACTATAAAAATGACAGAAGCCTTTTTTTCTTAATTAATCTATCACCGTCCAAAAAGAGTATGGAATATTGCGTAAGAGTGCATTTGGGTTAAAATACTAAGAATTAATCCTTGCAAAAAAAGACTTTGTTCTAATTAGGATCGAACGGTGATACCTGCAGAAGAAGAGAGGAAGTGAATAAACATTTTTTATCATATAAAAAAATTATAATATTCTTAATCACTTTGATCCTCTAAAATTTGAATAAATTAGTTTTGTCCCGTAATAATTTTAATTTCCCAAGCTAAACTAACAAAGCAGTTTTGCTGAATTTCTAGTTTAGCAGAACAATATATACTACGGAATGTTTAATGTCTAAGATTTTTTTTAAAAAAGTCGTTATATTAGTCAAATTGACTTTTTGTATAACTTTTCTGATGACCACTAATTAAAGGGCCACTTTTATCACAAAATTATGGCCACATAAACATTCACATTCTAATAGATTAATTAAGTTAGCAACTCCAATTGATGCTATCTTTTGACAAATGATGAGACTAAAGTAATTTTAAAAAAATAATATTTAAAATAAGTAAAGTATATGTATATATATATATATATTAATTTCCTCATAAAATAACAAGATGCATATAAAGTATTTTGATATTTGATTAAGGCGAGTAACAATTAGCAAATTAAACGTGATGTGAAAGATAATGAGGAATTAAACAAATTTAAAATGATGGAGCACATAGAATAACAAAAACAAGGGGAAAGGAAAGTGAATGATGAAGCTCTTTTATGGAAAATTCAATCTTTTAAGAGGTAGAATTCTTATATTTATCTCTCTTTTTTCACTCTTACTTTATTAAAAAAATAAAAAAATAAACGCAAAATACTCAATTTGTCTCTCTAGATCTTTCCCCTGATGAAATGGTGTGCATATTTTGGAAGGCAACGCAATATAGCACTAGAAAGCGAGTGGGAAGTCCATTAAAAGGTGTGAACCAATCAGAAAGACACACGTAAGAGAGATAATGAAGGCCTTCCCTTAATTAAGAACAGAAGAGAGGGCCACTGCTTTGTTTCAATGTTTGCCTTTCCAAATAAACAATTGTCATAAAAAGAGAGACCAATTACTTATAAATAATTGTTATGAAAAATAAATAATTCTGTAATGATTAAGATTTCATTTATTTGGTTATTAATAACACTTTGAAATATTAAAAATTATTATTCTTATTAATTTTTACAAATTTTAAATTATCAGTATTCTATTAATTAATAACTAAAAAACTTTAGTAATAATTCAAGTAAATTAGTTTTAAAATTCAAAATAAACATATAGAAAGGGAAAAGCATATGGTTCTGTCCGCCCTACCTACTTAGCTTAACTATAATGCCCCACTTGCATGCCCACACTGATTCACATACACAGAGAGAAAGTGGACAATATTTTTTTTTTGGTAAAAGAAAGTGGACAATATTCAATACTCTTTATAACCTACATGTTTATCTATTCTCTTATAGCCTAATTATAGGTTTAGGGCACCCTACTTTTTGAGGTTATTTCCAATATATCACTTTCATTTTTCAGTTAATAACCTTTCTTTGGCTATATTGAAACAAAAAGCAACGTATCCTCTATATATAATTTCAACACAAACCTCTTTTGCATGCAAGATACGTTTTATATATATATATATATATATATATATATATATATATGTAGGGTTTAAGTAATATTGGTTAAGATTTTTTCTTATTATTTAATAAAAAATATTTTGTCTTGCATTTAGTAAAAAATTAATAAAAAATAATTTTTTAAATTGATAAAAAATTAACAAATATGATATTTTAAGTTCTTTTATTGATAATAGTATCCTAATTAAAAATTATGTATACGTGTGTGTGTGACTATGACATTCCCCTTTGTATATATATTATGTGCACGTACTTTTGGGGAATATGACATGCATGCTTTTATGAGTGACAGAGTGCCAAGCTTATTTATAATTTGATTTTTACTTGGAAAAATCTAGAAATCACATACTATATAACTTTTTATAGATTTATTGAAAATTTTATCATGTTAACAAATATAAGTGCATCGATGTATATAATATTAAAAAAACGTAAGTATATAAAAATATAATATAATAATTAATAATAACAAATTAAATATTTAATTTTTTAAAAATTTTAAAATATAATATAAAATTATTTTTAATATACTTTAAAATAATAAATTAAAAATTAAAAGTGATTTATTTTATATTTTCTTAATAACTATTCATTATTTATATTTATTTATTTTTACATCCTCACAACATATATATTTTTGTATTTTGATTAAAAAAAACTATTTGTATAGAATGCTAATTGTTAAAAGACTTAATAATGATACTAATATATATATATAAAAGATAAAAAGGAATGACAGTGGAGGTATAAAATATTAAAGAATTGTTTGTTAAATCCATTAGCTGGTTGATTTGAAAACCCTTGAGCTTGCGATGGTTTTGTTTATAGGAGGTTGGAATTTGTGCAATATATATATAGTTTCCAGAAATGAAAGTAGGTGCATGGTGGTATCAGAATCAGTAGTCGTGCACAGTACAGTAGTACAGCTGCATTCCATGTGTGTTTCAATCATTTTGAGAACAACGACCCATCCATCCCCCCCACCCCACCACACCACTCTGTAAAATTCAGACCTCTTTTTTGTTGTTTCAGGTTTTATTTTCTCATGCTTCCATCATTATACACTATATTATTCTCTTTCTATCTTTCTTCTTTTTCACTTCAATTTTATTTAACATGTATATGTTTTCAAATTGGGCAACTTGCACTCATCACATATCACAACCATCATAACTAAGCATATAACAAATTTTATAAATTCTCGTTATTAACTTAAAATATTCATAATTAGCCAGCCAAAGTATATTATATCTATATATCATGAAACAAAGTTAATAGTTGTATTATATATATAACTCTTTTTCAGTGTTTTTATTATTTAAAGATAAATTTTTGACAATCTTATTTGATTGAACAATATATATATATATATATATATATATGAGAAAGTACATTTTACCCCCTCAACTATGCTTATATAACACATTATCTCCCTCAACTTTAATTTGTAACAAATGACCCTCCTAAACTTAAGAAAAAGTTAAAACTGTTAAATTTGAAGTTAAATTTAATAGACTAAGATTATGTGCATTGCATATGTTTATTATTATAATTTTTTTCTATCCCGGATAAGCGCTCTGCAACCCCAAGAACAAAGTAAAAAGGAATAAAATTGATTAAGTGCATGTGATAAAGAATATTTTGTTACTTAAATTCACGCATAGAACTAATAGAAGTTTCAAAAATCATTTTATTAAATCAATTCACACATGATAAAGTCTAGGAAGGAGTCAAATACAACTAGAGTGAGTACTGCTTTTATTAGAGTAATATACTCGATCGATTTCTTGATAAAATCTGTATTGTGATATACTCAATTTCTTGATTTTTTTGTCAAGACTCAATTTCTTGATCTATAAATTCCTTTCACAGATACAGTCACAAAGAAAATAAAACTTTTCACAGATACAACCACAATACATAGGTACTCGATTTCTTGAAAATAAAACTTTTCACAATACATAATTTAGAATGTAACTAATGAATTCTATCAAGCTTCTCTTAAGCTTTGACTTGATGTTGATGGGCGATTGCAGTCGGTTAGGTTATACTTTTGAAGTTAGATTAGGAAAAAATTAAATATAGATAATGTGATTTGCATATGTTCAATTAATTTTAATCCTAACATAATTGTTTCAAACTTTTTTAAAGTTTAGGGGGTGGGTTGTTACAAACTAAAGTTGATGGGGGTATAATATGTTATATAGGCATAGTTGAGGAGGGTAAAATATACTTTCCCCATATATATATATATATATATATATATATATATATATATATATATATATATATATATATTATACGCATTATAAATGCTTGTGTGAGTGTTGATGCATTTGTTATACATGCATGATGCATCATTGGGAAGAATAAGACAAATTAAGTTTATTAATATAAGACTTAATCAAGAGGAGTGAGTAAACGATTTTAAAAGATGATTACGTCATAATGGACCCCAAATTTGGAACCATTTGTCCTGCAATCTTTTATTTTTCATTCTTTTTTGGTTTCTGATTTCCCTTTTGGGTTTCTTCTTTCTTTGTTGCTGGGACTTTTTGTTTTATTACATAATATATACTCCCACAAGATGGCCAATGGCCATATGCACGCATAAATTTATCATTAAACTTTTAAGATCAGGTTTGGTACGAGAGGAGTAGTGAGAGGTGAAAGTGGAAATAAAAGTAAATGATAAAAAAATATGTTATGTATATAGAAAAATGGAGTAAAACATCATTTTAGTCCTTTTTAGATAGCACTTTTCTCAATTTGGTCCTTCTTAGATGGCCTTTCTCAATTTAGTCCTTTTTAGATTAATTCATTATCAATTTGGTCCTTACCGTTAAAATTACTAACGGAGTTAACTGAGGTGGATAATTTGGGGTAACTTTATAATTTTTAAATAATAATAGGGCTTTTTAATGTAATTATTTTGGGACAATTTTGTAATTTTCACAAATTGAAAAAGAAACATGGTACCATTTTCAATTTGTGAAAATTATAAAATTTCCCAAAATAATTACATTAAAAAATCCTCTTAATATGTAAAAATTATAAAGTTACCCCAAACTATCCACCTCAGCTAACTCCGTTAGTAATTTTAACGGTAAGGACCAAATTGATAATTGATTAATCTAAAAGGACTAAATTGAGAAAGGCCATCTAAGAAGGACTAAATTGAGAAAAGTGCTATCTAAAAAGGACCAAAATAATATTTTACTCTAGAAAAATGGAAGTGGAATGTAAAAGAAATATTATTTGGTATGGTGGGAAGAATATAGAAAAATAAAAGATAAAAGTCTAAAATATCTTTTTTGTCCTTACTTTTTTAAAAGCTACAAATTTTTTAAGGGCATTTTAGTGTTTATTTAAACCTCATCTTATCATAAATTCCTTCCTCACATACACACAACCTTACTCACCTCTTATAAATTTTTTTTTTCCTTTTTCTACTCACCAAATATATTATTTTTATATACGGTACGTGGGCATACATCACAACTTTTATATTTATAACTGTGTAAAAATATAGAGGAAACCTTTATATTTATATACGGTACGTGAGTGTTCTCACCACTTATAAGTTTGTTTGTTACATGGTGAGGCTTCTTCCATGATGAGCCAAGTTTCATCATAGGAGGAGAGGTAGGTGCCATGGGTGAGGAGAGGTAAGTTGTAGTGAGATGAGGTGAGGTTAGGTTTAAAGACCAAAATACCCTTCAAAATTTTGTGGCTTTTAAAAAAGTAAGGGCAAAAAAGGTATTTTATACTTTTATCTTCTATTTCTCTATCTTCTTTCCACCATACCAAACAAAATTACTTTTATATTCCACTTCCATTTCCCTGCATACCAAGCATACTTTTTATCACTTACTTCCCCTTCCACTTCCCACTAAAATACTCACCGGATACCAAACGTGACCTTAGTGATTTGAATTCAGAAAGTAGGTCATGTCTGGTTTATAGAAAAAGTAATTAAAAAAAAATAAGGGAAATTTCTTCCTTTTTCCCACTCACCTCGATCGCTACCTTCCGATGATATATATATATATATATATTTGATTCACAAATATATTACTTTTATATACGGTCCGTGGGCATACATCACAACTTTTATATTTATAACTGTGTAAAAATATAGAGGAAACTTTTTTTTTAAGGAACAAATATAGAGGGAACTGTGTAAAAATATAGTCATTTGAATTCAGAAAGCAGGTCATGTCTGGTTTATAGAAAAAGTAATAAAAAAAATAAGGGAATGGTCTTTTTTACTTATACATTATTCCTACTAAACAAATCTCATTATAAAATAAAATTATATTTATATCTTTATTTTTTTATCTACTTTTATTTTATTCTCATCACATTAATATAACATTTCTATTTAATCCAACATTTTCATTCTCATTCCTTCGTCCATTCCACTTACCAAACATTATTTACTATATGCAACAATGTAGAATTATAGTTATATATATAGAACAGTACTAGTTTACGTATATATAAACATTATTTACTTTACAATTCTTTTATACCCAAATTTCACATGAGATATATAAAAAATTGAGTAAATTACACTGCCCTTCTCTGAGAAATGCTGAAATTACACTGTCCTCCCCTTTAGTTTGCAAAATTACACTGTCCTCCCTTGAGAGATCAAAAGTCATTACACTTTGATCCAAAACACCATTCTCCAATTAAAAAAAAGTCTAAAAGGTCAAATTTTTTTAACTTCCAATACAATAAATATTCATGACTAAATTAACCCTCACAAAAGAATGAAACTCTATAAAATGTGACCTAGAAATACTTTCATCCTCTTATAATAACATTGTTTCATTTTTTTATTATCTTTTATTATTTTATTAGTATTTAGAGTAATTATTATTGTTAACAAAATAAAATTCTAAAAAAAAGTATGTAACTTAAAATAGTTTACAATTTTTTATATTAATAATGTAATATAAAATATCTATTATTTTACTTAATTTTCGGCAATTAAGTTTAATATATAATAATAAAATATATCAAAAAAATGTTGTTAGGTGTCATAGAATTCAATTTTATAAATTTTTTTTGTAAATATTCAGTTTTATAAATTTCGAAAAAGCATAACGTTAGATATTTTTTATCTTGTGTGTGGGTCAATTTAGTCATGGATATTTATTATTAGTCATTAATATTTATTATATTGACTTTTTAAACCTCTTTTTAATGTGAGAATGGTGTTTTGGATCAAAGTGTAATGACTTTTGATCTCTCAAGGGAGGGCAGCGTAATTTTGCAAACTAGAGGGGAGGACAGTGTAATTTCAGCATCTCTCAGGAAAGGGCAGTGTAATTTACTCTAAAAAATTTGGACAATCTGTTTAATTGACTATAGTCAATCTGCACGTGTGTCTCTAACCAAATAAGGAAAAAAAAAAACTTGAATTAAATAGCTAGAAAAGCTCTTTTAAGAACTCAAAATTAGCGCTTAATTATTATTATCTATGAGATGATTATGGCTTATATTGAAAAAAATGAATTAATTAAGGTGAGACACTAAATGGATTAAAAAGAAAGAAGTTGAGAGAAGGCATGGGGGTTGGGAAAAGGTATGTGTGAGTGAGGAAAAGGAAAGGGAGATATTCGCTGCGGCCATCAAGTGCTGCTTTACATTACAAAGCCCTTTCTAATCTACACTCTACACTAATATATATTATTCTTATCACCACCAACATCTTTGCCCCATTACCACAGTGATTGGATGATGCGTTATGGTGCCACACATCTAGAACACAAAAAAGATACAATATGATTGCAATTATTCCATTTCCTTATCCCCTCTTCTTTTCATTTGCATTTATCATCATACTAAGATGGCTTCTGCCAAGGAACAAAATTAGGTATAATAGGATTTTTTAAAAAAGAAATTCGATCCAAGTTAACAAATATTTACAGTATCTTTGAATTAAAGAAATTATATATATATATATATATATATATATTCATTTCCTCTCCATTTACAGTAGGTGCTTTAATGAATTTTCATGAATATAATGTTCCAAATACGAACACAAATATAGTGTTAAGAAATAATTAATAATGTTATCATGGGAAGCGATGATAGGATGCCACGTGTTGCAGTGGGTGGATGGCCACGTTAGTAGGTGGGGTATGGATTGGTTTAGGAATATATAGTAGGGTTTTTGCTTGTTTTGGTAGTGACATTATATTGTGGTGGTCCTATAACTTATAGAGCCACATTGAGCTTGAACCTTAGCCAGAGCCCAGACCACACCATGAATCATGATATGATGGTGAGACCAGCGGTGGCTATGGCTTTACCTTTTTAATCATGCCAATTCAACCACTCATGCACTCCACTAGCTAGCTCCAAAGGTATATATATATATATATATTGGGAGCCAGGCTAGCAGAATATATTTTTGTATATCCTTAAGCTTAATTTGTACTAATAGCATGCTGACACGTGTGTAATGGTACGTTTAAACCTCATTCATTTTATTTACTATATAGTATATATAGAGAGAGGAATATAGGAATATGAATATTAAGAGTATATATGTCTCTTGAGATAATCTCAAAGGTCGTCACACGAACTGAAGAATTCCACTTAACACTACCTATAGCCTTCCGTTCCATTAACCCTATCCTCCCACTCTGTCTCTCATTAACAATGACTACTGTTTTCCTTTATTCCTTCACACATGCTTTAAACTACTATACGTACCAGTTATTCAGCATTCATTCCTTTTCTTATTATACTTTTAAATTAATTAACCTTTCATTTAATTGTCTCCCCTCAATTTAGAGACATTACTAATTAATTACAAATTCCCCCTTAGCTTCCCCTTCCATAACAATGAATTAGCTGGCATAAATATCATTACAGATAAGCATTCTTTTATTCGAAATTTTCTATCACCTATCTTTTTACTTAGCTTGTAGTTCTTTATTTTTTTTATCATTATTATATTTTGGTTACTATTACTTTAAAAAAAAGGGTATTAATTTTCTATTTCACTTTTAACATAAATAATAAAAGATAAACTAATATTAAGGGTTTAAATTAGTTAAAGTAAACTGAAAGGAATTTAATGAGCAGAAATAGTAATGTGAAGAAAGCATATATAATTAGCAAAGAGAATATATTATGTCACCTAGAAGTAAAACATGGCAATGCCACTATCTGCAATGATCATACGTAAATTCCACCAATGCCGACCACCACTATGGATTTTCGGGAAGTACGGGAAGTTGAGTTTGTTCATCTCTTTATTTTTGTTTGGTACTAAGTGAGAGATGTTCCATGATGAGTTTAGTTCCATCATCCTAAAAAGATTTGTGGCTTTTGAAAAAGTAAGGGCAAAAAAAGTATTTCATACTTTTATCTTCTATTTCCCTATCTTCTTTCCACCATATTAAACAATATTACTTTTACATTCCACTTCCATTTTCTTGCATACCAAACATACTTGTTATCACTTACTTTCACTTTCCCACTAAAATACTGACAGGATACCAAACGCCACCTAAAAATATAATAGGGTGATTTTATAGAGCTTTTTTAAGTTTTGACTCATTACTCTTCAATTATTAGATCTATTTCAAGATTTATATAAAAAATCAAAATTTAAAATGACATAAAGTTAAAAATAAATTTAATGATTGGACTATATTAAACTAAAACTCATTATAGCTCGAGAGCATTACTAATATAATATGCTCCCATGCCATGGGCCATGGATCTCAATAAATTGGCTTACGTACGGCAATTTTGCATTTCCCATATATATAGCTAGCTTACCTTTATCTTTACTTCTAAAAGGTGGCCGACATTACGAATAAAGCCCTTTCCAAAATAGTTACTATATTAAATTAAACATATATATATTCTTCATATTTAGCCATTAGAAAGAACCCATGAAACAACTATGGAAAAGAAAACGAATAAATATTAGCGGTTCTGAAAACAATATTGTTGTGTATGTGTGCAGTGTGCGTGCGTGCGTATATATATATATATAAAAGCTTGGCGCAATTTCCACCGGCTCGATGCTGCTTGCCTAGTCGTGGCAAAAATCTAACAAAATCTTGGGCTATCATTTACTTAAAAAAGGAGAGAGATTAGCAAAATAGTTAAGTTGAAATGGTAGGTAAATTGAAATTTGATTGAATAAAAAACTGAGACAAGCTAAGAAAGCAAAAGAAATGAGGAAATGAAATTCAAATATGGGATAGATGGAGGTGGGTGGTAGAAGTCATAAAGGTGTGGATTTTGAGGGGGCAAAATAAGCAAATAATGAGATTTGCGGTCGGATTTTTGTCCTCTAAGCATGAGCCATTATAATTTAAAATCAGTTACAATGTTTTGGGACTAGATATACCACTTTGCTTTGTTTCATGATACTTATGGCAGTTTGTATGACGTTGCATCCACACATGCTCCCCCCTTCCCTCACACACTCATTTACTAAACAACAGGTTTCCAGACTGGGCTAATTGTCATTTCCTCCAATGCTATCGTCATTTCATCAAACATTTTAAATTCTTGAGATGAATAAAAATGTTGGAATACTGAATGTAATTGGGCTGAGTCATTCATATTTCTTATAGATCAATTTCCTAGTTGGAATATATAGAAGTGGTGGTGGGCAGCCGCAGCATAATAACTCAATTAAATGGGCAGGCCTATTTCTATTTCGTAGTGTGGTGTCCTTCAATTCCCATTTTTGATGGATAATCAGGTCCAATTATATTTTCTCCCCCACAAAAAAAAAAGAAGGCCCAACTCATCTCCCCCTATTTTTAATCACTTGCTTCTAATACTAATAATACATCACATATTGGTCGACCTTTAATTTTGACATGGTGGATTGAATAATTAATAAATAAATAACGCTCAAGTGTTGAGCCTTCAAAATAAATAAGGAAAAAACTTAGTTAACCAATTAAAAAAATACACGTGTCATTTTTTTTCATGTCATCTTAAAATTAACACATGTCTTTTTTTAATTGATTAATTTTAACAAAAGTATGTAAGCAAGAGCATATAAGTTTTGTCCAATAAATAATCCACATCCGTGAACTAAATTGTGAGATTCAACTAACAACGAAAACTTCTGGTTCTCTTAATTAATAATTTGGAGCAGATAACAAATTAAGCTCCAGAATTCATCAATTCATTGGTAATGCGTGGCTTCTTCTTTTCAGCAATAGCAATTTCCTCTTCAGCAGCTTTGGTAACATATATAAATAACACGAGGCAGAGAGAGTCACACTTTGCTCGTGCCCAAATTCTAAACCATATATATGTTACAAATCAAATTTAGATTATTGCACATGTATAAGAATTCCTCCTTTTTATGGATCCTAATTAACTAGTTACGTATGGGATTTTAGTTTTGACTCATAATACGGCTGTTTGTAAGTTGTGGTCAAAGCCATGTGTGGGTGAAGGCTAATTTCAATTTTGAAGCCATGTAAGTTCATAACTTATCACTTTGTTTTTTTTTCTTTTCTAAGATTCAAATCTTAATTAGTTACGTTGTCCGTGTTGCTAATACAGAAGTCCCAGGATGACTGATATTTGTCGCCATTTCACACAAAGGAGAGCAGATAAAATAATAGAGAATGAGAGTGATGAGATGTGACATATATATAGCTAATGTCTGCTAAAGATAATACCAGAGTAATATATTTGTTTATTAAATTTACTGCCTTGGCTTCTATATCATGCGCATAGAAGCATCAACCATTAATTATATATCCTGTCGGGTGAACTTCTAGAAATTCACGACACATATCTAAGAAATTTCCACTTTGCATGCAGCCCCCGTTATTTTGTTTTTTTTTTTCCTAATTATAAAATTAGAAGTCAATATTTAGCCTCCAAAGAAAGCTTTATTTGAAATTAGCAATTTCCCCACATTTACCAAAATCAAAGGAGAAAGCTAATTAATTATTGAACTGATCATTTTTGAATTAATATTGATCTGCATCACAGATCCTTGGATAAATATTAAGCAGCTCAACTGCATTAGAAGAAGGGTTCGATCAATCTATAGCTTTCGAAAGGCAAATTAAAGGAACAAGAACGTACGGTTTAAAACCCTGTATAGGTGCATGCAATAGAATTCTTGGCTTCTGTTATCTTTGGAAGAAGAAAGAAGAGAATTATATATATACAGAATATAGTGTGAAATAATGATATATTTCATGATTTCAGAGAGCTTGTAGAATTATTTACACAATATTTATACAAGAATTCGCGAAGAACGATCCGCAAGCATGCCATCAGTTACACTAACGGAAGTACAGAACCATAACTAATTCATAATCATAACATTTCTGATTGAATTTATTGAATCTATTTAAAGATTTTAAGTTAATGGCTAAAAGCCCCGCCCAAAACAGAATGCATATTCATATAATACACAGCATAACAACCCATAAATAATTAAGTATCTCAATCATTATATAATATATAATAACCTTGACAATTGGTATAGCCTTAAAGACGCCACTAATTATATATTCAACAACAGATAAATTATGACATATTCTCCTAAATTTTTATAACTAACTTATAACTAGAGGTAAGAAACGTCTTCACTAATACTTGAGAAAAATTAAAAAACTATTGTTTGAAATTTTAATTGTAATAAGTCAATAAGAATAATATTATAAATTCTTTCCTTAATTGAAATGAATTTTTAAATAGTGTCCTTAGTAAAACTTGTTTTTAATACTTGAAAATTCTTTCATTAGTTGAGTGAAAAAACTTTTATGCAAAATTTATATTTAATTAATAAATTTTATGGACTATTTCACAATTCTTCTAGCACAAATGTGATTATTTTAATTTGCAGGTAGTGATTGAATATGACTAAGCGTGAGTGATTAACTTACGTTTAAATTAAGATCGACGAGCTCTTAAGATCCATTTATTTCTTGTAAATCTTTTTATGCTTCGTTGTATATTATCTTAATTACTAGCTTTTTTCTCCATATGTATTATCCTATATCTATTGAGGAATATTGAAGGAAAAATTAAGGTAAAGTTGCTTAGGTGCTTGCTATAAAGTTCACCAATCATAAACTTTATTTATATTCTCTCTCCAATTTGATTGGTTATGTAATTTATTGCTTTTCATTTTCTCTCTCTACCATGATTGGTTATACAAAAAATTTTTGCCACGTGTTTCAATTATATTGGTGAACTTTATAGCAAGCACCTAAGTAACTTTACCTCAGTTTAGTCCAATATTGAATATAGGTACTTCAATTCTCTTAATGCACAGAAATTGAAATCTTAATTTGTCACGTTATGGGTTATGGGAGTTAGTGTTTTTTTACTGTACTCAAATTCATTGCTCTCCTTACATGCCATTTAAATAAGAGTAAACTACAGTTTGCCTCCCCTGTGGTTTGGCCTAAATCCAGTTTGCCCCCTGTAGTTTGAACTGCGACACTTAATTACCCTGTGGTTTGGCTTAAAATTAATGTGGCCCCCTGTGGTTTAGAGTGTGACACTTGACCCCCCTGTGGTTTGTTATGTTATCACTTAACTACCCTATATTATTTTTTTCTCAAAATTTAATATTTTATATAACTTATAAAAGAAATTACCTAAAAATAATTGAATTAATTAATTATTTTATTATATTTATTTTATCTCTAAAATAATTACAATAAATTCTAATATTCTACTTTCAACTTTTTTTAGTGTTTCCTTCAAACTCTTTCTTTCCTCTAAACAATAAACCCTAATCTTCTACTTTCAAACCCTATTTATTTATATTTAGTTATTAATTAATTATTTTATTATATTTATTTTATCTCTAAAATAATATGAAGTTGGATTGTCACTTTATTTTGGTACACTATTAACGTTATATGATTGGATAAATTGGATACGTTTTTAAGAAAATTATTATTTAATGTTAGAGTTTCTAAGCTCAATAATGTTAACATTCAATTCAGGTATGTATGTTCCGAACTTGAACAATAAAAAAACTTAAATTTAGTTATATATTTGTATTATATTATTCTTTTACAATTTTATTTTGATTGATTTAATAATTCTAAAACATTAAAGATAAAAAATAACAATAAAATGAATAAATAACTAAATATAAATAATCAATGGAGTAAACAATAAATATTAAATTATTTTATTGATTTTTTTAAAATTAAAATTTTATTTTTATATTAATTGTAATTTTTTTGAATTATTTTATAATTCTAGAGTGTTGAATAACAAATTTTAAACATTAAAAGTATAAAAATGATGATTAATTTGACCAAAATTTGGATAGAAGGTAGTTAAGTGATAACATAACAAACCACAAGGGGGTCAAGTGTCACACTCTAAATCACAGGGGGCACATTAATTTTAAGCCAAACCATAGGGTAGTTAAGTGTCACAGTTTAAACCACAGGGGGGCAAATTGGATTTAGGCCAAACCACAGGGGGGCAAACTGTAATTTACCCTTTAAATAATAATAATATAGTTTCAGAGAATTATATAATATATTACGGGCACGTTTGCTTGCTAGAAAGGGAAAGGGAACGGGAATGGGAATGGGTTTGATGTGTTTGGTAATAAAAATTTGGGATGGAAATGGAATGGGAATGTATTAAAATTACCACTTTGCCCCTTATATTAAAATAATAAAAAGAAAAAAAAAGTTATGATTGTGTCAAATCAAAGGATATAATAGACATTTTGTATTTTATTATTTTTTTCTTTTTTTAAAAAAAAAAATAAGAGGGAGACCAAAAAGGTCCCACCCACTTTTTGGTTTACTTTCCAGAGTTAAATTTGGAAAGCGAATGGCCCCTACTCTAAAATAGTATCCACTGATTTGATTCCACCAGATCAGATATAAAAATGTATGTATTATAATTAATTGTACCAACCAAATTATAGAGAGAAAAAAGAAAATTAAACTCACATATATAAAAATTAATATTTGAGCTGACAAAATCAAATTGTTTTGATAGTGGTGATTATTCAAACATGGATCAAAGATGACACTCATTTTTTATAAAGTATTTTTAAAAAATCAACTCTTAAGTAGTGGGCGGGCATTATATATATATATTGAAAACGTGACGGCTCATCCATGAGAGATGTGTATGATTGCTTCAAATGTTGACTCTGTATTCAAACTTAAAAGTAAAAGAATATGGGCACTGTATGTTTCACTTTCACCCATATTTTGCAGAGGAGAAAAACTCAACGCACTGAAAATTAAATGAAAATTTTGTAGTAACTTACAATAGCGATCGAAGATGATTTTCCAGACATTTACTTACACTCAATTATTACGACGTCATTATCACCAAAGTCCAAACTCTCTCAAACCTTCGCCTTCCAGAAAACTGCATGCTCCATTTGACCTTATCTTTCTCTTTTGTTGATTTAACATCAAATTACTCATTAATTGATTACATTATTAAAATAAAAGTTGCAAATTTCTTAAAAACTAGTTAATATAGCTTATGCAAAAACTAAGTATAATAAAAAGTATATATAAAAACGTTATTAAAGATTACTGAATTGATCAAGGCCGGAGATATAAAAAAATGAAAAGAATCAATAACGTGAATAGAAAAGAGAAATGAAAGAAGGTGGTAGTAATAGTCAATATTATGTAATTAATGCATATATATGTAACTAGGTAGGAATATATAGGTAGAGATGTTGAATAGTACGTAAGTGCAAACAAGTCAAGTAAAGAAGCATTGAATTAGATTTAGATGAGTGGAAATGGCGGGCGTAGTTATAGACTTATGGTGGAGCACTACTGGAGCCATTCATTCCGATCCAGACATGCATATGGCGTACATGGTTATGGTTTATCCTCAAATAACCACTTGTTTCTACGACACTTATCTTATACCACAAGATGCGACTACTCCCCACCACATGTATATATGCTACTCAAAAGTTTCAATTCAACAATATAATTTGGCTACTTCTTCATATAGGTTAACAATATATGTTTGTATGTATATATATCATCATCATCATCAAGACAAACTCAACTTTAGTACAATTGATAAATAGACGTAAAGAGAAATGTTGTGAAAAATATATACTACTTCTAAAGAATTTATGGTTTTTTACCCATATATATATATATATATATATATATATAGTGAGAATGAGATAATAAAAATAAAATAGAAAAATTTATCCCAATTAACCTAATTATACAACGTAACTAGCGATAACTGATAATTAAGGGTGTATGTAAGAGTACTCTCACGAACAATTATTAATTCATTGATAATTTTTATTACAGAAAACAAAAAAAGGCTGAAAGAAAGAATTGAAAATCAGATAAAACATAATAAATTAAACGGATTGGGATAGGATATTCCAAATCTGATAAATAACCTACATAACACCAATACTTTTAGTTTGAAGAAAAGATTGATAGAAACTCTCCGAAAGCACGTTCTCATATATCCCTTTGAATACTATTTCAATTTAAAAGTTTAGGCGATTAAATAATGAATATGGATAGATATTAATAATTTTATTATAATGTAATAGTTTTAAACTGTAATAATAAGAAAAAAAAATAGTATATATATAGTGTGAAAATTGAAAGACGTTAATGCACCCGGGCAACACTAGATTAATTAGTATAATGTATAGATAGAATTTTATGCTTCAAATTAAAAGGAGAACCATATATACAAAGTATGCATTTCGTAACTTAAGATACTCTGATCATACCATCACCATATATATTCTCATTTTGGGGCCTTGATGTTGATGATCATGAGTGGTAGGTAGTCAGATCTCATATAATTCAAATGTATCATCACTGGAGAAAACGTTTGCAAGGAATTTAAATTAAGCACCTGTCAAATTTCAATTTTCATTTTTGGCATATATATATAATTTCTCCTTTCTGTCATGTTGTTGATTTGGGGTTATATACCCCTGATAAGGCAAATATTTTTTGTTCGTAACCATTGTTCAATCTCCTACTAACTATATATTAAACATTAAATTCAACTAATTAATTAACCGTTGTTTAGAAGTAATTAAATTACATATCTAGCTACTCAGTTATCTAATTAACCTTGGCAATAGAAAACTTAATTTCTTTCTTTGATACAATTGATTAAAACTATATATATATAATGATCACCAAAAGTACTAATTATATATAATAGAAAAGGGGAAAAGAGATTGATGATTATATATATGAAATTAAAGATGGTGTAGTCTAGTTAAGAGATAGAGTTGAATACAAGGAGCATTGTTCCAAACTTTGGAGTGGAGCCTAAGAATCCCCCTGGCTTTGTCTTTCAAATCAGAACCACAATTGGATTGCATGACCATGCAAAGCTTGGACACAGCCCCCACCCTCAACATCTCCCAAACTACGTCGTTTGATGCGGAGTACCTCGCTATTAACCACAACACCTGAAGCGCCCGGTCATTGGTGGCGGGACACACCCTGAGAAGCCTCTTGGACACCACCGCAATCCCCGCCGCGTGTAACAAAAACTGCTCCCTCCCCTCCGCACACGAACACACCTGAGCCAAAAGCGTAAACACAAGCTCCGTTATGTTCTTCTCCGGTTTCTCTAGCTCCACCTCTATCAACTCAAACACCACCCCTGCTTCCACCATCCTTGTTCTGTTCCTCCCTAACGGACACGTGTCTATCAGTATTTGCAACGCCGATTTCATGGCTTGTTGAGACACGGATCCTCTGTGTTTCAGCACTCTCACGATTTCCTTGAAGAATTCGAGGTTTAGACTCCCTAATAGCGTGGAATCCGCCACTTGAATGGTGGATCTTAAAAGCGGCATGACTTCGTTCACGAGATTCACGTGGTGGAGCTGCAAAACGCAAGTCAAGGAGTTGATGAAATGGGCGTTTTGGAGGACGAGAGGGTTCATGTCGGAGTGGTTCCAGAGGAGGCGTAGAATTCGGAGAGCTTCCTCGAGGCAGCAATAATTGAATGCGTTGGGTGTAATGAGAGGAAGGATAGCGTGGGCCACACCGGATTGGGCCATGGGCGTGAGGTTTCGGTCGGTTTGTGTGGCGAGGGCGTGGAGTTGGTGCAATGCGGATTGGGAGAGATGGGGGAGTTGGAGGTTAGCAATGAGCTTGTGGAGGAGGGGCTTGGTGGGAGGGGATTTAGGGGTGGGAATGCGATCCACGCCGTGTTCGGAGCACCAAGCTTGGATGAGGCGGCGGAGGGTGTGGTTGGGAGTGAGGTCGACCACGGAATCTCTTGTGGTTAAAGGCTGCTTGGTAACGGGACAGATTTGGTGTTTAGTGTTGTGAAGCCAGTGCTCGATGCTGTCTCTGTCGTAGGTTATGCCGGTGAATGTGGTGACGGGGTCTTTCATCATCTGAAGCGAAATGGGACACACGAAATACTCGGGAACTTCTATTTCATCCATTATTGATACCTAATTCGATTTACAGATCCAGATCCAAGATGATGATGATGATACAGAGGAGAGGAGAGGAGTTGTTTGTTTTAATTTGCTGGGTAAGAGAAAGCGGCTGCATATATATATATATATATAAACTAAACTATAAAGTGTGTATTATTCTAAACACAAATAATATTCCTTGTTTTACCAGTCATAGATGCCTAGTTATACATTTTTTTTGTCAAATTGGGAATGGGGTGGTCAAACCTACCACTGGCAACCATTTGGAATATCATCATCATTATTATTGAATAAAAGTAATCATTTTCAATATCCAAAAATTTATTAAAAAGTATATATTATTATCATCACATCACCATTGGAAATGTTGAATTTTGGATGCATGACTTGTTGTTGGTGTGCACTGTGCAATAACGAGCATTGCCACTTGGCACCATTATAGTGGCTACTAGTTTACGTCAAATGGGCAATACTTATACATACTAGTGTAGGATTGTTCTAGTTCTAGATTGGGTGACTTTCTATTCTAACCACTCAAACACTAAGTTGTGCAGGCAAGTTTAAGTTTTGTGGGCGGATCCGAATTATTTCAATCTTTTTTATGCTTTCCAATTCTCGGTAGTTGAATGACGTCAAACAAAATTATGTGAAGTATAGAGAATCCATGGGCCTTTTTCTTCCCCATTTGTTACACTTACAGCTTGGATTTCGTTAGGCAGTTAACAAATTTAAGAATATACCTTCTTGCATTGGTTTATCGCTATAGAATTTTAAATTGATAATATTTATGACAAGAGTTGAATTCAAATTAAATTAGTAAAAAATACTGAGCAAATCCTTTGTCAATTATGGATTTATTTTTATGTACACAATGAAGATGTATGCTTCATTTGTTAATTTAAAAATGGATGTGGATTATAAGAAGTTACGCCTGGTTGGGTGTAAAATTTGACCAAACAGTGAGTTTGTGTATTTTTTTAGTGCAAAGTTTTTCAAAGATGTGATGGGAGGGTTGAATTCTTCTCTCAGATATTATGACTTAGAGAATGAAGGCAGTTTTAGTTGACACCATCGACATTGCCAACATTGTTCGGTGATATCTATATAATGCCAGTTTGAGCCAAGCAATGCACAGCCAAATTTAAATTCCATTCATTTTGTCCCATATATATAATATATTATATATTCATATGTCACACCATACTCTACCTGCTTTTACAAAACCAGGTGCAAAAATTAAAGGATAAGCAATACACGAAATTTAGTAAAACACAAAATTAAACTTGGCTTGGTGGGTTTGTAACGTACAATATAATTTAACAAATGCAACACAGAATAAATTTAAATGAAATGTATATCTAGCTAGCGTGACAGTTTTATGGTCAAATATATGAATTTTCTAACATTAAAAGTTTAATTAGAAAAATGGTATTAATTAAGAAAAGCACACACACACATATATATATATATGATTCCTTTACTAATTACTTTTTAACGCATGAAATTAGTTGAAGTATTATTGTGAGTCTCATCCCTGCCTCTCTCTCCACACAACACCGGATCCGTGCTCATATGTTTACTTAATATTTTTTATTTGAGGAAATTAAAAAGGATCGGAGGAGGGGGAAAATGTGAAGGCTATCAAATTCATCTTTCAAAACTGGCATAGATTGTCATTTTCACAGAACCGATGAATTTAAGAAGAGTAGAGATGCAGTATTTAATTATTTGTATATAAATTATCAATATCATCATGGATAAAATAATTGTCTATTGTCTTTTAATCGCCTAGCTACAAAGAACAGCCTAGATAGAAAGAACAAAAGAAAGATTTTCTTTAGATGATTACAGATATATATAGATGACCATATGTACGTATAAGTACTTTGTACATTATTTTAACGGAGAACAAACACTTAGATATATACATCAGTAATTTTTTCCTATTAAAATTAAATATCAATTATTTGCTCCATTTCCAAAGTTATATTCTTACTGTCTTACTTAAATATTATTTCTAATTAACTTACCATTAGTTAAAAAGAGAAAATTATATTTATTTTGCTCCGAGCTCTAATTACGATTTCTAATTTTCCATATAGTGAAACAAATAAAATGGAAGGGAGGATAATTACAATTTTTTTTTGGCAAGTCAAAATTTAATTAACTGAGAAAAGAATAAGGACCACAACACAATGGTGTAATTACACACTTTTCTTTCTTTCTTTGTTTTTTTTTTTACTTCTTCCTTTTAATTTCAGCATCCGTAGTGATTGAGTCCCATGATATCATATTATCTATAGTTTCTCAAAATAATTATTATATAATTAAAATAAAATTATATATGATGTGAAAAAATAATAATTACGAAAAAAAGTAAGGATCATATTTATTTGTTTTTATTTTGAAAAGAGGATGATGGTAGTTATAAAAAAAACAACTCTTATAATTTTAAATTTATTGTTTTAAAATTAATAATAATTGTTTTTATTATATTTAAAAAATTAAATAAAAAATGATATGTATGTACGTGCATGTAAAGCATATATATATATATATATATATATATATATTATAATTTTATTCAAACAAAGTCAAATATATTATTAAACCAACATATCATTTTTTTAAATAACTTGTAGTTGATTAATTTTATTAATAAATTCTATAAAAATGAATATCCAAGTCAATTAAGTAATTAATTCATTTGACAAGAAAGTTTTTTATTAATGTTAAAATATGTGTTTATTATATGGCCAAAAAAATTATGTGTTTATTATAATGAAATGCAAAACACAATGATATGGAGAATTATTACAATTAATGATGGTATATATATATATATATATATATATATATATATATATATGTATGTATGTATGAATGCATGATTGTACAAACAAATCTCATAAAATAATATATATACAAAAATATCAATCATGTACCAAACATTTTGAACGAGAGATGGTTTTCAATCAAGAGAAGTTATAAAGAGTATAAACAATTAGATGCTATTTGATAAGAAGCTAAGTAATGATCATATTTTATAAAACATTGTCTAAATGATGGTTCTTCCTAGCTAATGCTTAATTTGACACGTCCTAACAGATACACAAGAATATAGAATGCCTGTAAGACTTGTTTGGGGGAAACTCATCTAACATATACATCAGATAAAATTATATGTTTTCGATTTCGTAAATCATATATAATTAATTATTTCTAGAACTGCATGGTCAAAATAAAACTATCCAAACGCGCGGCCACACAATGATGATACACATAAAAATATTATTATTCAAATATCCTAAAAATAATTGTACCAATCTCACATAAATGCTTAAACTTGTCATTATTTCTGAAAAATTGTTAGATGTCAAATTTTACATATTGGCATTGCTTGATTAGTTTATAAGTGTTACAGGAAATATTGAAATCAATGTAGTTCTTCGATATCTTTCATTTTAAAAAATAAAATATTGAAAGTTTCAACTCCTAAATAGTAGATTATGTTGAATTAGAGAAAGTTTCAAGGAAAGTAGGGTAAACAAAGATGAGATACAATGTTAGGGACATTGCTTTAAATTAAATAATACATGTACGCGCGTTAATATCATAGCAAACTAATTACAGTAATCTTTTTATGAATTGAATTACTTGGCATTTCAATGACTTCCTTGAGCTGATTTTGATGCACACTAGTGACACCACATTGCAAGGTGTTTATTAATGGGATGAGAATAGATGGAGTGAGGTGGTGAGATAATTTTAATCTATTGATTACAATTTTAATAAAAATATGAATAATATCATATTTTATACTTATTAAATGAGATGAATGGATTAGAAGAGTGAACTTTTCAATTTTATTTTATAACATTAATTCTCTAAAAGGAATAACTGGAAAAAGATGTGAAAAGTATATATATATATATTTGTTCAAAAGAAAAGTATATTAATTCTCATTGAGAACTAGCGTGGACCGGATTGGCCTATTTGATAATGTTGATTCTTTTTTTTTTTGGCCTAATGATGTGAGTTGAATCAAATATTAGATTTGCCCAAAAAATTCTTGGGCTGAGTAAACTAAACCCTAAAATTGGACCCAAATTGTTTGATTTCAGCGGAAGCCCAAACTGACTAAAAAAGAAGAAGAGCTGGCGAAAAAAAAAAGAGGTTGCAAAGAGAGGTTTATGTGTAGTCTAGGGTTTTAAGCTCTCACTCCCATAATCGAAAGTAGGCATCGAATCCCAAATTGGCGCTATTGTTCTCATCCCTACTCCATACGGTGTCTGAATTGAGTTGGTGATAAACAAAGAATCGTACAATTTGCTTCTTCCAAAGGTAAATATACAGTTTGCAAGATCGAGAATGGGGAAGACGGCTTATCATCAATTTGCATCTCATCATCAATACGCTTTGTCTTGATATCTTTTAATTCTAAATTACATTCTATTACATATGATATTGCAGAGTAAAAACAATTTCTTTTGTTGTTGAGCCTTATGTTTTATGCAAAGGTCTCGTTCAGCGTATTAAGGTCGGTAATACCAAACTTGTCTCGCCACAAAAAATAAACATGCTATCTTCCAAAATAGATGCTCTTTATAAAACTTCTGGTAGTCTTGAGGAATGAAGGCCCAACAACAAAAGTAAATGTTTTATTTTGCATCATACAATATCATTTGTAATAGAAACTAGAAGATATCAAGACTAACTGTATTGATGATGAGATGAAGATGTAGAAGAATTTAATATGACTATAGTTGTCAAACTCTAGATTTTAAGTAAAATCGTGAGAGATAAGTAAATTCGTATCGTAAAATCGTTAGAGTTTACTTATCATAGAATTATAACTATAAATTATTTTTTAAAATGAAAATAACAAAATATAAGATATATAAGTATATATATATATATATATATATATATATATATATATATATATATATATATATATATATATATGTGTGTGTGTGTGTGTGTGTGTGTATGTTTTCATCAATTTCAAATCTCAACAAATGGCATCTTAAAAATATGTCAAATGGCACCCTAGAAGTTTAAAGAGTGATGCCATAATAATTTAACGAGTGTTGCTCTAAAATTTTTATCATATTTTTCAAAATATAAATGTTTGACAAATGAAATTTTAGATTTTTTAACCTAATTTAATGGATAAAATTTTTTCATTAAAATTGATTTTTTAAATTAAATTGAAAGTAGTCAAAATTAAAATTAACCCAATCTTAAAAAATTGATAATATATATATTTTTAAAATGATAATATATTCTTTTATATATCAAGATATAAATAATAAAATTTTAATTACTATAACAAATATTATATAATATACTTAATAATATATTTGACCTAGTAGGGATATAATGAAATAACAAATTAGCTAATATAAATAAATATATGTAAAAATAAGAACAAATACGAGTTTAAAAAAATTTAATTATAAAAAGATAATAAGGTGCTATTCATATATTTAAATTATATATTAAAAAAATGTTTTATAATATGTACTTTTGTGGTTGAACATTTGATAAGTGTTGGTTTTTTTTAGTTGAATCAAAGATTAGATTTGCCCAAAAAAGATCTTGGGCTGAGTAAACTAAATCTTAAAATTGGATCCAAATTGTTTTGATTTCAGCAGAAGCCCAAACTGACTGATAGAGGTTGAGAAGAGCTAACAAAAAAAATTGAGAAGAGGGGTTTATGTGTAGTCTAGGGTTTTAAGCTCTCAAGTCTCACCCATAATAAATCCTAAATTGGCGCTATTGCTCTCATCCCTACTCTGTCTGACTTGAGTTGGTGATAAACAAAGAATCTTACAATTTGCTTCTTCCAATTGCAAGATCGAGAATGGGGAAGACGGCTTACAAGAGGCTTAAGGGAAGCCAGAGCTTCAGACAACGATTAGTTCTTGCGACACTCTCGTCCACTCCGATTCTCATCGAGGATATCCGCACCGATGAGACATGGCCTGGTCTTCAGAAACACGAGGTCTCTCTCCTGCGCCTACTTGAGAAAATCTCTGATGATTGCGTTGTCGAAATTAACGAAACTGGTATTTGAGTGTTTCCGTTTTTCTTTTCTTTTTTTGGTTAGCGCGGGGAGGGGGGTTATGATTCCTTAAATTCTGATTGAACTGAGGACGCGGGGCTGAATTTGGTTTATTTATGACAGGTACCAAATTAAAGTACAAGCCTGGAATTATTATGGGTGGGAAACATCTTTCGCACGACTGTGGTGTAAGTCGGTCCATTGGTTATTTCCTGGAGCCGCTGCTCCTGCTTGGTTTGTTTGGGAAGAAACCACTCACCATTAGGCTCAAAGGTAAGAATGTTATGACTTTTTTTGAGAATGCAAAAGTGTTTGGTACTGATTAGTGTATGTCGAACTTTGATTGGTAAACTCTTTGGTGATTGGTTTTCAGTTGGTGTTAATTCATAGAAGATTTATGCACTATATGTCTATATGTATTGAAGGGTTGAGGCTATCTTGTAGAAACTTCTTTTAATAGGCAATGCCAAATCCCTCCTATTCAAATCTGTTGGAACTTCTATCTATAATTAATCTAGATTCTAGCCTTGAGGACAGGATATAGAATTTTGCTATTTCTCCCTTATATATGTTTATTGGAGGGTTGGTAGTGAGGGCTCAGGTACTCAAATAACATTTCATGTAATTATAATGCGAAACCATTTGTTTCTTCTATCTCATTATCTCGGGAAAAAAAACCTTTACGAACTTGGACTGCTGTAATTAAGGAAAGTGGCTACTAATTTTGAAATTCTTGGCTTTTGATGAAGGTTGCAATATATGCATTTATTTTTGTAGTTTGATGAGTTGTTATTCTCTAAATTACATGAATGAAGATTTCCGAGCTTGGTATTCTAGGTAAGAAATCTATATAAGGAAGGATATACAAGCTTCGAAGCAATAATAATGGGTATTCTTAGAAGATATCGCAGATTGATTTATCTTGGACTGCTTTATAAGTTATAAGTTATAACTGTTCATTATTATGTTATCAGGAATTACAAATGATCCTAAGGATCCATCAGTTGATACCTTCCGCTCTACTACATTGCCCATACTTAAGCGCTTTGGAGTTCCTTCTGAAGGATTGGATCTTAAAATAGAGAGTCGTGGAGTTCCTCCAAATGGTGGTGGGGAAGTTGTTCTGGCTGTTCCTATTGTTCAGAGTCTAACTGTAAGTATCTAATATTGTTTTTTTGGCGATTCCTTTTTTTTTTTAATATGCTATCTTATATATTCTTTTTAACAGGCAGTTACCTGGATGGATGAGGGAATGGTTAAGAGGATTAGAGGAGTTACATTTTCAGCCAGAGTGTCCTCCCAGTTTGAAAATAGCATGATCCATGCTGCCCGTGGAGTCTTCAATCGTCTACTTCCAGATGTGCATATTTTTACTGATCATAAAGCTGGTCCACAGGCTGGAAAGTATGTTATCTTTCTTTGATAATATTGAATACTTTGCATAATGGAAATATATTAGTTAGAAATATGGGAAATCCTAAGTTCTTACCTTTAATTATTGTTAATTGGATATTTTCTGTCTCAGCTCACCAGGATATGGAATTTCACTTGTTGCGGAGACTACTTCTGGTTGCTTCATCTCTGCAGATACTGCTATTTCCCGTGCACGGGCCGAAGAAACTTCTGACTTCACAGATGATGAGAAGAAAGACCTGATGCCTCCCGAAAATATTGGTCAGCAAATTGCTTTCAGTTTACTTGAGGAGATTGAACAGGGTGGCGTAGTGGATTCAACACATCAGGTTTGCGTTTCTAACTTTATTAGTCCCTTATACTCCTTTGTTTTGCTTTAAGAAATTTTGTATTAGGTAGAATGCATATTTAGACAAATTGGGCCCAACAGAGCATAAATACTTGTACTTAATACTATTGTTTGTAGGGTTTGCTATTTCTTCTTTGTGCACTATGTCCACAAGATTTTTCCAAGATTCGTGTTGGAAAGCTGTCTCAGCATGGGATTGAAACGCTCAGAAACATTAGGGAATTTTTGGCTTTGAAGTTTGTTATCAAGCCAGATCCGAACACAGGGACAGTAATTCTTAAATGTATTGGTTCTGGCCTGAAGAACCTTTCTAGAAAGGTGTCATGAAGGGATAAAATGGTCAAACAGCAGCTAACATTCATCAACCTAGAAGAGAACGCCACTGCAACTCTGCTGTAATATATCATGCCATCTATATGCTATGGGAAGTTCCAGGGCATCATAAGTCATACTTAAATATGCTATCACGCAGTTGCTGTTCTATTAGCAATTGCCAATTTTGAGGATGTTATTTGTGCCTATTCGTTGTCTATTGGCACTTGAAATGCTCTATATTATGATCTCCTTTTTTTTTTCTTTCTATTTTTGGCAAAATCAATGTTGCAATACACCAACCTAGTTGTGTAATTATTTAGTTTGAGCTTGTTATAAAATATTATATTCTGCGGAGCACCGAGCATGTCACTTAAATGATATATTTGAATTACACATTTTAATGATTTTATATTGCTAGAAAAATTTGAAAGCCTTATCATAAAATGCATGAGCTATTAATATCAAACAAAATCTTTGGGGTGTTTGGTAAGGAGAAAAGAGGAAGCAATGGAAATGGGATGTGAATAAGAATGAAAAAAGAGGAGGGAATAAAAGTGTTATGTGAATGGAATAAAAGTGAGTAAAATGATCATTTTACCCTTACATTAAAAATAAAAATGAAATAAAAATGGATGAAAAATAAAAGTAAAAATATAATTTCATCACATTACAAAAAGTAATATTTATTTGGTAGGAAGAATATAGAAAATAGAACATTCCATCCCTTTTTCCTTTCTTATTTCACCCTACCAAACAATGCCTTAAAGTTGTGAGGTCTACAGCCTTGTAATGTGAGGTTGGCGTAGAGTACATTGGATACAAAGAACAGTCCATTATATGTTTGATTGTACCTTCAGATTGCTGAGACAGACCTTATTTTCTGTTTTTCGACTTCTCTTCAACTTGTTGGGTTAAGAAAGTACTCTTTTTCACATTAAAAAAAAAAGTACTGTTTTGTTAATTGAAAAGGTGTGTATGCACGCACAGTAATGTATATCAATATTTGAAACAAAACGAATATAAGTCGAGACCAAACTTAAAAAAAGGCTAGTCTGATTTCCTCTATGTAAAATGATAAGCTAGCTATAGCTTTTTGTTTCATGCTCAGACACATCATTTGTGGCTGACATTTTCAAACTACTTTGCACTGATAATTACCAATGGGGTTAGATTTCTTTTTCTTTCTTTGGAGAATGGGGTTAACAAAACAGTATGAGACAAACTAGAGAAAATTAACTGCCATCATCTCCCCAAGCCTCGTCTCTCAACTTTTGCCTGGTAACGATACGGTTCTTCCTAGCATCTTCCTGCTTCTTTAATTCTCGGGACCCAAAGGCTGTGGACGGCAATCTTAACCCCATTGCCTGAGAAATCAACCTCTGCGCTGCTTGAGGTGATGATTTTGGCCTTTGTTTGGGTGGTTCCAGGTCTGAATGAACAACGTAAAAGGACAAATATGTTGAGAAAATAAGCTTATTTGTTCTCTACAATAATTAACAAATACAATTAAACAATGATGGGAGTTGTTTTGAAAAATATATGATTATCTTGGGGGAACTGCCTTATTGTTAACGGAAACACTATTAGCCTGAAGAACGCCCAAAATACTTCGGTATAGAAAGAAATCCGCCACCGAGATTCTATAAGATGGTTTTACTTGGGTTCCCAGATTCTATAATTCGAAAGTACACAAATAGTAGAAAGATAAAGAAGTTGGTACCTCTTGCTTTAACTGAACTAAGAACTGCATCTTCCTCATCGAGGATCCTCACAGTGAATGGACAACGAATACTGTTTTGGACCTCAAGTGCTGCATTATAAATTTAAAATATTGAGATGAGATTTCTATAAAAAAAATATTGAGATGAGATTGTTTGGTAACGAAACTAACCACTGGAAATTTAAAAAATAGCACATTCCCCCAAAATGCAATGCACTACAGAGTATAGAATATAACCAAGATGAATGAAAACAGGGAAAGTATGAGTTAAAGGAAATCAGTTTTTGAAAAATCCTGAGCAAAATCATTATACTTAAGCCCCCTGAATTTGAGTAATATGTCAGACTATAACAAATTGCACAAGCCAAAGAACTGTGCATGAAAAGCAATTAGACTACTTCTTGTGGTATAGAATTGTAGCGCCCTCTTAATAGTTTTCACTTTTCAAGCAGTTGTGTGACCACTGCTTTATTACAGATTTTGCTCAGATAACTAGTTCTAGGAAAAGCTGCAAACTATCATCCTTAGGAGTTAGGACCAACAAAGAAACCTAGAAGAATTTGACCATCAGAAAAATAGAATTAAGTTAGAAAACTTTGCAAATACCAATTGAAGGTGTTCGGAATACTGCAAGAGCAACTGTATCATTGACCCAGCGAATCACAACTCCACGATCTTTGAAGTCCTCAAAAAGCTTCTCCAGATCTATTGTCCTTGTACTTGGCGGAAAGTCAGCCAGAACAAGAACATGGCGGGTCCCATAATTTGCTGAATCATAAAAAATACATATATATTAATCCAAGATGGTTTAAACAAAATGCCTTACACACAAAAAATAATTAGCATAATGGATGATTTATCTTTTGAAAGAAAATAAATGTACAAGAAGACTATAAAGAGCCAATGTACTATAAGGAACTATAACAAACTAGTAACATCATTAACCTTTTACATTAAGAATTTTATTTTTTTCCACACAAAAAACTACTGTTCTGTAGCACATAAGTCGGAAATAAGATATACAAAATGAAGACACAAGTAGCATTCACTGTATTATTAAAATGTCCATGGTGTCATGTACCCCAAAAAAAAAGTCCAGTGTCACTTACAGGTTTCTATATCCCTTTTATCTCTTTTATCTTCTAAACTATGGCAAGTCTCTTCACCCCCAGCATCAACTGAATTATCAAGTAACTGATCACTATAAAGATCTGGTTTTCCATAGGAGAATGTTCCTCTTCCTCGCCGCTTTGGAGCTTGTTTTTTAGCGTTTTCTAATTTAAGATTTGATACTCCAGACATACACTCTGTGGGCACTGAGGAAAGTAACTCATCAGGTGAACGATCAGCAATTGCTTCCCAATCTGTAATGTTTCACAAAAGCAATCACATTGCAAAGTTTGATATCTTTAACATAGAATAAGAGAAAATTGTATAATTCATTTTTCAAAGAGCATAAACATCTAGAATCAAAGTATACAATGAGTAACTCATCCCCTTCCTAAAATAGGGCAAAATGCAACTAAAGCAGCACTGGTGTTTGAAGTGGGAGTTTAAATTTCGTCAGAAATCATAAGAAATATAATAACTGAGAGGATTAAAATTATTTCTAAGGTCCTTCATTTTTTATTAATCAAGGGTTCCAAATTCAGTACTTTTTTTCCGGATGGATTCAAAAGAGATAAGTACTGTACTCTAAGCAATATTATAGGCTGAACATCGGAAGCATAGGTTCCAAGGCTTTCCTTAAAGTTGCTAGACAATTTATTGGCTTTAGCTCTAGGATAAATGCAAGAACAAGAAAAAAAAAATGAGATAAACCACAAATTAGAAATGCTGAATCTGGCAGCAGAAAGTACTAAAAGAATGGAGAGATTAGGGAACTTTGGAGACTCACCTAGACTTTCTACAGTCTTAAGAGGTTTTAATGAGTCACGTCATTAAAATAAAGCAGATATTGAAACATTTTACAGAAAAAAAGGTATTGCTTTCTCATTGTATAGTTTGCTCAGAAAATTGTTTGCTCAACAGTTATCAGGAACCCATGAAACTTTCTGGTTAGGGTGCATTCTAAGAATTTGACAGTAATGTAGAAGACTAATTTATTTGTTTAGAGAAACAAGCCAATACCAGAGGAATAAAACCAATTGATTTTAACAAACTTCAATGGCAAAAGCTAAATCGTGCAACACATAGATAACTATCTAATACAACATATTGTAAATTTACCATCCTCTGAAGAACCTTTGCCAGGGTTAGTCTCAGCAACCAACTCCGTAGGTTTTCCAAGGTGCCCTTCAGAAAGAAGCCAATTCGCATCACTAGGCATGTACAGTGGCAGTTGAAATAGATTTTGCAGGATTTTGTTTGGGAGGCTAAAAGCTAAAAGATTATAAATGTACCTTGATTTGAAGCCCCGCGTATCGAATCATTTGAACACGATGCAGCATTGGCTGGTGAAACTCTACTTTCCTTTGAGTGTTTCACAGTTCTCCCATTACTGCAGAAACGAAAATACCATGCGAATAAAAAAATGAGGAAGTATGCAGGCAAATTTTCTCGTCTTCAAAAAAGGAAGCTACTTGTATTTCCTCAAATAGAAGGACTCAATTAAGCCAACTATTTGCATCTGGTTCCATTTTACAAAAAATAAAATACCTCTATAACGTAAACTTTCTTTTCCCCATTCTTGATTCTTTTCCTTTTGGCCAATCCCTATTCTAGATTGAAATGCCCAAAAAACAAAGAAGAAAAAAAAATAAAATCAACTAAGAAAGTGAGAGAGATACGCGGAAGTGTGATTTGGGTCTGCTCTTTGCTTAATAACGGTAGCCCGAGACTGAAGCTCGTCGGCTTTGAGAGAGAAGCCTTTTGAGGAATAAAGTTTGGCCAAGTCGGTGAGAACATGCACCAATTGGAGCTCTGAAGCTGGTTCGGAAGAAGTTAGGGTTTCGAGATCGGAGAGCAGAGATTGGAGGAGAGAGATGGCGGCGTCGGTGTCCCCTACAGCCACGAGATCTTCCACAGTCTCACTCCAATTTTCATTGACTTTTTCTTTTTCCATAGTGGCGGTTGCTCCCACGTCGATCGGAATTTTCTTTCTTCTTCTTCTTCGTGCAACTTCAATAATCCACACTCCTACTCTTTTTTTATCACTGTTTCCGGACCGGCCGGTCGGACCGGAAAATCGGTAAATCGGCTACCAGTCCGGTCCAGAATAACCAAAAAACCGGTCAGATATAAAATCGGTCAAGAACCGTCTAAACCGGTCAGAACCGATAGTTTAGACGGTTTGACCGGTTTTTTCTTTTTTTTAAAAAAAATTTGTTTTTGTTTATGATTTAGTATTTATTGAGAATTTATTGTTCTATTTCAATATTTATTGTTTGGTTTGTGATAAGACTTGAGACTTAAATATGTTGATCCTTGAACTTATTTGAATAGTTTAATATGATATTGTGGTAATTTGAAACTTGTTCTATTTCTTATCATGTTTAGATCGAGATGGAAACATATAATTATGAAGTATATAATTTTTTATGATATATTTTAGTATATTTAATTAACCATATATATTTTAAATGCCACCGATTCGACTACGATTGGACCATTGAATCATGAACCAGTGCCTCGATTGGTTCAATGACCAGTCCAATTTTAAAAACATTGTTTTTTTTTTGGGTAAATGCCTAATCTTTTCTTCTTGGCAAAAGGTATTTCCTACTCAGGTTAGGGGATCATGGTTAATTTTGTCTGTTTTTTATCATTGCCAATTGTACTTTAACATTTTATTTTTTTATTAATGTTATTCTTTTTATTATGTCATTAAATAATTATTGATTTTTGTTGACGTAGTATTACACATGATAAAATGAGTTGACAATGCAAAAGTTAGAATTGAAATTATATGAAAATCGAAACTAATATTTAGTTAGCTTAGAATTAGATTTGGAATTAAAATTACATAAAAATTGAAAAATTCTAATGTTTGGACATTTGGTTGGTTTTGGAATTAGAATTGCACGCTTTCCTATAAAATTTCAATGGTTGGTTCATAGCTTAAAATTGTAATTTTTGGAATTGGCTTTAAAATTAAATTTAACGAGGGGCTTTTGTCTTTTAGAATTGAATTTTATGTATTTTTCATGAAAGTATGGTGGACTTTATGGAATTGAGATGAAAAGACCATTTTGCCCTTGTTTGTTCTGCACCTCTCTCTTGTCTATCTTATTTGGATATATATTTTTAATATTTAATACTCTTCATTAAATATTAATTTTTTTGAAAAAAAAATCATTTTTTTCAACGAAAGACATATAAAAAATTCAGGGGCATTTTTCTTTTTTACCTCACTTTTAATTTCAAACTTTGAATTCAATTTTCACGTACCAAACATACTTTACAATTTCAAAAAATTAATTCAATTATCAATTCTCACCAATTTCAATTCTCATCAATTTCTTCAATTCTCACCAATTTCAAGCCCAAACAAAAGTTGAACCAAACATAGAGAGTAAAATGGCACAATGCTTCAACTTGTTTGTAAAGAGAAAGTTTAGGATTCAAAACGTCACAGTATTGTGTAGTTTTTTTTTTTTTGCCTGAAAAATATTGTGTAGGTTAGGATAGAGAAAAATTTGAGTTGAAGAATATTTTTGTACAATTAACTTGTTTTGTCACGTGTGATGTCACATCAATAAAAATCGTTAATTATTTAACAGAAGTGTTAATAAAAAAGGATAACATTGATAAAAAAAAATAAAACGTTAGAAGTATAATTAACGGTTAAAAAAACACTAAGAACAAAGTTAACAATAACACCAAACATTAAGAAAAAGAAACACCATTTTACATTTTTTTTTCTTTATTGTCACCTTTGACAATTGAAGTCTTGAATTTCTCTCCCTCTTATTTTTTATTCCGTATAATATAATATTTATCTCGGTTCCTTTTTTAAAATTAATTTTATATAATTCAATGGGTGTGATTGAGTGGAAGGAACTCATTCATTCTTAATCAAGTGTGAGGGGTTCAATCACTGTCTTGGGTATGGAGCGGCTTTAAATCCTTGGGTCAGTTGTCCTACCATTCGAAGTGCCTACAATTCAACGAGGAGATTAGTCACTGTGCTCGACGGTGAATATCTTGGTCTAGACAAAAAAAATTAATTTTATATTAATTATTTATCTTTGTAATTTTTTTTCTCTTTATCATTTATTTTAAATTAGTTTTTTAATACAAAAATTTATATTTTTTCATTAGATTAGATGATGATGTAACATGTTAAAATTTGATTGACAATGGTCTTGGTCCAAATAGTAAAGAGTTTGGTATCGTTTAAACATAGTTTCGATTCGAGATCTTGTAAATGTAACAATTCCCACTAAGAGACTCCCCCACAGAGCTAAGTGCCCGATATAGATAGAGTTTAAATTAATCAGGACAATACCTCAAAATCGGACTCACAATTAAAAAAAATGCTAAAACTTAAAAAAAAATTATTAACCTTGTTTGACCTTAAAATTTGTATTCCCAACTCTAAGAGTAATTGGCTTTCTCCTTCTCCGCTTTGCATTCTCCGACTGCTACGCAGCCCTGGTGTTGGTGCTTTCAAAATTGGGTAGCTAAATTTTTTTAAGAAAATTTGAAGCTTAATTTTTAGAACAAAATCAACTTCTTTGGCTTTTGCCTATTTGATTTCACTTCAGCCACAGGGGTTCATTCATTGCTGTTAAAATAAACTTATTTCAAGGCCGAGTCATTCTCCCGAATCCTCGTGCGGCTTACTACATAATTAGTAGGGTTTTATTAATTAGTATTCTTAGGATATTAATTTAAAATATTTTTTAACTAAATGAAAAAAATTATAAAATAATTATTTTATCAACTTCAAAAAACAAATGTTCTAAAAAAAACTTTAAAAAAATAAATGATTTCTCTATAAAAAAAATCTTAAAAAGTGGTTAAGTAATTGTAAGATAAATCCTAATTATCAATTATTGTGTCCAATCTCTCCATGTGCGCGTATGATCATTTTCGCCATCACTCACTGTTTTCGTTCTTTCACAATCAATTTAATTATGATCATAATTTCTACAAACAGTGTCATCACCACCACTTTTCTTCATTGGATATGGATTTCGATTGTTGTTATTTTCTCTGTAAATATCATCATCATATTTTTCAATTTTTCTTCATTGCTTGAACGAAATATATGTCATAATAATTCATAATATTATATAATCTACAATCATCCATCATTACCATTTTGACCACCGGTTGGTTCCAAAATATTCCACATATCTATACGGACCAAGAATCATTCCAATGATCTTCTAATAAATTATATATAACACGTGCGCATCAACTTTATTTTTACTAAATGATTATATGCTTATACTAATCTCTCGGATAAATTAATAATTAGTTTTCAAATATACATATATATATATATATATATATAATGAATTTGTACAGTACTATCAGTCGATCTATCATAAAACTAAAAAATTATAACTACATAAACTTATTTATCTCACCTGCATATACAGCTCATTATGAATGATATAAGTTCAATTAATTGAGAACGTAACTAAATTTAATTGGTCAGTGAATGTAAGTCCATATATATATATTTACAAATTTGCTTAACGGTGACTAATGGTGGATGTATGTATATTATATTATTGCTTTTTTGCATCAAAATGGAGACCAAAGAGCTATATGAAGCCTATATCTGCTTGTCATCAGTTCCACATTTCTTATATTTTGTCTGCTTTCTTCTTTACCGCCACTGCATTGCGGACAGAGAAGTCAAGATTCTTTCTTAACATTGAGTTCGAATTTTATTTTTTAAAAAAACGCCTTTTTTTTGTTCTGAAAGTCCCTACATTAAAAATCGACACTGTTCTGTAGAAACCTAACTTCACTATTGATTTGGAGATATATCTCTATTCATTAATGGAGCTTCCAGTGTAATTAAATTGTAACCTCACCATCATGATCCACTATATATACAGTAGAAGGGGTGAGATATCTATATATATACATATATAACTTTTGCATGCACATGCAGTACTAATATAGGGGCATCAAACGTCAGTACAGTACTCATATAGTCATATATATACCTACATATATAATACACCTTAGAGATTTCTACAAACTTTACCACCTCCCAAATATATGGATAGATATATATAATACATTCAAATTAAATGGCAATGCAGTGCTAAAACAAACTATATATATTAGGCAGTAATAATTAATGTACTTAACAAAGTAATAACGCTGATTTTGCATACCCAAATTAACAACGTAACTGCTACTATATATATATATATATATATATATGTATATGATTCATATCCAATTGAAATCATTCAAATACCATACAATGTATACCCCTCCCAATTTTAGAAAATCCTAAGATCTAGCTACCTTATAAGCAATAAAACTGAACAATCTGAAAGTCTGATTCTGATCTATATATATATATATATATAATTGAAGGCCTATATATATATGATCTCTTCATTTCCACTAATTATGAAGCTTCCCCTCCGATCCCCCGGCCCTTCACCTGCTGCAAACATGCATGGCAAGAAGCCAAGAACATATATATAATGTTGAGTATACCCAAAAGAGGAGGATGCATATATATGAAATGTCGTTTTCTTTTTTGGTAGCAAGCTATAGGCTATAGCTAATAGCTAAGTTAGTGAAAATGGATCCCACTCCTCTCTTTATCAGGTGACGAAATCGGGGAGCAATTGAGTGGAGAAGGTCTTTGTGTTGTGAATATCAAGATTTGCATAAGCGGTGGAGGCAGAAGGAGGAGGATTCGGAGTGGTGATGCCACACAAGTCAGATGTGTTGGTAGCCAAATGAGAGAGAAAGCCAAGGTTGTGGTTGTTGTCGGTTGTACTGTGTGGGAGTCCCAAAGTGAGAGACACACCATTCCCATGAAACCTCGGAGCTAAGTGCTGCTGCTCCGAAACATTATTGTTGTTGTTCACATTAAATCTTCCAATGTCTTGCATGCAGAATCCTATTCCTATTCCTATTCCTATTCCTGCTCCTGCTCCTGCATAACCACCACTTAAACACCCATCTTTCATATTAGGATTATTGGGGGGCTTCATTTCCATAATATTATTATTATTATTATTGTCCATTAGTACTGAAACTGATGATGATGAGATGACGTCTGATAGGGAAGAAGAGGCTTGGTTGATGTTGAATGTGTGGTCTGATTTCATCTGAATCTGATCATCAAATGATCTCATCATCATATTGCTATTATTATCATTACCGTCCATGCCCACCACCTTCACCTTGCTTCTTTCGTCTTTTGATTTTGATGTGGTGTTCTTGTCCTTGGAATTACCTACATTCATATTATTACTCTTCTGCTCTTCCTCATCTTGCTGCTCCTTCGTTTCTTCCAAGTACATTTCTTCTACCATTGGTTTCCACAGCCGAACTCGAGCATTTATAAACCAGTTAGACACCTGCTTAATTATTTTCAAAACATACATTATTTATATATTTAATTGCAATTAATCATTACTAAACATATACAAATTAATTATAATTACACCTACATTTCTTTTATTCACCAAATATATCTGAAATGCCATCTGTCTTTGTACTTTAGTACTCATCATTTAAAAGATAAACTAGTTGTATAAAAATATTAAATGTGTATTTCTGTATGACAATTTTCTCTGTTATCATGAGACTTGAATTTTACATTGAAAACATATGGGATTATCAATTATGATGATGTAATGCATATGGATATAGATTGATTTAATGAATTTGATATTAGTAGAATATAATGATATATACCTGGCTCCGAGTAAGTCCAGTTTGTTTTGCGAGCATAACTTTATCGGAGTCCTTAGGATAACTGCATATATAACATAAAAAAGAGTTAGGTAGGTTGATTAGTTAAATTAAGTGGGGAATTAATTAAAAAGAAGAAGAAAAGAAAAGTTAATTACGGGTGGAGGAAATGCTCAAAAAGCCAAGCACGAAGAATGGAGACAGCTCGTTCAGGCAAGCCTCTCTGAGGCCTCCAAGCATTGTGCTGCATCATCCCCAATTGTTGCAGAGCACGCTGTTGGCGGAGATGATGATCCACGTAACGCAGTCTAGAACCTTCCATCTTACCTCCTAAGCATTCCTCCTCACCAAGCCTCTTCCTCGTCGCCTTTATTTGCCACGATATTGCGTCTTTCAGGCATCGGAATTGCTTCGATATCGTCCTTAGGGCAAGCCATGTGTATGATTTTGCAGCGCCGTATCCCGCTGCTTCCTCAAATGAACTCATCACTATCTGCATTTGCTCCCGATATTGCCTGTACCGTTGCTCCACCTGAACAACATATATATATTCATTTAATTAATTATTAAAATTTTTAAATTCAACTGTTTAATTAATTATATATCATCATATATGTACCCTCCGATCCCGCCCATTATTATATATATATATATATGTTAATGCTTCAAATTCATCTTAAATATCATCAGCAAATTAAGTGTGACCCAACTATGGGCCCAAACCCAAATTATTCCCCGGCAATTACCAAACATGTTATCTTATCAATGTCCTTTATATATATATATATATATATATATATATATATATATATATATATATATATATTTATTCTAGTAATTAAAAAGAAAAGAAAAGGTAAAGAATAATGAATTTGGTGTGCGTCCGTGTGTTATCCATTATTAAATATATTATATTTGTTTTTGATGAAACCAAATTAGAAGGCAGTGAGATTGATGGAGAGACAAATTGTTGATGTAAAATTGACAGGCCCTTGTTGCAGTTTGTGTCCCTAGCTACCCATATTCTTTGTATCTTCAGTCCCTCTCACTATATATATATAGCTCAATCATGCATATATATCCATATCTATATATAATATTTAAAAAACTTTTGCAGTTACTGAGTTCACGACGAAACAATAGTGTTGAATTATCCAAATATTTGAGATTTTGTTTGTGGTGTGTGATGGACAAAATTTGTATTTGTTAATTAAGTAAAGAGAAATGAATTAAGGCAGTGGATGCATGGATGATGAGTGAGAGTGGTATACCTGATCGAGCATAGTAAGAAGCTTGGATTTCTTCATGTGAAGGTCTTGTCTTTGGGCGGTGGTGAGGTCAGATGAAGAAGCGTCAATAGCATCACATTGTGATTGATGTGAAGTAGTATTGGGTTTGATGATCTTGATCTTGTCTTTGTACTTACTAGACTCCATCTCATCAATTATGATCCCCTTACCCACATTCACTACTTCATCTAGCACCTCCTGCGCTGCCTTCACATACTTGGACCCCAATATAACACTCCAATTGATTGTATTCCCGCCGTCGAAGTCGCCGGAAAGCGATCTGTTGTAATGATTAGGAGAGAGGGTGAGGGACAAGCCCTGCTGCTGCGGCTGGGCGGGTGAAGAATTATTGGAAGGCCAGAAATGATGAGGGAGGAGGTGGTGGTTGGGAGGAGGCGCGTGGGAGAGAGTGGGGAGGTCGAGGACGTTGGAAGTGTGAGGGTAGGGTACGTAGGTGGGGTTCATTAGGTAAAGTGTCTGTAAATTACCTTCTGCGCACGATTGCATCTCTGAACTTCCTCCTTCGTAGTACGTCGTCGATGAACCCATTTCTTTCTTCTAATTTCCAACCTCAATTTTCCTGATAAACGTAACCAAACCCTAATTAATTACTTATTTTCTATATATTCCCAAATACAGCTCACTCCTTTCTTCTGGATGGCCGAATAGAAAACCAATTATATGAAAACTAGAGACCTCATCAGTCATCAGTAGGAAAGAACAATTAAATAAATAAACTATATCCAAGAAATTAATTAAAAGAACACCGAAGGATTCATATATATATCATGAGAAGATGAAATAATAAGGAAATCATATATAATTAAGGGGGGAGATGGAGATGGAGTTGAGGTGAGAGTGTCCGTACCATTGGATCGGAAGAATTAAGCAGAGAGAGAGAGGGGGGGGGGGGGGGGGGGGAAGAAGGAAGGTGTGAAGGAGTTGTCCAAACTCAAAGGCACTCCTTTTGCTTTCAGATTGATTGATTGGAATTGGAATTGGAATTAGATTGAAGGGCTGTTTTTGCATACTACTAGCTACTTCCCTTCCTCTTTCGCTCCCTTTTACTTTTCTCTCACCCTCATCCAACTACAATTTCTTCATTATATCTCAATAATATAATTTCCTTAATATATATATATATATACTCTAAGGGTTTATTTGGTATATATCTTCTCACTTCTATATAATATATATGCATGCCCCTCCACATTTAATTTATTTATTTAATATATATCTCTCCCTTTACTTTTTTTTTGCTATATATCTCACTTGTTTAAACTACCCTATTATAACCTTACATCCATACTTAATAATATCACACACACACACACACACATATATATATATATATATAACTAAATACATTTCAATTCCCAACTTGTATTTAAATATATATATTTATGTATCTTAGTTATACCTTAACAACATATTTAATTATTAAGGTACTATGATATATAAAATATCAGCGATTCAAATACCTTTCTGAAATGAATAAAACATTAAGATATTATTAGAAACAAAAAGTGTGGTCCGTGTAATATATACTAGTTTGATATAAATAAATATATATAATAATAGACAGGTGGCTGGCAAGTAATTTTCGTTGGTGTTGTGTGTTGTACACTCTTAATTAGGCTTAGATGCATCTTATCTTCCCACTATTTAGTATTTAGTGTTGGGTATGGGTGGGGATACAAATTAACAGCACCCTTAATAAACACCTAAAATTAAATCAGGCGCTGCACTGCAACTTAATTTGTAACTTTTTTTTTTGGATAAGCTTAATGTGTAACTATACATGCATAAACATTAAAGAATGAATTAAATTAAAACAAAGAAATCCAATTATAAGGTGATGGGTTGAAACTAGAGAAGAAAAACCAGCAAAAGAGGAGGGAAATGGAAAATTAACTAGTAGTGTGGGGTAGGACATGGAAGACTTGAGAAAAGCAAGATAAGGAAGTTGGGTCCTCCTCTTTAATTTATTCAAAATCTTCCCCTCTAATCCCACCTTACTTGTACCTTTCATTTTTTTTTTAATTTCGCCTACTACATATATACTTTTCTCATTTCCCCATCTCCCCTTTTCAATTTCCATTTTTCTTCATCATATATATAAAGCAATCGACTCCCAAGGATTTTATCCTACATCCTAAACTAAACCCTATATCTTATATCCTAAAACATCTAAATTATAAGAATTATACATAAAAGTATCGTATTAATTACTTTCTCGTGTCTCACTCTGATTCATTACAATTAATAGATTGTGGCTTGTACGTATACAACCACTATTAATGACGCTCATGTTATGCACTGTATATATATATATTCAGACACCGCTAAGGCACTAATTAAACATGTGCCACACAAATTATATATACAAAATAATATCGCAAAAACATATGAACTACAAAATTGTCCCCACAAAATGTCTCTGTCACTCATGAATAGTTACACCCACCAATGAATTCTTATCCTTCCTTAGACAAAATAATAATGACAATAAATCAATAATATTATAAATAATTTATTTATGGTATCATTTTTAATTGCGTACAATAATTAAATGCATTTTTTATGACATAATTGTTTGGTTTTTCACATAAATCTTGCTACCAAAGACAATCATATTAGAAATACTGTCAAAAATATGATCGGGTACCTCTTCCAAATAAAAATTCAAATTCATTATATTATAAAAAATTAGTTTCATTCAATAGACATATGAAATTTAACTATATATTAATTTATAGATTTCTTTAAATTAACTGCACCATGAAGATAGCTAGCATTATTTTAATCAGTTATTAATTAAGCACCCTAATCATGGCTCAGTGGAATATCTGACTCTTGGCTAGCTTCCACATCACTAACCATCGATGCTACTTAACTTATTATTATTTGCGTAAAAACTTTATTTTCCTTTTTAATGCCTTTTCACTGGAAAATGACATCTGGATAATCAGTACTTAAATAATTGAACTCCTATTACTTTAATCAATCTCTCACTAGCTCATTATATATATCTCATACTTCACCCCAAAAAGAAAATATATCTCATATATGTGCTCGTGTGAGAGCTAGTTGTATTTAAATTAAAGCAGAAAATTCAAGTAAATAAGATTTAGGATTCCGCTACTGGTTAACCTTTTTTTTTTTATGGACGAGTTTTTGCCTTTTTGGATATTAAAAATTATGTTTTTTTATACTTTTCATTAATTTTAAATGATTAAATATTCTCTTAATGATTAGAAGAAATTTAAAAATTTTAACTAGCTTCGTGGTGAAACAAATTTGGTCTCACCTCAATATATTAAATCTGCTAAAACTTGTCATGTCTAGCCCTACCTATTAGATAATGCAACCTACATTAAGAGAACCCCCCCTACTTCCTTCTTTCCAATTTGTTCTTATGTTCTATGTTATCATCCTTCATTATATATATATATTACTATAAAGCAAGAACTAGCTAGAATTCAGTACTGCAAATGATTTTAACTTTTCATTTTCAACCTTCTCGATCATTATCCCTCTCGTAGCACAGTAAGCTACTTTTAGAATAATGGAATCAATTAAATTATTTCCGAAACACGAACAATGTCATATTGTCATTATTAAAAGGATAATGATTTAGAAAATAATATGTAAGGTGATAATGACTTGATTAATTAATTAGCTGCAATATATAGGTTGACAGGTGTGATTTCACTTTAGAACTAACAAAATGGTTAGCATGGGTTTTAACAGCAAATATCTAATCAGGAAGCTAATAATTATGATTAATAAAAGGAATCAGTATTAGTCATCATTAAAAAGTGAATCGATGAAACGAACGACTTAGAGGAGGTATCTGCACCAAGCTAAGCATAATTTTATCTTACAACCTTTAATGTTGGATGCCCATGATGGGCACAAGGTACCTTTGTCATTTTCTCATCCTTAAATATATGATTTATATATCTATCGCTCTCATCAATCACTCTATTTTATTTTTAATTTCACTTTAATTCCATTTCCACACTATTATTTCAGACTTTATTAACGTCATTCACTACCTCGCTGTGATTCATAACAAAGATTATGTATAATTATATCTGTTGAATTATTAATTGAGTATATAATTTTAATATATTTAAAATTTTAAATATAACACTTTAATTACCCTGATTATTAAATTATTATTACAAATAAATGAAAATTGACATTTCAAAAATAAAGAACTTAAGAGAGAAATTAAATGTTTGAGTAAAAAATATGCCTTTATCTTTTTTAATAGCATAATATAAAAGTTATACTCAAAATTTGATCCATTGCTGAAAAATACACTTTTTCACAATCTTCACACTTTAAAGAATTAGTTGTTTTGTTAGTTTCATTTCACCTTGAATGTGCCGATCATATGCCACTTCAGGTTGCCCCGTAACACAATGAAAGGCTCTAAAGTAATAAATGCACGAGGCAGCGTTTGAGACGTCGTTCAGGCTGACAAAAATAGCTATTTTGTAGACGTCAAATTTGAGAAACTTGTTTTTTTTCCCCTGACTAATACATTTAGAGCACTATTTAAAATTAATTTCACCTTATTGGTGAATAGATTATTTAATTATGATATAAATATTATGAAAAGTATTTTTTTAAAAAAAATTGTGAATGTTCTCAAACTTGGTCAACCAACCACATGATTTGTTGATACACATCATTTGTGGTTCTTAATTGCGGGTCCTCATTTTAATTTTTAAAATTTTTTATTAGTTAAGCCACACTGATCACGAGCCCATGCAATTATAATAGGATCGGTTATATAATTTTCACATCGTAAGTTCGGTGAGCTTTCTTTATATAGTAGCTTAATTAATCCTAACTAATTAAACTTAGATATATATAAAAACTAGAAGAGAATATTACTGTATGTACAAGTGATGATATATATATATATATAAGAAGTTAAAGTTTGACATTTATATATATGATATATTTGGATGGGCTGGTGTGTGCAGTGAATTATGCAATAAAAATTACGGGAGTATTGAATTTTTTTAGTATATATTTTCATTTATTAATATAATTTGTTAATATTAAATTTTTATTAAGATTTGTATAGTAGCAAAACATCTGTGGGAATTATAATTAAATGTCAAAATTGGTAATGTATGAAGAACGTTTTGCACGAGGCGACGGCATCACCGAATGAATTAAATATGTGTTCCATTTAATATGGGTCCTAACTCGTACGTACGTCCTCCAATGGCATTAATAATCGAGGGTAAGCTTCTCTTTTAATTTGTATTGTGCCATTGAATCTAATGAAACCACCAGAAATTAACAGAAACGGCCATGCAATATGCATGACGTTGCTTGCAGGGGCAGAAGACTAGAAGAGTACTAGACTATATATATATATATATATAAGAGAGACGTTAGAATATTGAACTCAGAAGCTAAGCAATCCCATTCCATTAGCTCCCACAATATTGGTATAGTAGAATTAGATATGTAGTTGTTGGCTTGGGTCATTCAATTCAATAGGTACGTAGCTACAATTCATTCATTCTGCCTACATCACTTTCATAATCCATCCCCTCCCCTCTAAACACGCAACCCTTGCCCCAAAAAAAAACACCTCTACGGTTAATTTTGGTCATAAATAAATCTTACCAGAAAAAATTAATTAATATATATATATATATGCTCTAACACCAAACACACACTACGTACACTTGTGACACATGAACCTAGTAAGGAAGCTAGCATCAAATTCCTTTTGCCTAGCTAATTAGGGTAGCTAGTCTAATGAGCTAGTGAGGGGGCATAAATATGGAGCATGTGTAGTGTGTATAAAGGTAGCACATGGTGGAGGCCTTAGCTTAGCTTGGTACTTAATATATACACTAATAGTATGGATCAGGATTCACGCACACGCACTCACGCCCAAGCAACGCGGCTGCGGTCGTATACTAGCCACTGTGGGATCCCACCCAAATTATTCACTTCCCAATAATGCACACCAAAAAGTCTCTCTTAAGCATGGTATCAAACAGTCTTCATCAATAATGCCAACCACCTTCACTTCTTATCTATATATAATATTCTCATCATTCTCATCACAAACAATATTAATTAAAAGAGCCTAACCTGACACATACTAGTACACTACCATACCTTTCTCATTCTATTCTATGTACGTACATGTAATCAACCGCACACACTCCATTGGATAAAAAGGGTGAACAAAGTGCAGGAATGTATTATATATATATGTGCCCAAGTACTGAATGAATATTAATGAAAGTGAGAGTGAGGGAGGATCAGCTAAAACAGTACAAAGTCATTCCTTCTTTCACCTTTTTCCTACTCTCACTCTCAATATCCATATCCATTTTCCGTCCTAATTGGATGCATCCATTTAAAGTCAAATGGTCCTTTCACCAAGTGTTTGTTATGATTGAGTCTAAAGTTGGAAAAGCCAAACTATACACTGTACAATTATTAATAACTTGACGTTGAAATATTTATATATTGTGGGTGATCCTAACTCCCACTCGTCCCACTCTCTTGTTTTTTAGTTTCCTCATCAATACTCTTTTCTCTTTCCTTTCCACCACATTCGCCAATGCCATCTTCAATTTAAATTTGACCCCATTGACATGTTCGAACATATCGCGCATTCAAAGGTTTACTTTGGTTTGATTTTGCCTTAATTTTGAATTGAACTAAAGTAATGGATTTTCAACTTGTCCATTTTGTTTTCAATCAATTTGGTTCGAATTTGAACACCTCTACTAACTGCCTAAAAAAGATAATTGTATTTGTTTTTAAATAAAAAAAATTGTTTAATTTGTATATATAAATATTTCTCTTTTTGATTTTTTATAAATATCTTTCTATTGGAGACAACATGTTCGAGCTAGCTAAGATCTTATAACAGGATAGAGAACCCAACAGAGATTTTTTCATACACAAGACTCAAACCCAAGACCTTGCTTAAAGAAAATAGATATCTACCACTCCAACCAACCACATATTGGTGTATATATATATATATATATATATTTCCCTGCGATCTACATCTTATATAGTATATTTTGTCTATTTAAGGATTTTCCTATTAAAAGGGATTTCAATTAATTTGTTACTTGCAGGTCATTTCCAGTCAATCGAACGCGGAAGACAAATTTGGTAATAAATTGATCGCGCGCATCATCAGTTCATATGAATTCATGACAAAAAAATTGAAAATTGTAATGCTCTAATCAATATATAAAATATGATGCATATGGCTTAACTTTTGATCAGTAAATTATGGTAAGCACGCGTACTCACCGGGTCAAAGTGATATTAGCTAGGAAAGATTTTATCATAGAAACATCGATTTTTATATATATATATATATATATATATAATTACTTTGAAATAAAATTTGTGTCCATGATAAATAACTATGTAATACATTTAGAAATTTTAACTAATAATTAATTTCTTAGAAAAAAAAGATTCAAACAAATTATGCTGTAGCAGTCATGATTCCATTCTCAGTCTCTTTATATATATACGTCTAATAGGGATGCATGCATTGCTCCCCAACGCCCAACCCTGACATTTTCAAAAGAACAGTTTAGAAGTCGGAGAATTCATTAGTTTTGAAAACAAGAATTTTAGATGTGACATATATCCATTGATAATATGCAATATATATGCAACATATTGGCACCTTCAAGGCCAATCCCATCACATAAATTAAATAAAATGAACCTGTCTATTTTGCACCCGATGCCTCGTGACGAGGAGAAACCAAAATATATGGATATGGCAGCAATCAGGAATATATATCTTGGTTGATATAGTTGATAACTACGTACTTTCATGAACAAAAATTAAGGAAACTTTGAAATCATATTAACCAAATATCACTTCAATGTACGCATATATAAACATTTTGTCACCTTTTTGCACCCTTGATGAAGAGTACTGCACAATAACAAAAAAATTGATAGATCAATGAAATAAGCACTTTTTCTTATCTACAAACCTTGTTATATGTTATAACTGATGAAATGCTTATGTCAATTACGTAGATATTTCTTTGTTTATCATTAATTAAAATATTAAATGTGTCAATAATCAAAACGTTGATCTAAAGATTATAAGTGAGGAAGGCGATACAGACGCAAAACGCACGCAGCTTCACATAATAGAAAAGAGCGGTTTAGATTACGCCACGCCTCTAAACGCACTAATTAAAAGATATTAAAGGGAAGCGGGACCCACATTATTCCCACGCGCCAGCTATGGTTGAGCTCCCTTCGCCGCGACTTTTCAAAAGCTGTTGGACTTTACACAAAGGGGGAGGGTCCCACACGAACACGTGTCATGCGAGTGGGTCCCATGACGGACAGGAACACGCGTCAAGTTGCGAGCATGTTGGCGTAAGTGCGGACCCACCGTAAGATTCGTGGTACAGTGTGTGGGTCCCAAGAGGGGCAATCAAACGGAGCTTTTTGGCTGCATAGGCATATAGCGTGTGAATCCACGAACCCAATGGGAATGGGATGGGACGGGACCATGGCGTTGATAGGTCAATGGTGCACCCAATACAAAATTACAAAAATTCAATTATTTTTATCATTATTTTTTCTGTTTATGTTTTTTTCCTGGTTTTGGATCCCATCCTTGTCCACCTGCTATTGGATGACGTGTCACCATGAAGGGACACTAAAGCTGGGACCTATCTTCCTCGTATTAAAGCACTGACACCTTAGTTTTATCCATCCTTCTCAGAAAATGATCCATGGTTCTTACAAAACCCGACCCTAGCTAGCTAACAAATTAAACTAAAGGGGCTAAGCAGCAATTACGTAATAATTTTGTGAGTATGGGACAGTATTAATAATTATAAAGTTCCCACTTGGTTTAAGATGTGACAGAATTTTGTCGTTTTCAGACGGATCAATATATCCCATTAGCATTGTTTAATGGCTTTTGTGGCCTTTATACGTAACAAAAGAGAGAAAGCAAGTGTGTGGGGATTTATTAAAGCATATCATACCTTATAGCCTTATACTCATTCCTCTAATGGAAAAAGTAGAAAACGATGGGAACAAAAGTTGATTTTCAATGGTTAAAGAGAGAGAGAAAATTAAAGCACTTTATTTAATTTCCAACCATATGCTGTCATTGTAATTTGGAAAATGGCCAATGAATTACATGTTTAAATTGAATTTTAGGTTACCTGATCCTGATATATATGTAGGCAGGTATGGAAATCTATCCCCGTTGAAATTTTGGACAATAAGAGATAAACATCTGAAGATATTTTAGCTAGCTAGGGTCGTCATTGTTGGAAAATTTTCCAACTAGCTAGTAACAATCACTTTATTACGCAAATAGTGATGATTTAATTAAGCATAGCAGCTAGCCTAGCTATATATACTAGAATCGCCTTGTGTATTTCTAATTAGCTATATAATTAACTTCCTTTGTTGAATTATTGACTATTCTAACAAGATTAATCACGAGTTTGACTTTATTATTACTTGTCAAATATTTGAAGAAAACTTGTTGGGTAAAATTAAATAAAAAAACCACAAATTAATTACATGCATGCATGGCACATGTTAATTTATTTATGTATATATACCTGAGTTTGCATTTGACGGTGAGAGAATGAGAGTACCAATCTTTAGCTACAAGGTTAATGATGCATAATTACGAATGAAGTGTTCATGTGCGTGTGTTGTTGATGAGCAACGTGAGTGGGACCTTATATACACTCTAAAACTTAAAAGGATGAAAACCCAAATTAAATGAAGGAAATTCTGTCGTTCAAACTTAAAGATATCATCAATACTCAACATTCACAAATTCTACCAAACGAGTTTCTCGATCGTGTATGGTCATGTCATATATAATGTGCTTGTCCACTACAAAGCAAGCAATGCACCTGCATCTTCTGTTGCAATTATACATATATATACACACATACATATCAGTAGATGAGCCTTGGATCGGAGTAGATATAGCCACATATAACAGTTAAATTAATAGCCCCTCATCAATTATATATATATATATATATGTATGTGTGTGTGTGTGTGTGTGTGTGTGTGTGTTATTTCGGAAATACAATGATTGGTGACTCGGGCCTAGCCGTCTAAGCCCCTCTTACCTTATCCTTGATACGGATACCTTATAATCAACTCTCCCACCTTCAAGGGGAGACCTTAATCTCTTCAATCCATTCTCTTCTCATATCCCAATTGAACACACCTTTGTTAACATTGCTTATCCCCTCATTCCCTTGTTCTCTTCAATTTCTAGATGTTAGCTAAACTTTAATCTCACTTCATTCTTCAACCTTCATATGGGGAAGTTTTGACCTTATTTTTTGCTACTCACCAGTTTCAAAAATATCAATTTATGTATATTAATTTCCAATTAATTAACCCTGATGCGTGAATATTTGAGTTATTGGCAGAATAAATTTTTTTTATGAAAAACACAAGAAAATATTTATGGTTTGGAGTGTGGAGAGAAGCAAGAAATGGAGTGATAGGGTTGGAAGGCTTAAAGGCTAGTTCCGGACGAACAGGCGCTTTCTTAGCCTTTTGTTTTCCAAAATCATACCAAATGCTGTCTGACAAGGAAAAATAATTAAATTGATGGATGCATGGTATATATATATATATAGATTATAGAGAGAGGTGGTTCTTCAAGTGTGTGTGTCGGTTTATTTGTAGTGTAGTAGAGTAGCTAGCTAGAGCCTAGAGATAGATCTATAAATAAGTCATCAACAATAATGAATGTGTTGGTGCATGAACCTCTAAACACTATAGTATAGTCTATGTGATTATTATCCCAATTAACCACTGCAAAAACGCCCATACCTTTTGCTTTTTCACTGAAAACAACTCTATTCCCTTCTTCTTTAACTTTAAATCTTATTTAATCGCAACCACCCTCCATGCTTCAGTGTGTCACTGTCACCTTACTCAAACTCTTATTATGGGATTTACCATTTAAATGGGATCTATCTTTCGTAATTGGTAGGAGTCTCATTCATATAACTCAAACCAAATTAAATCAATTTGTATTTTTGTGAATTGGTTTGAGTCAAGATCTTTTAAAAATAAAAAACATATTTGTATAAATTAATTAATGTCAAAATCACTTTATGATCTCATATATATATATATATATATATGAAATTGAAACGGATTTAATTATCCTTCTTAATCTTGAACCATTCATGAATGCCTAGGGTTGAAAAAAATGAATCCAAACGATATGCAGATTGAATTGAATAATATAATTTAGCAAGTTATTATCAGTAGTGACTTCTAAATAATTAGTATAAATTGAAAAATTTTAATTTAGCAGTAATATAGAAGGATATATCAAATCAACTGGGGAAGAGATTATATATCTATATATATATATATATATATATATATATGGCTTTGGAGTTTTTGGTGTCACACAACCAAAGTGTGACACCAAAAAAATAACTTCCCCCTCAACTTCCCTATAAATAATCAACTTCTCACAAAATAGCTATATTTTATTATTAAAAAATACAAAAAAATAATATGATTGGAGGATGTGGGAGAGAGAAAACAAGTATGATAGGTGGTTACTAATAAAATGGAGAAGTGCATAACTTCTCATTTTTTTAATTTTTTATTTTAAATTATGATAAAAATTCTATTTAAAAATTTAAAAATGATCAAATATTTAATTTTTAATGATTTTAAAATATAATAACTATTTTATATTATATTTTTAAAAAATTTAAGAATAAATTACATGTATGCACGTAGGTGCATGCGAAGCCTCTAGTATATATATATGGCTTTGGAGTTTTTGGTGTCACACAAGCAAAGTATGATACCAAAAAAATAACTTCCCACTAAAAACAACTTCTCAATAAATAACTTCCCCTGATTTAATATATTATTATTATATTATATTTTGAAAGTTAAAAATTATCAAATATTTAATATTTTATTATTTAAAATAATAATCATAATTTTATTTTATAAATTTTTTAAAAAAAATAAAAAATAAATTACATGTACACGTGCATGCGAAGCCTCTAGTATATATATATGACTTTGGACTTTTTAGTATCACAAAAGTAAAGTATAACACAAACAAATAACTACCCTAACCACATTTTCTTCCACTAAAATAAAAATATAAAAAAATTATTATTGTCGGATGTGGTTGAGGAGTAAATGTTCAGTTACTTACCAAAAAAGTGAAGAAGTGCATAACTTTCCATTACTTCATTGATTATTTTAAATTATGATAATAATTTTATTTAAAAAAAACTATCAAATATTATAATTTGATATTATTTTTAAATACAATAATTATTTTATATTATATTCTTTAAAAATATTATATGCGAAGGCTCTATGATATATATATCTATTAATTCTAATCAATTAAGGGGTTGTATTGTTGTGAAAGCAATGTGAGTAGGGTGAGAATTGGGACCTTATTGTGCTTTGGTGTGGATGAGAATGAACTTCCAAGTTGGCACATCCAAATCGTTAGGAATGTCATTTTCACACCAAGTTGCTCCAAAAGGTGTGTCTGTATATATATCACTTTAATGGCGTCTTCCCCTTCACAATTTTGTCATTTTAAAGAGAGTAGTAGTTCTAATTTTCAGAAACACACATACACACGCACCTGGTCGGTTCAGTCACCCAAAAAAAATCCAGGCTCACTGCTCATTACTCACTAAGATGAATGATTGTGTTAATTAATTATAATTAACTATATATGTATTATCTACGATTAAAATGGAATTAATTAATATTATATATTGTGGCCCTGCTCATTCATAAAAGTGGTTTATGATATTTAATTAATAATTATGCTACAATTTGTAATCGGACAGCAAGTGAAGTGCAAGATGTTGTCACATGTGCAGACACATCAAAGGTTCCCAACAAACATACCATTCCCGTGATAATATTATATATTATATTATATATATATATATATGTGTTTTTCTAGAATCTCCGTCATATTCCATCGATGCATATAATAATTTTTATAATATTCTTTCTTCACTATATATATCTCTTTCAATTTCATTATCTAAATATATATATAGATGATGTCAACAACTCAACATTATATTGTGTTTCTCCTATTTTTTTTTTCCAAGGGTTCTACCGACATTCGAAGTTTACAAAACTAGTTTTACAAATGTGGGCTTATATTTGGGCCTTCTGCGGTAATCGGTTTGAATCTCCATCATTTTCATAGCATATCAACTTGCAATTGAATGTCATGCCTTCTGGGCTCAACTAAGCCCAATATTGATATCTGGCTCAATTCTCTAGTTTCCATGAAGCTCACTCATTCTTTGACTAAACTTGTTTTCTCTGTTATTTTTGTTTGTACGTTTTGAGCTTAACTCGCAGTAACCCAAGTTTTGAGCTTTACTACATCATTTACGTGTGCTAAGACAATAGAGCCTCCCCATGAAAGTGGGATTTCTGAACCCAAATCCTAGAAATCACTAGACACTACCAAATATATCAGAAAATATTAACTTATGTATTGATTTCTTTTCTTTAAATACTAAAAATCGGAAATATAAGTTGTTTGGCCTAGATTATATATTATATTAATTATTATTTAAAATTTTACTTAATTTATTTATTTTTCAAATTACTTCTATATGCATGCATGCGTGATAGAAGTTTAAACCTGCAGGTGAAGTTTGCAAGGTCTTTAACTGTAATAACCAAGAGAATATTTCTATAACAATGTAAGCCACATATAATATAAACCTTTAGAATTGAAATTCATACAATTATTTTTAAAAAGTCTCCAAATTAGTGTGAACGTAGCCGTTTAATTTGAGGAATAGATAATGTTGGTTGCTTAATTGGATTCACAAAACAAAAAAAATGACGTATCCCACTTTGACCCGTCTGTGTGCAATTGGTGCTATCAATCAAAAGTTTCAAACACACACAAAGTTCAAATTTTCCATTTCAAAATTAAATGCAAATACAGGCTATACAGTAGTATATGTACAACCTACATTAATTATTGCATTCATTTCTTTTTAATTAATATTATTTCTTATATAACAGTGATGTGTATTGAGATTTAATGGTGTGTCCTTGACTTCCTTATTAATTATTGCTCAACTATGATTATATATCCATTGGTGAATGAATCAGCCACACAAAATTCATACAAGTTAAAAAGTCAAACCAGCAATAACTCCCAACACATAAAATTTGAACCCCCAACTTTTAAAGCACCTCCATTTTTTTACTTTTTCTTGTAAACACAATGATGCTTGTTCATCATTTTTCTGTTCATTTTGAGTGTAAGTGTATGCCCTACATTTCTGCTAAAGTTGTATTCACTTTTACCTTGTTCTAAGTGATGCTCATTCATGCATGTGGTGTTATTTACTGTTTTTCCTTTTTGGTTAAATTTCTCACTTGATTCTCTAAACAGAGGAAACTAGATTGCGTACGTTTCTAACTACGAATAAAGTTTTAAGGTTGATGATCTCTCTTTATTCTTTAAGACCGAAAGACACGACTACAGAAAATTAATTATAGCTATTTAATAAAGGGCTTCTGCTTTTACAAATATAATATTCAGCAGGTTAATATATATATACATATATTTGTGTGTGTGTTCACATTAGGGTTCATCAGAAAATTAATAAAGCAAGTGAATATTCTAATGACCCAATTACAATTGAACTTATGTGATAAGCATGAAACTGATGCGACATAATTACAAAAATAGGTTCCCTCAAATCTCTCGTATATCAATATCATTGCAAAGATTTTGCTTTCAAGTTTTCTCTAATTATAGATTTTGATCATTTCAATTTCAATTTTTTTTAAAAAAAAAATTATTGATTTAACGAGGTGCAATTCTAATTTTTTGTCGTATCCTAACTCGTAATTGAGTTGATGAGATTTAATTGGTTTGTTTTCCCAATAATGTAGGAGGTCTGATTAATATAGTTTCTTTCATATGTTTCCAACCTCAGTACAGTGACATTTATCCATGTGAGGTTGTCATAGCATTTTTGGTGTATAATGCATCCCCTGCATATTTATATATATAGCAAGCTACAGTAAGACCTATTATCAATGTGTGGACAATATGCTGCGCATTTGGATTGGCTATATATATATGCGTCATCTAAATTAATCATTAAATTTATTTAATTATGACTACAGAAAATATTTGGTGAATTTTGAAATTGTTGGTTTGCAGATAAATAAACAAGTGGGAAATGGATTAGTGATGTGGAGAAATATGTGCCCTTATATGTTAACGAAGGAGTCATATGCTCTTTCATTATCTCTTATCCAATTCTGTTTCCTATACTAATGTCATACTAACAGCTGTCTACTTGTAATTCTACCATCAAATCCATACCAATCCTTTATGCTATTTTTTAAGTCACCTCGTATATTTCATATTTGTACAAACAAAAATTGAACTATATATATATTGTCATTTCAAAAATCACTGCACGAAGAATTTACAGTGTAGCAGCAAATTAAATTATAACCTATTCAATTGAAAATCAAAAGCGGATTTTTTTAAAGGGTGAAAACGAAAGGGAATAGGTTAGCTGCTTGTGAAAAAACAAATTGGATCAGACTATCAGTTATTAAATAATTTAAAGTCATGTAGAAAATGTCCTTTTTCTACTTTGTTTTCTTCTTCGGTTGATATATATAACTGCAATATATACTATATATATTAGGCATTTACCCTCTTGATTTAAACAAAGCGTCTTAGCCTGAATTTCATTAATAATATTAACTAATTAATCACAAAAATTGACATAGTTTGTATTTAATTGAGTTTTTAAAAACATCTAGTCATAAGTTAAATTTTTTACGGTGCGAATAGAAAAGGTTTCGTAACCAGCACTAGACCATATTTCAAGAAAGTCAACGATGTGGGGAGATTAATTAGTCTCTTCTATACTTGAGATCACGTCCAAGCTAAGGCATTATGTAAGACAAAAATATAGCATGCATAAGATAAGATTCTAATCAGCCAAGCTAATTTACTTACTAATTAAGTGGTTTCATCTTTTTTTGAAGTATTATTAATTATTATAATATAATTAATAACAAAAAACTAATACATATATCTTATCAAAAAAAAAACTAAGACATATATATTCCTATACTTGTTAATTGGATATTTAAATGAAGTTTAAGTACTCTTTACATTGAAAAGTGGGAAACTGTAGATATGGAGATAGGGCCAATAGACAAATGATTTTGTTGTGACTTGTGAGTGATAATTAGAGATTTGCTTTCACATAGCTAGCTAAGCAAAATTTGTCCTAATGTCAAGTATATTGTTGTTTTCTGAGTCATTATTAATTACATCATTATCTTTAATTTAATTAATATATTGTTCAGTATGTATTATGTATATATATATTCCTCTTCAGAACATATATATAGTTGAAAGCTTCATGCATGGTGAAATATTAAACATATAATGATGAAGAAGGTTCATGCGAAGGGGCATTTTCTTGATTATGTTAAAAGAAAGAAAAACAATGTTCATCATCAAAAATTCTTTTTCTCTCTTCTTTTCACTATTCGTGTCTCCTCTTCTCCCCAATGCACTATAATTTTGTTGCTAGTTGGTACACATTGGAACTAATTAAAAACACCATCATATTCATGGCTTACATAATTGCTTTTTAAACAATTCATTATTGTACACGCAATTTTGATGCAACCACTTTTTTTTTAAAAAAATTTGTTCTTGTGTGCATGTTTATTTATTTTGTTTGATATAATTATTGCTAAATGCTTTGTCTCACTGTAATTTTACATAAAAATCAAGTCAGATGAGAGTGAACTAATTTATTTGGATCGTTTCAACATTTTAAATACCTACAAGATAATTTGTAACTAGCTAGCATTCAATCTGTCTGGACATATATATAAAGTGTAAATTACTATAGCCAACTTAATTACACAAAGTTATTCATTTTACTTTCATGCATGTTTTAGAATTCCTTTTTTTTTTCCCAGATGTTTTAAAATCTGTTATCTTTACTATATGTATAAGTATTAAAAATATTTATATATATGTTAAATATTTTAAATAAAATAGATTAAAGATTATAAGGTAAAAGAAAATTAATTTGATTAAATAAAAAATAAAAGAAATTGACAAGAGATTATACACACACACATATATATGTATGTATATATATATATAACACTAATGATGATAATTGATAAGGTATGATTACCTCCTGTGCATGACATGATTCATAATCAGTTATAGTATAACTAACAGACAAGGCTGGTTAGCAGATAAATCTTTTTTTTTTAATTCTTATTTGTCTTTCACGATATTTAATATGATTATAAAGTGTTCTCTCTTCAAATTATTATTATTATTCATAAAATGTATTCGTTATTCATCAATTCTAAAAATATTTAAGTTCCTTTACTGCTTTTAACAGAAAGTTAATATAAAAAGAATAAAATATAGTTTAACTGTTTAACTAAAATTTTAAATAGATTAAGGTAATGTACTCTTAGAAAATTGGCAATTTGGTATGGAATTTCCAGCAAGTGGTTAGAGGGAATCAAATCTCTTGGGGAAAATACGAAGTGATTATGTCAATTTCATGATCATAACAATATCTTACCCCATGATCATTCAGTTTTTGTAGTTTCAAACTTTCATTAATACTAGAAAATTAAATAGACATGATGAAATTAAAATAAAAAGAAAATTAATTATGTTATATTATAATTTATTGTTAATTATAAAAAAAGAAGAAGAAGAAAATAAAAAGGTTTGACGCAGAAATGATTGTGGTATGACTCCCATGCCCCCAGTCCCAGTGGGTAGTGGTAACCCGTTACCAACGGAATGTAGGACCTCATAGTCATATCAATAATGATGTGACACCTCTCTCATCTTCTTATATATCTTAAAACACGTTCCAATTTCCACATTTCTTTATATAATACGCACAATCTCTCCGGATATTATTTACGATTTTTCCACTTTAAAATCTTATGTTCTATTGATTTTTAAACTTACAAAAAAATTATTTTGTTTAAAATATATTTTTTATTCTAATATCACAGTATTAGTTTGTGTTAGAATCAATAATAAATTAAAGGTCTCAGTTAATAGTCATCCTTGTTTTCATAATTAAGAATTGATCAATGAAGTTCTTACTATCTCATTTTAATATCATTTTTATAAATTTAAAAGATACACTTGCGAGTTGCGACAATATATGTACATCTCCACATAATTTGATGTCATTAAGTGTAAGGCGGAGATATACATCTCCACATAATCATGACACAGACTTTCGAAAACTACTATACCTTAAGTAATCCTCTCCAATATCTAATTGAGTATAAAGAATAAAAAATAGTACATGTATTGTGTTTAGAGATCAAAACATGAACTCAAAAAATCTCATATTATAGTTTATATTTTATTTAAAAAAATAAAAATAAAGACATAGACATAAAATAAAAGTAGAGGTGAATTTTGTGAGGAGGTAGATTGGGAGAATTGATGGATTAAGTTATAGGTGTAGGATGGTGTAATTGGAAGTTGGGAATGATATATATATATATATATATAGTCAAGATTATCATGCTTATTTGTCGCACAAATTTTGTGGCCCTATCTATCCCTTTTTTAATTTGATGCCCTTTCCGTCCTGTCTCTTTACCTCTTATATATACACAGAAGAAGCTATAGCTATAGCTATAGCTATAGCTGTAGTATACATAATTATAAGCCCACCCACACCCACTAAAGGCTTCACCAAATGTGAATCAGCCTTTCAAGATCTGCTACCTTCAATTCTCCCTCTTTTATTTTGTCTTTTCTCTCTCTTTCAATTCCAACACATTTTGACTTTTCCTACTTCTCTCTTTTTATTGCTTTCTTCACTACTCATTCATCTCTGTTTTTTTATCTTCTTATTTTAAGGTTTTGGGTCCATTTTTAGGTACTCACACACACACACACACATATATATATATAAACTTATTCCATAATCTTCATCAACTTATTTATATAGTGTTACGAAATAGACTCCCTCTATAAACTTCACATCAATCCACCTCAAACTTAATCTTATTATTTGTTATTTTATTTATTTAGTTTCACATGCATGCCTTTAATTTTTTCACTTTTATGATGTATTATTAGTAATTGCCTCTAATCAATTAAATATACTGTAATAACTTTTGTTTGGTCGAGTCTGATTAATTAATTAATTAACATGTACAGTTAAGCTAAAATATCATATTACTATTAATACAAATATATATATATATATATATATATATATATATATATAAATAGCTTACGTGTATATTATTTAGGAAAAAGGTTAGTTGCATCTCAAATTCGATCGACCCTTTTGTAATATGGTCAAAAGGATAACATGTACAACGTGATCCATATGATTAGTTTTAATATATATAACAAAAATTATTGATTAATTATCCTTTGGAGTTAAGCTTAGCTTAATCAGCGATGAGCAAAGAAATTAAATGACCAAAGACATTGACAAAAAGGTTTAATTAATAGGGCAAAGTCGCAAAAGGGGTGCACAAGCACACAACTAAACTAATAAATTAATTTTGTTTAATAATATAATATAATATATATAGCAAAAGAAAAATAATAAGAATGAGGTGAGTGTCCTAAATCCCTATACTAACACGAAGGGACATTGGCCTCTTATAATTCAACAAAAAGTAGCTAGCTAAGCTAGGTCCAAAAACAAGTCAAAAGTCTCTCTGGGAATTTTGCTCATCATTATTATTCATTGCTATATATTTATACACACACACTTGGCACTACAGCTTTGCCAGGTTCACAAACACAAACCGGGTCTTCCCACCTTTTATCATGTGTACACACTATTAAGGCAAATATCAATTGCCCTACGTTTCTAGGGCTTCTTCAATATATATTCTTGTCCCTCTCTCTCTTTGTTATAATGACTACTGTGCATTTAGACTTAGTGGACACAACAATTTGGATCCATATCTGCTAAAGTGTAAATTCGATAAAGTGCATAAAATGCACAATGTGAACCGTTGAATGAAATTATTATAGTACGGACACGAATCTCAATTTTTATTTAATGGTCTGGATGATGCACTTCATACACTTTACACATTTTGTACTTCATTGGGTCCTCTTCCCAACAATTTGCATTTAACGCGATGGTGTCATGTAAAGATAAAGATATACATAAAATTGAGCCGTACATATTTTGGATGTGAAACTGCCTCCCAAGCCTCTATCTTTCAAAAGTCCCACTACTATAGGAGATAAGGTTTATATCTAAAAAAAGATTTTGACACGGAATTTCATTAAACTGATTTCTGTACTTAACTATATGTTTATGCTTAATTCCCGACAAAAAGTACATATATTTACCATAAAATCAAATCAATTGTATCCCTCTATTAAAATAAATACTTAATTAATTTGAATACAATTGTGGATTGTGTAACCAATTAAGTTGAAATTATAAAGATAATTTGAACTCAACAATATATACATACTAGAGTCGACTATGAGTTTGAATGGTATATTCTCTGCCAATCATCTTATTATATGTTGCACAAAAGAATTATGATAAAAATGTTCTAAAAAAAAGAATTATGATAAAAATTATCCAAGTCCTTCACGTACTCCCTGTTTATCCTCCGATTGTTTTATGATATTTGTTCTATATAACCTCTTTTAATTCGACCATGAATAACAAATTTGGGGCCTAATAAACCTTTTAATTATTTATAACTACAATTTTCTTTAATTATGAAATTTTCATTAAACGTGTAATAACTAATAATTAATCACACAAATTAAAGTAAATTTATATCTTACCCTTTCTATATAAGCTGAGATAGATATTTGATGGCCCAACATTAATTAATTAACTCAAAGGGGGCACTTATGAGTTATGAAGTAGTAGATTGATTTTATACATGTGCAGATAGATTATTGGTTGAAGAATTGAAGGTGCGTGATGATTAACCCTTCCTTCCTCATTCAACATCCTTTTTGCTCTTTAATTATAATTCTTTCTAAGATGAATCATTGTTTTGTCCACAGTACAGAAGGAATATAATTATTAGTTAATACATTAATTCATTGAGTAAATTCTACTCTTTGTATTTTAAAATACATGCATGCATCCCCATATGCAGTCAAAAAGAATATTTGAAAATCTTATGATTAAAAAAAAGAGAGCTCACAGATTTCATAACAAGCTTATAAGAACCTTTGAATAGGAAATTAAATAGGAATCTCTTTTACCCATTTCGATCCCCACAACAAAATAAAAAATAAAAAATTACTATGCTCAGCTCCATGGTTAGGTTAGGTGAAAATTGAAATAATAAAAAGTAACAACATATATAGAGGAAACGCACAGTCTCATGTGTATCCAACTAGTGCTTGCTCCATCTTTTTATGCCTTTAATTCAATTCCCCTTATTTCTTTATTTCTCAAAATCTAGTACACAACACAACAGTGTGTGACCACCCATTTCTCAATTAATTCATTAATTAATTATACAACATTTTTTTAATTTTTATTGTAATTAATGTGAATTAATCATGAGAGATGAGAATCTCCTTCGTACAGGAATAAAAGTTCAATGGTACTGTATCACTGAACTTCAGTACATCCCTCCAATCATGTAGTGTCATTTGTTAATATTAATAAAAACTCACAATAATTAGGGCCCACCTTAAATGATTTATGGACCAACTGATTGGAGGGATGTACTGAAGTTCAGTACTACCGTATCACTAAACATTTACTCTTCGTACAGGATAAACCATATGTATTAGTGGTAGGTTTGCAATATAATTCTATCCATATAGAATGAATGGTATTAATAATTTAAAGTTTCACTATAATTACTAACAATTCAAACCCAAAAGGATATTAAATGGAATCATCTGCATCAGTCATCACAAAGTTTCAGAATCGTCCATGAAACTTAATAAATAAAACATTAGTTTTATGTAATTAATTAATTAAGTAATGCAAAAGCTTGGACTTATTGGGACAATGACAGCATATATGTCAGCCAACTGAGTCATACTCATACTCATACTCATACACCACTTATATATATATAACCAGAAATTACAAAAAGAACAAGAAAAATTATTAGAATTGAATTTCTTTTGTTTTTCTCGTCCTTGATAAAAATATATAAAAAAAAAGAACAGAAGAGTGTTTTTGTTCTGTTCCATAAAGACATAAAAAACCAAGAAAAAAGGAAAATAAACAAAGAGAACAAAAGGAGACCCCATAATTAAGATTTATATTTTTCATTTATTATTGTAATATTCTATCCTAAGCTTTGATAGCTTTTGTGATGTGTGAGTGTGTGTGTGTAGGTTAGGTTTATAGGTGCATCATGCACATACTTGATTACTCCTGAACAATGTGCACAGTCCACAAATTAACAAATTGTAGTAATTTTTTTTTTTGAAAAAAAAAGAAATACAGAACACTACTTATGGGAATCGGAAATTTGCGAGGCGACAATGTAATAAATTGAAAAAGGAAGAAAAGAAAGGAAAGATACTGCAAATTACGAATCACAATTATAGAGTTATAGACCTGCAAGGTTTGGTGCATAAATTAAATACTCTCTTATAACCAAGAAAATACCGTAAAACAGTGATTGTTTACAAATATATAAATGAAAATTATATCTACCAATTAATAAATTAATTATGAACGGTTACTATTTATTTAATTATTTATCTTTATATATATGATAGGGAAGTAAAAAATTGAACAGGGGATGGATGATAAGTTTGGTGGCCTCTTGGATGTGTATTATTATATATAGTGATAATTTGGGTAGTAATACAGTATCTTAAAATCACTATCTAATAATAAGCAGGATGTTTAATTTTTATTATTTTTAAAATGCAGGTTGCTTGTTAATTTCCTTTCAAGGTTCAAGATTCATTAGTGTTCTTCAACACTATCGTCCAACTCAAACCTGCACTAAAATATTAAACATCAATGTGTTATTATTTGCTTCCAATTAAACTAAATTTGGAGAAAAATACTCAAATTAAATACCAGCTATTCATTTCATAGCGAATTAAAATAAAAATCTCTCTCTCTATATATATATAGGAATATAGTATTGTGCTTTTGACGTGGTCCATGATTGCTAGGGTTGAAGAGATGGATGACGAAGGTTGAACCAATAGGTAGCCTTTCTTGATTTGTACAAACACAGCCCCATATATATGGCATATCTATCTACATCTACCTACCTACGTTAATTCCAATTTCACCTATTATTTAATTATTTAATTATATTCATTTCTACTTAATTACACCACTTTCTCTTTTACTTTTCCACTTCCACATCCATGGACATGGAAGTCCACTTCTCAATTTGTTTTTGCCTTCAAAACACATCACCGCCAACTTCCCCAACTTCACTTTCTTTTCCCTCTCTTTTTAACTTATTCTCCTAAAATTTTATGGATGATATATCGCCATCAAGTTTTTAAATGATATATTACATAAATATTAAATGCTATATTAATAAGAGTAAATTGTACACTCTCCTTTTCTTTATTTTAAAAACATACAATTCCCTCCGCCTTAAAAGAGTAAAAAATTTTCAATTTCACCATTTTCATTAAAGATTCATATGTACAATTTTTGAATTAACTCTCCACTTTAATTAGTTATGGCATTAGTTTTAATTTAATATAATTGGGCAAGCCAAGACTCTTGCAAAGATTTTTTATGTTTAAGTTACTAACTACGTACACAGAAAAAAAAGTATGACAAAATAAGAAATTAAAGTATAAATCATATATATAAGTAGTTGAATGCCCTAAAGGCTATTTATATATATATGGGTATTGGGGTTTGAATTGTATTGTGGAGTTGTCACAATTATAAGTTGATTTACTTTTGCCAAACTTTGTGTGCCTCGTCCATTTGTCATGCATTCCTAATTATGCCACATCTTATGTAATATACCTTACCTTCACTTTATATACCCCTTTTAATGTTTAAATTTCCTTCCAATATTTTTGGGTTTATTTAACCTTTCATTAATTTGTACTTTCTAGTATGATAAATTTGACAAATGACACTTGTTGTTTCAGGCAAATAAAATTGTACACGTATAAGTCACTATAACATTAATTATTAATTAGTCAAAACGTTTTAGTGACGTACGTACGATATTTTGTTTCAACTATATACACTTTAGGACACTAATTATATTTAGCATTTTTATGTGATAATTAAATCCCCAAGGGACAAAACTTACCGAAAGAGAATATTTCTGTTTTCAATAGCATAAATATCAAGTGCGCCTTAATTATTCATTTTAATTAACAAAATATTCACACATTAATATAATTATTATATAATATGTGAGATTTCGTATTTAATTTGAGTGCTCAAATATTAAATGATTTAAATGCAATGGATCCTATGATCATGATCACACGAATAAATGATCAGTGAATTTTTTATTTAAAGAAATATTTTAACGTTTCACCAAATATATACAAAATTTATGAAAACAGATTTGTTCAGGATGCAATTTGCTACATTTAAATGTTCATTGTTATTTATTATCTAATTATAATAAAATTTTTCTTAATCAAAGTCATATAATACAAATTGAAATTGTGAAAAAAATACTCTAGGCCAGTAATTAAGTAATAATGTGAAATAAATAGTCCAGTCCAGTCCAGTTGGGTGATAATGATTGGAAACAGCTTGAGTCCCACAGGAGGGGTCTTTTTTGTGTGTGATTAAAACAGCTATCTAATTTTGATGATCTTTATGAGTATAATCATGAATGTTAATTAACATTATTAATTATTAGCATGAGCCATAATCATTGTGATTATCAAATTTTTTAACGTGTAATAAATAGGACTTTACAAAAACTTTTGAGTGTGCAAGATTTTGCAAGCATGCATAAATCCCATGCAAATGCAATGAAGAATATAAATTAATTTAGTTGAGGCTTACAGTGTTACTAGCTAGCACACGCAATGAAAACCCACCCCTCACTCACTGCCATTTTCGTAATTAAAGCAAAAGGCAGGGACAATCATAATGTGACGTCAGCATTGGATAGCAACCCGCACTACCTCATCAGCACCACCTACTTGAGCCTCACCTCACCTCACCAAACCAAACTTTCTCTCTCTCTTTCAGAAATTCCAGAACCCGACAAAACCAACCTCTGCCTCCTTCTCTCAACCTAGTGGCTCTCTCTGTAATTTTTCTCAATACCAGCTCCTTTTTTCTTTCCTCTCTCTCTCATGAGGCGCACTTTCTTTACCACTTCCATTTATTTCTGAGATACGGAGAAGAGACGGAAGAGAGAGCTTCACACACACACAGCCATTCCTGAACTTGAACACCACCTCACCAACCTCTAAGAGACACGCCCACTCTCACAAATCATACACTTTCCTCTTACTCTCTTTTGCTATCTCCTTCACATTCTCCAGTTTTTTTTTCCCTTTTACCTCAGGTTTTCAGTTTCCCCAAGTGTGAACTGAGAAGATGATTGCCCTTTACAAGCTTGAATCTCGTGGAATAGTGTAGCTTCTCGACGGCCATTTGCTTTACTTTCTTACTCTCTGCTCTGTGCTTGCTTTTTCTGCCCTTCTCTCTTTTTCTTTCTTTCTCTCTCTCTCTTTACCACTTCCTCTGCTGGAGGATGGCCTGCCGGACATTCATCGCTGTGAACTTGGATCCAGAAAGAAAGAGAAGTGGCGGATTGAGGACTAAACAGGCGGGAAGAGGATCGTGCCGTGGTAGTTAGAACTGGGAAGCCAAACTCGTCGGAAAATGCATGATCTCCGGCTTTGACCTTCATCCCCCCCTTTTTTTTCCCTTGTTTTGTGCTGCATGCTAGTGTGAATCCATAATAAATTCGGAAGGAAATATTGTTCGTGCGTTTGTATCCCGTCTTTGAAACGATGGGTTTGTTGTTGAAAGAAGCCTTGAAGACTCTGTGCGGTCGGAATCAATGGTCTTATGCTGTGTTCTGGAAGATCGGCTGCCATAATCCTAAGTAAGTGCCATGACTGATTTAGCTGTTGTATGCGTTTGTGCTGTGTATTTAACTATTTATTAAATTTTCGTTTGGAGATGTCCTGTGATTATGTTTGGCTCGCTTCGCTGAAAATTCTGTTTTTCTAAGTACTCCAGTCATTTTTAAATAAAAATTTATGTGATTATACCCTTTTGACGCTAGTACTTTCTTGGGAGCCAAACGGGGTTTGTCATATGAAATTCGTATTAGATTCTGTTTTGGTCCGAGAGGACTGGGGTTTATGGGTTTGTTCATTTCCAAGATACGATTGACTTGTTATGGTATTATTGGCATTTTTTGTATATAATTCGTATACTGCTGTATCTCCGTTCCTATTTTGGAACTTTATGCTTTGGTTGCTTCTGGTTGTCTTGAGAATATTGGTAAAAAAAAAGGTTTATTTGCATTAGTTTGACAGACGCCCTATCTATTGGATTGATTATCTGTGAACGAATCTATTTGATTCAGAAATTGTCTTCTTCACTTGGTTCTATCCACTCTTATTTTCTTGTTCTATTAAGAAAAAGCTGACTTCTTTTCTTATACGGTGTGAAGGTTAATCTGCTGATCTATCTTTTTCATGCTAAGATTGGCTGATGGAAGTATGAAACGTCACTGCAAAGTGCATACATTTATAAATTTTGCATTTTTTTGTGAAGAAAAAAATAGTGATATATTTCCTTGCTTTTGTTCCTCTCAACCATTTTTGTTTTTGACAAAATACAAATAAGTTTTGTTGCTTATCCATTAAGTCTTATTTTAATTTCTTGTTATGTACAGTTTAGCAGCCAAAAAGGATGTTAACGAAGACATACATTTACTTTTTATCTTTTTTTGTGATTCCTTTGTTTGAGTTAATAGAATATGGTTTGACATGGCAGGTTGTTAATCTGGGAAGAATGCCATTATGAACCCTTGACATGCCCTTTTCCTCCGCGCATTGATGGAATTGGGACATCTGACTTGTCTTTTGGAGGTGGGGAAGGGGACAGAGTCTGTTCTTTGATTAACAGAATGATGGCGAATAATTCAGTCAATATTGCTGGAGAAGGGTAGGCAATTTCTTCACTTTTTTTCTCATGTACCACATTTCTAAAATTGAACTGTTTTTCTTGTCATCCCAAAGCAATTTCAAGTGCTGATTTCCCCCCTACTATTCAGGATAATTGGGCGGGCTGCATTTACAGGGAGTCATCAGTGGATTCTTTTGAACAGTTTTATGAGAGATACATACCCACCAGAGGTATAACGTTATTGATATCTACTTCCACTGGTACACTATTATTGTGGTGAAAACTGAACTGGAAAATTGAAAATTCATAGCTGTCTATCTTCAAAAATAAAAATTATGTTTGGATTCATCAATCTATAATGAAAACTGTATGATCTAAGACAGTTTTTGGTAAAATATTAAATGACATCCTTTTTGTTTTCCTTGGGAAGGATGGACTTGAAGTAAATGTATTTATGAACTTTAATCTGATTCTTAAATTGGTCTGTTGTTTTAGGTTTATAATGAGGTGCATCACCAATTTTCAGCTGGAATGCAGGTTTTGCCCTTTTCTTTTTGCCCCACTCTTTGCTATAAACTTTATATTACTGTTTCGTGATACCGTATTGTATTATTTTGCAGACTGTAGCGGTTATTCCTGTGCTTCCCCATGGGGTTGTTCAACTTGGTTCTTTATTGGCAGTAAGTCCTTTTGTCTTGTTACTATTAAGGAGACATGTATTTTACTTCCAATAATTTCATAATAGAAGGCTCATTTAAGTTGAGAGGTTAGAGGATCTCACCTCACTAGCTTTTGGTCAAGAATGAATGCTCTAATTTAAGCACTTCGAAGTCATTTTTCACTTGACCCATCGCATCAGTCTAGGACATCTATTCATGCCCTACCGTTTTGGTGAGTTCTAACAGTTATATAAAATCTGTGCTCTCATATACAATTTGCTCTTTTGATCTCAATGTTACTTGTGTGACCCTTGAGTTTTTTTTGCATATATGTTTTGATGACTCCTTGAAAACAATTTGAACCTGTTATTGGTCAATAACTTGATATGTAAGCTGATGCTGTTATAGATTACTATCTTTTTGGCCATTGTACCATGTAGCTGTCTAGATTGCCTAGCATCATACGGAACTTTGCTAGTTTATATTAGCTATTCCCTAGTTTTGAGCGTGTTAGTGAATGCTTTCATCATTCATCAAGCCAATTTAGTTAGTTTCTAATTTTCTATTGGTTGCGCCACTGTTTCTCAACTAATATGACTATACTTACTGCATCAGATAATGGAGAATATTGGATTTGTGAATGATGTGAAGAACTTAATCTTGCAATTGGGATGCGTCCCTGGTGTTCTTCTATCTGAAGATTATTCAGCAAAAGCTTCTGCTGAAGGACTTGGTGCAACGGTCACTGTTGGGGTGCCTGTGTCTGTAGATCTGTCAGTTATTACCTCAAATTGCAGTGCTTCAGTGGCTAATGGCTCCAACCAACAAAGAAATTCATCTCATACTTCCATCCCCATTGTTCAACAATCTCTTCCTCAAAGGGAAGAGATAAATAAACACCAGGTTTCTGTATTGACCCATCAAACCCCTAACCTGACTCAGATATTATCCAAGTACCAGGATAACCTCTGCCAACCTAAGGCAATTCCAATAACAAAACCAAACTTTATTGGCCAACTAGATAATAGAGTTGTGCAGGCGCAAGTCATACCCTCAAATCTTAATTCATGTCCTCAAGAGCCTTCTCTCTTGTGTGATTCAAGAACTGTGTTCAATGAATTAACTGGTTTTGGCCAATCAGGTCTGAGTGACTGCAGCAGAAATGTTATGGAACAACAAAACTTATCAGGGATTGGGAGTTGGAATTATGCCAATAATTCTCATATAAATGCATCAAGTGCCTTAAACATGACTCAACAGAAGACAAGCAAAGGCCGTATACCAGACCATAGTCAGAATTCTGTTAGTTCTCCATTACTTGGTGGAATCCCTATACATGGTGGAATGAGTAGCCTTTTAAAGTCAAATCTGATTACTAGCTCTGTTTCAGACCCTCCCAAAGTGTCTGTTCCTGATTTTTCTGGAATGCATAAAGCTGGGACTGGACTTCAAAATGATGATTCAACAAAAGCAGGGGGCTATTCTCTCACGAATTTGGCAAATCAATTAGGTACTAGTCACATGCCTCTAGAATGCTCTGATCAAAAGAATCTTCCGATGGATTTAAAGTGTTCTTATGACAAGATAGCACCAATAAACCCCATGATAGATTATAATTTGCTACATTCCCTAAAGATTCCATCTCTTAAAGTTGAGGAGCATGGGTCTATGAGTGATCACATCCAATGTTTTGTGAATGATGGCCTTAATATTGACAGTGCAAGTCAATCTTTCACGAAACAAGAAGCTTGTGCTCAACCTTCATCAGGCGATGATCTATTTGATGTCTTAGGTGTGGATTTTAAAAACAAAATACTGAGTGAAAACTGGGATAAGTTGCTTGCGGATGAATCAGATGTTAATGCAGAATTTCTGGATAAAATGGCAACCTGTGTGAATGTGCAGAGTATAGATCCTGATTGCTATTCAGTTAATGAAACACTATCAGATAGTGGCATCTTCTCTGGAAGGGGTACTGACCACCTTTTGGATGCTGTGGTCTCAAAAGCTCAATCTGCTCTGAAACAGGATTCTGATGATATGTCTTGCAGGACGACTTTGACTAGGATCAGTAGTGCCTCTGTTCCCTCTTCCACCCACAGGCAGGTTATGTCAGATCATGCCCTCAGTGGTTTGTTTGATTTTCCTAAGACTGAGTGTAAGTTAGGTGCAGCAGAAACTAGTTCTCTTAGGTCTGGATGTCAAAAAAATGATGCTGGAAGTTGTTCTCAAACTACTTCCATATATGGGTCACAACTTAGTTCATGGGTTGAGAATGTTAGCAATGTGAAGCGTGAAACTAGTGTTTCAACTGGATACTCCAAGCGACCGGATGAAGTTGGCAAATCAAATCGCAAAAGGCTTAAACCTGGAGAGAACCCCAGACCTCGACCTAAAGATCGCCAAATGATTCAAGATCGTGTGAAAGAGTTGCGGGAAATTGTGCCAAATGGGGCAAAAGTAAAGTCTCTCTTGTGCTCTTTTATCTGCGCATTTTTTCTTATCGTAATATCTTATTCAGATACTTAAAATATTATTTAATCTCCTGGTATAACAGTGTAGCATTGATGCGCTTCTTGAACGGACCATTAAGCATATGCTTTTCTTGCAAAGTGTGACAAAGCATGCTGACAAGCTGAAACAAACAGGGGATTCTAAGGTTGTCCCTTCTTTGCCTTGTTCTATTTTCTGTTTATTGTTTTCCTATATTCAATGTGAACAGAGTAAGAGAATCTGTTTTCTTAGTGTTCTGATGAGAGTCTTATAATCCATAGTGATACACAGTGGTTTACATAAAATATTAACCAAAATCCCATAGAAACAAAGTTTAAAAAATGTGTCCCATTTTTAATCTCTCAAGGATATATATATATATATTCTGAGGACTAGTGATTGGAAGAAGAAATAAGTATTCTTTCTTGAATATGCAGATTATTAATAAGGAAGGTGGACTGCTTCTGAAAGATAATTTTGAGGGAGGGGCTACATGGGCATATGAAGTTGGTTCACAATCAATGGTTTGCCCTATCATAGTTGAGGATCTGAATCCTCCTCGTCAGATGCTAGTGGAGGTAGTGAGTTTTGTTTCCTTAATTTATATTTCTTTAGGTCCTTATAAATATACCTGTATCACTTTCATTGATCTGTACCCGTGATTACTCTCAACAGATGCTTTGTGAGGAACGGGGTTTTTTCCTGGAGATTGCTGACTTGATCAGGGGGTTGGGTTTGACCATTTTGAAGGGGGTAATGGAAGCTCAAAATGACAAGGTCTGGGCACGCTTTGCTGTAGAGGTAATACTCTGGATTACACTTCTTACCAAAACCGGGTTATGAGTTGCCTATATTGGAAAATTTAGTAAATGTTGTTACCTTTTTAACTCGAGTGCCTATACTATAGTTGTAGAGGTAAGTGTTAACTCCAAGTTATGATATACATGGAATGTTAATAACCTTGAATCCAAGGTCTCCACTTTCTTGGATATCACATGTATGTTTTTTGAGAAATTGTCATATCAAACATGGGGATCTTGACTTCTGTGTAATAATGCTAGTGCGAAAATATGAGTGTGCCAAGTTGCAACTACTCAGTAATTTCAAATGCCTTGACTTTACTATTGTAGACTTCCATAGTATAAATCAACGGATGGAAATGCACAAATGCTGTGACTTTGTTGTATCTATAGCATTCTTGCAACTACTCAGTAATTTCAACTCCTTGACTGTACTATTGTAGACTTCCATAGTATAAATCAACGGATGGAAATGCACAAATGCTGTGACTTTGTTCGTATCTATAGCATTCTTGGAGAATTTGCAAGTTTGCATCTTACAATTTTAAAACTTAAATACATAACACGGTGTTTGAAGATTAATATTGCACAAAGGTCATTTAAATGGATGCCTGAGTAGTCTAATATTCAGGGCAAAGGTCATTTACTGTAGAATCATGTTCCTTTAGCTTTATTGCCATTTTGAATATGTTAATAGTGCATGTGTCTTTTTTTCCCTCCGTTGATTTTGATGTCTTCCGCTCATCCCCAGGCAAGGTCCTTAATATGTTTATAAATTGAACTAGTTACTTACCTCTAAGCTCTGCAGGCAAACCGGGACGTGACAAGGATGGAAATATTCATGTCATTGGTTCGTCTTCTTGATCAAACAGTGAAGGGTGGTGCATCTACATCAAACCAAATTGACAACAATATGATGGCTTATCACTCTTTCCAACCAGCTACCCAGATAGCAGCAACCGGGGGGCCTAATAGTCTACAATGAAACCAACCGCCTGCTATATAATTTCTTGGCCTGGAAGTGTTGAGAGCAAGTCTGGTATTTTGCTTGCTGTGACTGACATCAATTCCAGTCCAAGACTTTTAACTCTGTCTAACTGTTTTACATCTAATCTGACCTCATTTTGTAGGTGGATGTGTTTAGTTAGTAAAGAGCGATGCAAGATTAGATATGTATCCTTAATGTTTGTTTCCTCTGGTGCCTGCCAAGATAACTTTATCCTGCATTGGCAGTCTCCAGCGATGCTTTATCTTAGTGCAACTCTTAGATGACTTGTATCCATTTTTTTCCTCCTCTTTATTGTTATGGGTTCGTGTTTCCGATGTATAGATAGGCGTAGAATATGAAAAGGAGGAGCTTGTGTGTTTATTAGCAGAGAGGACTGTGCACTTTTTCTCCCCCTTTTTTTTATCCTTTTGATTCCTGTATGTTTTTGGGTTGGTGATTGATTCCACTGTTATTAATGTCAACAGCAGGTGTGGTTTGTACTGCAATGTGTATTGCTAGATGATTTTCATGGTGATCTGTTGCTATGGAATTGCCCATGAATGACCAATATTCTACATGTCTACTGTAAAGCTGGGATCCTGAATTTTGAACCCAGTTTCTGTTGATACTATATATACTGTTCTAAGACAGATTCATGCATTAGCAAATAGCTGCTGCTATATCTGTTCATAGACAAACTAAAAATTTTCCAATGTGAAATTTTTGTTCTTATCTATGACGTCAAGTAAGGTGAAGCGTGTGATGGGGAAAGACAGTCGAGTATTAAACTGTCACAGTTAATTGAACGGGTTTAGAATAGTTCCACGATGTTAACCAGTTGGTTACCCTCTAACTTACAAATCTTATTTGACGTGACAAGATGATTTGACATTTGGATTCATCACCCCAGTTGATTAAAGAAAAGTAAATCCCACATAAGATCTTCCGAGGTTGTGCTGTAATCATGATAAGATTGATCATAATACCATGTTGTTAACTTTAATTAAACAAAAACTAGAAACTTAATACAAAAGAAAAGAGAATGAAGGGAAGATTGTGGCGGCGAGGGCAAATCTACTATATTAATGAGTGGGGCACACTTGACTTGGCTTTACCTTGGCTTAATTGGCTTCCAGTTATAATGTAATAAGCAACTTGTTAGATCATCAAAAACGTTGTATCTAGTCAATCCTGGATTATACAACTTTCTACTTTTTCTGCTTTGTTTCTTATCAAAAGTCAAACATAAGAAGCCTAAGGTGCTAGTTTATGTGGATATTCCTAGAAAAATCAAAGCCATCAAAGTTTATTTATCAACGAAAGTGAGGCCACGAATATTAGTTAGTGCACGTTATTTTGGAGTTTAGCATGCCCTAAATCCTAATAAACTAAAAACCACCCCTCATTTATTAATCAATAATAATACATCTTACTTCGTGGATGGATATGATAATCTGGTTTGAATCATATATATAATTAATGGCCAGAGTTTGATTTCAGTAAAGCTTGATATGATATGACGCTGATCTATGCATCTTTTTTCTGAAGACTGAAATGAACTACCACTTGTGACTTGTTCTAGTTAGTGATGCTATTTTAAGAAAAATTCTTTACCCAAAGACCATGTCCAAGACCAAAAAGAAAAGGAAAAGGTAATTTGGGACATTTTACAGAAACATGCAAATTTTATATATGAAAGAAAAAGCACAAATGTTTGTTTAACTTGTTTAATTAATAATGACTTTAGAATATAGAGTTGAAACAAAGCAGTAAGCACACAAGTTGAAGGGGAATTAGAGGATGTGGAGGTAAGTCAAAAAGCGGGATTTGTGTTGTCTTCCACTGTGGTTCTGCTAATATTAAAGTTGAAGACACCTTTTGCAACGGAGTTTGAAGAATTTATGTGTTTTTGTCTTGGATTTGTCGTTACAACTTATCTCACTCTTTTCCTAAATTCTCAAACATAACCCCACTTATCACATCATCTATAGCCACTTAGTTTACACTATCCTTTTGGGTTTTCACCTTTCTCTTTTTTATCATATCCAACACTCAAAATTTGATTTAACTAATATTAGTTCTTGGAGATTCCCATATATTTGAATTCAATTTCATCCTCTCCTTTCTCTACTCCTTAGAAACAAGAACAATAATGATTATGATAATTATGGTATGCTAAAGCGAGCTCATTGAAAAGTGACGTGGGCCTTTTGCCATACTTCCTGCAAAGTGCAAACGACAGTTTTCAAACCTTTAATTTCCTAAAATGCTGGGATGTGATGTGGGCTTATTGGGCTTATACCTATTATGTACTCCGATCCAACAAGAAGAGGCCTCACTTTTAGGCCCACTAAAGTTTCAGAAGGACTTTGGACTGTACACTGTAGTGTGGTCACACATAATGAATAATTTAAAAAAAAACAGTAAATATTAAAAATAGAACAGTTGAAGTCTTCATCTACCATTAATAAATAATCAAATTAATGGTTACAGTTTTAAATTGGTCCCAAAGTTTGAAATGTATTAAAAATTTAAAATAATCATTCAATTTATATTTTGTACCGCAAATTTTAATAAATTTCTTTAAGATGAAATTATAATTTTTTTTTCTTCATCTGTATAACAAATACAACGAGGTCTCTTATTTTATTAACTCGATTACAATAAACTCGTTGTTATTATTTTAATTCGTATCCTGTCCTGCAAAAATATGTTTTTAATTTGAATAAAAAATTGTATTTTTTAATAGGTGAAGGTAAAATTAGTAATTTTATCTTAAAAGAATTTACTGAAACAGATATATGTGGGGCAAAATATAAATTAAATAAATGTTTTAAATTTTGAACACATTTGAAACGTACTAATTTAAAACTTTAAATAAAGTTAAAGGACTATAATATTGCTTTAATAGCCCATTAAGTTAGCGAACGATGAAGAGGATTATTTTTGTCGCCCACTTCTGTGGATGAAAATCCCCACTTTTCCATTTAGGGTCCTCCATTAATGAATCTGTTTTACAGCACCAAATAATTCAAATACTAGGAAAAAAAATCCATCTGATTTTTTTTTTTGGTGTTTACTCATTAACCAAAATATGCTTGTATTATATATGTATCCAAAAAATTGTCATATTAATTTCAATTTGCATTGATTCAGTTTTAGTTTATTTTGATTAAAATATTTTGAAATTCACAAATTCAGTTTGCTTGTTATGATAAAAATATTTTGATTTTAATGATTCCAGTCCACAGTCGTTATTCGTTCCATTGGGGAGAAATTTTACTTTAAACAATTTCACTAATTGAATAAATTGTACTTCACATAAAATAAATAGATATGAAGTTATAAAGTAAGCGAATAATTGTGACCATTTTGAATTGGATTAGATCGGCCCATACTTATAATGAAAACTTGATGAAATAAAATAAATTTATTATTGTATAAAACAAATAAAAGCCTAATGTATTTGATGATAGTGTTGGTTTTCTCTCTGTATATACTATATAGACCTAACCCATCTTATAACTATGTACATATATAATACTCAAAACTGCTGGCGTCGGCTATTGCTAATGGAATTTCGAAAGTGCTATTGAAATTGTTGAACAATAATTATTATCAATCAACCAATAAATAAATAAAAAGAGAATAATATTATATTATTGATTGATGGTTTGCATTTGCATGTGTTTAACATATTAAACAAACAGTCGCATTAAATAAATATTTGCATCCTACTCTCCCTAGCTAGCTAGCTCAGCTCCCCCACACTAGACTACACTTATAAATACCACCTCAATCTCAATCTCACACACACAAACACAGATTCATTGTTGGGTTAGTTATAGAAAAATGTGGTGTGTGTCAGTGGTAAAAATGGCGTGGGAATGGGGAAATGGAAAAGTGGAAAATTTGTATGGGAGATTGAGAGGGAAGGTAGTAGATGGGATGTTGGAATTGAAGAAATTAGGAGAAGAAGACCCCAGAAGGGTCGTTCATTCTCTCAAAGTAGGATTAGCCATCACGCTAGTCTCCACATTTTACTATTTCGAGCCTCTCTACCACGGATTTGGTTCCTCTGCCATGTGGGCAATTTTCACCGTCATTGTCGTCTCCGAATTCTCCGTAGGTAACTTTCTTCTTCTAATTTCTCTCCCCATGCATATTCAATTATTCATTTCTCCACACTCAATTTCTTTTGCAATTTACAGGGGCCACACTTGGAAAAGGCTTAAATAGAGGTCTAGCCACTTTTTTAGCTGGTGCCTTAGGACTTGGATGTTTTTACTTGGCTGAATCAACCGGACATGTGGTACAACCCATACTTCTTGGGGTCTTCATTTTTGTACTGGGTAATTCATAATATATATATATATATTTCTACTTGTTCTCTTCAAATTCAATTTAAGTTATATGATGATTGTTACATGACGTTGTTGCAGCTGCAGGAGTGACATACATGCGTTTCTTTCCTCAAATGAAGAAGAAATATGACTACGGCTTGATGGTCTTTATCTTGACCTTCTGTTTGGTGTCTGTGTCTAGCTACAGAGAGGATCAGGAGATCATTGACATTGCGCAGAAAAGGGTAATCACAATTTTGATTGGTGGTTTAATCTCTGTCTTGGTCTGCATTTTTGTCTGCCCCATCTGGGCTGGTGATGATCTTCACAATCTTGTTTCAAGAAACATTGATAAACTTGGCAACTTCTTACAAGGTACATACACGCATTGAGTTTAATTTTAATTTGATGATGTGATTCATTATAATTATATATGGTTGCTGAAAATTGATTGCAGGTTTTGGAGATGAATATTTCAGAACATCAACAGAGGGTGAGGGTGAAGAATGTGACAAAGCAGTATTGGAAGGATATAAAAGTGTTCTCAATTCAAAACAAACCGAAGAAAGCTTGGTGAGTTAGTACCTAAATTATATATCACCATCTCTTGTACTCCCAAAATTATTCATATTGATGCTTTGCAATTGCAGGCCAATTTTGTGACATGGGAACCCTGCCATGGAAGATTTAAGTATCAGTATCCATGGCATCAATATCTCAAGATTGGAAGCCTATCTAGGCAGTGTGCCTATCGCATTGATGCTCTCAATGGTTTCCTTAACTCTGCTAAGGTAGGTATATATTATTTGTTGTATGACAAGTTTCAATTAGTAATGCATAGATATATATTAATGTAATAATAATAAATTTGTGCAGGCACCCCCAGAAGGGATAAAAGGGAAATTGCAAGAGGCATGCATGAAGATGAGCAAAGAAGCAGGGAGGGGATTGAAGGAATTATCAGAGGCAATGAAGAGAATGGAAGCACCATTAAGTGCAGAGGCTCACATAAGCAAAGCTAAGACTGGTGCCATGAAACTGAGAAGCATCATGAAAAGAGGGCTATGGGAAGAAGGAAACAATGTGAATCTGGTGGAGGCCATTCCTGCTATGACAGTTGCTTCACTTCTGTTGGATGTGGTTTCTTGCACAGAGCAACTTGGAGACTCCATAAAACACCTTTCCTCACTTGCAAACTTCACCACCAACAAACTTAAACCTGAACCACTACACAACAACCAAATCACACAAACTCCTCAGCCTCAGCCTCAGGAGGCTCTTCAATCTTGTGAGTCTCACAATAGTGGGCATCATCATGTTATTACAATCAACCCCACTCCTACCACTACCAACCAAGTATCATAAAGTGGGGATTCATCTCTCATTATTGTAGAAATATTTCCACAACTAAGAATTTGATTCTATATATATCTATCCCCAATAATTGATGAGAGAATTTGAAGATGAAACCACGTATCATGGAAATCATTTTTATTTTTCAATAATTCTAGTTTTATCAAGTTATCTCAGATGAATGCATCCTGCAGATTGGCTCCACTTCCATATGTTCTCAATGAACTTTATTATTAGTTGGTTGTTAAAATTGCCTTGAATTTTGTTTTGGTGGCATTAATTGGAAGAGAAGAAATTCTTCACGTGACCACATTTGCATTTGATGGAGCAAAATTATGCATGAGGAGACATGCATTAAATGAAGGTTGAAGGTAAAATGGTGAAAATTAAAACACATTTTACCCTTTGACATTGTGATACATGCTATATAGCCATTCCCTACAACCTCAGAGATCTCCTCATGAAGATGCACTGTTTTAATTTGTAGCCATCATTTTTGACTTTTTTTGTTCACTCAAATTAATGCTTTCACACTTAGTATTGTGGCTATATAAGAGATGGAAGCATGCATTCGGTGCAGAGCTGAAGTGAAAAAATTAGCAAGAAAGGTGGAGGCGTTCTTTGTCCATGCTTGTGTTCAAGCTTTAGTTCTATTTGTGTATTTTGTGTGTGAAAATTATACACTTTTTGTGAGAGAAAAAATATTGTGAGTAATTTGAGTATATTTGGGTTGTGGTTTTTTCTAGTAGAACAGACTAAGCACAAAGATTCGACCATACAAATTCTAAGGAAAAAAACTCCCATAGCATCTTCAGCAAGAATCTTCATTCCATCACTTGGAGGATTGTGCAACTTAGTTACGCCATGCCTGAGAGAGTGACCCCCAATCGACCATCCTATTGTCCTGTGTTTTGTATCTCTATTTGCTTATTAATGTAAGATAAAAGTTAAACCACTTTAAATATTGTATCTAATAATTCTCATTCCTTATATTTTATTTAAATTTTGTTATTACCGATCAAATCAACCCATTCATTCTACATTTTTCCCAACATTGGTCAATGCTTATTTATTTAATTATATATGTGTACAATATAAAGAAGAAAGAGAAACCTAAATTCTCCGGCAAATTGCAAAGAATTGCTTCTTATAACTCTATCTGTGTACTTGCAAGTACGCAGTATGTTTGGCAGCATAAAGAAGACAACAAATCAAACTTGAACAATGTTTCATACATTCTTAATTAGACAGTAATGCATCTTCTAAAATGATCAACTTTATAATGTGGTTCTCTATGATGGTGACTTTTTGACTTTTGGGCAGAGTCTAATGCGTGAGATCATATCCCACTATCACTATCACTAGTAACTACACGCGCCATTGAATTAGGGAGGGCCTAATGAGTTTCTAATTAAATGCTATTAACCACCTGTTATATTATATACCACTTAATGATTTAGACTCAATATCATTATTATTTTAATTTGGCCCTTCAAAGATCAAAATGAGAGAAAGTTTGTTACTACTAAAAATTCAATTTCGTTATTTGTCATTTGTCATCATATATTAATTCAAATTTAGTCCTCAATATATATAGAGTGAGTGCCTATTCTTCATTAGCTAGCGTAAATTTTTATTAATATTAATTAATAACACTGAATAAATGGTTATAGTATTAGATTTTTATTTCTTAAAATCAATGTTATTCAAGTATATTTTTATTTAAAAAGAAAGTACTGTTATTTTAATTGTTGTTGTTACTTGTTATTATAAATATTATTCTTTTCAATTCACAATATCTGTTCTATTGGGTAGGTGTGTACAGACCAAAGAAATGATTTGTTTACTTTAAACTTAAAAAAATATAAGATAAAAAGATTGAATTACCCTTATTTATTCTTTTCTATTTTCAAAGGATACTTATTACTTGTTCATTAAATTTGGAGAATCTAACAGAGAATAAGTAGGGATAAAATTATAAAAAAAATAATTAATGCCATCTTGATTTTGTAAAATAACATATATTTTGAAACTTTGGAATTTCTCCACTTATGCAGATATTGTGAATCAGAGTAGTTTAATATAATTGAGTCATAAGCCGCCAATCTCTTTGCAGGGATGAAGGCGCCTCCCTCAATGCAATTTGTGCCTGTTGGTTTGTGTAAGTTTAAAAATCCAAGTATTTTAAGTCTCTGTGGTCAACATATTTAATTTTGAATTTGATTGTGTGCTATATTAATTATATTTTAAGGCACATGTGCAAAGTGCAAACACATAACATAATCACAGATTTGTTAAGTTGATTTCTAAATGCTGTTGTATGTGGCACTTTTTGGCAGAAGGGAATTATTCTAATATATATTTTATGAGCCGCCAATGCTGCAATTAATGGACCACACGCGATTTAAATCTGTGAGGAGACGAACTTAAACTAAAAAGATTAGGCAACGTTGGCGTCTGTTTTAATTATATGTCAGTTAACCTACTAATTCCTAATTTGTAGCTCCATTATAAGTGGGAGATGAATTGGATGAGGAAATTAAGACGATGACGATGATAATGAGCTCTCCAACTCCAGAAAATGTGGGTAATCATAGGGTATCTTGTGGTATGCGATGGGTTAGAGAGTTAGGTAGTCATTCATGGGCTAAGCTTAGAAGCTTAGGTAAGAAATTAGGAGAAGATGATCCCATAAGAAGAATCACTCATTCTCTCAAAGTAGGATTGGCACTCACATTGGTGTCCTTACTCTTCTATCTTCAACCCTTTTATCATAGTTTTGGTGCAGATGCAATGTGGGCCATCATCTCAGTCGTAGTTGTCATGGAATTTTCTGTGGGTAAGTTCTTCATTAATTATATATATATATGTTTCACTACTTTAAATTGAATATTACTCACAATATATAGACCAATTATTAATTAATTATATATATTTTTTCATTTTCAGGAGCAACGATCGGGAAGGGCCTAAATAGAATGTTGGCAACATTGGTGGGTGGTTGTTTGGGTGTTGGAGTTGTACAATTAGCAAGTGTAGTGTTAGGGAAGAGGGAGCAGCCCATACTAATTGCAATCTTCCTCTATATCATAGGTAATTAATTGATTAATTGTCACTTGTATGTACACCATATAAAACATTAATTCAATTCAAAAGTTTTATTAAGCTTTTAAAATAAATAAAGACCTAGATGAATATGTGGATTAACAATATTATATATTGATAAAAAATATATATGTTTAATTTGCAGGTACGATAATGACGTTCGTGAGGTTTGTTGGTGAAGTAAAGGCGAGATATGATTATGGGATGTTGATATTTATATTAACATATAGCCTGGTGTCTATATCGGGATATCGAGATGATGAGAATGATATATTAGAACTCGCATGCAAGAGGGTTTTAACAATCATCATTGGCAGTTTTATAGCTATCATTATATCCATTTTCATTTTCCCCGTTTGGAATGGCAACCATCTTCACAATCTTGTTGCTAATAACTTGGATAACCTTGCCAATTATTTCTTGCAAGGTACACAACAATATATACACAAATTAAATTTCCCTTTACATATATACTTATACTTGTATATATATCATGACCTTCAGAAATAATAACCCCCAAATTATATTTTGCAGGGTTTGGAGATGACTTGCAACCCAAGACTAAGAAATCATTTGCAGAAGAATATGAAAGTCTTCTCTCTTCAAAAACTAGAGAAGAAACCATGGTGAGCTAGTCCTAGCTAGCTACACATTATATATATAATTAGTTTATTAATTACCCCAAAAACTTATACTAATTAGTCTAGAATCATCTATATATATATTTAAATTAGGCCAACTTTGCAAAATGGGAACCTTGTCACGGCCAATTCAGATTCCGTCATCCATGGCACAAGTACTTGCACCTTGGAAACTTAACACGACAATGTGCTTACAAAATGGAAGCCCTAGATTTTCATCTCAGGTCTGCACTAGTACTCCAGGTACGTAATTATATTTAATTTATTCAATTTTTTAATATATATATATATACCTAGAAAAGTTTTTTTAATATATATATATTTTTTGGGTGCAGACACGTAATGAAGTTGGAATGAAAATCAAGGATTCATGCGAATGTGCTGGAAAAGTGATGAAGATATTATCATCATCAATTAAATCAATGACTTGCTTATCAACTAGAATATTGAAGGCTCATATTGGAGAAGCCAAAGGTTCCATCGAATCGCTTCAATCCCTTTTAGGATCAAAGGCATATTGGGAAGAGGTTGGGGTGATGGAGATAGCTTCAGCTGCTGCAATTACTTCACTACTCACTCATATTCTAATATGCACCCAAACAATTATGGAATCAGTTGATGAACTTTCCTCCTTAGCACATTTTAAACCCATACCTATTACTACTACACATCAACCCTTACCTTTATGTCGTGAAGGACCAATTTTGGACTCTAATAAATTAGACTTTTCCACTATTACAATTGATGAGTGAAATCATGTATATATATAATTTGTATATTGTTTAGGTGTATAATTAATACACTGTATTTATTGCTGAAGCTAAAAATTGTGGTGCTGACACGTGGACATCCTAGATGAGCTCCATTATTATTTTTTTTGGTCACTTAACAATTCCATTCAATAGTCTTTTCTCATTGGCTCTTAGAGTTGACTTCTCTTTATTTCATTGGTTGGATTTTCAAATTTATTATTATTTCTTTAATTTTCATTTACAAAATTCTCCTATTTATGAGGATATGTACACGTGTCCCTTTGTGCTTCAAAGTTAGTGAATTTTTTTATTTTCTTTTTGATTTAAATAATTCGGCTATTTTCTATGGAGAGTGACATGTGTCTTCTCCTGAATCAAAGTTACATTAATAGTAATTTTTTATATTATTTTTTATTTTAACATTTTTTGATATGTATGATATCATTACTCACCACTCTTCTCTAGGTCAGATTTTGAAAAATACTTATCTCCTAAACTATTTTCATTTATTGTTCTTATCTACTCTTTTTCATTTACACTATTTCCCAATGCAACTTTATAATTTCACACCTTCATAGATTAAACTTTTAAAATTTTCAAATATTTTATTTTCAATTTAAGATATAACATTGGATAACTCATGCTAAATGGAAAATAATTTGGCTTTTTGATTTAAATAATTCGGCTATTTTCATGGGTCTTCTCCTGGATCAAAGTTACATTAATAGTAATTTTTTATATTATTTTTTATTTTAACATTTTTTGATATGTGTGATATCATTACTCACCACTCTTCTCTAGGTCAGATTTTAAAAAATACTTATCTCCTAAACTATTTTCATTTATTGTTCTTATCTACTCTTTAATTTTTCATTTACACTATTTCCCAAGGCAACTTTATAATTTCACACCTTCATAGATTAAACTTTTAAAATTTTTAAATATTTTAATTTCAATTTAAGATATAACATTGGATAACTCATGCTTTAATGTTGCTGCTAAAATTGACCAATAGATAAACTCATATTTAATTTCTCTATGTGGTGCACAATTTCTCTCCCCATGGTGCACAATTTCTCTCCCTATATATCTCTCTTTCCCGTACTCTTTCTCTATATATACATTGTTAAGCTTGTGTTCAAAATGAGAATGAATGTTAAAGTTTTTATTTCTCACTTTTTTATTCTTTTTATTCTTTTTATTCTCTCCTTCCCTTTTTGGGTTTTCTGATAGATAGATTATTAATCTTTTAATTTGACCGCGTTTCTTTGCTCTTTGTTGTGTGCTTATATGTTTTTTTTCTTTTTTATGAAGTTGTGAAAACGTTTGAAAGAGATGTTGAAGAACAACAACTATGCTTAAGGTATTCTATTTTTTTTTTTATAATTTCGGTCAAGCAACCTTGCCATTTTTTCTTCTATTATTTTTATTTTTGTTGTACATCTCAATATGGTGCCTATATATACATCTATGGTTTCTTTTTGTTGTTTAGATATCATGACGTGGAATAATCAAAGTTCGTTTGAGGCAACAACTATTAAGAAAATGGAGCCCTAAGTGAGCAATGTGGTAATATTCAATTTTATTAACCTTTAAATGAAGTACTAACATATGATTCTTTATTCTAGGTGTATATTTTCTCCTTTTCTCTCTACTTGATTCCTCAATTCATATCATTGACTTCTATTTATTTATCTCATGTTTTACCCTTCATTGATTCATTATTTCATGCTTCTTTATACTTTGTATACTTTTATATATACATATTTTCCATTTCTGACAAGGTAAAAGCTTGAGGGAGATCATAATGAACTTTGAGCATATTACACTATGTTGATTGTATTATTTCTTTATTTCTGATGATTTTCCCTTATTTAATTTTGCAAATTTTTCCACGAATTTGATTTAATTATATATCTTTGGGATAATATTTGTTCGGTAGATTATTGTTCTATTTAAAAAAAAAACTTGATATATTTTTGAAGGATAATAATACAGTTTTTGATGAGTTTGAGAAGAAGATAGAGAATAGTATCTAGCCATTGTAAATTTCTAACTACATTTAAAAATGCTAATTATATCTCAAATTGTAATCCTGTTATTGATTTTCTTTTTTAGGATTACTCAACAAATCTTCATCAATTTTGTAATCTCAGGAGATGATGAATGATTTGTTTGGATTGATGATAACAAGAGAAGCCAAGCCACATCATTTTTGAAGCATGGATAATATGTAATCATTGATAGCATCAATACCTTCTGATGTATGACACAATATAACTCTTAAATTTTTTTTTTGCAATAAGGTTTAAATCTTATGTAATCAATGCTGTCAAGATTGTTTGCAATAAAGTTTAAATCTTGTGTACGTCTTATATTAATGTTTTTTCTTTAATTTTAATTTTAGTTTAGTTTCTTCGAAAATTTTAATTCTAATTTTGAGATTGAAATTGAATACTAAACAAAAGAATAGAAAATATGAGAAGATAATATCAATATGCATTTGAAAATGGATATAAGAAGAAATTAAAAAATATTTTGAGACTAAATTGTTAATTAAAAAAATTTCACGGTTCATATTGTTAATTTACTCAAAAAAATATTACCCTAGACTTTCAACTTCCAAAAATAATTCAATTAATATATATACCTTCGTATTTGTTTATAATGTAAACAATAATTTCAATATATTTCAAAAAGGATACTTATACTCAATTTATTATCCGATATTTTATTAATTAACAAGTTTATATTGGACAATGAAATCTTCTATCTTTATTGGTAATAGTGTAGTTACATAACGCAATTTTATTTTTTTATTAATTGATTACTGAATTTTATTAACGATACACAGTCCTCAATGAACAAATATCCTCAAGATTAACATGAAACATAAGTGCGTGACCTATTTATTTTAATTTTATTAGAAATCATAATAATTAAATTTTATATTTATTTAAAAATATTAAAATTTTCCAGCCACCAACAAAACGTATGTATAATATTGAGAATCATCAACATCATTATGCATGAATGGCCTTTTTAATTTAATATTCTTGGAAATCCTAAAAATTGATTTTTTTCTATTTCTATGAAAAATATTAAATTTTACTAATACTTTGTTAATTTGAAAGTTTCTAGAGATATCTTTATTATCTTTTCAAAACATACATGCTTCACAAATTGGAATATGTACTTTGCAATTAATATAGGAGTTATTGCTATAGCTTTATAGTATTATGAAAAATTTTAATATGGGAGTTATTTCTCAAGATCTCTTTCTCTTTATTCGAAATTAATAAGTTTTAAACTCAAAATAATTTAATTTTAGATTAATATTGAATATTCAAATTAAATAATTCTAATTTTTAAAATGCATCTCTTTTCTATAAATAAAAATGATTCACAAGAATTTAAATAGATCTGTTAAAATTCTCAATGTATTACTGGAAAGGAGTTTTATGGAGATCTGTTAAAATTTAACTCTCATATTCTTTTTGTTTTTAAGGTTATATTTGGGAGTTTTATGGAGGATGAAAAGAAGTGGTCATTAATGGAAAGGAGTAGAATGGAAAGGAATGGAATGAGTAAAATGTTGTTTAGATGTTTGGATGTAATTAAATGGTTAATTAAATATTTTTTTCCGATATTACCCCTTCCTTTTTTCCCAATGAAATAAGTGGTGGTGGCGGTAGAGGTGGGTGGTGGGTGATAGTGGTGGTGGCGGTGACAGAGGTGGAGGTGAGTGGTGGAGGCGGTAGTGATAGCAGTGGGGGGTGGAGATGGGTGGTAGTGGTGGCGACGGCGGCGATTGTGGTGGGTGGTAATGGTGGTGGCGGCGACAGCGATAGCGGCGAAGAGAAGTAGGATAAATTGAAATTTTATTAAAGTAGGAAGGATAAATATGTATCTTGGGGGTCAAGAAAACGAGGCTTTTGAATGGACAAAGGTATTTTGAGAGACCTTTACCTTCCATTCCATTTCATTCTAAAAAAAACATCCAAACATACTTTCAACTTATTTTGACACTCCCCTTCCATCATAAACACCCACATCCAAATGACATTTAATGTACTTATGTGTGTGACAATTCAGTGAAATATAATTAAAAATATAATTTAATAATGAAATTTAATAATAAAAAATATATAACTTCTAATAAATATTTCATATAACCTGTTCATCAAAAAAAAATTCATATAACCATTTATATTTATAAATGTTTGAAGATATTGTTGATCCAGTAAGAATATTCATATAAATTATCATCCTAAATCTAAACTTTGTCAATTCTTTACGATAAATTGTTGTATATATTTACTATGTAACAAAAAGAATCGATAAAATCATATATTTTTTGATATTGGAGATAATATAAAAGTTATTCAATTACGATATTCTTTAATGTTTCTTGAGTATTGTCTCTTATCATCGTAGAGCGGTAAACTATGATTTCATAGATAACTCATGTACTACATTAGCATAGTGTGGTAACTATGTTTTCATAGCCTTATCCATATTTTTTTTCATGAAATAATTATTATGAGTTATATTACTTTTTTATTTTTTTTATATTTTATAAAGTTAGTACAAAAAAAATTGTATGCCTAATGCTTCCTATGTTATATGACTAAATAACTTATATTTTCAAGTTATTGTAAATATTATTTTATCCAAATTATTATGTATTTATTATTATTTTTGGGTTTACAAAATTCCTTTTTTTACTAAAATTTTTTAAAATTTTATGAAAAGAGCTCTAATTTTCAGCGTTTTTAAAAAATATATAACTTTAAAAGTTTATAAATTACTATATTAATATTTATATATATTGAACTTAAAAATCCCCCGTGGAAATCCACGGGGTTAAGTCTAGTTCTTTCATAACTTAGCTTGTTTCTAAATGATCACCTATATATAGATGATAAATTGTGGAGTTCTCGAGTTTTTCAGGCTCTCAATTTGGATTTGCTAATGTTATTGTATTTTTGTATACCTTCTTTTTTTTTGGGAGAACTTTATTGTATTTGTATACTTAGTAATATTGAAAGTTGAGAGAGTTGTGTATTAATTTTCCCATCAAATCTCTTAAATAACTTGGTGATTAAATCACAAAACAAATTATTGGATAAAACTTAGGTAATTTTTTAAAATATCAAATTATTCAATAAAAATATGAAAAATATATTTGTACGTATCTCGTGTAGAGGCACGTCTTGGAATATTAATTAGTGTTCTTTCTAGAAGAAAAAAAAGTAGAGATTAGGCTTAAATACTGTTTTCTAAGGCAGATATGATGAATGGCTTATAACAAAATCGAAAGAGCATGTGATAGGGCCACCGTAGAGGACGAATAAGTGATCTCTTATTGGTGATGATAATAAGTCAAAAGAGCTTTCTAAAGAGAAATATATATGCATACTTTTTTAGAATTAATTAATAAAGCTTATAAAAGTGCTATGTGCATATTGAATATTATGTGGGCTAATATTAACTAATCATAAATGAGTGGGTGATGTTCAAGCTACCAAACCGTACCAAGGCCAACATTAATTCTAAATTGGACAACAAGTTAGATTTTTTCCTTAAAAAATTGATAACAAATTAATGCCTAAAATTATTGTATTAAATTTTGTGTTAAGCAATAACTTGTTCTTTTAGTACTATTTAAAGGAGACACACGAACCATATATAAAAACGGAGTAGATGTTCAGTGGTACGGTAGTATTGAACTTCAGTACATCCCTCCAATCAGTTGGTCCCTAAACCATTCAAGGTGGGCCCTAATTAATGTGAGTCTTTATTAATATTAACAAATGGCACTACATAATTGGAGGGATGCACTGAAGTTCAGTGGTACGGTATCATTGAACTTTTATCCATAAAAAAAAAAAATTAAGAATGAATTGAGAGACGAATCTGTACATACATTAATGAATAATAATATGATTAAACCCATCTAATACTTATATAGGACGGTGCTAACGTAACTATTTGAATAAAAAAAAATTGAACAATAATAACATACTTCTAAAATAGTTCAATAAGAGTAAATTTCAGATTTATTTCAAATCTTATTACATTTGTGTTGAATTGTAGATGTGAAGAAAGTAGAGTCTTATAAATTGATTTAATATGTTCGTTTTTTTTTAATGTTGTAATTTGACAAGTATATCAACGCACACCTAATTTCCACAGAACATGTTCTCAAAAAAAAAAAAAGTGAGCAACAGAACTACTTATCGACAAAAGATCATGATCATATGACTATAGGATATATTATAAATTTAATTACAGCGCACTCATATAATGATGATGAATGTGCTTTAATAATTATTTGTACAATTTAGAAACATTTCGAGACAAACTAGGAGCATGCGCCACCATTTGCACTAAGTGGTGACTAACTTTAATTTTCTTTTTTATTGGTGCCTTTTATCTGAATTGTATATACACTACTCTGACTCTATATAAGTATGACCATCCGATCCTTTCTTCTCAATTAGTGGAAAAGCCTAAAAGGGTCGTAAACTCATAATCATAGTTAATTATCATAATCTTCTTTTTATTTATTTTTGTTGTTTCTTCTTAGCTTCCTCCTCCTTTGAATTGTGTATGAGTCAAAAGGCATTAGGCATATCAAAGGCTACTAGACTTTTTCAGACCACTCTCAAGTCTCAACATCAACAAAGGCATATAATTAAGGGAGTACTTGAAAGTACAGTACAGTTTAAGGATATTCTGCACGAAATCCTTGAAAAATATGAACAAGTCTGTCCCATATATAATGCCGAAAGGCACTTTAATCACCATTTTTTAATATAATTTATATTTAGTGCCGTGTGAAATTAAAGGTCTAGAAAAGACACTCACAACCACAACGTACGTTCCTTAATGCTTCTAGGCTTTTTTAAATATCCAGCACCACAATGGTTTTTTTTTAAAAAAATTTTTGTAAAGGCAAAATACAAATGGGTGGTTGAGTTAATTGGAACAAGCTAAGGTTCTTAACTCCTTAATTAAGAATCATATATAAGAAAAATCTAACGGAATCTATGAATTTAGTGAAGCACCAGTGCACGGTAATAAAAAGTTTATGAATATCAAACACCTTCAAAATATTCATTTATAACAAAAATCATTTTAAAATATTATTTGATGAATCCATCACTCTCCGATAGCTCCGGCGATCCGAACGGGGAGACCTGCAAGCAAACCCACGGTGGGAGGTAGCTCCCGCGGTGGGACTCCGACGCCCAAGTCAGTCCGGTGATAGAGAGTATATAGAGAGTAATAGGATTCAGTTAGCATATCTGGAGGCATATGGGGTATATATATATGCTCTCATGGGGGTATGGTGGTCATTTGAGAGTAAGAGAGTGACGGGTGCCACGTCAGCATAACCACCCCGTAAGGTGCGGTGGGTCGGGGCGATCGGAGATGGCTCCGTCGAGGCAATTGGAGATGGCTCCGTCGGGGCGATCGGAGATGGCTCCATCGGGGCGATCGGAGATGGCTCCGTCGAGAGGAGCGGAGATGGCTCGGTTAGTCCGATATGAGCATACCGTATCATTATTAATTTTATAAAACGCATTTCACTTCATATGATGGATTTCTTGAACCAGGTAGATGCATTGTTTCTCTGTAATCTGTTTGATTTTGGATTAAAAATAAAGAAAAAAATTTAGGTAAATTTTCTTATATCTTTACCATAAGGTTTCCCCAATCATATGCTTTATTTACACACCATTTTATAATTAATCACATAAAAATGGTCTTTTATATTTTATCTCCATCATGATGAGTCATACTTATATTTTTTTGACACGTGTCACATTTATATTGAGAAACCTTATAGCAAAGATACAAGAAAACTTACCTAAGTTTAATCGTAAAAATAAAACCTAAGCCATGATCATATAGATTTGATTATATTGAGCTGAACTTTCAGAGAAGGTGGGCTCCAATTTTTGAGGCCCAATTGTGTATGGACCAAAAAATGCAAAGCCCATTCAAGATTTCTCCGAGGAAGCTAAGTACCATAAGGAATGTTTCAGTGTTTGTATGATTGCTATTATTGCATTTTTCGTTAGGATTTGTTATGTTATTTATGAAGCTGTTCCATATCTAAAGTAGGAATCGAATCTCTGACACTTAGTTAAGAATGGATGAATCCCTTCCACTCAACCACATCCCTTGAATTGCGATGCCTATTCTATATGTACCAACAACACGGATAAAAGTTCAATGGTACCGTACCACTGAAGTTCAGTGCATCCCTCCAATCATGTAGTGCCATTTGTTAATATTAATAATAACTCACATTAATTAGGGCCCACCTTGAACGGTTTAGGGACCAACTGATTGGAGGGATGTACTGAAGTTCAGTACTACCGTACCACTGAATATCTACTCCAACAACACATACCAAATGTTCAGTTTCTTTTCTTTTTATCATTACTGTTAGTTTGATGAATTTTCTTTTAATTAACTAAATGGAAACATTATAAGTTGAATGGGCTTAGTTTTAATATACTTACATGGACTGTATTCATAAAAATCATAAGTTAATGGCTTGGCCCATTACATCAGCTTCTGAGAACTGTTCTTTTCTTTAGTATAAAATATCTTCTCTTTAAAGACTGTTAATTTTGTCATACTTCTAAAGTCTTGTAATTTACATATCTGGATTAAACCAAAAGAATAATAAGGAAAAAATAATTTTAATTTGATTGTGAAGAGGAAGACTTGTTATGGAAAAGGCTTCCTCTGAGGAAAGAATATTATGCTCTTGGAATGTTATATATATATATATAATACTTGTAAGTTAAGTAATTTTAGGTATTGTCTCATCTTTGTTATGTTTTGTTCCATAAATAATTAGTATGTGGCTATGTGCATAATCCCGAAAAAAAAAATCCATGACTTAATACATATCAATGTGTTTAAGGTTATATGGTGTTTTAGTTTCATGTAACATTTTTTAAAAAAAGGAAATGTATTATGAGAGAATAAATAATTATTTAACTTATTCTTTTTATATTAATTTTACTGAAACTAATTATAGTTTAATTTATTATTAAAACTTAAATTACAAGATAATAAAATGTAATATAATGCAAATAAGACTCACTAATACTATTGAAATGATATTTACATTTTTTATTTTATCTCCTTTTAAAAAAAATAAAATAAAAGAATCATCTCAGAGGAGATCCTTTTCAGTTTATACGGAAGGAGGAACCTTTGAGGTTGACAATGACTGAATGACATCCTACTTGTTCGTCTGCTTCTTATTCTCCAATCTCCAATCTCCACTCAGCACTCAATTCTCTTTCTCCAAATTAACTAATGTGGCCAAAACAAACTTCTGCCTATATCCAATACAACTAAAGACAACCTACTAGGATATTTTAAATCTTAGGGGGAAACAATTTATTAGTTTATTTCCTTAATTAAATTCATAACTTAATTATAATATTGATGTTGACATTTTGAAACACAATGACAATATCTTGTTCTCTTAAGCTTAACTATTTAATTATTTATTCAAACCAAATTAATCTGTATCTAGTGATAAAAATTTAGTACTATCATATCACTGAATTTTAATATATTCATCCAATCATGTAGTATCATTTGCTATTATTAATAAAAATTTACATTAATTAGTACCCACCTTGAATGAATTAAGGACCAACTGATTGAAGGGATATACTGAAGTTCAATACTACTGTATTACTGAACATCTACTCCATGTCTAGATATCGGTTGTTCATACAAAAAATAGACAATTATTCAAAGTTTTATGAAAAGATAGGTCAAAACCTCAAGCTGTATTCAATATAAATACAAATGAAGGGAAGGGAAGGAAAATTATGGATCTTACAAATTTACATTGTTTTTTTATAGTTTTCCTTTGAATTTGATTGAAGGAGAAATGTAAAAATGCTCCTCCCAATTATTCTTTCTTTACTTTTTCACCTACCAAAAAATACTTTAATTATAACGTAAGGATATTTTAGTCTTTTTTACTACTTTATTTTACAAACTTTGCATTACATTTTTATATACCAAACACAATTTTTATTTGGCTAAAGTACTATTTTGGTCCTTAATGTTTACATGAAGTTTAATGTTGGTCTTCAATGTTTCAAAAGTTTAATGTTGGTCCTCAATGTTTCAAAAGTTTAATGTTGGTCCTCAAAGTTTTTTTTTGGTCGATTTTGGTCCTCGAGCGTAACACCGTTAACCCTAAACCCTAAACCCTAAACCCTAAACCCTAAACCCTAAATAAATGATGACGTGGCATGCTTATATGACATACCCTCTCTCCTACATGTCATATTTTAATGATGTGGCATGACACATCACTGCCACATCACCCCAGATGATGATGATGACGAAGGAGAGAAGATGATGATGCGGCAATGTGAGGTGACGTGGCAGTGATGTGTCATACCACGTGACATGTAGGAGAGAGGGTGTGCCATATAAGCATGCCACGTTATCATTTAACGACAAAAAGTTAACGGTGTTACGTTCGAGGACCAAGATCAACCAAAAAAAACTTTGAGGACCAACATTAAACTTTTAAAACATTGAGGACCAACATTAAACTTCATGTAAACATTGAAAACCAAAATAAACCTTTAGCCTTTTTATTTTTATTTCCCTTTATTTTATAATACTTTCTTTTACTCTATAATATTTAATTTTACATTCTTTTCCTTCCTACTTGTACATTACTACCAAATATAATCAAGTTGGTTATTTTGTTTGTTTCGGAGTGGCAACATGAGTCACTCAACACAAATAACACAATTTCTCATTATAAAAGCAATGATATTGTCACATAAAACATCCACTACTCTCAAACCTTTTTTTATATATAGTTTTGGAACATATTGATTTTGGCGGACTTACTCAACTATTATATGCGCTTTTTTTTTTTTGAGACATCATTGTTTATGATAGTGAATTTTGTTACGATTTAAGAATGAAAAAAATATTCTAAGTAAAAAATTATAGTTTTAAATTTTAATTATTACATTGCACTTGACTGCCTAGGAGTGAGACGTGATAATTCCACTTGTAATTTTTTTAACAATAGAAAAAGATAGCAAATCAAATGCAAATCTAAACACAAACAAAAAGAGAAAGATGGAAAAGGAAACAAGAGAAAAGAGAGTGTCATCATCACGGACAGAGTGACACTTTTCTTAGGGTTTGTCCCTTTCATTGTAAATTGAAACTTCACGTTAATCTTCTTCGTTTCCCTATCCTTATCTCAAGTTTGGAACTTCCATTCTTACTCACCCTCAATTCCTCCACATTTTCTCCTATCTCGATGAAAGTGCCACACACACTCCCAAATCTCTTGTTTCTTCTGCTTCTCTCTGTCCCTGTTTCGTAATTGCTGTCTCATTTTGGATTTAGCATTAACATATTGAATATTGATGAATCCCTCATGGGGTTGTGAGTTCGCGGCGAAAGTTTCGTCCTTGACTATTTGATCTTCAATTTAATTGTATTTTTTATACCATGGAAGCTATCCGTACGAGTTTCGGCATTATTCTCATTTTTTGCCTCATTACAGTGGGTTTCGGTGCTACAAACCCAAATGATCTAAAAGTTCTGAATGATTTCAGAAAAGGGTTGCAGAATCCAGAACTTCTCAAATGGCCAAATAGAGGGAATGATCCATGTGGCCCTCCTACGTGGCCTTATGTGTTCTGCTCTGGTAATAGAGTCACACAGATTCAAGCCAAGTCTCTGGGTCTTAAAGGATCCTTACCTTCATCCTTTAACCAGCTCTCAGAACTCTATAACTTGGGTCTTCAACACAACAATCTCACTGGGATGTTACCTACTTTCAGTGGATTATCCAAATTGGAGTTTGCTTTCCTAACTGATAATCAATTTGATGGAATCCCCTCTGATTTCTTTGCAGGACTCACCAGTCTTCAGGTATTGTCTTTGGACCGAAATTCATTGAATGCAACTACTGGGTGGTCTCTTCCTGTGGATTTAGAAGAATCAGTACAATTAACCAATCTTTCTCTTCAAAGTTGTAATTTGGTTGGATCAGTGCCTGACTTTCTAGGCAGATTGCCATCTCTCACCAATCTGCGCCTTTCATATAATAGATTGTCTGGTACTATTCCTGCAAGTTTTGGTCAGTCTTCTATACAGGCTCTGTGGTTGAATAACCAAGTTGGTGGTGGCATGACTGGTCCTATTGATGTTATTGCTTCAATGACTTCTCTAACACAACTTTGGCTACATGGAAACCAATTCACTGGCACAATTCCACAGAATATTGGGGATCTAACTTCCTTGGTGGATCTTAACCTCAATGGTAATGAACTTGTTGGCTTCATCCCTGAATCCTTGGCTAATATGGAGCTTAAGAAATTGGATCTAAACAATAACCAGTTAATGGGTCCCATACCACTGTTCAAGACAGTTAATGTTTCTTATGCTTCCAATTCCTTTTGTCAAACTAAGCCTGGCCTTGAATGTGCCCCTGATGTTACTGCTCTATTATATTTTCTCAGTAATCTGAGTTACCCCTCTGTGCTCACTTCTAAATGGATTGGTAATGCACCATGTTCTGGGCCATGGCTTGGATTGAGCTGCAACCCAAAGTCACAGGTATCTATTATCAATTTCCCAAGACATCAGCTTAATGGTACTTTGAGTCCCTCACTTTCTAAGTTAGATTCACTCCTTGAAATTAGGCTTGCTGAGAATAGTTTAACTGGCGAAATTCCTACTAGTTTCACTGAATTGAAATCTTTGAGGTTGTTGGATTTAAGTTATAACAATCTTGCGCCCCCATTGCCAAATTTCCGTAGTGGTGTGAAGATTATGATTGATGGCAACCCGTTTTTTAGTACTAACCAAACTGGAAAGAGTCCTGCTGCGCCTACTAGTACTAGCTTACCACCTTCAAGTTCTCAATCTTCACCACATAACCCGTCACCTCCATCCTCAAGTCATAGTCCAAGCTCAAATTCATCAGGGTCTGTACAAGGACAATCCCAACACAATGAATCTAAAATGTACATAACAATAGCAGCAGTGGCTGGAGCTGGAGTTTTTGTATTTGCTGCTATTTTGGCTGTTTTTCTATTCATATATTGCTCAAAGAAGAAAAAAGCCTTGTTGGAGGAACCTAATGCTATTGTGGTTCACCCTCGAGACCCATCTGATCCAAAAGATATGGTTAAAATTTCAGTTTCAAATAAGACTACTGAAAGTTTATCAGCAAAGACTGGGACAAGTGCTTCGAATAACATTATTGGTGAATCTGAAAATCCTCATGTAATTGATGCTGGTAACCTTGTCATCTCTGTTCAAGTTTTACGCAAGGTTACCAAAAACTTTTCCCCAGAAAATGAGCTAGGCCATGGTGGGTTTGGAACTGTTTATAAGGGAGAGCTAGAAGATGGGACAAAAATAGCAGTGAAGAGAATGGAGACTGGAACTATGAGCAGTCAAGGACTGCATGAGTTTCAAGCTGAAATAGCTGTTCTTTCCAAGGTTCGTCACCGGCATTTGGTTTCTTTGTTAGGATACTCCGTTGAAGGCAATGAAAGACTTTTAGTTTACGAGTACATGCCTCTAGGTGCTCTAAGCAAGCATCTTTTTCATTGGAAAAGCTTGAAGTTGGAGCCTTTGTCTTGGTCACAGAGGCTGGTGATAGCACTAGATGTTGCTAGAGGGATGGAATACCTCCATGGTCTTGCCCGCCAGATCTTCATACACCGAGACCTCAAGCCTTCTAATATTCTACTTGGTGATGATTTGCGGGCAAAAGTTTCAGATTTTGGTCTGGTGAAACTTGCCCCAGATGGTAAGAAGTCTATAGCCACTAAACTTGCTGGGACATTTGGATACCTTGCCCCTGAATATGCAGGTATGGCCTTGCTTTGAATTACATCTAGACTTTCCTTCTGCCATGAAGAAGTCTTAAGAATTAAGTATGAAAAAGGGTTTAGTAACATTGAGATTGCATTGGAGATAAACTCTGTTTCTGCATACTAGCACTTTTGTTTTGGTAGCGATGAGCTTATTTCCTTAGATAGTCTAAAAATAAGGAATCGCTTAAGAATCTAAATTAACGTCATAGTACTCTAGTATGTAGTAACAACATATTTGTTTCTACCTTGTTAGATATCCTTCTTATTTCTTTATTCAAAATGATTCATAGCTAAAAGTATATAGACTACAGAATTAATTATCTACCTTTTCTATACTGTTAAATATATATATATATATATATATTGCGGAGTCTGCCAAGGGGTAAATTAAGAGTCAATGAGTTATTTCTGTACTGCAGAATTTGTATGAAATTTGACCCTCATAACCCTTGGCCTAAAACTAGAGATCAATGCATGATACATATTATTAGATGAAGATATGACAACATCTCTACAGTTAGTGAGTTACTTAAAGTCTTTCTATATTTTCAGTTTGAAGCATCTAGATTCACAAACTAACTAAGTTGCTTTGAGTTTTCAGTGATGGGAAAGATTACCACTAAAGTTGATGTGTTCAGCTATGGTGTGGTGTTGATGGAACTTGTGACCGGACGAATGGCTCTTGATGAAAGCCGGCCAGAGGAGAGCCGATACTTGGTTGAATGGTTTTGGAAGATTAAATCAAGCAAACAACAACTTATGGCTGCAATTGATCCAGCTCTTGAGGCAACCGAAGAGACATTTGAGAGTATCTCTATTATAGCCGAACTTGCTGGACATTGCACTTCTAGGGAACCAAACCATCGGCCAAATATGTGTCATGTGGTTTCTGTACTGTCACCATTAGTAGAGAAATGGATTCCCATTGATGAGAATGTAGATAGTTTTACTGGCATTGACTTAAATCAACCACTTCCCCATATGTTGAAGGATTGGAAGGATGCAGAAGGCAGAGATGTTAGCCATACTAGTCTCGAAGACAGCAATAGCAGTATACCAGTGAGGCCAGTGGGGTTTGCAGACTCATTTTCTTCTGCAGATGCTCGATAATCCGATGCAACTTGCCGACCTTGTTTACTTTTCCTCGAGCAATAAAATTCTCTTGGAATCACCTAGGCCTAGTCTGTTTTGCAGCTACCAGGTATAATTTGGTTATTTCTTATCTCTCTGTTATTTTGGGACGATTTATACCATACCATTAGATCAAGGTGTTCAAAACTTCACAAGTGATGTGGAGTCTATTTGCTTAGTTGTGAATTGTGATATAAGAGAGTAAATATGTAGATAAAGAGATGTTGAACCCTTTTTTTTCTCCTATTTTGTGTCTTTTGAAGTCATGGATTAGGACACATCGGAAATTCAGTATTCAATGAAGATATCATATCATTCATTTATATTATCCATGTTATATGTGGTTGATTATGTGGTTGTTTTAAAATGCTTGCGTTAGATTTAAGGTCCAATGTTGCTTGAAAACTTCAAACGTTCAAGCAAAATAAATTTACTGGAAGAAAAGGGTGCTTTTGCCATACTTAATTTCTGGACATTTGTATGATTTTATGGAGAAGATATGAAATCATTTTGAATTTAGAACATCTGAATAATTTATTTTGTAAAAACATAGAATATGAAGAGTGGGGACGCGTTATATATGTATATTGGGACTTCAATTAATAGTGAGGAAGAGGATACAAGCAACGATTTGAACTGTTATCGGAGTTAATGTTGGAAGCATCCAAAAAGAATGGATATTCTGCCGAGTGTAAAACTAAAGTAGAGATAATAAAAATAAAAATTAGACCTTTATGTTATTTATTTATCACCTACTATTTCTTTTCCACTGTCATATTGTTAACGTGAATACCCAAAGTCCCAAACAAGTAAGTACCTACATGATGGACACGTCAACTCATATAGTATGATGGTTGACATTGAATAAATCATATTAAAAAAATTAAGGTCAAATTATTCTTTTGATCCTCAACGTTTGCACGAAGTTTAATATTGATATTCAATGTTTTAAAAAGTTATTTTTATTCTCAACGTTTTTTTTTATCAAAATTGGTCTTCTAGCGTAACATCTGTCTAGTTTTGTCATTAAATGCTGGCGTAGAATGTTTATGTGGCACACCCTCTCTCTTACATATCATATTTAAATGACATGACACCCTTTCTCACTCAAACTCAGCAAAACGACACTGTTTTGATTCATTTAAATATTCTGTTTTGGTCATCAAAACGGTATCATTTTGCTGAGTTAGAGTGAGATAGGGTGCCATGTCATTTATATATGACACGTAGGAGAGAGAGTGTACCACATAAACCTTCCACGTCAGCATTTAATGACAAAACTAGACGGATGTTACGCTAAAGGACCAATTTTGACACAAAAAAAAAACATTGAGGACATAAAATAGCTTTTTGAAATGTTATGACCAATATTAACTTTGTCCAAACGTTGAGGACAAAAAGAGTAATTTGGCCAAAAATTAATAGTTTTTATAGTCTATTTGGTTGCCATAAATTTTTAATTTAAATTTTTTAGAGCAAAATTGATCATAAAAAATTTAGAAATAAACGCAAAATTGATAGACGAAGAGTTGAGGAACGATGGTGGTCCTTGGGGTGACAGCGTCCTCAATACAGCTTCCCCAGCCGGAGCCTCCCACAGCTCCAAATCATCATCCTTGTTTAACCTTCTCTTCCTCTCCCCATATCCCCAAACAACGTCTCTCCCTCTCTCCCACCAACAAATCCACCCATCCCACCGTCCTATGGACCTCATCTATAGCCCACCGTTGTCGCAATGGCCAATTACTTGAAGCTGCTTCCGAGTTTGCGCGCATGAGACAAGCCGGAGTTGAACCCAATCACATCACTTTCGTCACTCTTCTTTCTGCTTGCGCTGACTTTCCCTTGCCCACCATATCCTTCGGAGCTTCCATTCATGCGTATACCCGAAAACTGGGCTTGGATATGAGCGATGTCATGGTGGGTACTGCGGTGGTTGATATGTACGCTAAATGCGGTCGTGTAGATTTAGCTAGATTGGCATTTGACTATATGGGTGTGAAAAATTTGGTATCTTGGAACACGATGATTGATGGGTACATGAGGAATGGGGAGTTTGAGGATGCCATCAAGCTGTTTGATGAAATGCCTGTTAAGAATGTGATATCTTGGACTGCTTTAATTGGTGGGTTTGTGAAGAGAGATTATCATGAGCAAGCCCTGGAATGTTTCCGAGAAATGCAGCTTGCTGGTGTGGCTCCTGATTATGTCACTATTATTGCTGTCCTTGCTGCTTGTGCCAACTTGGGAACACTAGGTCTAGGCTTATGGGTGAATCGGCTTATAATGAGGGAGGATTTCAGGGACAATGTTAGAGTTTCCAATTCGTTAATTGATATGTACTCCCGATGTGGATGTATAGAATTTGCTCGTCAAGTGTTTGAGAAAATGTCCCAACGAACCTTGGTATCATGGAACTCGATCATTGTGGGTTTTGCTGTTAATGGGCTTGCAGATGATGCTTTAGATTTCTTCAATTCAATGCAGAGGGAAGGATTCAAGCCTGATGGAGTCAGCTACACTGGAGCTCTCACTGCTTGCAGCCATGCCGGATTAATTGATGAGGGACTCCAAATCTTCGATAAGATGAAAAGAGTTCATAGAATTACCCCTACAATTGAACATTATGGTTGCATTGTGGATCTCTATAGTCGAGCAGGGAAGTTAGAAGAAGCTTTGAATGTGATAAAGAAGATGCCAATGAAGCCAAATGAAGTGGTGCTAGGGTCATTGCTTGCTGCTTGTAGGACTCAGGGGGACGTAAGTTTGGCTGAAAAAGTGATGAATTATCTTGTTGAATTGGACCCTGGTGGGGACTCAAATTATGTGCTGCTTGCAAACATATATGCAGCGGTTGGAAAGTGGGATGGTGCAAACAAAGTTAGAAGAACTATGAAGGCTCGTGGAATACAGAAGAAACCAGGTTTTAGTTCCATTGAGATTGATTCAAGCATTCACAACTTTGTGGCTGGAGATAAATCTCACCTGGAGAAGGACTGTATTTACTCAGTCTTAGAGCTTCTATCTTTTGACCTGAAACTATGTGGTTATGTTCCCGAATCCTCCGTAAAAGAATCTTATGAAGATGATTGATTTTCGTATTTGAGTTGTACTAAACACAATTCATTTCATTGGTAGAGAACGTTATTGTACAGAAGAAATCTTTTTCATAGGTTTTCTTGATTTATAATATTACAAACTTCTATTTTGCACATGGTTAGTTTTCGTTTTCATTTTTAGTCTTCTTGTTTTTCACTAAAAAATATTAGGTTGGAACAAGAAAGCCAGCATAGATCACCTGCGTCATTCCAGCTAGCATCAGCGTCATTGCTGTCACATCTTCGAATAGAAGCTCGAGGTTAGTTATGGCATAGAGGAATCTCATCTTATCTCTGAAGGTACTATATATTAAAACAGTTGTATTATGGTGAAAGAAGCCAAAAAGAAAAACAATGTCAATGCATAATTTATGAGATTCTATTTCTGTCTAATCCATGAATGGAGCCGAAAGCATAAATTGACAATTTGGAATCTGACTCTAGCTCTAGTTTCAAACCTCAAACCAACCCAGTACCAATGTCAAACTCATTTGATTGGAATCAGAAATTTAATACATGCACTTTGACCAAAAGAAATTAAAGAAGGGATAAAACTATACATGATTATCAGATTAAACTAGCTAACGAAGATGGAGACAGTGTCATAACATTAGCAACAAAAACTAGAGGCAAGTACTACACAAACTAAAATAGTTCCTTCAGTAAGTTTAAGGGGTCTTAGGTTTTTTGGGGCTGCCACCATTATGATGCAGTGGATCTGGACCAGAAGGAACCTTCCTCAACTCCCAAGTCACAGACTTTTCACCATATGTGCTGCTTGATGATCCTCCATGTCCATGGCTATCCTTCAAAGCTGTTTTCTTTTCCTTCAAAGCAGCAAGCACCTGCAGCATAAGCAGGTGAATATACAATCTCATATCCCAGAAACAAAAAAGATGGCATCTATAAAAAAAGGTTCCCTTGTCACGATCAAATCACGTGGAAACTTCTTTATGAGAAATAAGAGAAAATCCCTGCTTTGTTATAACTATATAATGAGTTTGCTTTGAAGTTAGAACAGAGACCTTCCGGTTACGAATCTCCTTGAACCCAGATGGATTAGCACCAAAGCATCCATACGCAGAACTGCAATCTGGCAGTAAAGAAAAGTTTGATGAATAATGGAAACGAATGTGTTGTTGAGTTTGTGAGGAAAGACATACCATAAGGCTCCCTCATCAGAAGCAAGCACAGAAGCACAAGTAAAATAACAGAGATGAAGATGGACTTTGACGCCATAGCAGGTAAGTAGTAAAGCTCCAGATAGAATAGAATAGAGAAGAGCACTGGGATTTGCATGCAGTGCAGGTAGAGAATAATCCCAAATTTATAGAGCTGTGATTAAAAAAGATGAAAATTTTAAAATGATGGCTCATGCAGCCATTTTGTGAAGAAATGATTATGGAGACGCACCAACAAATGAAGGTGGTGTGCAGGCAATGATAGACAGCGCCGTCTTGTGAAGATGTCTTGTCGAGCCAGCACGTAGCCACCCCCAAAGTCACCTGAAACTTGCCAATGCAAATCTCTTCATCTATATATGTATCTCATAAGATGATGTCAGAAACAGAACAAGATGTTGTCATAGTTTGATTCGAACGTCAAATAGCAAACCCGCCATCATATGTTTTTCCCTTCTTCTGGGCCACTGCTATATCATATTATCTGATTCTGTTAATTACTTCATCTTATATTACTACCTGGAGTCGCAGGTTAGGGTAACAAAAGTAGTCATGAATTGCTGAGGCTTATAATGAAAATTGAACTGAGTGAGGAGTGAGGAGTGAGGATGGAATATTTTTCTTCTTTTGGTTTAGAGTTTATTACTTTATAGAACCATGATAAAGGTTTACTCCAATGAAAAGTTGAAAATGACTGATTGGATGTGGTTCGGGGTATCTTTGCTCTGAGTAAGATTTTATTTTACTCAGCCCCAAGATGCTTTTGCAGTCATACATACAAAGCCATTCGTAATCGTTTGCTTTCATCTAGAATCATTATCTTTTTAAATGTAGTAACAGTAATTAAGGAGATATTCTATTATTATTTCTCTGCTCATCATGGCATTAGAGGCTTCAACATTTGATAAGTGACACTTTGGGTTCTAAGTAAGTAGAACTTTGTATAAAGTGATTTCTCACTTGTACAAGAGATCAAATTCAAACCTAATATTTTGTGTGAACTTAGTGTGGATCTTATTGTCTACTGAATTGACCACCCCCACAGTGTCTTAGATATGCTTTTATGATTATCTCATTGAATCTATCTCCTTAATCATGCTGCCACTTCTGCAAAGCTCTGACTCAACAAGAGATTGACACTTATAAATAATTAAATGCATTATAAAACGTTCAAATATGTTTTCCGCTCTCATATAATATATATTACTAGACTTGCTAACGTAATTACTAATTTAAATATCAAAATTTGTAGACAACCTTTGCTCCCCTAGAATTAATGTGTGGATACAGAGGAGACTAAACAGATTGCACATAATGAATTTATTGAGCGATGACTGAAGATTTAACCATTGTTTTGAAAATCGGACCGGACCGGCCGGTTGGACCGGAAAATCGGCTGTCAGTCCGGTCCGGAATAACCAATGAACCGGTGGTTTAGACGGTTCGACCGGTTGTTCTTTTTTTTTTTTTAAATTTGTGTTGTTTATGATTTAATATTTATTGAAAATTTGTTGTGACTTGTAGTTGTAAGGATTGTTCTATTTCAGTATTTATTGTTTGGTTTGTGATAAGATTTGAGACTTAAATATGTTGATCTTTGAACTTATTTGAAGAGTTTAATATGATATTGTAGTAATTTGCAACTTGTTCTATTTCTTATCATGCTTAGATCAAGATGGAAACATATAATTATGAAGTATATAATTTTTTTATGATATATTTTAGTATATTTAATTAAAAATATTTATTTTAAATGTCACCGGTTCGACTACGGTTCAACCACGGTTCGACCATTGAACCGTGAACCAGTGCCTCGACCGGTTCAATGACCGGTCCGGTTTTAAAAACATTGGATTTAACCAAAATATCAAGGGTCGTTTGGGAGATAAAAATGTGGGTGGGTTCACTTTTTACATTTTTTTTATCAGATTTTTTTAAAAAAAATATAAAATGTCTATTATACCCTTTGATTTGATACAATCTTAATCTTTTTTTTTTTATATTTTAATATAAGGGGTAAAGTGGTGCTTTTAATACATTCTCATTCTATTTTCATTCCAAATTTTTACTATCAAATACAATAAACACATTCCCTTTCTTAATAGCTTCTCCTATTTTTTTGTCTTCTCCTACCTCTAATTATTGCAAGAGTCTCTAACGGACTTCTTTGTACATGACCAAACCACCTAAGACGTGTTTTAACTAACTTTTCTATGATAGGTACTACTCCAACTTTCTCTCAAATGTAATCGTTACTAATCCTATTCATTATAGTGTGACTACTTATCCAACGCAACATTCTCATTCCTACCATGTTGATATTATGCTCATGTTGACTATTTTTTTTAAATAGAAACTATAAGACCTGTTTTATTGTACAAAATGTTGTAAAATAAAACAGGTCTTATAGTTTCTATTTAAAAAAAATAGGTCTTATAATTGTGTGATACAATTTCTCCTTAAGTTTAAGAGGTGCTTTTCTATAAAAAATCTCCTTTCATTTCGTCCATCTTACTTGTATCCTATAATTACATTAAAAAAATGTTATATATACACAACAATGTAAGTATCTAAAAGGAAGAGTTAAAATAAGAATAGTATTTGTATACAGAGGAGGAAGCATATATGTATAGATTGAGAAGATGTTAAACACCCATTTGCTTTCTTGTTTTTCCCACAAACAAATCTCCAGATTTGATGAGGCCAGGAACTCTGCCAATGACAGTGAGGCCTGGAAGCTGTGCCACAGCTTCTTTCCTGCCAAGTGAAACAATAGCCACTGGAGGAAGTGGAGTGTAAGTTCCCATACTACCCTCTTTTCCTCCTTCTATCAACACCTTCAAGTTCCTTACAACCAATGTAGCCTGCTTTTGTGCACAAAACCCTTGCTTGATTTCCTGCAGGCAGCTTGTATTATGTTATAACACCTTCATTTCCATTATTTAAAAACAAAAGCTAAAATGAAAAAAAAAATTTTTGCATAAGTATAGGTTATATAACCCTTCAATTATAGAAGTGACCTAAAACCCCCTCCTAAACTTTGAAATTAGTGCAAATAACCCATTCTGTTAACTTTTCCATAAAAAAATCCCAACAAATAATGATACATCAACAAAATCAAATCATACTAAAATACAGAAAACCCCCCTTGAACTTTTAGCTTAGTGCAAAAAAACCCTCTAAACTTGAGGCCTTGTGTAGAAAAATTTTTGAAATAATTTGACATGTGTGCCTTTTGTTAGGGTTTTGGGATGTTAATTTTTGCAGTTGAGGGATAAAATCATGGTTTAGGGCACTTACTGGAACATCTGAAATGTCTCCAATTGCAAAAATGTTGGGGCGGCCACACACTCTGAGATATTGATCTACCTTGAGCCTTCCAAGCACATCCAATTCATTCTTCAACTCAGTTTTCTCAAGCCATGCAGAACCAGAGTTCCTGGATGTGCATAGAAAATGACAATCTGCTTCAATTTTTTCGCCAAGTGAAGTTTGGTACTCCTTGCTTCCCTCCTTGATGGCGCTGAGATTCACAGATTGCTCTAATTTGACATCAACCTTCTTAGATTTCAACCAGGATAGAGTCTTATCAGCCGCTTTTGGGCCTATGAAGTCCAGCAGCCTTGGGCCTTTGTGCACTAAGGTCACCTTCTTACTTGGGAAATCAGAAGCAATCTCTCCAGCTAGTTCAACACCAGTGGGACCCCCTCCAATTATCAGAATGGATTTAGCAGATTTTATCTTGTCAAATTCTGAGACAATCCCCACGATTAAGTGAATCAATCAAACATTATATATATATATACAGTATACACACACATGAGTCTGAATTAATGAAGATTATTTATTTGAAACCTTGTCGGAATTGATCAAGTCTTTCAGTCTTCCTCTTGGGGAAGGAATCTGCATGGCCAGTGGCGATGACGAGATAGTCATAGTCAATCTGACGGCCATCGTCTGTGATGACTTGTGTTTTGGTGATATTGGTGGCATTGGATATAACAATGTGGGCATTAGTCAGGTATTCTCTATGGTTTATCATCATTCTCTCTCCAAATGATGGTTCAACTTTCGCCCTCAAGCTTCCCCATGGCATCTCAAAATACTCCTTCCTGATAATTCATTATTATTTACATCAACATATAGAAATGCCACAAATAATTAAATATGAAAAAGCAAATTAATGATGATGATGATGAGTGCATACGGATCAATAAGGGTGACATGGGAATGAAATTGGAGGGATTTAGCGAGGAGGGAACCAGCCACACCACCTCCTATTACAACCACTTTATTTCCTCTCACGCTGGATGATTCTCTCCTATCCATTTCGGTATGTGTTTATGTTTCTGGAGTTTGATTTAATTTGTGTGGTCACGGATAGAATTATCAGAAGAGAAGGAAGCAGCTAGCAGCGGATGATATGATTAATTAATTACCATTCGATTCATAGAAGCACCACCATGTTGTGAGGGTGGTGCTTCTTGCCCCAGAACTGCGAATAATTCTCAATTTTTGTCTTCGTTTTTGGCATTCACATGAGTTTTTTTATGAGGCATAGTAAATTACATATGTTCATGGTGCTTGTTCTGACATATGTCATATGATCCATAATTAAAACCCCATATGCTGTCGCCAGTTTTTTAACAATATTCCTGCGGGACCCCATATAACCACATTTTTTTTATTCTACATTTTTAATTGAGTGAAAGTTCATTTTGGTCCTCTATGTTTCACTCAAGTTTTAAATTAGTCCTTTATATTTCAAAAGTTTTGAATTAGTCCTTTATATTTCACAAAAGTTTTAAATTGGTTCTTCCGTCAATTTCTTAAGTTAACTGCTGACATAGCGTGCCGAGGTGGATACATGATCTCTCTTACGTATATCAGCTAGCTGACGTGGCCTTAATTAAACACACTAAAAAACTCAAACGGTGTCGTTTAAGCCAAAAATAAAACCATGCTGAAAGGACCAATACGAAACTCTAATGAAACATAAAGGACTAATATAAAACTTCAATGAAACATAAACATAAAGGACCAATATAGAACTTCTATGAAACACAATGGACCAATATAGAACTGGAATAAAACATAAATGACCAATATAAAACTTTTAAAAGATAAAGAATCAATTAAAACTTGGATGAAATATAAAGGACCAAAATTCACGTTACGTTGTAAACTAATTAAATTAATTATATATGAAATTTGTTGGTCTAAATTTAGATTTATTACTTACATTAATTTTATTATATAACAAAGTCGCTTCCATATATTCCTAATCATTTTAATTACTAATGAATATATCAATAAATAAATAGAAATGCATGCTTACTAGCTATTTGCAAATAGCTTATTAATTAGTTATTTAATATTTAATTCACACTTTCTTTCTAAATTTGGACCTGAACCCAAAAAAACATCTAAAAATTGATAGTCCGTACTAATTAATCAATCTTAATGTATATTTAAATACTCATGTGCACATTTAAATATTAATTATTTAATTAAGGATTTAAATATGATTAAGGGGAAAACGGTGAATCAATGATCATGATTGTGACTTGCACAGCACTCTACTTTTTCTTTGAAGATAAAGATAAAAGTTGCACTTTCTGCTGTTACCAAGATTAATGAGGCGTGATTTTATTTGATGCCGTTCATCACATACAAAAGTTAGAATCACCTAAATATTAAACTTTTTTCTTTACTATTTTACATATCACGTTTGTGAATAAAACTTCAATGGTATCGTACCACTGAACTTCAGTGCATCCTTCCAATTATGTAGTGCTATTTGTTAATATTAATAAAAATTCACATTAATTAGGGCCCACCTTGAATGGTTTAGGGACCAACTAATTTGAGAGATATACTGAAGTTCAATATTACCGTACCACTGAACATCTACTCCACGTTTGTATGAAAGAGTGAGGATTTTTAACTGTAACTAAATTTCGAATCAGATTAATCTATCTTTGTAATTGAGTTTGAAGACCGATAATTAATGTCCAAAAAAAAAACTTGGGTTCAGAATCCAATGTCTGGATGTATATATATACACACACGCGTTATTAATTATATTTTATACTAAAAAATATAAGACCTAAAAAGATCGATCAACATCGGATTTTTTTTTTGTCGGGTAAAAAATCCACTACTAATCTGCTATTTTGTAAAGATAATTTGCTTTATAAATTGGCCTTAGGTAACTCATCTCACTCAAATCCCTGCAAATTTCAGAAATAAATAATGAGTTGCCCAAAAAATTATATAGAATGTGAATATAATGGAAGCAGTATGTTTAGGGTTGTATGAAGAGCTTAATTACCTTGAAAGGTATATTAATTAGAAAATTTTTTGGCCGGGGAGAGGCCAGGGGGATATGATAAACACATGCATTGGTTTGGTTAACTAAAAAGTTATTTTGTGAGAGCTTTTCGTAAAGTAAATTGATCACATAAATAAGAAGCAAAGCTTAAATATAGATTAGTTGACTTAAAAGAAGCTTACGCATTGAGTTAATTATAATCACACGCAAAGAGGATGCCTTCCAACTTGGATTAACCACCTTAACTACTGCTATATTGACCCGCCCACATATCTTGCGCATAAAATATTGTGTGTTTGTGTCTGTATATATATATAATAGCGAACAATTTAGACTCAGAATTATAATTATTAATTAAATCACAAGTTGTTTACTTAATTGTATTTGTTTAATTCAAATGTCACGACTCAAAACAGCTCTTATATGCTGCTACAGATTATTAAAAAAAGAAAAGAGTGATTGACGTTTCGGTGTGTTAAAAGAACGAGGCAAAATACTATTTAGTTCTTGAATTGTTAGTTAAATTATTATTTAGTCTCCGAATTTATCAAAAATATTATTTAGTCCCTGAAATTTGTAACTATATCAACTATTTATCTTCGAATTTGACAAAAATACTATTTAGTCCCCGAATTTGTAACTATGCCAACTATTTAGTTTCTAAACTTGGCAAAAATATTATTTAATCTCCGAATTTGCAACTCTGTCAACTATTTAGTCTCCTGACTGTTACCCGTTAGAGTTGACAGAATTGCAAATTCGGGGATTAAATAATATTTTTGTCAAGTTTGTGGACTAAATAGTTGACATTGTTACAAATTCGGGGACTAAATAGTTGACATGGTTACAAATTTCGGGAACTAAATAGTATTTTTAATAGATTTGGGGACTAAATAGTAATTTTACTAATAATTTAGGAATTAAATAATATTTTGCCTCTAAAAGAATTCACCTTTTAGGTCATGTTTAGTACTTGGAACCAATTAGGTGGAAAGTGAAGGTGAAAGTATTAGAACAAGAATAAAGAATGAAAATTATATTTGATATACGAAGGAATATGTAAAAATGATATTATTTGGTATTATAATAAAAAATTAAGAATAAAAGTATAAAATTTTAGAGGTATTTTTGTCATAAAAAAATTGTTTCACTCTTGACTCTTCCCACCCAAAGTAACTTCCTCCTCTCCTCTCTCGTGAGGTAAATTCCTCCCTTTTCATCCTTATCATTTATTAAAATATCAAAATCTCATCCCAATTCATCTCTCATTTTTATTCATTTTGTACGAAATGAGCCCTTTACAAAATAGTAATTCAATTTATATATTAAAAAGGAAATAGATGTTCGGTGGTACGGTAGTACTGAATTTCAGTATATCCTTCCAATCAGTTAATCCCTAAACTATTCAAGGTGAACCCTAATTAATGTGAGTTTTTATTAATATTAATAAATAATACTACATGATTAGAGAGATGCACTAAAATTCAATAGTACGGTACCATTGAACTTTTATCCTTAAAAGAATGCGCAATTTAAAAAGTCCACGTGTTTGGGGGTTTCGGATAGCAATAAAGTCTAGCCACACAATAGTTGGCACTTGGCATGTGTCATCTGTGTTCATCTTGTTTTTTTTTTCCAAGTATACAGGAACATAGGACCACCAGGTTTCTCCTCTCGCACTATTTAATATTTATATTAAAACAATATTCAAGTGATCGATAATTTTAATTTTTTTGAAAGGCCAAACTTTCTTTTTTTTTAAAAATTAGTTTTGAGAATAAAAAGGAAAATAATGTACATTCTTGTATTAATTTATTTATTTTGTAATTCACTTCTTGTTAGTTTCTACAATGTATACATTTTCATGCATGTTTAAACTTGAGAAAAAAATCATTAGGAAGTAAACAGTTTATAATGAGTTCGGCAAAACAAAATTAATGGTGAAGAGTTCAACAATTGAATCATGAATAATTTATGCGCATGTGTATTCCATTGAAAAGAAACTAACAAGAAGTGAATTAATTAATTCCTTAAAAATTAGAACACAACAAATTAAAGTTTGAATTTTTGCGACTGACATTTGAAATTTGTATAACACACCAAACCAATAACAATTAGAAATCACACACTTGAGCTATATGAAGATATATAGAACTTCCTCTAAAGGGGTTGTTTCTCGTATACCCTAAAAAGAAACCGTTGGGAAAAGAATTAATGTTAAATACAAAATTGAATAAGGCACATTAATTGTGGGAGGGGAATTAGCGAAGTAAAGATAGAGGAACAAATATTAATTTCAGTTGTTGTATTTTTAGGTTCGTTTGGTTTTTGCAGGTTGCAACTACCAAAATTGTGATGTGATGTGATGTTGTCCAAAAAAAAAAAAAAACCTGCACATAACGTAACATTGATCCCCAAAGTGGCATTGAAAACCCTTTTCTTCAGTACTCTTTCAATATATAAAGATTTTAACAATGATTCGCATTAAAATGTTTTAAAGTTAATTATGATTATTGAGCTTAGTAGTTAGTATGTACTAACATACATGTTTATTTAATTAATATAAACATAAATATAGAGAGAGAGTGGCAGTGGCACATTATATTCTGTGAGGTGTTGCATAAGCTAATAACTCCATGTGCCCATGTTAGTGTGTTACGCCCCAATACTACACACAATTATCCACTACTGCCTCCAACTCAGTATAGACAAACCAACCCAACCAATTGCATATGCCACCGTGTCACTCTCGAAAATATTTTATTAAACAATTTTTTTTTCACACTTGTATAAAATTCAACCCCACACATATTTTTTTTTATTAAAATAATTTATTGCATGGTTGAAACTTGAAAGAACTCGGGTTACAATAAAAACTCTTTAATTTTAGCTACACACTGAATGCATATTTTTTAAAAATAGAAAATATGAATCATCTTTGTATTCCTAAGAGGAGTAATATAATTTATCTTTAGTTAGAGCAATATATGTGTTTTCTAAGCTTTTTATATAACAAAATTAGTATGGTAGAAGGAAAAGTAAAAGCATTGCGAAGATGAGAGGAATAGTTTAAAATGTAAATGATCTGAATTGTGATGAGAAGAATATGAAGCACGTGGATGAGTGTGTGAGACAGTGCACTGAAACCATGGAGCAAAGCTGCCTTCTATATTAAAATACACTTCAATCTCATTATTGTTGTTTCTTTCTGTGTTTGTATATGCCTCTATTGTATTATTCTTTTCTCTTTTTTTTTTCAATTTTAATTAGACAGTTGTTCATTGTTATTTTTGGTGATAATAGATGTTGGTGGAGCCAATATGGTGTCAGCTTCAGCTCAAATTTTGTATTATCACAAATATTTATAACATAATTATGGGGAATTGATGGCCAATTATTCCAGTGTTAGTTAATTAAATAGGATTTTTATGTATATATATATATATATACAACAATTAGATGGGTAAATGTATAAAACAAATTCAATGGGGCAATATAAACTATAAAAGGGGTTGTCTTCAACTGTATGGACTTTTCCTTTCTTAAGTTTATAGGGCAGTAGTGTAGGTGGTGCCTAATGGATATCAGAGTCACCACTTGTTAACTTTAATGTCCACTTCACTATTTTTTAATAATTGAAATATTCGATCCATATCATGCCTTACTTCTAAAATTTGTAACGCAAAACAAAAGTTAATAACTAAATATAATATTTAATTACAATAGGACCACAGTGCTTTAATTAGTCTTTGAAAATTACATGACATGTATAATTATTTTGTTCCCTCCTTATATAAAAGGAATATAAAACTGCTCATATGTAGTTTTTTATAATCTGGCTTGACTGAAAAGAAGGAAAAGTTAATTCTACACGTTTCTTTTGGGTGTTAAAACATGCTTTTTTTCCCCTCATAGTACTTATGTTCTTAGATTTTTTTAACTTTAATATATTAATTGAATAAGAAATGTCCTGTAAAATTCCTTGGTTATTAACTTCCAAGTTCCAATAAAATTCAAACCTGGCAAATATATACTATAGGATACACATTAGTTAAAATATAGAAGTCCATACTCCATACGATATAAAATGTGCAATGACGTCTAAAAAAATCTTTACAGCGTTTTCTTTTCCAAAACAACACTAATTATTAAAAACACACACACACAAATAACAAAGTAAAAATTTACAACTGTTGCTGATAAAAAGTATAAAAAATAAAAGCATATGTCATTACTTTTTAACCATTCCAATAAAGATTAAACATCTTGGAACAAACTAATTTATCCTATCTTTTAAAAAAGTATTTTTCAATACACACTTGCATTTTATCTGAACTCACTTCATCACTCCATCTTTTTAATCAACGCATCTTTTCAATTAGAATTATGAGAGATACTCCTAAAGAGAAAACAAATAAGAAGGCACGCACATGAAAAATGTAATTCCATCTTATACGAAAAAAAAAAGAAAAATAGAAGGCGCTTTTGATATTTTGAAATTGATATTTCTTCCTTGAGGGTGACATCCTCCATGTCAATGGCCCCTTATTATTATCGCCATTAATGCATGAAGGAAAGAGAAAGAAAAATAAGGAAAATGAAAAACGAAAGAAAAATAAAAAAAAAAATATATTGAAAGCTCGGAAGCAGGTAGACCAGCTGTGACTGTCGGCGTATAGCCCAAGCATACCCATGCCATGACCTCCATTCTCTCTCTCTCTCAATCGAGCTCAGCTAAGAAAGAGAGTAGTCCATTCTTCGTAGTTGGTTCAGCTTCGCTTAGCTTTTCAGAAATATTAGATAACAATTTCTCTTCCATAAACTTCTCTCTAAGCTAATTACTCTCTTTATCACTTTTCCTTCTCATTATTGTTGTTGAGTGAGAAACATGAGTGAAGTTCAATCACAAGGAGCACACATTGCACCCACGAACTGGGAGACTTGACAACAATATCTCACGGAAGCAATGTAGAACCCACAGATTGCAGCACTGGGCGGACAACACCGGCTACGACGTCGTTTACGCTTTGGGATTATTTGATTCGGAGATGTTGCTGGAGATCGGAGAAGGGGGAAATGGTGTGAAATCAATTCCTCCCCATATTTGAATCTCGTTTCTGTCTGCGTCCCTGCTTTTGTATTTTTGGTTTAAGGAATTCGGCATTTCCTTTAATTGGATCGGAAACAATGGAGTCTCGGATGGATCAGTATGAGATCATGGAGCAGATCGGTCGCGGAGCTTTTGGAGCTGCTATTCTAGTCAATCACAGAGCCGAGAAGAAGAAGTATGCACTGTTTCTTTTTTTTGCGTCCCTCTTTTGAATGCATTGTATTAGACTATATAAGCTTACTGAGTTTGAAGGGTAGGTTCAAAATTTGACAACTGAAGCTTCGTTTCATGGTTTGCAGATATGTGTTGAAGAAAATCAGGCTAGCTCGACAGACTGAACGCTGCAGGAGATCTGCTCATCAAGAGGTGAGTTCGTTTTCTAACCCTTCTTGCTTATTTTCCTCCTATAAATACGCTTTTTTTTTTATGCATTTAATTTAACCATTGTCCACTTCTGGATATTGTAGATGGCCCTTATTGCTCGAATCCAGCACCCTTACATTGTGGAATTTAAGGAAGCATGGGTTGAGAAGGTGAGGATACCCTTTAAGTTTCTGTTGATATGGTCACAGTGTTTGTTGTTTCGACAAGTTTTCTTGTTGCAAGTTTGTTTTGAAATAAAAATGGTTTCATTGTAACTGTTTTCTTTTTTGCTAAGAGCATTTTACTTGTAATGTAGGGTTGCTACGTCTGCATTGTCACTGGATACTGTGAAGGTGGAGACATGTGAGTCACTAATAATAACTAAGAACTTGTAGCATCTCGTTCAGTTCACGTGATACATATCCTAAAGTACTTCAATTTTATATTTTCTACTGTTCAAATCTTTAACAGGGCTGAATTGATGAAAAAATCTAATGGGGTTTACTTTCCTGAGGAGGTATTATTTTTTCATGGATGCATACATGACATATATTTCTTTTCTTGAATCTTGAATTGAATTTCAATTTTTTGTTGGCCTTGTGCAGAAACTCTGTAAGTGGTTTACTCAATTGCTGTTGGCAGTTGAATACCTGCATTCTAACTTTGTTTTACATCGCGACCTGAAGGTATACTTAAATAAAACTAACTATATTGATTGAGTTTTTTCTTTTCTATTTCAAATATTTAAAGAGTGATTTCTTGACTCTGCTGACAGTGTTCCAACATCTTTCTTACCAAGGATCAGGATGTTCGCCTAGGTGAGATCATCTACCATCATTGATTTATATGGAGATACATTACATGTATTTATTCCTAATTTAGTTTGTAATTTCCTGAATTTCGTATAGGTGATTTTGGGCTAGCTAAGACGCTAAAAGCAGATGATCTGGCCTCTTCGGTATGTGTGAAATGTGGAACTTGTTGCTCTCATTTTCAACAAGTTTTCCTTATTTGGTTCCTTCTTTTGAACTGGTCTTGAGAATAAAAATCTAGAGATAGCAATTTCAGTGTTGTTTGATTGAATTGAATAAGCTTTCTTGCTTAAGAATTTGATGAAATAAGACCAACGATTGCTAGTGACTGTGAAGAGAATTGTCTTTCCTCCACAAGCTTATCATTACTGGTATTTTCAAAATGCATATTACCAGGTGTGGAATCTGAAATTGTTCTTTACATATATGTGTAGGTGGTAGGAACTCCCAATTACATGTGTCCTGAGTTGCTAGCAGATATTCCTTATGGATTCAAATCTGATATTTGGTCACTAGGTATATGTTTTCTGTGATAAATATCAGATACCTGCACACTGGGTTTTTCTCCGGTTAAAATGTTTTTTTATTGTCCAGGCTGCTGTATTTATGAGATGGCTGCTCATCGCCCTGCTTTTAAAGCTTTTGTAAGATCTCCTCTTATCTTTGAATAATAGTATTATTGTTGTCTTGTTTTGTAATTTGTTTAATGTGCTATCCTCAACTCATATGAACTTAATGTCTCATTTCTACATGAATATTGGAAAAAAAAGACATTTTAAGCTACAGATAAAAGAGAGAATATTCATTTGTCTAAATGGACCTGAAGGAATAGGATAGTATAAACTTTGCATAATTGAAGAAGTAGATTGCTGACCAAGTTTTTTATCCGAAGTTTGCAAAGTTACCAGAACCACCATGATGGGCCTATATTGGGGTTTGTTGTTCTAAATTCTAATGTCTGGTGGAGTTCTGAATTTACGATTTTCTTTGCAAACAGTCTTAATTGCTGTTTGTTTAGTGTAGTGACAAGGTACTATTTAAATTTAATTTCTGGAACTTTTCTAGAACTATTTTAATTACAGGTGCTGGGTGATGTATGCTTTTCACTTTTACATGTTTCATGTGATTCTTTACAGTTTACACTACTAAATAGATGTCTTTGTGTGGAGCATTCCCGCCATGGGTTTCTCTTGGATGTTTTACAATGGTGTGGTAAATCTTTTTTTTTTTTTTTGATAGAAATTGGTGTGGTAAATCTTGTTTCAGGATATGGCAGGATTGATAAGCAAGATAAACCGTTCCTCTATTGGCCCTTTGCCTTCCTGTTATTCCCCATCCTTGTAAGTTTCCATTTACTTATGTTAATGATCCTTGTATATTAGGTAACAGAAGTTTGTGATTAACTCATGATCTCCTGGTGAAGTCAGGCAGTGTGTTGATAATCGTGCGTGCATATGCTTGTGTTGCCTGTGTGAATGCTTTAAAGCACCTAGTTACACACTACATTTTGTTGCACGGCTCCAACTTTCTGTTCTTCCTGATAATGTAGTTGGTTTCTTAAAATATTCCTTGGATATCGATTGAAGGCCAAGTAGAGCCACCTGAAAAGGCATGTGAAATCTTGTTACACTCATAGTCCAATAACTAGAAGTAGGGGGAGACCAAAGAAAACAATAGAAGAAACCATTATACTGGATTTAACTGTAAACATAACCATAGATATGAGTCAAGATATTGTTGTTTGAATTGAAATGACCAAAAAGACAGTCAAATGATAGAGAAATGTGAAGCCTTGCAATTGCATTAGGTAAAACCTTAACGCTGTCTCTGATTTGAGTATGAAATAGATTTTTAACTTGCATCATGTAACTCTATTCTCTTATCTATTTCTCCAAGTGTGTTTGCTGGAAGTCTATATTACTTTTCTTAATTTTTTGACTCTTTTGCAGGAAAACATTGATAAAGGGCATGCTAAGAAAAAACCCTGAGCACCGACCAACAGTAAGCCTCTCTGGAGAATAATTTTATTTATAATGTGAAAATACCATCCGTGCTTATCCTTAAGAATCTGGCTTTGTATTTTGCACAGGCATCTGAGGTGTTAAAGCATCCTTATTTGCAACCTTATGTTGAACAGTATCGTCCATCTTTCAGTCCTCCAACTGCCTGTTCTCCTGAAAAGCCAATTTCTGCTGCTCATGATCCTCGAAGAAATATGGCTGAAAGTCAAAACAGTTGCAGTTCAAGTAGTGACAAAGATAGTTCGATGTCAAATGAGAGAAGCATTTCAACAGTGGTGCTGAAGTGTGATCACAAAACTACTGAGACAGACCTGGCCTCTATGGATGATGAAGATGACTCTGAGCATAACCTGCTTAGTGAAGAAGAAAATAGATTGAGCACTGGCAATGCCAAAAAAGAAGGCCAAGAGATCATGAAACCATCACATAATGAACATCGATTAGTTGTTGAATCTAAGCAGCCAAAAACAATTAAAAATATAATGATGGCACTAAAAGAAGGGAAAGCTAGAGAAAATGGTTCTCCAATGAGAGGCAACCGCATAAAGGCTGGTGGTGTATCTACACAGAAAGCAAACACAGAGACATTGCCTAAATTGCCCAAGTATAATGCTCCTACTCCTGGTTTCAAGCCTAATTCAGAGTCTCCAACTGTTGTACCTGCAAAGACCTCCCCTGATCCTACAAAGAGAATGCTGGGGTTACATCCTTTAAAGAATCAGGTACCTTGCCACTGGAAATTATTTACTTCATTTCTTGCTATTTTTTATGATAAGATCCTCCAAGTCCTGGTATTTATTCTTGGCTTGTATATTCTAATGTATATGGTAGGTACTCATGATGGACTCTCCACCAAAAACTAAACCCAGACATGATGGGACTCCCCCGTCTGGTCCAGTTAAACAAGTAGAAGGAGATGGAGTTTTTTCCAAGCTTAGGCTAAGGACCCCCCCGAGCTTACTTAGACAACCTTCATTTCGAGGAGGAATGAGGCAGGGTGGGCTTGATGTTCCCGATTCAGCTAGTGATGCAGAGAAGTTAGGTCCAAATAAAATACCTCAGGAGCCTGACAAGAGTCATTGTCAGTTGTCCAATGGTCATGTACCGCGCGTTTCTAGAGAGATTTCAGAGCCTCAGAAGGCGTTTGAAAAATGTTCCAAAGGAATGCAAACAGATAGCAGCAATTCTGTTTCATCATCAGTGTCTATTCAAGGCTTTGAACTTTCTGATGATGCATCAAATTTTATTGACATGAGAGAACCGACGCCTCCTGAACATGAGAATGCAACACACATTGAAAGTGTAAAATCACATGCAGACAGCAGCCCACCTACTACCTTTTTGCATAGTGAGATGGCTGAAAATATGTCCAGACAGACTTCTGAGGCCACTGTGAATCATCAGAATTCCATTACTAGTAATGACAAAGTAGGTTGTTTAACTCCTGGTCACCCAGTTCAAGATTCTAAGGAAATGTTTGCTTTTGAAGAAGGTCTCTCCATCAGCCAGACCAGTATATCTGCTGTCACCTCTTATGATAATAGATCAACAGGTCCCTCTGTTGAAGCCACTGAAAAAATTGAAGATCTTCAAGATACTAATAAGCCAGCGTCTTCAGCCAATTCTCTTAAACTTCAACTCCTAAGTTCTGGAGAGAAGTTTGTCTGTGAAGAAGCTACTCCAGTAAGCACGCCCAGTAATAGGACTGATATAGTTAGCCAGCCAAAATCCTTGTGTATGTCCACTGGCGATGACAAGTTCACCGTAACAGAAAGGCTGTCATCAGTGACTGAAAATGCCCCCCCAATTATCTCTACCAATAGCCAGAAAGGTTTGCAAGAAGAGAAAGGAACCGTTTTGCAGAATCCAATGACAGAAAGGGCAGCTGTTGGTAATCTTCCTCCTGCTTTTGATGATGTCATCCATGTTATACGGCATAGCAGTTACCGTGTTGGGAGTGAACAGCCAATAAAGGAATCTGTGGAGATGGGAGTTCAAAATGTGGATGTTGGTAAATTTATCAACGAGTTAGAAATGAGAAACATGAGCACTCCTCGGACCCTTAAATCTTCGAGTTGCTCGGAAGCCATGAGCTTGAAGTCGAACATTTCCGATCAATTAGAAGTGAGAAATATGAGCACTCCTCCTCCAGCCCTTAAACCTTCAAGTTGCACTGATGCTTTGAGCACCAAGTCAAATATTTCTGATAATTCTGGTGTTAAGGAAGTAGATGTGAAAAATCCTGTTCCTGTAGCTTCAAAAGCTGATTCCCCTGATGTGAGTAAAGATAACTCTTCAATGAGTGAAGAGGAAACACCGGCAAAGGAGACATTGGATGTTAAGTCATTTAGGCAGAGAGCAGACGCACTTGAAGGGCTGTTAGAGTTGTCTGCAGAGTTGCTGCAGCATAATAGATTGGAGGAACTGGCAGTTGTTCTAAAGCCCTTTGGGAAAGATAAGGTATCCCCAAGGGAGACAGCTATTTGGTTAGCTAAGAGCTTAAAGGGAATGATGAGCGAGGACAATGGAGGACGCTGTTCCTGAGATATCTAAATCTAGTCTTTATGGTAAGGTTGCTTTGCTTGTGTATTTGATGTTTAAATTTTAAAGAAATCAAACAGACTCCGTTTTCTCTTCCTATTATTTTTGTAATTCTTTCAGTGCTTATGCTGTTGTAAATACTGACAATACAAACTAATAACATCCACTTGACCAAGTTTCCATCATCAATTGTATGGTATACACGTCATGGTACAACTGTTACTGTTAATTTGCCATGCAATCATTATGTTCACCTCTTCTTCCACTAAAGGCCACTTATATGATCAGAATCAGATGCGGGTAGAATTTTCACAAGTAGATTGAATTTTCAATTTAGATAATTTCTTTTAGTATATTTTTTTAATAATTGAAATGTTTTTCTTCACATCATTTTTATAAATGATATACACCATTCATTGCTAATGTCCACTATTATGTGATAGACCTACTATGCAAAACTGATGATTTAATTTTACCACCTTTCTTTGAAATTAGAAAGTTTACAATTAAAAAAAAATTTTATAAAAAAAACACCAAGAAAATAATTTTTTTTTAGACAACAAATATTTTTTAATACTATTTGCTCTGTATAAAAACAATAAACTGAAGTTTTTTTTTTTTTTTTGAAATTATGTATTTAACACACATCATTATCAAAGTTGTTAAAATTTCAATAGTAAAATAATTTTACGATCTTATTTACAGGAATTAATTTGGATTTTGGATCCATTAAGATAATAATAAGATTTCAATTTTATATATTTTATTTTACAATTTAACATGTTACATATTTTATGATTTTATATTATAAAAAATATTGGATCTTACTACCCTCAATTTGATTTTGTGATTCAATCTATCTTGTGTCTTTTGTGATTTTATACAAGATCTCAATTTTAACATTGATTATTATTTATTATTGTCCTTAAATTATTTAGGTTTTTTTAAGAAAAATATGCTGCGAACCTATATTTTTCTTAAATAAAAGAGAAGATTTTGATTGAATCAATTTATGAGTCCCTGTACCCTTAACTCGTCGGCCACGACTTGGTTTTCCTCTGTTCCTACGTAGGAAGCTTCGTTGGGAAAAAAGGAAGCGCTTCATCACAATTCACATCATTCTATTTTTCTACGTTCAACTCGCAATAATCTCCTCTCATTCACTCACGCTTATTAGTTATTAGTTATTTCCAAATATGTATAAATATATGTACATTACACACCATCTTGCTACGTGCACCTTTATTTCCTTTTTCCCTACTTCCTCTGTATTCTCTGCTTCCATGGAAGCTGCTCCTCGCACCATCAGTACTAGCAATTCTAGGAGATACCGATTTGTTCAAAGACTCACCTTCGCCTTCGTCTCACTGTTTCTGATTCTAATGGCCGTCATCGCCATAGCCTGGTCTGTGCTGAACCCCCAACAACCCAAATTTCGAGTGACCTCACTTTCTGTCTCCAACTTCTCGGTGAATGATTGGGAGGTGAGAGGGATGTACGAGATGGGATTGAGCATAAGCAACCCCAACAAGAAAGTAGAGATATTGGTGGAGGATTTGAAGGTGGTGGTGTACTATGGTGAGGTTGGGGTGTGTGAGGGTAGGGTGAATGGCGAAATGGGTATTGGGCTTCATGTGGGGAAGATGAGGAAGGAGAGTGTGAAGGTGGGGTTAATGAAGGGATCCGTGAGCATAAGCAAAGAGAAGGAGAAGAAGAAGAGGGTGATTATTGGGGAGATGGGAGAGAAATGGAGGAAAGGAGTGGTGAATTTGAATGTGAGAATGGAAGTGAGAATTAGATATGAAGATGGGAATTGGCCAAGCAGGTTGAAGGTGTTGGATGTTTACTGTGGGGACATGGATGTGGGATTCTTTTCTCACAAACACACCCCTACCGGTAAGCTCCTCGGTGTTGGTAAGGATTGTCATATCTAGATTATCTCTTTGTTTATCAAGGTATTCTCCAACTCAACATGCCAACGATTAATCTTTCGTAGATCTGAGTTTCATTTAAGTGTTTTCCGCTGGTCAATTGGTTGCTGCATACACAAGGTAGAATTCGAACCTCCAACACTTATTTAAACGACCTAGTGAGCTAACCACACGAACCAAACTTGGTTTAGATTATCTCTTTCTGGATCAAGTTTTATTTTAGAGATATTTATATTTAATTTTGAATTTTGTTAGATAAGTTTTAGAGTTGTTATTTACGTTTAAGAATAACTCTTGGAGTTTAATTAAGATTTTTTATTTTCATGTATAAATACCTGCAAAGATAAATAATAAAGCAAGATGATTTTTTTCTCAATATTTTTTTGCTTTAAAATCTTAACATTTGCTAATGTTGTTTTCATACTGCCTTATTTTATACATTAATCAAACGTCTCATTAATATGTAAAATAATAATTTATTTATGTTTAATAATGAAGCATTTGGTTACGATGCAAATGGTACTTTTTTGGGCATTGTACGGACAACGCTTATAAAAAAAATTCAGAATCATAATACATATTTTTTTACGTATACTATAATGATTATATATATACTAAAAGCTTTACATGCATGTTACGTGTAATTTATTTTTTTAAAATATATTATGAAATTATGATTATTATATTTTAAATTAATAAAAAATTAAATATTAAATTATTTTAAAATTTTAAAATATAAAATAAAATATTTATTATGTTTAAAACAATAAATGGAATCTTGGGAAGTTATCACTATTCTTATTTTCTCTCACCCATGATCTTCTCACATCATATTTTTATTTTCTTTTTTAATTAACTAATTGACCATTTTAAGAGACCGTTGACGAAAAGACCCCACAGCCATATTAATATACTAGAGGCTTCGCATGCACCTACGTGTATACATGTAATTTATTCTTAAATTTTTAAAAATATAATATAAAATAGTTATTATATTTTAAAATTATTAAAAATTAAATATTTGATAATTTTTAAAAAATGAGAAGTTATGCACTTCTCTATTTTATTAGTAACCACCTATCATACTTGTTTTCTCTCTCCCACATCCTCTAATTATATTATTTTTTTGTATTTTTTAATTATAAAATATATTGAGAGGGAAGTTATTTTTTTGGTGTCACACTTTGTTTGTGTGATACCAAAAACTCCAAAGCCATATATATATATATATATATATATATATATATATTGTTGGGGTGTACGCGTTGGTGGGGTTAGGCAGGGTAGCCGTAGTGTGAAGCTGCTACGTAACTCTGAAAGATGGTGACATGGTAGGAAGTAGGAAGTAGGAAGTTACATTTCCAAATTCACATCATCTATGCTTCATGTTGCTTCCTTCCCATCAAAGTAAATTCATATTCTCACAAAACATTTCATCCATTTTTAAGGACAAACAAAAATTAAATACTTCTTTGGAAATATACGGAAAATTTGAAGGGTAAATGAAATACATAACTGAGAACTAAAAAAAATAGAGCAAGTCACTTTGTATTGCATTGCATTGTTAAATTCGTTTCCACGCGAGTTTATGCATTTATTTCTTCTAGTGTCAACTTTATCATTACAACATTTATTATTACAGATTTACTTACACTATCTTTAAGACATTAGTTTTTAAAATATTTAATGATTTCAATTTTGCAAAAGTTAAATTTTAATGTCTACAAACTTAATCAAATAATCAGATGAAATTTTAATCAATGCCTTAGAGGACTGGTTTATTTGGTCGTCATATTTTAACAATGTTTTTTGGGTCAATTAATGATAAATGGTTTCTCCCGTGAATTCGTCAATGGTCTATATTTGAGCGCCCCAATAAGATCCAATGTTTACTCTATTCTATACATGCTTATGTCTAACTTTTTTTTTTGGTCAGAGCTTATGTTTAACCAAACCCATACAACATTAACTTAGCCCACTACAAAGTTTCAAGAAGCCCATTATTCTATCCTTGGGCCTCCTTCAACAATTTATAAAACCAACAAGATAATTCTTTTCTTTTAATTCAGCTTATATCTAAATTCATATGTTCCACGGAAAAAAAAAAAAAAAAATTGTTTTAAAGTTTACGTACTGCTACTAATTTTTCTTTGATAGATTCAGCTCTGTAGTGAAATCTTCTATGCTTTAACACTATAAAACACACACAACTTGCTCCTCTACGATATAATTTAGGCCATGAATTTATAATTTTGTCAATAAAGAAGATTTAGTGTCTTTTCTTCTCAAAGTGCACAGAGCATATCCGATTTTCATTCTCATTATTTTGTGGTCTTTCTGTCACTTCTTTTCTTTAAATTGCCAGAAAATTTGATTCTATATCTGCCGTCAACAGAATATTCCTTCCCCACAATCCTTGATCTTGATACCCTTTGTCTTTAACCTTTTCTTTAAAAAAACTCTCGATGGAAATTATCTTCATGAAATTCATAAAGGAAGGATCACAATGGAATAGAAGAAAACAGAATTAAACACTGACAAATTGCATTACTAGAACTCATGGGGTAACTTGTGGGGTGGGACATATAGTCCCCAAACCCACCCTTATTTCTAAATGTTATCATTTGGGTTTTACCATAACTCTCCTCAATACCCAACCAAACGTCTATTTTTTCAACCTAAATAGGACATGGCAGATTGGGATGCATTGAAGCGGGTTGGAATTGAATACAAGATGCAAATAACTTTCAAAATTTATATTCATTTATTGAGAAGCTTAATTTTAGTGTGAACACTACCTTAGTCAAGATTGGAGCTAAATAGGATGTTCAACACACCTTGTGGGAGGAACCGCTCCTGGATATGAGACACCGCTTACATGTTGAATCTTTGTGGGAGGAATCGCTTGTGGACATGAGACACCGCTTACATGTTGATATCCTTGTGGGAGGAATCGCTTGTGGACATGAGACACCGCTTACATGTTGATATCCTTGTGGGAGGAACCGCTTGTGGATACGAGACACCGCTTACATGTTGATATTCTAGATATTGCTTTTATGAGAGTCTGGCTTTGTTCTTGAGTTTTGCCTAAAAATAAAATAAATCCTAACTTAAAGATGAAAATAGCTTTCAAAATCTTTATTAATTTAATAAACAGAACTGTGTTGTGTTAAGCTAAGTTGAACAGTTGATATATCAGTTGTAGGATTGCACATATTCTTTATTGATTGCTTGATCGGTGGAACGGTCGAGCAATCAGACAATATTAATAAATATTTTTATATTTTTTAACATTTGATAAGTATCTTCCAAAATCTTCATCAATTTAATAAACATAACCGTCTTATGTTGAGTTCTGCTGAGTTGAATAGTTAACATTTCAATTTTGTTGAGTTTTCAAACAATCTTAACGAATATATTTATATTTTTCAAAGTTTGGAATATAGCTTATTCAAGTCTTTAACTTTAAGAAGCAAATAGCTTTTGAAATCTTTCTTCATTTGATAAACAGATCTTAGTTTGAGTAGTTGATATTTCAATAGTATGATTGTACATTATTTTTTATTAGGATACGTGTAATTTTTATCTATTAGATTGATCATTTAAACAGTTGAACCATCAAACATTTTGATTTAAATCCTTGAATTAAAGGTGCAACCATGCAAATAACTTTCAAAATCTTTATTAATTTAATAAACAGAGCTATGTTGTGTTAAGCTAAGCTGAACAGCTGACATTTCAGTTGTAGTCTTGCACATATTATTTATTGATTGCTTGATCGGTGGAGCGGTCGAGCAAACAGACAGTATTAATAAATATGTTTATATTTTTCAACATTTGGCAAGTATCTTCCAAAATCTTCATCAATTTAATAAACATAACCGTCTTATGTTGAGTTTTGCTGAGTTGAATAGTTAACATTTCAATTTTCAATATACTGTTGAGTTTTCAAACAATCTTAACAAATATATTTATATTTTTCAAAGTTTGGAATATAGCTTATTCAAGTCTTTAACTTTAAGAAGCAAATAGCTTTTGAAACCTTTCTTCATTTGATAAAGAGATCTTAGTTTGAGTAGTTGATATTTCAATAGTATGATTGTGCATATTTTTTTTATTAGGATATGTGTAATTTTTATCTATTAGATTGATCTTTTAAATAGTTCAACCATCAAACATTTTGATTTAAATCCTTGAATTAAAGGTGCAACCATGCAAATAGCTTTCAAAATCTTTATTAATTTAATAAACAGAGCTGTGTTGTGTTAAGCTAAGCTGAACAACTGACATTTCAGTTGTAGGCTTGCACATATTATTTATTTATTGCTTGATCGGTGGAGCGGTCGAGCAATCAGACAGTATTAATAAATATGTTTATATTTTTCAACATTTAGCAAGTATCTTCCAAAATCTTCATCAATCTAATAAACATAACTGTGTTGTCTTCTACTGAGTTGAATAGTTAACATTTCAAGGTTTATTGAGTTTTCAAACAATCTTAACGAACATATTTATATTTTTCTTTAACTTTAAGAAGCAAATAGCTTTCGAAATTTTTCTTAATTTGATAAATATATCTTAGTTTGAGTAGTTGATATTCCAATAGTATGATTGTAAATAATTTTTTTATTAGGATGTGTAATTTTTATCTATTAGATTGATAGTGTAAGCAATTGAACAATCAAACATTTTGATTTAAATCCTTGAATTAAAGGTGTAACCATGCAAATAGTTTTCAAAATCTTTATTAATTTAATAAACAGTGCTGTGTTGTGTTTAGCTAAGCTGAACAGCTGACATTTCAGTTGTAGGATTGCACATATTCTTTATTGATTGCTTGATCGGTGGAGCGGTCGAGCAATCATACAATATTAATAAGTATGTTTATATTTTTCAACATTTGGCAAGTGTATTCTAAAATCTTCATCAATTTAATAAACATAAACATGTTGTGTTGTGTTTTACTGAGTTGAATAGTTGACATTTCAACTTTTAAGATGAACTGTTAAGTTTTGAAACAATCTTTTTCATTTAATAAACAGATCTCGATTTACATAATTGATCCATTAAATTGATCGTTTAAACAATTAAACAATCATACATTTTGATTTAAATCCTTGAATTAAAGGTAGAATTATGCAAATAACTTTCAAAATCTTCATTAATTTAATAAAGTAGTGCCCTGAACTATGAACTATATTTGAGATGTTGCTCCACTAACACAATATTTTGTTTTGAGTTAGACTAGGAGTCAAAGGAAAAGGAATTGAAAAACTAGTTTAGCCAAAATATAGAATTTGTAAAATGTTAAAAGAAGACCAAAAAAAGAAGAAGGTATAAGTGGATTATTTGTGTGGATGAACGCCGCTGAGCTGACTCGGAGTATATATGATACCTTTAGGTTATGGTAGAATAAAGTATTGATTTAAAGAAAGTATATAGGCAGAAAAAGCAAAATATTTGAAGAGAATCTTCTCAAAAACCAAATGTTCGCAATCATCAAAATCTAATTTCCTCAATTCTACATCCTTGCTTCTGCTGTTTTGATATTCTCTATTACTCTGTTTCCAGATCCTAATTCGACTCTACCGACTCTCTCTGTGTAGCCAGTGCTATGCAAGACCCTTCCAGACCCGCCACCGGCTACCCAGCGCCGCCCTATTTCCAGCCCAACGGCGGCCAAGCACCTCCTTCGGGCGCCGCCTATCCCTACGCTGCTCCACCGCCGTACCCACAACCCCAATATTACAATCCCAATTCTTCACGCACCCGCTTCACTCGCTCCTTCGTCCGCACCTTCTTTGCCACCATCATCTGCCTCTTCGTCATCTTCGGCACCATCGTCTTCATCACCTGGCTCGTCCTCCGCCCTACTTTGCCTCGTGTCCGCCTCGAATCCCTTTCTCTCTCAAACTTATCTGCCAATGGCCAGTCCTTGAGCGGCACGTGGCAAGCCGGCTTCCTGGTGCGAAACGAGAACAAGAAGATGTCCATCACTTACCAAGTGATTCGATCCTCTATTTTTTACAAGTCGACGTATCTGTCGGAGGCGCAGCTTCCTCCGTTCAAGCAGGAGACAAAGAATGAGACGGCTTTGAACGCAACATTCTCGGCGGTGAACACTTATGTGGAAAAGAGGATCGTCGATGATATGAATGGAGATAAGGCACGTGGGTCTATTCCCTTCGATGTGCAGGTTCTCGCTTCCACTTCGTTCCGCTCCGGTGCGTGGAGGCTGAGGACGCGGGTGCTTAAGGTTTTGTGTCGCAATGCTCTCATCGGCATTTCGTCGAACGGAGGTACGTCGGGGAGGTTGTCCGGTGGAGCCAAGGATTGCCAGGTGTGGACTTGACTGATTTGGCGCTAACCAACGGATTCTTAGTGACGATTTCCGTTAAACCCTATTGTTGAAAGGGTCAAATTTTATTTTATTTCTGATGATCGTTGGTACTATAGCTTTTTTGTTGCATTACGTTCGGGTTTAGGTTGGATAGTTAGTCGCCCTTCATTATACAGAATTCTCCAGAGTTTTGTATATATGCTGCTTAATTCTGACTGCCGAGTAGTTTACTTAATTTTTTATTTCCCTTATTATTTAGTTTTCACTCTTAGGAGTCAATTAAACATTTCCATACATGGAAATTTGCGTACATATATGTCAATTGGTGATGGGGAGAGAGGGAGCAAATAATCTTACACTATTCTTATTCTGTTAGTAAACTAGTGGCCTATTTATTACTTGCGTGTTACAATACTTGTAGGCTTTTAGCATTTCTTTGTCTTACTAGTAGTGTTAACTGAATGTCCCGCTATATTAACCCTGGGATTTGCTAGCCCTCCTGATTCATGTATCTTCTATTTGAAGTTTTAAACTCGCCATCTTCAGGTCTTTGTCTTTTTTAGTATTGCTCAATTTAACTGAACCGTGAATGGTTGTCACTTGTCATATACTATTTTGGATTTTTTAGGTCTTGATAATCTCAAGATGATTTGAGGCTTTAATAGGATCTTATAAATGGTAAAAGAGTTAACCCATGTGATTTTGACTGTTCATTTTTGCAATTGTGTTCCAAGATGTAGGTTAATGAAACTAAAACGATTGTCAAGTGCAATCTATTTGAACAATTTTTTCTGAAAGAAACCAAGCATCAAGTTACTAGAATCAACCTGGAATTTTGCTATATCCCTGTTTTATGTGATTATATCATTTATATCTAAAGGAAGATTATATGGATTTTTCAAGTTTTTTTTTTGGCAACTGTACTAGAATGGATAGGATTAGGAATGATTACATTAGAAAGAAAGTTGGGGTAGCACCTATTGTCGAAAAATTAGTTGAAACACGCCTTAGGTGGTTTGGTCATGTACAAAGGCGGCCGTTAGAGGCTCTTGTACGTAGAGTTGACCAAATGGAAGATAGCCCGGGAAGACCAAAGAAAACAATAAGAGAAATGATTAAGAAAGACCTAGCCGTAAATAACTTAACCATAGAAATGTGCAGAGATAGAACATGTTGGCGTCGCTTGATCCATATTGCCGACTCCACCTAATGGGAAAAGGCTTTTATTGTTGTTGTTTCTGAGGGCCTGCTGATGATTGTTCATCTATCCAAATAACTGTAGATGAGTATCTTACGAGTATCACAAGGCATGATCTGATGTAATTCTTTTGGTTATAATCTTATAAATTAATATGAGAACATTGAGGGTATATTTTTAAAAAAATCTTTGCGAGCATTGATAATAACTAGTCCAAGTTGTAGGCTGGCTAGTCATTTTCTGAAGCCTTCAAAGTTTTGTAGATTGGCATGGGAACCGGGAAGTAGGACCTGGTTTGTCTTTTCACTTTTCTGGCTGCTAATGTTATAGGCTAGCTAGCTATGAAGTGTGTCAAAAGACAATGTCGATGGAAAATCAGAGACCTGCTGCATCTACCCACTCTCTTTATGTTTGAGCGATGGCGTTGTTTCATGTTTACTTTATAGTGGGTTAAGTGAATGGAATTGCGCTGGGAAGAATAGCTATAGCTCTTGGCCAAGTAATAGGTACTTGATCAGTTGATCTTATCATTTGGTATCAAATTGAGTCATGGGTTTGAAGCCCCAAAGATTGATCACAAGTTGGCAGTGCCCATCAAGTTTCCTTGTGTTTCATGTATATAGAATTGCATTCGGTTATAACTGTAGCTTTCAGTTTTTGCCTTTTTGGTAAGCACTTGATCATGACTAGTGTATTTGGGCTCTGTTTTGGGTTTGGTTACTCCTGTTGGCAGGATTATATGTTATGTATTAACTAGGGGCCTATTTCTACTTAGGATCTGGAGAAGTCAGAATTGAAGTCATGGGATTTGGCCTATTTTACCATTTATCTAGTTTGTTATGACATGTTTGTAGCAGTTGGGTATTTGTATGTAATAATGTATACACATACTGTAGCATGGTCATCATTAGATTAGATTTACAGTAGTGATGTAGCTTAGCAAAAATGCTGGTGTGCTTTTAATATTATTCAGAGAATTAGACTTAGTTGCATGGTCATCATTAGATTAGATTTACAGTAGTGATGTAGCTTAGCAAAAATGCTGGTGTGCTTTTAATATTATTCAGAGAATTAGACTTAGTTGATCCTTAACATTTGATTAGTCCACTCTAAGACATGGCTAATTAATTGACAATGTGTAAATATTACTTTGAAAGCTGAGAAAGCTATACTTTATGATTGTGTCATAAATCTCTTCACTATTAGATGTTGTTATCTAGAACTGCTATACTTTTCACAGATGTTTATTCATGTATATTCATTGCTTGATTTCTTGCAGTTGGTTTTAGTAGCGAAATAGTTCTGTGACTGAAAATATGAAAGTTTTTACTGATTTTATGTTCTTTACAATCTGATGACTTATTGAATTCCTTAAGGTGGTTTGCGAACCTAGGTACTGCTCACACTGTCTTATACTCTCCTCCCCCCAACACAATAAAAAAAAACCCAGCATGCTTCTGTGTGGAAACTGGATTATATCTTTACTTTCCCGTGTGTTTGGAGTGTGATGGAATTTGAGTTGATTGTCATTTGCCTCCTATGATACCTTGTGGACTTTCTCGTACTTTTAATTCATGGCTTCGACTGTTGCATTATAATTAGCTCTGAAATATGTGTTGAAGCTTTTAGTTCTGAATGTCTTATGATCCTGCGTTTGATGACTAAAAATTCAAAGTTTCATGTTGGGGGCTCAAATAGTTGCTGCTAATTATTTTTCTACCCTCTTTTACAAGGAAGGGACGAGGTAGCTGTGTTCCACTAGCAGAATAACCTTAAGAGAGTTTATTAGTTAGCGTGCTTGTGGCTCAATTTGTGCTCTAGAAGCAGCTTTATCACTATGATTTTCCTAAATTGGTCACTTATTAATACGCAGTTTATATTTTAGTATCTAATGAGCACACTAGATTTTGGTAATGGCAGTTTAAGCCATGAATTTATAATATAAATAGATAGTATGCATTCAAACAACAATATCGATGATGGTTATAGCTCATTGTCTTTTGCATTGCTATGCGTTGTGTCCCCTGCATTTTACTGTGTTATTTCAATGTTAGGAGGTTTTCAAAGGAAATTTTCTGATAACGTAAAAAATTTGTCAAACTAGTCATACTCATTTGTGTTCTTTGCTACGTTTGTTGCACCGGCAATCAACTTTGTTCTTGGGGTAGGTAAGGCTACTAGGTAAGTTGGATGGAATTCAACCACATGACTAATCATGGAGAAAAATCATAACATAATTAATGGGAGGTTGGTTGGTTTTTTTTTTTTTTTTTTGCGGGGGACGGGTGTTCAAAATAATAGGGGGTAGCTAAAGAGGAACCTATCCCTGGAGCAAAAGAAAGGGTTGGGGACCAGTTTAGAGAATCTCACCCAATTCTCAATTGGGTTGGGCTACACTTTGAAAAAGTTGTTATATTATTTCTGCTTTCTTTATCCAGAAACTTGATGAAACTAAGCTGAATTTACTCGAACAACTGGACTAATTCATGTTTTGGGGATGAACTGCTGAAAATTAATTGCTTGTTTGTGTGCCTTTTGTAAATCGTGCACAATAAAGAGGACAAAATTGGGAGAGTATTTTTCTCTTTTTCCCCCCTTTTGAAAAGGGGTTGTTTTTGTTTGTTGAGCAATGCCAGACACTAGTTTTTAATGATGACATGATGTAATTCCACGTGGTGAGTGACTGATGGATTTCCCAACGGTAAATCGCACAAATCCCAAACATACAATGAGGTTTGTGTATTAAAAACTAGTCTTATTTATTACTACTCTCTTTGCTTCGTTCTCAATGGTATGTTACATCTTACATGAGATTATTCAAATTAGTTCATGCTTTCCACTTTAAACTTGTACTAGTAACAAGTAGATGTAATGATGTATGATGATGGGAGTAATGAAAATACTCATCATATTATTAGTTCTTCCTTATCATTATGATACATGGTTTCTAAAAGAAAACATAAATAAGATGTGAAGTGCAGAGTGGATTAATTCCAACAGGGTCCATACTTGATAATTTTGGGGAAGGTGTTTCGTTATGAATTGAGACTGATTCCTTTCCTCTCCATCAATTTTAGTTATGTTATCATGATGTAGCTTTCTCTTTGATTTATTCCTATCCCTTTTCTATTTTGTCTGTACTATCAATTTTTCATTTTGTCTTCTCAGAAGAAGAATATCTTGTAATTTCACCTTTCAATTCATTTCTAGTATATCCCATGTGGATGCTTAAATATTCAAAGTAAATTCTACTCTCACTTTTCCACCTTCTCACTCAAGAGTCAAGATTCAATTGCAATTCCCAAGAGAATATAATAAAACCCATTTCTTAAGGGCATATCCTTAGCTTGTGTGTGGCCTAAAAATACCCTACTCTTTTACTTTCAAGAAGATACTGTCTTTGACATAAAGTTGAACGTTTTCTAGTTTTTCATACCTAGCTTGGATGCTACTTCGCAGGCCATCACTATATATAACGAGCTGGTTGAGAACCAAATGGTACATTAAACTTTTCAAATCAAAGTCTTTAACACTTTATGCATTAAATTACATATAACGCACCTTGCACCTAGGAGAAAAAGCTAGTGCTTTTAGACCCGGCCCCTCAATTAACTATGGTTGAGACGACAATAACATGAATGAGAAAGTAGGATTAGAAAGAACATGATTTGCGTACAAAAATTCTGAGAGGCCTACATGTCTACCTTGAAAGGCAAGGCAAAAATTGATAAAAGAAAGGGTTGTTTTCACATACATATCCAACCACCACTAGAATTAAATATATAATTAATCTAATCCAAGAAAGACTAGGAGGGTGTGAAGGGTCCCACTAGTTCGTTTGCAAGTCCATCTCTGTCTAATGATGATTTTAGTGTGGTTCCACCTTCCAATCTTTAAGCAAAACAATGTAATCTGGCTTTCATAATCAATATGTATAATTAATAAAAAAAGCTTCAATAACGGATTGCTATATGGAAAGCGATGCACTTGTCCCTCTCTGCATGTTCCCATGGCGCTTGCCACTTGATTGTGACTACATTATTTGGCATTAATATCTTCTCTTCATTTCCTACTTTTAGATCCTCATGACATACTATACATATATGATTCCAACGCTAACCCAACTTCAAATTCATCTCAAACCTTATGTAACAAAATGTACCTTCATCATGTATACATTGATTCATGCATTCTGAGAAAATGTGGATATATATTTATTTATATATATTTTTTAGCTGTATGGCATGATGGGTATATGATGGGAGAACCTTCCACACAATATTGTTATTTGTCCACACTTGATTAAAGTTTTCTTCTGCATTTACATTGACATTAAGCTCGTTCGATCTGTGCAATTTTAATTTTATGACCATAGTACCCCCTACCATATATATTATATGCCTCCCTGGCTTTGATCTAAATTTAATTAATATTTATTCCACCATTTAAATTTCAAAATCCTTTTGAGAGTGTTTTGGCTGTTTCTCGATCATTCGTGTAGTCAATTTAAGTTTAATGACCTTTCACGTGGTATTTAAGTCAAACCTTTCTTAATTATAAGGGCAACGTACCATACTCTATACTCTTCATGGTAATTAATTATTAATTATGGAATTTGCTTTGAGTCTTGAGATCCAAGCCCCACAGCAGGCATATATATTTGATATTCTATAAATTCGACCAAAAAAAAAGATATTCTATAAAAATTATTTAATTATATATATATAGATATATTGTATAATTACTTTTATGTTTACGTTCTAACAGTACTGGGAATGAATATAATACTTAAAAAGACAATTAAATTGATAGCTAATGATAAGCTTTTCCTTAATTTGGCAACAAACTTAACAATAGATCTATTGAGGTTGCGATGCGAGAATTCACTTTCCTGTCTGAAATAATCGTTGCTTTACAAGTTGGCATAAGTTTGTAGCATTAGGTTTAATTTATAATAATTAGTTTGGTGTTTGTTTTGGAAAATATTAATGTCCTTCTGTGAAGTGTGGTTCACGTAAACAAAACAAAACACACTAGCTAGCGTTATAACAATAAAGTGGTTTCTGATCTTGTTTTCATAAATAGTATACCAGCCAAACTCTTCCTCTGATCTCCATAATGGAACAACTTCAATTTTAATTAGATTGTTACATATACTCGTAATTAGAGATCATAGTCGACGACATGGACCCGAATTTTATTACTATTCTTATATATATTATATTTGATCTCTCTCTTCTGTAATTATTGGTATATATATATAAATCTATATTCCCAATCCATGAGTCCATGACATTGATGCATGAGAAAGTCCAGTCACTTCCAAATTAAAGTGAAGCATCTTTACTCTCACTGTTGAGACAATATCTTAGTGTGTGCATGAACTTGAATTAATTAATATGAAAACATATATAAGCATATATAAAAAATTATGAAATTGATGAATGGCATGTAACCGGCCGGGTTCCTTATAGCATTAGCACATATATGCTAGCTAGAAACACAAAGCTAGCCACAATATAATATATATATATATATATATATATATATATATATATATATAATGAATAACTCATAAATAGATGCAGATGAGCATACATACATTGACTATATATATATGATGAGTAGCGCGCTAGACCAATCTTTCAATAATTATTGGAATTGAATAGCGAATTATGTGGCCAAGAAAGTTAGATATGTGTGGTAAATTTGAAGCCCCAGCTTGTGCAGACTGTGAAAGTACTTAGTACTGCACTGGGAAGGGGAGCCCATATGGTCGGTGATCTTATATATATATATATAACAATATTGGCATTTCATATATATATATATATATATATATATATATATATATATATACCCCTATACTTCCCACTTTCTTCATTATTAGAGGGACCCTCTTTTGTGTCTTTGTCTTTTTGCTTTTCCTTTAATATTTAACCATCTACCACGTAGATAAGAATTAAGATTACTGCCATTCCCACCACATTTTACTTCTCTATTATCTCTAAACTTGAACCACATTATAATTAATTAATTAATTAAAAATATTATTTTTATTATAAGCACAGCAATATACATGTATAATGTGGAGTGTGAATATTGTGAAAGCACTAGTATATAGTATATAGTATATAGCTAGTATCACATCTATCACCTTCTTTTCCACTTGCCTATATATAACATTACAAACACTTTCTCAATCAGACATTAATTGGGTGAGTCCATCACACACTCATTTCTGCACTCACTATGTCGGTGAAGGAATGCGGCCACCACGACGACGACGATGACCGGCAGGTGGTCCGCCGTGTAGTGTCCGGCATCGTGGGCTTCATCGTCCTAATCCTCCTCATCATCTTCCTAATATGGATCATCCTGAGGCCCTCCAAACCCCGCTTCATCCTCCAAGACGCCACCGTCTTCGCCTTCAACCTCTCCTCCCCCGTGGCCCCCACCTTAACCCCCAACACCATCAGCATCACCATGCAAGTCACGCTCTCCGCCCACAACCCCAACGACCGCATCGGAATCTACTACCACAAGCTCGACGTCTACGCCTCCTACCGCAACCAGCAGATCTCTTTGGGCACCCTCCTTCCGGCGAGTTACCAGGGCCACAAGGACGTGACGGTGTGGTCGCCCTTCCTCTACGGGACGGCGGTGCCGGTGTCGCCCTACGTGTTGGATTCGCTGCGGCAGGATCAGAATGCGGGAGGCGTGCTGGTCAACGTCAAGGTCAACGGGCGCGTGAAGTGGAAGGTCGGCTCTTGGGTCTCCGGAAGGTACCATCTCTTCGTCAATTGTCCCGCCTATATCAGGTTCGCCGGAGACGCTGCTAATGGCATCGGAGTTGTGGGTCCCGCCGTCAAGTTTCAGATTCTACAAAGTTGCAGTGTTGATGTTTGATTATTAATATATAATAATTACTATTAATTAATAAGCAAAGTAATTTGCTTACTCTTTCTTTCTTAATTAATTTTAATACCTCTGATCTTTTTCTCTCTCTACCTACTTATTAATACCTCTTCATTGCCCACTACCTACTTATATTTCTTTACTGTTTTTATATATATGAACCCTTTTCTAATTTGTAGTGCTGATTGAAATCAATACGGATAGTTTCAAGTTTGATGCATGGTCATTTTAATAATACCTATTTAGTTTAGCTTTGAAATTACCACTACTACCTGCTTGTTTTAATATTTTTTTTACTAATTAATTTTTTAACAATCAATCTAGAGATATAACAAAGAATTAACATGCAATTAAAAACAAAATTAGTTTCATATATGCAATATGTGAGTCTGTAATTAATTTTTGTTTTTTCAATGTGTTACTCCGTCCATATATATAACCCCGAATTCTTGAATATACTTTAAAATGGTTATAGCTTGTGATTTGTAAAAGTAGTTTGAATTGAAAGGAAAAAGTTAGTAATTAATTTGTAGAGTGAAGAATGCATGGGTATTCGGATTTGTACAATAAATTAAAGAATGATAGATGGTCCACTGTATGTGGAATGACTTGAATTGAATTACATGGGTCCTCTCCTCTCTTCACCATAGTTGACTAAGGTCTCTAGCTATAGGGAATCACGCATTGGATCCTTCGCATTCAGGATTTTCATTGGAAGTAAGAAAACAAGATCACTTTTTTTATTTTTTATTTCACAATATTTAATTAATTCTACTCTCTGATTTATTAACGACTTTCTTCAATGCTCGCACATCTTTTGGATCATGTCCTCTGTTCACGCAACATCATATGACAACTCATCACATTCCATTAGCTTCTATTCACTCTTTACTATATAACACGTTCTTAGTTTCACGCACCTATCCTCACACATTAACAAATGAAGCAATAAGCAGCGAATGGGACATAGGTAATTATATTAATATTGCTGACTCAAACTGAAAATGTATGGTTGGTGAGAGGATAGCTAGGAAAGTTATAATTGAGGACCACCAGGCTGAAAATTGAATGAATTTAGAAATATGAAAGAGTTGGAGTAAGGATAAAAATTCATGGTGGTTTCCTTTACCTGAAGGAACTATACAGAAAAAGTGAGTTGCTAGCTGCAGATTCTAATTAAAAGAGAAGATGGATTTAACTTGTTCCACCGTGCAACTTGTACTTTTTTTGGTATGTGGTGTGGTATTTTTAGATGTTTGGGGTGATATTGGGAAGTTGGAATCATTCTTCACTCTACTTTTTCTTTTATACTTGGATAGACCTTTTTCCAACAATTACCTTCTCTACTTATAGATTCCATGCATCTTTCATGCTTCAATAAATGCAAGTAAAAGTAAGACTCAAGGAGTACGAGTTGTCACTCACTAGCTACAGTAAACTTGCATTCTATCCATTTCTCTAGTATATATACTTTAATTAAGTTGTGATAGTTGGAAGTAAAGCCTTTTTTCCTTTTGTACTCATAAAAAGCTATACAATAAATAATGATGGAAAGAAGCAGAGGGACACATAAACGGAAAGAGAGGAGCTCAATTATCCATTGGTGAATGAATGGTGTTCATCTGCAGCTTCATTGTTTCTGGTTGGTGGTGTTGTGGTGTGATCATATAAAGTTTGTAAGACTTGTTCTGTTTGTCACCACTGCTAAATCCAGAATAACTAGTTGACAAAAACAGCTTTAAGGTGGACCAACATCTTCATATACGGTTCAACCTGATGCTGCCTCTACTACTAATTAAACACCCCTCAAGATTTGATTACTGATTAGACCTCCAAAAGATAAACTTCTCAGTTCTCACCATTTTCAAATTTATATTTTTGAGAAATTAAAAAAAAAAAAACTCATCACCCAAATTATAACTAAGCCAGTTCAATGAGGCATTGGTTTTTCTTAACAATTTGGGCTTTGTATTGGTTTACACAGTTCGTGGGCCATTACTCGGGACCATCCAATTTCATACAAGGCTAAGAGCCGATGAAGAGAGGGATTGTTTTGGCCCCAATTTTTGGATTAGGTTAAATACTATTATTCAGAAGACTCCTCATCTTCAGCCCAAAGGCTTAAATTAATACAAGGAGCACAACCCATACAAACTAGACACAACTGGCCTGCACTACTCAACAATACAAACAAAGACCCACGCAAAGCTTGGCAATACACCAAGCCCAGACTGGAAAAAAAAAAAAAAGAAGCCTCTTCATGGGCAGTATAATAGTTTCTTTACAATACAGGTTTTACCAGTACCAATAATATTATAGTTATTAATTATACACCCTTTGCTTCATAATTCAAAAGAATGGGTGGAAGCGTGGTCAAAGGATTCATTCACCTTTAACAAAATGTCAGAAGTTCGATAATTGATTTTGAATATGGAAGAGCTATAAATCTTCAAACAAACTGTCATATCTTTTGATATGCTTGCAAGCCAATAAGAAAATTAATTGATGGGGAATATACCGATTTCAACAATTAAAAAGAGAAGAAGAATAAGTCAGGACTCCAGCTCTGATGTTAGAGTATATTTTAGGAAAGGTGTCCCATGATCATCATCTCGTGTGTTCTTCCCTGCAGGTGCTAACTTTCTGATCAATGTGCACAAGAAAATCATGAAACAAAAAACTTACTGTGCTTGTGCGTTAGGTGAACTTGTCGTATATATATCTCTTTCTCTAACTCTGAGGACTCTGCTTAGTGCTTCATCGTTGTCCCACTCCCACACTTTCATTTCAACTTTTTTTGGGGGTCAACATTTCAACTATTTATAAATATATTGTTGCATTGCATCTAATGAGAGAATCTATTTTGTGGGAGGAAATCTATGACGAATGAGGCAATTTATTATTGATAAGCCCATAACACAGAAGAAGCCCAGCCCACAAGAGTCCAGCTACCACACCACGTGCTACCAAAAATGGTATGCTTATGGCGGTCAAGTTGCTTTGCTAAGCTTGAGTTGCATGAGCCGTTTAGCATAAGAGTTCGATTAGGTTCGTTATTAAATAAGTTAAGCTTAAACATAAAAATAAATTCGTTTAGTTAAACGAGTCGAGTTTAAATATTTAAAGCTCGGCTCATTTAGTTCATGAATGACCCATTTAAGAATAAATTAATATAAAACTATTTTTTTCTCTATTTTACATGTATTATTATATTTAAATATATAATGAACACTCATTCTACACATACACATATATATATTGAATTTGTTATATTATTGTGTTCAAATATTTATAATCAATAAAACATATATAATAACAACAACAATTAAAACATTTTCTTACTGGGTAGAGTCGTCTATATAATTAATAAAACATATAAAAAGATAAAATCTATAAATTAATATAAGATATAAGTTAATTTTCTTATGTGCATGTATATTCTATAAAAGTTGATAATTACTTAGTTCGACTCGTTAAACTCGTGAACAACTCGATTAATTAAACGAGCCGAGCTTAATCATAATTTTTTGTTCATTTAAAAACTCGGACTCAAATTCGAACTTACCTTATTTTAAACAAGTCAGCTTAAACATCTTAAGCTCGACTTGACTTAACTCGCCTTATTTATAGCCTAGTTGCTATAGATAGTTTATTTGTGAAGTGACACTAACATTGCTTTTACATTTTATTTTTTTAAAATATCATCCAATAATCAATCTCCCTAAGTTCATGAGAGTGAGAGGCATACAATAGAGGAGTTCAATCCAATATTTTTCACCTAAAGTTGAGAAAGTTGCATTGATTGCCACTTAATAATTGATAATAGTAATAATAATAATAAAACTTAAAATGAGGGTTATGGTTTGAGTAAGTATGATTGGATTCGTGCGGGTAAGTGTGGCAGATAATTACGCCACATGCGATTCGCGCCGAACCGAAGCGGTTACAACTTAGAGCTACAGTAGAGTAGCAACATCTGAAAGAATTTTATTAAATAATTATACTTAATTGATTTTGTTTGTTTTTTATTTTATATTTTTATTTACAAGTGCTTCCTTCCCTCCACATCTGTATCCGAACCAAATTCCCTCCTTCCTTCCTTTCTTTCTTTCTTTCCGTTCCCTCGTTTTCTTCTCTCTTTCTCTCTCCCGCTTTTTTATTTTCCTACTTCCCAAACACCCAGATCTCATCCTCTACTCTCCCTATCCAATTTTTCTTCTCGATTTCCCTTTTCCTTTCTCCTAATCATCCCTTTCCCTTCCAATTCATACCCACAAACCCTCTCGATCCACTATCTCAACCCCCGCGAAAACCCTCTACCCCAACTCGATCTTTGCTTACTATTTATCTCTGCCTACTACATGTCTTCTTCGTCTCATCCCCCGGACCAGATCATTCACTCCATGAAACGCCAACTCCCATTCTCCTCTATGAAGCCCCCCTTTGTTGCTCCCGCCGATTATCATCGCTTCGCACCCGACCATCGCCCACCTGCTGACCAAGAACCCGAGACCATCGTCGTTAAGTCCCCTGTGAGTCTTCTATATCTTTTCTTGTCTATCTTGCTCTTCTCTTTTGCCTTTAGTGACATTTTCTTTTCTTTTAATTAATTATGTAGAGATCTGCGCAGTGGAGACTTTAATCACTTGTCGAGTTTTAAATTTATTGAAACTAGTGATGAAATTAGCCCCCGATGTAACACTGGGCTGGATTGTAGTTTTGTCTTACTAGAAAACCCCCTTTTGTATAAGAAATTCCAACTATAAAAAAAAAAAAAAAAATCTTAGAGGTTGTATTTAAGTGAAATAATAAGAATATTCGTCCTAGTCCTTTAAGTCTATGTTCATTAGTCATTTCCTTTGTATCTTACGTCTCCCGCCTGAAGTTTTTGGCCTGGCTTGAGTCACTGGAAAATTGATGTCATGAAGAACAGTACATATTCAAGGATGTCTGTGGTAAGTGAGAGCATAAGCGTGTCTAATAAGCTTCAGGAGTGATAGATAATTGGTTTCTCCAATCACTCTTCCGTTGTATGAACTTCTTGTCTTATAGTTGAGGAATGAAGTCCTTGAGTATTATCCTTGTTACTTATTCAGCAGTTGAGTTGAGATCATGACGTGGTTTTATTATAGGTCATTTCCACATAATCTAGCAAGTTCTTATAAAAAAAAAACATAATTTAGCAAGTAACTAGAACAAAATTCAATATATTTCATGTCTCGAAGATATTTCATGTCTGATTAGTATCCAGATGAATCATTTTACCCAACCCTGTATTCTGCATTGAACTTGGTAATATGCATTCAGTTTTCTCAGAGCGAAAGCTGAATAGTCTAACATTCACTTGCGGTTCATTTTCATACAATGTACTAAGACAAGCATCTCTTGACAGTTCTCAACTCTCCTGTATATCCTTTTAGTTCTTTTAGTCCCCTTTTGAATTGCAACTCTTACTCATTTATTTTCTGGACAAATAATATTAAATTATATCAGCAATCGAAGCGTAAGAGTAGCAAAGCCGAATCCGAAGCTGATTCCGTTGATAAGATGACCCCAGGGTCCACTGAAGCAGCCAATAGTACTTTTCAGACCCCAATATCAGGAAAAATGGGGAAGGGAAGCAAAACATCAAGGCTTACGAAATGCAACAAAGCTGGACCCCAAACCCCAGGTTCAAATATTGGTGAGTATTATCTTTCAAACCTTATGTAGTGGGGCTTACAAATTGTCAATTAACATTCTTCTTCCTTTCTTCACATGTCAGTTGTGGCCTGTCAACAATTTAGATGTATCTGATGATTTTCGATATATTTGGCAGGTTCTCCTTCTAGCAATAATCTTACTCCAGCTGGTCCATGTCGTTATGACAGCTCTTTAGGTAGGACAGCATTGTCCATGCCTTTACTAGTTCATTTCAATCATCATCTGGGTTCTTATTGTAACTCATTTCATTCTATGCTTTACTAGTTGAAATAATATCTCTGTGCATATACACAATCATATAATGATAGGTCTGTTGACAAAGAAGTTCATCAATTTGATCAAACAAGCGGAGGATGGTATTCTTGATCTGAATAAAGCTGCTGACACTCTAGAGGTAACTATTTTTCTGCCTGATCCAAAGATTACATGCTGTAAATTTAATTACTTGATTTTTTTTTGGGGGGTATCTGCAGGTGCAAAAGAGAAGGATATATGATATAACAAATGTTCTTGAAGGGATTGGACTTATAGAAAAGAAGCTCAAAAACAGAATTCAATGGAAGTATGGATGCTTTTTATACTTTCAACATAGTTTGTTATATATAGTTAAGCATTGAAACTGTTTACCAACTAAATGTTTAATGATTGGTCAGGGGATTGGATGTTTCAAGGCCAGGGGAAGCTGATGATAATTTTGCTAGTTTGCAGGTAAGGAATGACACAATCTGCTTCTTGGAATCCCCATGGGGAATTTAATCTTTATGAACTAATGTTTTTGTTTCCTCCTTGGTGTTTTTTTGTTGCTTTAGTTTTCCTTTTTGAGGACTTCTTGTCCTCCTTTTGTGTAATCTATTCTCTTCTTCAATAATATTTCTTTTTCTATCAAAAAATCTTTAGAATTCTTGAGTAGGTTTTCCTTTCTTTTCTTTCTATGAATTACTAGTCAACAGTGTTCCATTCTCTTTTCCAAATCTAGTTTGACCTGAGGTTATTACAGACTAGTGAAGCAGTTATATCTGAGTTGAATTTCATAAGTTTTGTAATTTTATTGCAACTGAATGCCAAAGATGCTTGAGAGCATGTATAACTTCACATGTAGAAGATTTAAAAGGTAACATTAATTCGCGTGAACCTCTAAAATGTTTCGGCATTGGTTAATTTATTTTTGTTTCTCTTGTGTAGACAGAAGTTGAAAATCTTACTATGGAGGAGCACCGGTTAGATGAACAAATAAGGTTTGGGTGCCATGCCATGCCTTTGCTGCGTCTCCTGTATTTTGTTGTTTGTTTGCTATCTATTTAATGACCATAAGTTTCAAATTACCGCAGGGAGATGCAAGAAAGACTGAGGGACCTTAGTGAAGAAGAAAACAATCAGAAGTAAGTTTTATTTTAACTCTACACAGAGTTGGGTCATCCTACCAAGTTATAAGTTTTTATTATTTGACCTGCTTTTCTTAATGCTTTTCCACCATATAGGTGGCTTTTTGTCACTGAAGATGATATAAAGGGATTGCCCTGTTTCCAGGTTAGTTTGAAAAAAAAATTGATTATGTTCTATATGATGATAGTGTTTTCTATGTATCATTATATAAATTCGTGTTGGCTTTATTTTGTCAGAATGAAACCTTAATAGCTATTAAAGCTCCACATGGCACCACTCTGGAGGTCCCTGATCCTGATGAGGTAATTTCAGAGGGTACAAAATTTGCATAGAAATAATTAATGTCAAATGCATCTTTCTCAATGAAACTTCACCATGTTCTATTAGGCTGTTGATTATCCCCAAAGGAGATACAGAATAGTCCTCAGAAGCACAATGGGCCCGATAGATGTTTACCTTGTTAGGTATGGTTACTGTTTTGGCGGATCTAAAGTCATTTACTTCAATCATGTTTGTTGTGATGGCAACGTATTAGACTGCTATCCCAGTAGAACAATGATGCTTGGTGATTAGATAAAGGATAAAGCTAAGAAACATGGACCTTTGCTCCAAAATTAACATGGATGCAGCATAAAGTCAAGGATAAATAATTGATCGCCCCAGACATTAGACAACCGGTTATTCAATGGCTACAATTACATCTGTGTATAATAATTTCAATACAAGTTCCATTTTTAATTGCATAACTATTGGAGAATTTCAATATACTGATATTGCTGATTTCCTCTTCATTCCCTGCCATTCCAGTCAATTTGAAGAAAAGTTTGAGGAGATCAATGGAGTTGATGCAGCACCCGACCTTCCAATCAGTCCAGAGTCTAACAGGCATTCTGCAACAGTGATCTCCGAGGAGAGAGGGAAGGACATAGAAATGCAGGGACAAGATGGTCAGAGAGCTTGTTCAGATTATAGTGCCTCGCAGGACTTTGTTAGTGGGATCATGAAGATTGTTCCGTCAGATGTTGATGTAAGTATCACCTCGGTTTATGAGCTTTATTTTTAAAGTGCTATGTGAATTTGCTCAGAACAACTCTGACACGAGAGTATATATTGACATTGTGAGATAACTTGTATTATATTCTTATCACAAGCACTAAAAGTTGTAGGTGCGCGATCTTTTGAGTTAATAACAGACATGTGAAGAACATACAAGTGTATCATATTCTGGGACGTGTGTTTCCTTTGTTATGCGAATGAAAGTGAAACCAAAATTCTTAGATTTCATTTATTACTTTTTTCTTTTTCTCGCAGAGTGATGCTGATTACTGGCTTCTATCAGATGCTGATGTTAGCATAACAGACATGTGGAGAACAGAACGTATCCTCTTTTTGGACTTACTGTCTCCTTTATACTACTTGCATGTGCTCTGCTCTAGAAGGGAAGGTTTTTCGTTTTTTTTTTCTCCCAAACCAAATATTCTCATCTTGAATGTCTTTGAAATTCCTTGATATATCTACAGCTGGAGTTGAATGGAATGAACTGGATACACTTCATGAAGATTATTGCATGCCTCAGGTGAGCACACCACGACCTGAAACTCCTCCCTCAAACACGAGTCAGATACCCTCTGCAGCTAAACCTAATGGAGGCTGAAGCTTAGAGACATATATTATGAATCTAATCCAGGCCAAGTGCTCTTTCCTAATACCTACTAAGAACCTATGACATCCAGCCATCTACCCTTTGCGTCCTCTTCAACATTGAAGAAGCTCGTCCAAGGAAAACATCTAGCAGCTCTACTATATCCATCCTTGTAAATTACTGTAATTCTTGGCTTTAGAGTATTGTTTAGCTAGTTGCCTCCTTCGGGTATGTTTGCCGAGCAATAAAAGTGCATTTCCAGAACAGTTGAGACAGAATTATGCCCCCATGCAATGTTGTAAAGAAATCAAGCAATTGTTCATGAAATGAGGTTATACATCTCGGATTTTTCTGTTTCCCATATCACTGTTATTCTTTTCAACTTTTCTTCAGATTTTTATTATTTTTCTTTCTCAATGTTGCAAAATAAATCACCCACAAAATCAAGAATCCTAGTGAGCTATGCCAATTTTAGAGAAAGACGGAAGGATGGAAGTTAATCTTCAATATTTCACATTTCAATACTCATGCTTTCTGCTGCAACATTAACTCACTAGTTGTGGATTTAGATTACAGCCATATGATATCATTTTCATTAGTATTGACAAGAAGGATGGTACATCTGAAATGTAAAACAAATGAGAACATATATGAAAGGATTTTACAAAGAAAGAGGGTTTGATGCACTAAGGTACACCCCTATCAGCTACTTGTCTTTCTCAACCTTCTTTCCAATCCAACCAGCAACAATAGGAGTAAGAGCTACTGTTGGAGGAAACCTAATGGGCGATGCAGCCTTATGCGCAGCGTATGCCAAAGCAAAGGTTCCAACTTTTTCTCCAGTCGCATCAGCTGAGATTCCCACCTGAAAATTTTAAAAAGTTGCATTATTGTATACTGTTTATATTGCAATCCACGTTAGGCTCAGTGAGTGTTGTACCTTCTGCAGCAAAGCTTGAACATCAATGCCTGCACTAATTAGTGCATAGCATAGAGTGAAAGAGATCAAAGACAGAGTGATGGAGGTTGCCAGATAAGCACCTCCATATTTTGCTAGTAACTCCTTGGCTTCATCACCCTTCGATTTCTTTCTATCTGAATCTCCCTTTCCTTCATCTTTTGAGCTGAAAATCTGCCAAGATTGGCCGTAATTTTAATTTTTAATAAAAAATTTAAAAGGCATGACTTGAAAGTGTAGCATACAATTTTACCCTGACCATATCAATTAGTTTTTTCCCTTGAAGGCAAAAATAAAACAAAACTACAAGTTATGGGCGAAAGCATCAGCTAAAGCTGTATTAACTGTTGGCTATTACTTGAACAATCAACTTGTATTAACTCGTTGTAGTAAACGCAAAATGCCAATTTTGTCAATGGCTTGGCGTGTATAGCAGATTAGGATTTCTAAATTTATTAACTCTGCAGTTAAATTAGGATAAAGCTGCATCAAGGAAGCAATCTGAACACAATTTGACAAGCAAGCAATACTAACTAGTCATTTTCTTTCCTGAATTCCCTCAGTGACCAAACCCCATGTTACTCTGAGGTGTGCTTATTCCCAACGAATACGCTTCTAACTACCTCACACCACACTGCAAAGTTGAAAACTTTGGAAACCCTTGCTTTATAATCGAAGAGAAAGAGGAATTAACTTGGAAGCAAAATAGTAGATAAACAAGAAATCATGGGAAAATACAGGGAGAGAAGAATTGAGCACCTTCCAAAGCCCAGCTTCGAGGCCATACTTCTTCGTAATTTCCTCAGCTGAAGAAGATGGGGTTTTAACTTCATCTGTTTTTTCCCGAAGAGCTCTCACTCTGAAGCTCTTTACATGGCATTTATGCGTCTGAAAAGAAGAAAAACTGCAAAATTTATATGCCCCTTTTCTCAAACTCAACACAGAGGTAGAGGAAGAAGATGGGAATGGGTTTAGCAGAGCGGTCGTCATTGTAGAGGAAATTAAAGAAATTTCTACCTATTCAGAATCAGAGCATAAAACAAGAGATTATTGGATAATCAGAAATGGGAAGTGGAGATTCCCGGGTTAGATGGCTCACTTGAGCCAAAAAAGTGAGGAAGAAGGAAAGAAAGAGGATAAATGGTAATCTCACATGACAAAAATATCAAATATTAAATTAAATTACTTGTGCTATCAATGGGCTCTCCCAAATCAGCCCAAGTGGCTTCCAAATTTTATGGTCATGAAAAGGGACATGTAGCAAGTAGCAATACCTCCCATCACAATTACTTTTGGAATGATGAACAATTCAGTCCAAGATCATATACAATTCACTTTTGCTCTTCTTTTTTATTTTTTATTATTATAGCAAACGTGTGATTATTTAGTTATAAACATGAGGCTATTTTTATTTAGTGTCTCATAATTATTGAAATAAGATTATTTTAATAAAAAGATACCTCTAAAAAATGAATAGAGTAACTAAAATGATATCCCTCAAACATGAATGTCAAGTAAAATACTTCTTTACTATAAATAGAATTATATATATTATCATTATTCTTTTCTTTATCTCTTATGAACATTTGATTACATTTATATTTTAGTATTTCAAACTTTAATTAAAATTTTAAATTAATCTTTTGAATATAAAATGTGTTAAATTAAAAGAGTTCTTTTAAATTTAATCAAGTATTAGAGAAAGGCACCATTAAATTATTAGTTTATATTGGCGAGGATTAAAAATTGAAGAAAGCTTATATATGGGTTTTAAATTAATTGTTTATACCAGATCAAACAATTATAATTGAAGTTAAAAGTTATCATTATTTATTTTATAATTGTTTTGATTATATATCTTAATTGAAACCTTCGCAATTGAAGAATTACTGTCACATCCTAACCTTATCAAATTTATAATGAAAATATAACGAGTATAAACTTTGGGATTATAACAAAAAAATATAGGAGAAAGAGATCCTATCAAGCAGAAGCCAATGGTCCACATGAATATTTTTGGTTCAAATAGTGCATTATTTTGTCATTTTCTATATATAAATATATGCCAGAGAAGGATCTGAGTATAAGTGGATACGATCCTGACTTTTCCTCTTTGTGGGTTTATCTTGAACAAGCTAAGCATGATGAGTAGAGTATATGCAATAAGCAATATAATAGGCATGTCTTAAACGCCATTTGGATATATATATATATATATATATAGGTACGTTGCTACAACAACAATAACTATATATGTGTGTGTGTGTGAGGCTTAACACGCAAGAGAATGTCGGTGCCTTTACTCTTAGAGAAGGGTAAGCCATTAAGTGAAGTAAATGTTTCAGAATTTACTCTATTAATGTTTCTAGTAAAACAATGTATTTATGTTACGTATAAGCAATTACTAATAAAATTTCTTAGACAATATGCCTCCAGATGCTTTAAGATTAAATTGACATGATCATCCAGCATGCACAGTAGTGAAGAGTTCTTTTTTTTTTTTTTCAATTTAGTTTCTTGAAATAAATACCAATTTTTGTAAAGACTAAACTTAAGTAAGATTTTTTATATTTTTGTTATAAGGTTCCTAGATATAAGTAAGACATGTGACCAAAAATATAAATAAAGCCTATAATTAAAAGAAGCAAATATATAAGAAACTTGACCTAAATTTTTTTTTTAATTGTGAACTCAAGTGTTGCTTCGTTTAATTAGCTTATATATTCAATATCCATTTTTATAATTTCTTGTTCTTCCCAAATTCAATTGACCAAATATAAAATGTAGTGATGATAGAGATATACGGCGTGAATGCAACTAATGAAAGTATGAAATAGTAGTCTACTAATGAGCTCTTATCTGTAAATGCATTTATTTATGGAAAAAACTTATGTCCATTTTCTCCAATTCCATCAATCATATATTGTATTTACATTCTCTTTCTTCTATGATTGGTCATATAAAAGGTGGTCTTCTATATTCTCTCTCTACTGTAATTGGTCATTTAAACACTTTTTGTCACGTGTCATAATTATATTGGGGAATTGGAGGAAATGGACATAAGGAAGGTGGTCTTCTATATTCTCTCTCTACTGTAATTGGTCATTTAAACACTTTTTGTCACGTGTCATAATTATATTGGGGAATTGGAGGAAATGGACATAAGGAAATAGACATAAGTTTTTTCCTTTGGGGGGGGGGAGCAACTCTTATCTGTAAATGCATTTATTTATGGAAAAAACTTATGTCCATTTCCTTATGTCCATTTTCTCCAATTCCACCAATCATATATTGTATTTACATTCTCTTTCTTCTATGATTGGTCATATAAAAGGTGGTCTTCTATATTCTCTCTCTACTGTAATTGGTCATTTAAACACTTTTTGCCACGTGTCATAATTATATTGGGGAATTGGAGGAAATGGACATAAGGAAATAGACATAAGTTTTTTCCTTTATTTATTTGGGTCCAACGGAAGTTGAAGTTGGATCTACTTCAATAAATCTACTTCTACCTAGCTACTCCTAATCATATTTTTTTGGGTACTCCTATAAGTGAGATTTTAACATAATGAAAGAGGCCTTCCAAATGGAATCTCTAATACTCAACTAATTTAAGGCCTATCCTCCTAAGTGAAAACAATGAAACAATTAATTATAAAGAGATTGTAACTCTTAATGCCAAATTAAAGTCTTGTCAATATATAACTCAGGTAATCTAAAGAATTTATGTATTTATTTTTAAATTGATACAATATTAAGTATATATATGCAGTATTATTGTTTTTTTATATTTTATTCATAACAAATTAAAGTATATAACTCAAAATAAAGTGGGAGAGTAAACATTTAATAGCAAGTAGTTGAATAAATAAATATTAAAAAGCTTTTTCTTTAATTTAATTTGTTATGTTGATTGTACCAACACACAAAAAGGTGTTTCTTTTTGCCTTCATCACTATCAATGAATAAAAGTCAATGTGCGAATACTAATTACACAGAATTTTGTAAAAGAAGAAAAATGGACATTAGATTAGGGAGATGTGAAGGATGGGGAACGCTATATAATATGTGGGGTTACCCTATGGATCTATAAGGTAATTAACTTTTGTACAAATCAGAACTTAAAAAAGTTGTTTAATTATGTTTCTTGAGGTATATTAAAGGAAATACACAGAAAAATGTTGCCTATAGGAATATATTTGTTCATATAATTTTTTTCTTAAAATAAAAACATTATTGTCGTTGTTGTAAATGGAAAGAATAAAAATAAAGAAAAAGAATGGAGTGTATATTAATATAAAGGTTGTTGTTAGATAAATCTTAAAAAAAGAGAGAGAGAGAGAATGGAAAAGGAAGAATGTTTATAAGGAGAGTTAATGAGAAGAGGGGAATAGATCTTATGCTATACAGCATAGAAAAGTAAGGAGAGAGAGTGACATATAAATGGATATGATGAAATATGAGTAAAATATTAATTTGGTCCTTTTTAGATGTCACTTTTCTCAATTTAGTCCTTTTTAGATGTGGGTTCTCAATTTAGTCCTTATTAGATCATTCCGTTATCAATTTAGTCCTTACCGTTAAAATCATTAACTGTGGGTTAACTTTGTAATTTTTAAACATTAATAGGGTATTTTAATGTAATTATTTGGGCTATTTTTGTAATTTTCACCATTTGAAATTACAAACACGGTGCCCTAATTTTAATCCAACTGAAGCCGCCTCTTGCTCTTCCTCTTGGTGGTAGGGGTATGATTGATGATAGAAGGGGGGATGATTTTAGTATTCATCATGGTTCTCGGTTTTTGGTGAGTTGTGATGGTGCTTTTAATTCTAATCGAAAAAGAGCAGGTATTGGGGTCATTCTTAGATCTGATTCTGGAGAAGTGGTTGATGGGTGTATGAAGAATTTTTCTGCTTGTTCTGCATTCATGGCTGAAGCTTTATGCTCTTCTCGAGAGGCTCTTATTCTGATTGATAGTTTGAATTTACAGGATGTAAGCATCAATTCTGATTGTCTTGTGCTGGTGGAGGATGTCAATAATAACAAGTGCAGTGGGGATTGGAAATCTGCTATGATTGTTAAAGATATTGTTGCTAGACTGAGTTCCTTGCCTAATGTGTCCCTTGGATTGGGTTTGTAACCCACCATCCTCTTTGGCTTCATTTTTGGATGCTGATCTTGTTTTCTGGAAGAAGGGAATTGGTTGAGTTTGTCCCTGGTGTTCGGTTTTTGTAGGTCCTTGTTGCTTTCTTTTTGTGTTTGTTTCTTTTTCTTCTACTGGATGTTTCTCTTGTTTGGGATGTTTGTTTGGTGTTTTGTTGGTTTAATATTATTCAGTTTTTCAGATAAAAAAAAATTACATTAAAATACCCTATTAATGTTTAAAAATTACAAACTTAGCCCACAATTAATAATTTTAACGGTAAGGACCAAATTGATAACGGAATGATCTAATAAGGATTAAATTGAGAACCCACATTTAAAAAGAACCAAATTGAAAAAGGTGACATCTAAAAAGGACCAAATTGATATTTTACTCGATGAAATATATATGAAGATGTTGTTTGTATTGGTAAGTACGCAATGCAAAAAAGGGTTGATAAATAAAATCCCGCAAAACTCCTCTTTCCATCCAACATTTCCGAAAGAGACTCCTATCCGATCCGATCCACACCCCCATCCCTCTTCAATTTCATCACTACCCTCACCAACAATTAATATTACACCTACTTCTACTTCTACTCCTACTCCTACTCCATCTCTTATACTCTTTCCTTCATTCTCCCAAATCACACACCAAATCCCTCTTATCAATTATCACCATGTCTTCCAACAACAGAACCAAAAGCCTCCTTAGAATACTCCTCACTGCTAACGGCTGCGGCTGTGGCAGGCCCAAGCCCACCGACGTCTTCGAGCCCATCCCTAAGCCCAAATTCTCCCACAGCTTCAGCTTCACCACATCCTCCACCACCACTTCCGGCGATCTGTGGGAAGCGGAAACGGAGCAGCAGAGGAAGTGGAAGGGAATGCCGATGCAGAGTCCGAAGCTGATGAATAGCTTGGCGGTGGAGAAGGAATCGGAGGATCCGTATAAGGATTTCCGCCACTCCATGCTTCAAATGATATTCGAGAAGGAGATCTATTCCGAAGCCGATCTCAAGGATCTTCTGGAATGCTTCCTTCAACTCAATTCCCCATCTCATCACCATCTCATCGTCAGGGCCTTCACCGAGATCTGTCATCACGCTTTTCCCACTAACGCCCTTACTCCTCTCACTCTCAACAACAACGCCTTCGCACGTGCGTCCCCCATCTGATCTCACCTCACCTCATCGCATTCAATTCAATTCAATTCTCATATATGATATATATCCATTCCCTATAATATCATTCAACTACAACTACATCTTGTTGCCTCACAACTTTTGAACCAACATATCTATAAATATAATATATCACAACGCAAAAGGTAATAAGTATATCTTCATTTCTTTGTAATTTTATTATACACGAATTTATACAACTTCAAACTTATCAACCAATCCTTTTATAATTACTCATTTCCTACTTAACTACTAATTCTTAAGTTTGTTTGGCTTTAATTTTAAAAAGTTTTCTAATTAATCACTGCACAAATTTATTATTAAACATAACAAAATTGTTGTATATATTATTTTTTATTTTTGGAATATATTAGTTAATTGATAATTTAAAATTTGTTTTGTGCACTTATTAATTTAATTTTTAAGGATTAAAGCTAAATTAATTTAACAATTTAGAAATCAAATTACTAGTTGATTCTGTCAGTGAAAAGCAATATTTGTAAATGCTGTGTTATAATAATTTTTCTGGATTAGTAAATGCCCAACACTTTTATTATTGTTATTTAACATTTTCCATCTTACTTAAATTGGTGTTTGCTTTATCTGTCAGAAGTTTCCTATATATGGATATATAAGCTTTGCCTTTAATTAAGAAGTGTATCTCAAAAGAGATATATTTTAATTTTATGTGTGTTACTATTCATTTTCATCCGTCGCCAATCGTATCTAAAAGTGAAACTAACCGGATAAAACTACAAAACCTAACAAAGTTGGTATTTAGTATTTAGCTGGGTTATTTTAAGCATCTTGTAAAGAGTTCAATCGTTAAGAAGAAAAGACGACGAGATGGGAATAGGAGAATTTGAGAGAATGAATATGTCATATCAATATGATGTGATGTGAATAGATTAAAAGTGAGTAAAATGACTATTTTGTCATTATATTAAAAGTGAGAATGAAATAGAAGTGAGTAAAAAAATAAGGACAAAAATATAATTTCATCATATTGCAAAAAGTGAATTTATTTGGTAAGAAGAAAAGAGGAAAAAAAAGGCTTCTCCCTTCTTCTTTTTATCATCAATTATTATTACCAAATATAACCTAAAATCTCATTTCAAGAAAGTTTACGGTACACTATGGATCTTGAGTTTAGACTTTAGAAATGTAATTGCAAGGAGTGGGGTAGCTGTTGAGTGATTCTTAATGGCTTAGAGATAGACACACCAAATTAATTAAGAGGAATATATATATATATATATAGGAAGATAATTTAATGCTATAACACCACGTCTTGATTTGGCCAAAGGGGGTGTACATATATATAACATAACAATGTACGTTCGAACCTTAACTTTACTTTCCTTTGCAATATAATTAAAAGTTTCTGCTTTAAATGATTCATCCTTTTCTTTTATTTTACTTTATATATATCAACCAAAACTCGGCTATTTTTCTGTATGATGTGAAAGAAAACCATTCATCACGGAAGCTAAATATCTAGATTACATCACATTTAAATTAAATCCACACTAAGAAAGCATTAATGAAACTTAAATTTTTCTGAGCCACTCCCATTATATTCCAATTCAATGAATCAAAGCTCTTTGATTGTATGAAAGATCAAGTTTATTATCAACATTTTCCTTAGGCCATGGAGATCCATTTGTACATGCACCTTAATTTAATTAAAAGTTAGTTAGCTCTGTTATATATATATCCCCCTCCTCAAAATGCTTTTTCAACTCACCCATTAATTGAAGGGGCTGAATTAAAAAATCTTATAAAATATTAATTTCCCAAACGCTTTAATTATCAATAAACAATGCCTAGCTAATAGTACGTAATTAACTCGAATCAAACCCCAAGAGCTAGTTATACAATAAATCATATCTAGGAACTAGCTTGATGCTACATATTACGTTATAAAAGCATACCAGCTACTGAATTCATTTGGATCGAGAAATTCACATGAGCTTTCTTACATATATATATGTATATATATACAGGTACAAAAATCAGTAGAAATATAACTTCTTATTCACTGATGAATAATGAGTTATGAGGTCACTCAATTTTAGGTTTCCACAAATCTAAGTTTCTAAGTCACTCATAATTCTCCCCTATCCTCAGTACTCCTGAGCCCACACTAACAGCTTTCTCTTCAAACACCCAAAACATTTTGTATTTTGATTATTTTCTATAATTGTTCTACACCCAAAATATAATAAGCAAAAAAGAATGTTAGAAATTTGGTTTTTTAAAAAATTAAGTTGCATTTACTAAAATTTATTTAAAGGTTTTCAAGTTTTAAAAAATATAAGTTCAAATTTTGTTCATATTTCTCTTTCAAATTTTTAAAAATATCATGCAAATCAAAACTTATAACAAATAAAAGGTTTCTTTATTTTCAAACTTTTATTTATTTTTTAAATCTAACAAATAAATATTCGTTAATAAGAACAGAATACGCAGGAATCAAAAATAAAAAAACTTCGGTATCCATGAGCCGGCGTATATATATAGAAGAATTAAAAAAAAAAATTGTATAGAAACTAGTAAAAATATAAGGGTGTGTTTATTAGTGGGTGGAAGACATCCAACATTCTTCTTACCAAATATATATACCTTATTTTTTGTAATGTTATGAAATTATGTTTTTGTTCTTATTTTTTATTTATTTTATTTCATTCCCACTTTTAATGTAAGGGTAAAATAGTCATTTTGCTCACTTTTATTCTATTCACATCACATCACATTGACATGATGACATTTTCATTTTCTCTAACATTCCCGTTCTCATTCTCTCACTCATTCCACCTACCAAATACATCTTAAGGGTATGTTTGTTCAGTATAATGTTGGAGGGAATGAGAATAAGAATGATAATGTTAAAGGAAATGAAATATGATGTGAATGGAATAAAAGTAGATAAAATAACTATTTTACATTTATATTAAAAGTGGAAATAACTAATACTCTCAAAAAAAATTTGAAAATTGAATAAAATTAGTTAAAAAAATAATGATACAAATATAATTTTATAAAAAAAAAAATAAGATTTATTTATTATGCAAAATGTTAAAGAAAATATTAGATGGCAAACAATTATACCCTAAATAAATGATATATGAAATATTCACCAATTATATTTGATTAAAAAGTTTAAATTTAAATGAAATAATAAAATATGTATATTAACTATAATATAAAAACGTAAAAGAAAAAAAATCTTTAAATAATTGAAAATAGTTTAAAAGCAAAAGGTGATAATAGTTTTTTGTTTTCTTTAGCGTTGACTGTTGAGCACCACAAAGTAACCAAATGAGTGTGGATGACTTAGCTTGAAACCCAACAACACCAGTCTCAAATGACCCAACTTGATGACTGATTCGAAGTTTATTATTTTGTTTAGACTTTAGAGTTTAGAGAATGCCTATATAATCCTATAATTCTACCTCTTTAATTCACTCACTTATCAAAGGAGTCCCAACTCAAAATAATCACCATGTTTCAACTTTCTCAATTAATAAATACTCCTCCAACAAATTCTCACGTGTTAGCTTTCAAAATAAGCCCCAAACGAATTGTCATTTCTTGGAGATTTAATTTTAAATAATAATAAATATAACCTTTTGTTGTCACGAACTAGTAGGCGTGCCCATAGCTTTGTACTCCAACTTAATTTAGTGGTTTCGTACACAGATTTATTCACATTAGTGGTTAAACAATGAACCTAATCTGCTTCCTCACCATCCATGGAAGCTACCTTTAAAAATCAAGTTACTCTACAATTCATTATGTTTTTGTTTTTCTTTTTAAAAATCATTAATAAATAGCTAGCTTTATGAGTTTATCTGTCTTTGATACTTCAACATTTACCCACGAGCAGTTAGTTTGTGACATCAGTTTATTATATATGCTCCAATTATATATTTCAACAAATAAAATAATGATTTGATTATTGTTTTGTAATTAACACATAACCTCTAATCCATACAACACGCCGGCATGTTTCTCCGGCCCATCCTTTACAAAGTAAACATCCCTCATTTTCTGGAATGCGTGCCAGGTCAGCAAGCTGTCTGACCCGGCTTGGTGGCACTTCCCAACCGCCCGGTTCACGTTGAGCGTCCGGGCTACCCGCTCCAAACCTCCGTACAGGCTCTCACAGAACCGCATCATGTGCTTCACGTCATAAACGTTGTTTCCGAAAATCACCCTCAACATCCTCAGGAATTCCTCTACTCCGTTCGGTAAGCTCCGTCGGGTCAGGATCTTCACCAGGTACCCGAAATCATACGCGCTGTGAAACGTCACCCAACTCACCGATTCGTTGCACACCAGTCCCGACGACATCATCAACTCCGCGAACCGGGCCGAGTCCACACCGTCCTCGGCGTTTCGCCGGAAGTCGATCCCCTGCCGCCGGAGCAACTCGATGGAATCAGGAGCGTAGGCGTCACGCGCCACGTCGAAGTCCCTGAAATTGAACTCCCAGATGAAGCGGTTGCCAGATCCGAGGTCGGGCAGGTTACCGTCGGCATCGGAGAGGGTGAGACCGACCTGGATGAGGTTCAAGGCGTCGACGTTGGCCTTAAGGAGGCGGTAGTGATCGGCGGGTAGGAGTCGACGGTGGTGGTAGGGCAGGGTGGGATTGAGGTGGGGCCGGAAGATGACGCCGGGGAATTCGGTGTCCATGGAGATAAAAGGGTATCGATCAATGACTTGGCGGATGAGGTGGAACTCGGATTCGAGATTAGACGCCCATACTTCTCGGATCTGGACGGGTTTCGATTTCGACTCTTGAGTGACCATGGTAAGTTACTTAGGCTGGCAGGCGTTGATGAGTGATCTCAAATTTTTGCAGAAGAAGAGGAAGGAGCTTAATTAAATTGGGTGTGGTTTATTAGAAATTAGAAATTGTGTGAATGGGGAAGGGGGTGAAGAGGAGGTTTTATATGAAAGGGAAGAAGATGTTGCTTGGAAAGTGGGGTAAGAAAGAGGCGTGATGGTGATGTGATGAATAAAGTGGGAATTAGAAGAGAGAGAATAGAGGGTAAGATACGTGAGTGTGCGTGTGAGGGTAAGTGGAGTGAGTGAATATAGGCTACAAAAGTGGTGTGTGAGTGTAAATGACCAAGTTCAACGCGTCGGCCAACTTTGACTGGTGTAAGTAGCTACCCTATGGTACAGTCAATGACAGACCAGGTCCGTGTTGGCTTCTTTCAATTATTTTATTTATAAACTACTTTTCTAAGAGATAAACGGATATTATTACCATTAATTAATAAAGATATTATTAACAACATCCACCTACTCTAAACTTTTTTTAATTAATTGATAAATAAATAAATATTTAAATTTAATAAAAATTCAATAACAATTAATATTTAGAAATTGTCTTAAAATGCCGTTATTTTTGTTTAAACCAAGAGGGTTGAACACATTAATTAATTTTTTTTTTATTAATTTATAAACACTTCAATAAATAAGACAATTGATCTGAAAATTTGAAATTACTCTATACTTAAAAGATAGCTCGAGGTTAAAAAAATACGTCTTCCCGCATAGAATATCAAATACAAGAAACAATAATATCTGTTGTTAATTGTTATAGTTAAATTGTATGTTTTACACGGGAAATTTAAGCTTTTTGCAGAATTTTATTTATTTCACAAAATCATGTGGTCAGGAATCAATCCCATTGTCTAATCATAAACTTAAAAACAGTTTTAAAGTAAAAGGAGGAAAAGAGAGAGTGTGCGGTGCGTTATAGGGTGATACATAGGCAGTAGTGGATGATATAGTGAGTGTGGAATCTAAACGCGTGTTAATAGAATAATAGTAATAGAATTTAGGATTTTACTTATCATTGTCCTAAATTAAAATTTCACTTTAATCAATTGTAGATTTTTTTTTAAATTTTTTTTTTCAAGTTTAATATAATAATTTTGTTCTCAATAACCAATCGATAAAACTTTATTAAGCTAAGTGACATAATGTCCTTTTTAAATAAGCTATAAAATTTATTTAACATATACATTATAAGAATTTATCTAATTGATTAATAGAATATTTAATAACTTAAAAATTTGTAAAAAAATAAAAACAATTTTTAATATTTACAAATTTCATTCAGTGATGAATCAAATAAAATTTTACATATGCTATAAAGTCACAGTAATATTAAATGTAAAATAGAGTTATTAGATGAAGATGGTGATATAGATAGAGAGGTGCAGCCTGGAAGCTTATCTATCTATTATATTATATAAAACAAGAATCAGTATATGCTACGTGTTACATTCTAAATTTTCCCTTTTTTATAAATAAACTTTTATCTTTCTTCCATTCATATTCATATATTATATTATTATTATTATTAAAACTGACATATTAGTAATAACTTTTTACCAAAATCTGCACCATTATTTATTTTCATATAAATTTTGTTAATAAGTTTCCTTAACTCATTATTTAAGATTTCATTTTAATCAATATGATAGCTTAAAAGATTTTTTTTGACTTTTTACCAAATTCAAAAAAATACATTCTCTCTTAATAAATAAAAGAAAACATTAACAAATACTTCGTGACATTTATCAAACTTATCTTATTTTTTGTAATGTGATAAAATTATATTTTTGTCATTATTTTTTTACCCATTTTTATTTCATTCACATCACAACACATTATATTGACATTATATTTTCATTTCCTCCAACGTTCTCATTCTCATTTTCTTCCCAATCCCATTCACTCACTTATTCCACCTATCAAACACACCAGTAAACCTGTACTTTTTTTACTAGCCCCCATAAGATGATACTAATTTATGCGTAGTACATGATAAAAAAATTTTATTGACTCCCTTAGATAAAAAGTTATGGCCCCTTTATAGAAAAAATAAAGAAATACAAAAGTAAAATAAAAAATCATGCTTTACTATTTTAAAGAAGTGTTAGACTTTGAAGCAATTTTACATTGGGAACATAAAAAATTATGAAATAAATTTTTAAATTTTACTCTCTACAATAAATGAATAGAGAGTACTCAAGTGTAATTTTAACTTATTTAATTATTATTTAACTTATATATAATTTTTTAAATATGACAAATTATTTTTATTTATCTTTATTATCAAATTGTCAATCAATTTTATTTTTTAAAATTTATTATTTGTAATTAATTTATAAATCAATGCCTTGTATTTAAAAATAATACTATGACAAATATTAAATGATTTATGTAACATTATATAAATAAAAATAATGGCGAGCATTGAATTTATGCAACATTACATAAATAAAATTAATGGTGCGCGTCCTACGGACGTTATTAATTTATTTAATTTTAGTGTGTGCTTTTTGTGGTGCGAAAAAAGAGAAAAACAAGGAGATTCTTCATCGTAAAAAACTTAGGTCAAAATTCCTTTTTTTTTCGATCGAGTTCGACCAATCATATATTGTATTTACACTCTTTTTCTTCTATGATTAATCATATAAAAGGTGATCTTCTATATTCTCTTTTTCACTATGACTGGTCATTCAAACACTTTTTGTCACGTGTCAAATTTATATTTGAGAACTTGATAACAAGGATATAAAGAACTTGACCTAAGTTTTTTTCTTCTTCATCTTCAAAGTTTTCTATGAGTTGTTCTCAAAAGAAATGTTCAATTGTCTCTCTTAAAAAATATCCCTTATATTTAAGATAATTTGTGTTTTATGTGAATCTTCAATTAAATATTTGTAAATGATTTTTAAAAATTTAATTGTATATTAGTATGATATTTTATATTTATATAAATGAAAATTGAATATAATTATTAATTAATAAACTTTTAAACTTTTAAAATAATTTAAATAAAAACAACCCAGTGTAAAGCACGGGTAACAATCTAGTTATAAGAAAAGACGGCGGCCAAGTGGAAATGGTTGATCAAGCGCATGAAAAACGATGCCTAGAAATTTCTGTAGGCATTCCTCTAATCAATTATTATTGGCTGGTCCCACTCTCACACAATTGAATCTTAATTCAACTTGACTAATTAATGTGTACGTGGCTTTATTTTAAATTAACATAACTATTATATATATTTCTATAATAACGACTTTTCCTAATAATACTTCAATATAATTAATTAAACATGCATTCCCTCTCAACCTTTTCATCAATGGTCTCTCAAAATATCTATTTAATTAATTTTAAAAAAAGTAAATATGATATGACAAGATCACACGAGAGAGAAAATAAGAATAGTAATAATTATATTTTTTTAAAAGGATAAAGTACCATTGCTGTCCCTAAATTTTGATATAATGTTCATTCATGTCCCAACTTTTTTTTTCCAGTTCATGCCTACCCCCAAATTTTCAGTTCTGTTCATGCCTGTCCTTTTTGCTAACACTATTAACTTGCTTGACAGAATTTGCTGACGTGGACGATGAATGTACATCTCTTTTGCCAACTCATTGTCCAGCTTATTTTCCACATTACATTTAACTTTATACTGTATTAAAAAAATTAACCTAATACAAATAAAAAAACCAAACTTTTACCCTAAATTTTTTTTTAATAAAGTAATAAAATTAAATGCGAGGTGGACAATGACGTGATAAACGAAATACACATTCATCATCCACGTCAGAAAACTTCGTCAAGCAAGTTAACGGTGTTAGTAAAAAAGGCAGGCATGAACAAAATTTAAACTTTAGGGATAGGCACGCATGAACCAAAAAAAAATTTGGGAGTAGAAATGAACATTGTAATAAAATTTGAAAACAGCAAAAGTACTTTACTCTTCTAAAAAAAATAATGATAATGATAATTATAAAAAAATTTCTATTTTTAATTTATTATTTTAAAATTAATAATTTATATTTAATTTTGTAAATTGAAAAAAAAAATATGCACGTCATGAAATTAAAAGCCTATCTACCAAAAAAAAAAAGCCTAGTTGTATATATGTCTCTCAAACAATTAATTTGTTTCGTTTGAGTTGAAAACTTAAAAAATCACATAATCTACAAATTAACTACAACATAACTACCCCATATCTGCACATATATGACATATCCCTGCCGATCTCCATGGCTATATCCCTCAGAGACCCACTATCCCTTCACATATTTGTTTTATATATCCACTATCTTTTATAGCTTGGCCCAGTGACTTATATGGATTACATCACGTTATATTTATTTATTTTTTTAATTTTAGATAATAAATTATTTTCAATAATTTACTTTTAAATGTTTTCATGTTAAATATTTATTTTATATTATAAAAAATATATACTTTTGTGAAGCCAATGACTATAAATGGCTAAAGCTATTGTAATATATAATATACACATGTGCGTGTAATTGTGTTTAGCGTGTGGATTCAGATATAAAAAAAGGAGAAACAAGAAGTATATAGGAAAGGCCAAAAAAAGGGTAGGAACTAGGAAGGAGGGCAGGAAGGCGAAGAGTGAAGTAATCCAAGTTGTGACGTCCCAATCTTGCGGTTATGATACATATGGGCAATTTGATTAATTAAAACAAATTATAATTTGATGTCATCGAGCCTAATCGCCGCCAACTCATACCTTCTTACAAACACTTCTAAATTCTGATGGCTTTTGGGTTATTCCAAGTCAGATTTTTTGTAATTAACTAATTATAGCCTCCCTAAAACTAGAACCAATGCCAAAATTTGAAATTGACTATCGTTTAAGTCGTATTTTGACTTGGCCTTTAAAATGCTGAATAAATTGGACATGTGAAAAGGTCAAGCTCTTCTCTCTTTCTCTTTTTATTTTGATGGAAAAAAAAATGATGTGATATTTGTTTTTAATTGCAATAGATCAATGAGAACCTTAAACCTTAAAAGTTCAAATTCGCTATAGTACAACTCTTAATATTATATGAATTTTGTTAATAAACATTATTAAGATATTATTTTAAAATTTATTTTAATTAATAATAAGAGAATTAAATAAATTATTCTTATTAAAATTTTTATTAAATTCAAAATAGTACATTTTCTCTCAATTAATAAAAAAAATAATTACAAGTGTTTAGAATATTTATTAAATAAACTCATAATATATATGTGGTCAAGACAGTAATATCTATGGGGAAAGTGTCTTTCAGAGTGACATAGAGGGTACTTTCGGTATTTCAAACACATTTAACTATGTACTTCAACATCATTCTATGTAAAAGCCCCATAAATCTTGACAAGTAAAGAAATTAAATAAAAGTAAAGTATTTTTAAAAAAAGTGTCTTATGAAAATTTTAAATCCCCTCAAAAATTAAAATGATAGAGAAGATTAAAATTTTAAAAACTCTATCTATAATTATTAATTTGAGCTAGGCTTCGTACAATTGTACCCAGCTAGCAGTATTAAAATGGATTTGGGTTAGTAGGTTAGTTTGGTCCGCCGGCTAAATAAGTGGGTTTGGACATTAAAAAGTAGATCCGTTTTAAAATGAACTTAAACGGGTTCCGGGCCGACGTGCATGAATTAAAAAAAATAAAAATAAAAAAGTTAATATAAATTTATTTAAAATATGTATAAATATATATTTTAAGTAATTTTATGTGTTAAATAATAATTTTATTATAATAATGTATATAAATAATTTAAATAATAATTAAAAATAATAAAATATTAATTTAAAGTAAAAAAATAGTAATTTTAAAGTAAATATATAATTTTATAATTAATTTTAAAAAAAAATTTGGCTCACGGACTAGCCTGTTTAGTCTGCAGGCCAATATGAAAGAGCTTGAGACCTAATAAATGGGCTAAGCCGTTGTGCTGACCTGTTTTGACATTGCTATATACCCAGAGATATATATGTTGAAGGAGTCTTGGAAATGCTGGAGGATATGAGCGGAGAACTTTTGGCGTTTGAAATTGAGGGAATTGAGCAAAAAAACATTGTATTTCTTTCCTGTTTTAACTAATTTCCAATTAAAAAAAAATGAGGGAATGTTTTTGAAAAAAAAAATTAAGAAACTGACATAGAAATTAGTATACAAAGTCCACATCTGATAAAATGTAATGTTCAATAAAATACTTGTTTAGCTTGGTGATCTTCTCTCATATCTAATTTTGTAGGAATGATTTCTTAAGTTATTTGAAAGTCATGCAACATGGTATTAAAGCATAATAACATCGATGATCTATGAGAAGGATCTAAAGTTCACCGAGAAAAATATTAAAAAGAAATAAACATGTGGTCTTTGGATTTAAACAAGAAATACAAGCCCATAAAAAAAGATTTCACACATATCTAAAACTCAAAATAACACAAACACATAATGAAAGAAAAAAAAAAATAAGTCACTAACTGCAAAGTTGGATTGGACTTGAAAGGGATCGTATAGTGATACAAAATCACAAAATAAGATATGATGAAATGTTGAATGAAGTAATTAAGTAATATGGTTTAGAATAGTTTACAATAAAGCATTAACTTGTGCTTATTTAGCGGAGGAAAATAAAGCATTTGGGCTTGTACTTTATTTTTTTGGCTAACAATAGTCATTTTATCCGCAAAAGAAACTGACACAACTAAAAACCACGTAATATATGATTAGAAAAAAAAGGTGAACTCTTCAAATATGAGGGTGGATTTTTAAAGTAATTCTTTGTATTTGTTTGAGAGTGCATCCTCTAAATTAAATAAATTGGTAAAGTGTTAAAGTGAGAAAAGAGAAAAAAAATGAGAAGAAAAAAAAAGATAATTAAGAGAGAAAATTGATAGAATGGGATCCACTTTTTTTTTTCTTCTCTTTCTCTCTTCTCACTTTAGTATTTTATCAATTTACTTAATTTAGAGGCCACTCTTGTATTTGTTCATAGAGTTATGAAAGAAAGAGAAGAAAAATTAAGAAAAAAAAAATGTTCTTCTCTTTATACCTCTCTTAACTCTATAAAAAAAATATAAAAATTGACTCAACTCACATCAAATAACGATTAAACACCCCTGCTATATATATAAGTGCATGGTCCAAATCCAAAGGAAAACAACATTTAAGTATGTTTAATTTGACTGTAGCACAAAAATTATTTGCAGTGGCTTACTGGCTTATATGTTTATCATCAATTTCGCTTATTAAAATAAGACATTGGATTTTTGGTTTCATCTCGGCTTCTTACCCTAGCTAAGTCTATTACTTTACTGATAATTTGTTTTTTATTGAATAAAAAAATAAAGCCCTAGTCAGCGTTTTTTCATCTTCAATTCTTGGACATATTTTGAATGGAGCGGAGGCCGACCTTTGAAGAAGCAAGGAGGGAGATACTACATCTTCGTTTAAACACAGAAGCAACACTACTATTAATCTACTCATGAAGCCCTTTAAATCTCCAGTGATATGAGATCAGCACCACCAACTTTCTGAGAAATTAAATGTTTATTTAATTTTTCCATCTCATCTTTCAATTTATAAGCTGGGAAAGTGGTCTCATCACCAGAAACAGTCTTCACTGAATTTTGACTCAGTCCTTTATATATATGTAGAATCAGATTGATGCATGTTAGTTACGTTACTGATATTTAATTACTTTGAATTTCATGGATAGATCTAGCTAGCTAGCTAGCTAACTGGCCACTTGATGAGGACGTAGGGGCGGGATATATATATATATATATATATATATAGCAGATATTTGTGTTGTGATGAAAAAGATTCATAGTACAGGGCGATGGAGCAAGAAGTGAAGAACAAAATGAAATAAAATAATAGGGTTAAAATAATAAATTTAAAAGTAAAGAGAGAAGATGGAAAAGTATATATGATTAATTAAGGAACGGTACAAGAAATTTGACAGACCCTAGCTAGGTAGGCTGAAGCTGAAAGATATTGTAATTAACTTAGCTTGGAAGAAATAGAATATATTAAAGCATGCATAACATATATAATGATATAATTAATATAATGGTGATGATGAGCTAGCATGAAGTAGGTAGGCTTACGTTCGATGCATGCATGTATCTGAATTGATGATCAGTAGTTGTGGGTGGTGTTGAAGAAGTGAAGAAAGGCAGTAGTAGTGTGGCAGCTTGGGCACTTAGGATTAGAGTGGGATAACATAACGTACATGAGACATCTAGGACATCCCACCAGAGGCATTGTCCTAGTTATTATAATTTCCACATCCACATCCACATCCACACCCACACTACTACTAGTGCTTGATTCTTCAGCCGTCATCACCGATGGCGATGATGATGAGTAGGAGCAAGACGCATTGTTTCTTCTTTCGCTCATTTTGATTCGATATATCTTTCTAACCTGCAACGTAACACTCCATCAGTAGTTTAATTGATTATATTCATTCATCTAAATTTTGATCTACCTAGCTACTATACCTGCAGGTAATTAGTAAGTACTAGAATTTGAAGTGAAATAACAGCTTCCAAATAGAGCTTACATCGGTATCCGAGAAAGCAGAAAAGAGAGCAAGCCTTACATTACAATTTACAACAATACACTGCTCCTCACTCCTCACCTCTCAATTTGTGAATGCGCATATATATATATATATGTACTTTACAATTGCAAGCAACAACCATACATCAAGCCATTATATAGCAGGTTTTGTCTTGTCACGTGCAACGCGTACTGCCAACCACCCCTAAACTTAATTAATTACTAAATCTTTTAACATAGTAATTAAAAAGAAAGACGAAGCATCATATCAAATGTGTCTAAATTAATATGGACACTGCACAGGACAGCGCTGCTCTTTAATTTTCGTGCAATTTATTAATTATACTGTCCTCTCCTCTCCACTGCCCACGTACTACTGCATATCTACGTACGGCTCTCTGCATGTCTTCATACGCAAAATAAATGTTCTGATCACCTCCCATCTCACATTCACATCCTCTTTATTCCAACCCTAACACCTCCAAAATCCATCACACTAATGGCATGTTGACTTGCAAAGAAACAACAATGAAAAAGTTAACGAAAATAATAGGTTCATTAGATCCCACTTACTTTTTCACTTTTTCATTTCCATCAATTTTTTTTAAAAAAATACAAAATATCTATTATACCCCTTTGATTTGACATAATTATAACCCTCTTTTCTTTTTATTATTTTAATATAAAAGATAAAATTGTCATTTTAATACATTCTCTTTCCATTTCTATTTCTGTCTAATGAACGTGCCCTAATTCTACTACTCTTTTTTATCACACAATTATATATCTTCATTCTTCTCCATATTTTCTTAACTTGTATATATTTTTTGTTTTAAAATATGTGTATTATATATTGAGGCTTCGTTTGATATATATGTCAGCTTTGTCCCAATTCCAATTTTAAATGCCCGTTTTCAAGTAATGCAATTGTTTTGTTAGATTAGACTAAAATGAATCTCAGTTACAGAGCAATTTAGTTTACAGCCCATACATTCAGATTCCTTCGCATAAGCTCACCAAAATTCTTTTGCAATGTAATTGAGGATCAATTCATCATCAAATTAATTGCCTTCTCACCATACCACCACCACCATGACCATCACTTTTGACAATAAAAGTATTTTAGACTTTAAACTTATTTTACTTTTTAATTCTTGCATTTCATTCTTTTTATTTGTATATCAGACATATTTTTTACTTCTAAAATTTCACTACATTACATCACATTCCTTTATTCCATCTCATCCTTACTAAGCATAGCCTAAGAAGAATTTTCCTAAATTTTTCACATGTGCAAAAACATATTAAATATCATGAGCATCTAATTGAGTAGAGATTAATTAAACATTGCTTCATGACCAGTTGACCACATTGTCAGGCACTACGTACTCACTAGTATCTTCCATTAATAGATTAATAATAGTTTAAAAGTTTTTACAATTTAATTAGTAGAAAATTAGATGGTTTCAAAATTATTCGATTTGGGGGAAGACTTCTCCCTACAATCAATCACGTCTTATTTATTGTGCTTTTCCTCTGAATTAATTTTAAAAGATTTTGCTAGTCTGTCCCTTAATATAAAGATTCATTTCTATTAATAAAAAAATTTATAAAATTATTTTTGTTCTTTTTATTAAGTTTAATATAATAAATTATATCTTAATCAATCAACAAAACTTTAAAAAAAATGATATAGATAAAGCCATTTTTAAATAAGGACTGGTAAGAAAATTTGAAAGTGGTATGGAAAAGTAAACCTTCATTTGAATTAAACAGAATCACGAAAAAAAATTCCATAAAAATCTATAATAATTGTCCAATAGTCAGAACAATGATTGCTAAGCTAATTAAGTGCACAAGACCCTAATTAAGTTCAAATTTAGGCTAAGTTTCAAATATATATATATATATATATATATTCACACACACACATTTTTCTCTTTTGCGGAGTAGATGTTCAATGGTACGGTAATATTAAACTTCAGTACATTCCTCTAATTAGTTGGTCCCTAAACCATTCAATGTGGGCCCTAATTAATGTGAGTTTTTATTAATATTAACAAATGACACTACATAATTAGAAGGATACATTGAAATTCAGTGATACGATATCATTGAACTTTTATGCAAAAGAAAAGAAAGAAAGAAAGTAATTTCCACTTCCCATTAACAATAACAATTGACATTGACAATTCTTTTGTTTTTTCTGTGAACAATTTCATAAATTAAATTATTATGGCCCGCCCGGGAGGCTAGTTGAATGTTGCCTTTAATTTCTTATCAATCTGAGCACACATTTATGCTCTCATAAATACCAATTTGCTGCTTCCTCATGCCCCTTCTATTGTATGGTTGCTTTATTTTTAGTCTGTTTTTTGTTTTGTCCATTCCTTGGTCCCTTTATCTTACCCAAAAGCCAAAACAATAATAATTATGCGGCTGTTACTAGTATTTTTTTTTCCTTTTTAAGTATGAGATAAATGAAAAATAAAAAAGAATAAAATTAGAGTAAAACAATAATTTTATCTTTTATTAAAAAATTAATAAAAAATAAATTTCTTTTCTCTCTTCTCTCTCTAGACCTTTGCTTAGGGGCAAAATAGGAAAAAATTTACAAAGCCTCGTAGCACCTTCCCAACCCTTTATCTTTGGAGGCTTGTATATAAGGGCTATGTTCAATCCCTTTCAAATTTAAACTTGTTATCATATAAGGGTTTATGAAACCCAATTCCATTCTCCGGCCTCTAAACCAAGAACCAAACAAGGCAATTATGAATTTTTTGTTGTTGACATTTTCGGTTTTGTTATTTGAAATCTTTCTCTTAAAATTTTGAGGCTATATATATTAACACTGCCACATTGCCTCTGCCATTCCACTTGCAAACTAAGCATTGCGCATTAATTAAGCATTATCATTCATCATAAGCTTTTTGTGGTGGTCCTGTACGGAAAAAGTTAGGTGCGCTTTTATATTTTTGTAATTATATATATATATATATATAGAGGTTTTTACGTATTTATATACTAAAAAATATATATATACACAAATTTAGTCACCTTTAAAAATTATCTACAGAAATATACCATTTTTACTGTGCACATTACAAAACGTCCTCACTGATGGCGTTTTCCTTAATTTTTAACAAGGAAAATGCTCTCAATGAGAGCGTTTATATGGTCAAATGGTCAACCTTATAAACGCCCTCACTAAGAGCATTTTTAACGCTAAAAACGCCCTCACTCAGGTTTGACCAATAGCGTTAAAAACGGCATCAGTGAGGACGTTTTGTAATATGCACAGTAAAATTGATATATTTCTGTAGATAATTTTTAAAAGTGACTGAATTTGTGTATATGTCTTTTATTAAAAAAAACTGAGATAAAGTTAGTTAGGTGCTTGCTATGAAGTTCTACCAATCACGTGCTTTATTTATTTTCTCTTCAATGATTGGTTATCATAATTTAATCTTCTATATTCTCTCTCCCCCTATGATTGGTTATATAAGTACTTTTTGTCTCTGTCTTATTTTTATTAGAGAACTTCATAGCAAGAACTTAAATAACTTCACATTAGTTTAGTCTTTTATTATTTGGTATATAAATGTGCAAAAGCCTATGGGTGTGTTCACTAACAAGAATCCTACTATGGAAATAGCAAGGGAAATGAAAAAGTAAGTGGGACGTTCACTTTTTTATTTTCATCAACTATTTAAAAAAAGGAAAAAAAAATACAAAATATCTATTATACCATTTGATTTGACATGATTTGACACAATTATAACTTTATTTTCTTTTTATTATTTTAATATAAAGGGTAAAATGGTCATTTTAATACATTCCCATTCCATTTCTATTACCAAACTTTTACTACTAAACACATCAAATGCATTCTGTTTTCGTTTCAGTTTCTATTTTCATTTTTATTTCTGCCTAATAAACGTGCCCTATATATATACATGCTTTATTTTAACTGTAAAACACTAATAGAAAAAATCAAAATTTTTATTTCGATTTCTTTATATTCATTTCTTTAAGTTTGTTTATTAAAACATGACATGTGTCATTTTATTTATGTATATATTTCTTTTAAACTTTGTTAACCTGCTATTAAAAAAATTTATAAATATCATATTTTAAATAAATATAAAAAAAAATAGATGGAAGTTTTTTTCACGTTAATATTGTTACTTTTGGCATTGAAAATTGGGATTTAAATTACGATCGAACTATGGAAAGTTCACATTTTTGAGAGATGATCTTTATCTGTTTATTATTAATTTTAATTAATTTTTTTATTAAAAAGAAAATTAAGAAGAGAAAAAGATATAGTAGGAAATTTAACTTTTTGAAATGTTATATAAAATTGCCTTTGGTAAGCTAGACTATATGAACTGTGCATTCTACCGCATGCGAACTAACAACCTTTTTTTGGGTGAAAAAAAGTTTAAGAAGAGATAAATTAAATACATATATTTTATTAAGATCAAGAAATACCTCTCAATTTTTTTGAGAATTTATGATAATATTAACGTATCACCTATTAATAAAACCTTCATATAAATTATAGAGTTTGAATCTTCGTCCTTATTATGAAATAAGAACCCAAACTTTAATCAACTATGATATTATTGATTGGTATCAACAACTTATTTCTATATATACAAAATTGACAATGATAGTTATATATGCTTGCTGATTGGTCTTTTGAAATGTCTTCATAAAAGTTGAATCTATTTTAAAATTTGTATTATTTTAAATATAAAAAAATATTTTAATATAAATTTTAAGATAAATTTAACCACCGAAAATTAATGAAATATAACTCTCAAAGCTCCCTATAGATTACCCTAACCCGTTTGGTATGTTTGGTAGAGGGAATGTGAGGTATGAGTATATTTGATATGATTTAGGAGGAGGGAATGCGAAGTGAGATGAGATTTAAAAACTAAAATAGTTTTAAAAAATTTGTGGCTTTTAAAAAAGTAAGGACAAAAAAGATTTTTCATACTTTTAGCTTATATTTCCTTATCTTCTTCCCACCATAGCAAACAATATTACTTTTACATTCCACTTCTATTTTTCTGCATACCAAACATACTTTTTATTACTTAGTTTTATTTTTATATCCACTTTCATTTTTACTTTTCACTAAAATACTAACAGGATATAAACGCAACGTAATCATAACTGACAGTACGTACTTCATCATTGTGGAAACTTTAAATGAGATCTGCAAATTAATAATAATAATATATATGTTGGCTGAAAAGTCGGTGAATAGATTATGATACTATTTACGAATTGAAGTGCAATATAATTGTTCCTTTTATTTGAGGAGAATTAACATAAGTGAAAGGAAAAAGATAATTTTAAAGTTTTTTTAATTTAATTTATCAGTTGGGTGAACCTCTCTCAAGGGTAGTGGATCTTTTATTATTATTATTATTATTATTATTATTATTATTATTATTATTATTATTATTATTATTATTATTTTATCGTTACTCAAAAATAATATTTTTATTTATAACTAAAAATTTTAAGTGTCTTAAATTTATTATATTTTAAAAATATGAGATAGATATTAAAAAAATGAGTACCTTACATTAAATAAAATTTACTATAAATAGATCAAGAATCATTTTTTTATTTTTATTTATTTCTTACATTAAATAAATTTGTCATTTCTCAAATATTTAAAGAATATAGACTCAAAAAATTGTTCATCATAAATCTATTTCGAGGTACTTAAAAACACTTGTTTGTAAAAAAAAAAAAATTGTTAAAAACATTATTTTAGATAATAGCAAAGAAGAATGACAAAAAAAAATAATAACAAAAGATCCTATGGCGTTTCTTTTCATCTATAGCACCATTTTGTTGGTTTGTTTGTTTTTAAGTCAATCTTTTGAAATGTCAACCTCTTCATATATCTCTTTAATTTGCTGATAATGTGAGAGCCATTTCTAGTTCGATATATACAAAAAAAAAAAGATTCATAGCCATCATTAACCTTTGCTGGGCACTACAGTTAGCTGAAACAAATATAACATTTGATTAATTAGCTTATGGTTAATATCTTATATCAGAATGCAAAATTTTCCCTTTCATTTAAATGAAAAAATAATTATAAATATATGTTCATTAATATATAGGCAGGTGAACTTTTAAAGTAGTGGACAAAATCGGTTTTAATTTCTCACGTATATACCATGAATATACCAAGAACTAGCTAGTTTAATTTGAATATATCTAAGACACTGGATATGGTAGATCAACTACCATGATATATGAATTTAGGCATCTCAGTGGCCAATTCTTGCTGTTCGCTTTTCACAATAAAGGAAGGTACTCATAGGACTATTGGGCAAGGTACTGTATTGATGACATGTTAAAAAGATCAAAAGAACAAAGAAGTGACATACGGGATTTTGGATAGCTTTGGATTCAAAGCCTTCATAGATAAAACTAGAGTTTTCTTTCAAAATTGTAACCATTTGTGTCAATTCACAGTCAGAAGTTAATATTGGTTTTGCTTATTCAATTTGGATTCAATTGCTTAATTATTCACAGTCACCTAGATGCAATAATTAAGATGACAGTGAAGTCAATCATCTGCATATCCCTTTTAATGAATTAATTGTTTTTGAGTGAAGTGATCAAAAGAAAGAAGATGAACGTACATACATACATACATACATAATTAATCATAACTCAAAATTGAAATTTAATTACAAAAACTAATTAGAAAGGAAAAAACCCAAAGTCCATGAGAAATTAAGAACATAATATCATATATATAGCAGTGAGCCACTGACTACCTAAAAGGAAGAAATATATATTAATGAAGGCATTCTAGGGTGGCATGCATGAGATAAAAGTTTGAACACAAGACATGCATGCTATGTGGACAAATATGATCTTTGTAGGTAGAGTGTCATTTAATTTATGAATCACATAGATGCTATATATGTTAGTTAGTTGTTAGTTTTGTTGGTGGTAGAGGCAGAGTTATGAGTGTGATGGTTGAGGAAGTCAAGCAAGACAGTACTCTTGCATTTGGGACATTTAGGATCAACCTGCGACAACATGAAGTACATGAGACATCGAGGACAACCTACCAGAAGCATCGCCCTTCTTGTCTCGCCCGGCCTCTCTTCATCCCAAGACACGCTCGATATGGATGATGATGAGCCCTCCACCGACCTCATCTCCGACGATGAAGATTCCAATAACTCCGCGGCCGGGGACAAGTTCAGACCCAGATCCACCCTTGGACTCCTTCCTCTCTTACTCATTATGATATGATCTCTTCTCTGATCAATCAAATTATATTAATACACGACAATAGCTTGTAAATTTGTATGTACATATATGCTATATATAGTAATGGCATGGGTTCAAGAAATTTTATAACTTTCAACATGTATAGTATGAATACATGATATAGAACTCAGAGAAATTAAATAGAGAAGGGTTTATGAGAACACCTAGTAAAAGGAATCACGTACAGGATAATTAGTGATTCACAAAGTCGCTCGTTGGAGGATATTAGATTAGTACTGGCCTACTGGGGCTGGGGCTAGGGCTGGGGGGTAATTAGTATTTTGTATACTTGACTTGAGCATAGCATAATCAAAATATTCCTATAGGGTTTCTGTCTATATATGTTGATGTTTGAGCCAAAAGAGCCAATATATATAGTGGATGGCAGACACAGGGGGAGAGTAATATACTAATTGCCCTTTAATAGTCGAATTTAATTGTGGGTAGAAGTAGAGGAGTACAATGAAAAGAGAGGATATATATATGCATGCACTCACACAGATATATATATATATATACACACACTAATTAATGACGACTAAAGTTGAATGTTAGAATTTTAGAGCTAGAGGTTATATATATATTGGGAAAATTTGTCAATATTGCACCTGAGGAGTACTGTTAGAAAGTAGAAATATTTCCAAAACAAAGGAGAGATCAAAGATGATTTTTGCATGTATATTTATAGAAACGGCCGGTTAATTTGCAAAATTAAATTCATCTGGACAGAATAATATATATATATATATATATATATATATATATATATATATATATATTACGTACGTACTCACTTCTATATCTTTGCCAATATAACACGGAATAATTTTGTCCACATACAGTCCCCTTATCTTGTTGAGCTTATATATAGCTTAAGTAATATTTACTGAATCATGTCGAAGAACAATGACTTAAGTTCGTTCATATTCTCAAAATCTGTTGTATGATTATTTAATTAATTGGGCTGTATAAATTCCTAATAAACCATTCAATTATCATATTTGACTTTTTGAAAAGAGCTTGACATATTTGAAATTAAAGGATATTTAAAATAGTTATAAATAATTGTTTATATGAAAAAGTGGAGTTGTATTTGCCAGTTAATTGTATACATCAAGAAATTAAAGAACAACACATTTCTGTTCAAATCATTAACTGATATTTAGGGGGTAACCTTTGAAATTAATCACAAAAAAGTGGAGTTGTATTTATCAGTTAAGTTGTCACTGCTTTTAAATCACTATACTATCCAAAATTAATGAAATAGAAATAAAAGGGAGGCAAAATACTATTTAGTCCCTGAATTGTTCAAAAACACTATTTAGTCCCCGAATTGTTCACTTTGTCAACTATTTAGTCCCCGAATTTGACAAAAATACTATTTAGTCCTCGAATTTGTAACTATGTCAACTATTTAATCCCCAAACTTGACAAAAATACTATTTAATTACCAAATTTACAACTCTGTCAGCTATAACGGGTAACAGTCAGTAAACTAAATAGTTGACAGAGTTGCAAATTCGATGATTAAATAGTATTTTTGCCAAGTTTGGGGACTAAATAGTTGACATAGTTACAAATTCGAGGACTAAATAGTATTTTTGTCAAATTCGGGGACTAAATAGTTGACAGAGTGAACAATTCGGGGACTAAATAGTAGTTTAACCAATAATTCGGGGACTAAATAGTAGTTTGCCTCAATAAAATGACTTAAAAATAGAGGCCATTATGAATAGTGTTTGGATCAACTACCCATATTATTAAAAGAGAAAAGGCTTTTTTTGTGAATGCTGATGAACCCGTGGGATGGCATTATCAGAACTCATCAACCAAAATAGTGCTTTTGAAGGTAAGGATTGAAGAGAGTAGATCGATGTAGATGGGTTTGTCTCATGAATCATATTGTGATCCAACGGCAATTGTGGTTGAAAGATCAATGCTTATAAACCCTCAGCTCAATGATAATTACATTTAGCTAATCCTAATAATTAAGATGCATGCCCACCATACACGAGATCCGTGTTACTTACTCACCATGAATGAGGTTTTGAAATCATTCAAAATGAGATTTGGTTGAAATCTCTTTTTAAGATATTTTTTTTGGTATCCAAAAAGTAGATCGAATAGAACTATGATTTGGGTCATACCTTTGTCAACCTCCTAACATCAACCTACTCGATAGTCCATGAAAGCGGGAGAGAATCAAACGTCAGGTCAGAAACAGAGAAGACAGGGCAGGGATTAGGCTAGCACCAAAACGCTGGTCGTGGCTGTTGACCCCAAACTAATCGAATTTATTGCAGGGTTAATATTCATTGTATATTTTAGTACTAACGAAAGCAGCCAAGCAGGTAAAATCCCCTCCCGTTTTACGGTGGGTACAGTTTAGAAAGAAGAATTCCACTTCAAGCGAGACCCATTTGCTCTTGGTGCTGGTGCTGGTGCAATATTGGGAAGAATATTAATCCCTCTTGCAAGTTGCAACACAGTGGACTGTCATCTGGCTGGGACAATGAAAAACAAAACTTAACTTCAAACATTCGTGTATGTGAGACACAAAAGGTCAGACTAAATGAAGTTATTATTGGATTCAACGGAGATACAACTTGAACTCCTTGCAATTTCCATTTCAATGACGTGGGACTCACGTTGGGATGATATCATATCACTATAGTGATTCAGTTAGATAAAGAAAATCTTTTACAACCTTTTCTTTCATACAAACAACTTTACAAATTACAACTTGAACATAGGGATCAACAATTTTAAACATACTTGCTATGTCAGCCTAATCCTCTAGAATTTGCTGTTGCTCAAGCTCAAGAATGCGCTCAGCTAGAGGGCTCACAGTTCCGTTTGTTGTCCTGTTATAACTTCTACACTGTTGCAGTTGTTCCTGGAGATGCCTTACAAGCTCATTGAGTCTCCGAATGTTCTTCTCTTGCACTAAAATAATCTGGCGCAACAGTCATACGTTACAAATTTGACCAGTAACATTATGGATTTATGGCGCCATACCAGAATCAAACACCAAAAAATTGTGAATTTTAAGTATATTGAATTTGATATGTGGTAATATTGTGATTGTGAATGGCATCACTGTTTTTTGCCCTAGTTACAGATGGTTCCCGAACATTCATGGCAAATAAATGTTGCCTACTTACCATTTACTAGAAAAGTCATTTAATTCTTCTGTAAGTGGATAAGTTCAACAAATGAGAAGTGAGCTACCTTCATAAAAACTATAACATACAAAGGGCTACAAATACGGAACAGAACTACATATCATAACTTCTTTGGTCACTAAGTGTCAAAGATGACTTGTTAAGAGTCAGAGAATAGAAAGGGTTAAAAAGGACAGCTATTGTACAGTGTGTTGGGTGTTTCATTTTATAAGTCCCACATCGTGTAGGTTTTGTAGAGTGAGGGAGAGAAAAGCTTATAAATAGAGAGTTAAGTTTTCTTTCTTAAGCGTACCACACTCAAGTCTAAATAAAGAGTGTATTTGGGGTTTTGGTAGTGTGTGTCAAGTGAGAGAGGGTTTCATCAATTTTTCAAGTCATAAATTGTATCGAGGAGGGTTTGTAATTTTTCCATTCAAAAATTACAAGTAATAAAGTTTGTCCCAATGGGAGCCGTGGCAGTAGGTCTTGAGGCACTAAACCACACTAAAAATTTTGTGTAATCCTTTCTCTTTTCCTTTTATTTTTGTGCGGGCCCAACACAGTGTACACTAAGTTTTGCAGGGCTTTCAATACTTTGTAGTTTATTCTGTTTTTGAGAAAACAGCCAGCTCATGGATGATAAGAAGTTTTATGGGGCTTTTGTTACTCTATAGTTTGTTCTGTTTTCATTGTTTTTTCCCGTTTTTGGTATTCTTTGGTTTGAGGATTGTTTATCCTCCAATAATTTGTACTTTCTTCTCTTTCTAATACAGTTTTTTTCATTTATCCGGGCCAAAATAAAGGTCATAAAGGAAAGAACTAGAGCACTCGTGGTTTCCAAGAAAAACTTGTGTGCAAGTAATTCCCAACAATGTTCTCGTCAAAGCTCAACAGAAGATAGAAAGGTTTTAACAAACTTCACCCTTTGAATTTCATATTTGAAAGCTGTAGATTATCACATAAAGCAAATTACCAAAGCAAAATGGCTAACAAGTGAAACACTTAATCCCCTTCCCATAATTGTCAATTTTCAAGGCAGGAACCAATCATATCCATACTCAACCAAAAGATCTCAATCGCTGCCTAAACTAAGCAATATACAGGCAGAATCAGAAAACATCTCTAAGCCTTAGTTCAAGAAGCAAAATAGGAGGGAAAACAAATGTAAGAAATGAAAATTGATAAATTATTCATGCATATTGTCTAGAGTCATTTCCGATTTTCATTCTTGTTTTTCATTTCCCCCTTCATTTTGTTTTGCAACCAAAGGCTAAACGTTAAACCAACCTCCTTTCCACCATTCCAATTTCCAACTAAAACAAAAAATAGGAAAACCAAAAGCAAAAGGAGCATGGCCTTGCATCCAAGGGGAGCAAGAGAATCCTACTGAGTACTGACACTCCACGGTTCATGTACTGAATAATGAAAAGAATGCATCAAGTAAACTATAATCACATGGACAAACATTGAAACATACAAACAGGTGGAGACTGTAAATACTAAACAGAAGATGAGCAAAAAACTCTAAAATCATCTTTGTCATAGTCTCAACTCTTCAGAATATTTTGTACAGATTTCATTACTTTTTTATAACTAGAATATAAGATTAGGCATCACTCACGTTGAAAAGAAACTTGTAAGAATGACCCGATTATAATGCCATAAGACCCTATGGCAAGATATAATACCTAATAGCCGATAGCAATCCAAGTCAAACTGAAGGCACTAATTAAATCAATAGAGATATAAATAAAGGAAGGGGAAAAGCGTTAATACCTTCTCCTTTACAGTTTCTTCTCTCTTTGATAGCTGGTGCTGCTTTTGTGATATGCTGGGATTTGAATCGACATCGGCCACAAGTTGTTGCTTCCATTCAAACTGAGAAGTGATTATAAGTATAAGCAGCAAGAAAACAAGCAACATCGGCCTCGACATCATTGCCAATTACAGACAGAAAACCTGCAGATAACAGCAACAAAGTAATAAATATTACAATATGAAAGTTGATATCTCCATAATCAAAGTAAGAACGTCCCACCTTTGGTCGCTGGAAAACTGACGAACAGGAAATGGATGCACAATTGAAAAATCCTTTTTTCCCCACCTTTAACTACCCATAAAAATTCTATGCACTTCAAAAATTCCAAAAAAGAATAGTCTATGACTGATAAACAAGCTTCTTTTTACCCTTCATTTCCCTCAGCAACCAGACAGAGCAAATCCGACAGGATATGCAACTTCTGTAGGTTGTACTTGAACAGAACTAGAAAACTAAATGCAGCACTATTAAGGGGAAAACGAAATATCCGGAGTTAAATTTAGAAAAGAATGCCGTCATAGAAGTTAGAACAGCAAGTTCGGCTATCCATAGCGAAACGGCCAAAATAATAGAAAGAGGGGAAAACGGGAATTCATTGCGAATCTTGATGTTTTGTTTTCCGAAATTTCAAACACAAAAGTCAAGCAGTAAAATCAAGAGAGACATGTTCAAGACTTTGAAATTAGGGCTATCTAAGATGCTAAATAATTATAATAGTATCCACCGACCAGGATCGTTTTTCATTTTATGTGTAAGTCCCAAAAAGAGGTAGAAATGATGATCAAGGAAGAACTGCTCAGTAATTGTGTTTACAGATCATACAAGAAATCATATTAAAGAAGAATACTCACAGATCGATGTTGCAGAGAAAGCTCAAGATTCATTATCGAAGCAAACGCTAGCTCCTCTCTATAGAAGACCGAAATGTGATCTCCCAAAAAATGTCGGCGTTTGTCCAATCAGAAAGTGAAAAGACTTGAATTAGCAAAATACGAAATGTATAGAAATTATCGAGCTCAAGAAACTTAGGGTTGTATTTTGTTTCTTCTGATTTTGGAAGCCATGAAATGAGCAGCACCGTATGCACTATGTAGCCTCCAAAGCAAGTTAATTCGTCTTTTTGACTGTTTGAAGAATCGGCAACCGTCGTAGGCGGTAACTTGAAGGTGAAAAAGATGCAATCCTCTGCGGGTTGATTTCTCTACGACAGATTAAAACTCTTTGAGAACTGCCACGTCACCTGACTCCCTCAGATGTTCACTGTCCACCGTCGATGACATTGACAACAAATCATCTATTGCACGTGTTTTGACTAATGTTAAAATATTTATACTTTTTTATTCTTGATGCAAAATATTATTTAGTTCTTGAATTGTTGGTCAAATTTTTATTTAGTCCATGAATTTGGCAAAAATACTATTTAATCTCCGAATTTATAACTCTATCAATTCTTTAGTCTCCAAATTTGGTAAAAATACTATTTAGTCCCTGAATTTGTAACTCTATCAACTATTTAGGGTACGTTCTTTACACAGAAACAGAAAGGGAAAGGGAAAGGGAAAATGAATGCATTTATTGTGTTTGTTAGTAAAAGTTGAAAATGAAAATAGAATGAGAATGTATTAAAATTACTGTTTTACCCTTTATATTAAAGTAATAAAAAGAAAAGAAAGTTATGATTGTGTCAAATCAAAGGGTATAATAGACATTTTGTATTTTTTAAAAATTATACACACTTTTCAAGATAAAAAAAAAAAGTAGGTGAAACGTGGGGGCTACGTTTTTTTTTTCTAACCTTCTTTCCCTTGCCTTTTCATGCATAAAGAACACAACCTTAGTCCTCAAATTTGACAAAAATACTTTAGTCTCCTAACTGTTACTCGTTAGATGACTAATCATCAACTGATGTTGCCGTTGAATGCTGATGTGGCACCGTTAAGTTCATGGGCACATGCAACATTAGCATTTAACAGTCACATAAGCTGGTTTTCTAACGAGTAACAATTAAGGGACTAAATAATTGATAGAGTTTCAAATTTGGGGACTAAATAGTTGATAGAGTTACAAATTCGGGGACTAAATAATATTTTTGCCAAATTTAGGGACTAAATAGTTGACAAAGTTACAAATTCAAGGACTAAATAGTATTTTTCTAAATTTAGGGACTAAATAATAATTTAACCAATAATTCAGGGACTAAATAGTATTTTATCTCTTTATTTTTTTATGTTATATGATAATATATGGGGTTTTTTTTTTGCCTGAATATATGGGTTCATTCTCCATCTAACCTCTACTTTTGTCATATATGTATGTTAAGACTTTACTTAATTAATCAATAGTTTTTTTTTTTTTATATTTTTACGAAATTTAAATTATTAAACATTTCATTAACTAATGAAGAGAAATTTTAAAATGATAAATTCATAATATATCGAGGATAAGGGAATATTCTCACATTATTTTTCCTCTAAATTTCAGGCCAGACATATGCATATATGTTTAAAATTCTAAAGTGATGGAGACAAAAAAATTTTGTATTGATGCTTAAAGTCAATAGTATGAAATGGCAAAAGGGACAGTTCACAGAACTATCTTGTTTTTCCAATGACATTTCAGGGTGGATGGATCACAATTCACATGAGTTGCTGATGCTTGAATCTTGTAATTTAATTATTATTTTGCGTGTTACCAAATGATACATTAATTTGAGATAATAATCCTGGTCAGGTGGTGCATGGGGAGATTAAAGGGCATAAAAAATTAATAAGATTGATGAAGTGGACAAAAGCCAGAATTGTGAATAGAGAACCCACCATCTACCACAAGATTAAGTCCACTAACATACTTGGAATCATCACTTGCCAAATAAAGAGCAGCGTGAGCTATATCTTGAGGCTGAAGAAGAGTTCCTTTGAGATTAGAATAAAGGGTTGAGGAAATCTCCTCCTCATCATCGAGATTAAGAAAAGTCCTACTCATGGGCGTGGGAGTTGCATAGGGAGACACACAGTTGACGCGGATCCCATATGTTCCAAGCTCCACGGCGGCGTTTCTCATTAGCCCAATCACCCCATGCTTGGAGCACGTGTAAGCGTGTGACGCCATGCCCCCAATATTTCCGCACACGCTAGCTATTGAAATTATGGTGCCACTGCGCGTGGGGATCATCACCTTCGCTGCCTGTTTCGTTCCCACAAAGGTTCCCACCAAGTTAACGCTGATGACCTGCTCGAACGCGCTCTTTTCGTTGTCCACTATGCTGGGTGCCCACGCGCCCATTATTCCGGCGTTGTTCAGCATGATATCCAGCTTCCCGTACTTGGAAACTGCTGTGTTCACTGCGTTTTGCATGTGGTTTTCGTTTGTGATGTCGCAGTGGACGTAGCAGGAGGAGGATGAAGAATTTGTTAGATGTTGGCACACAGAGTGGCCTAACTCGTCTTGGATATCAGCGATTACAACTTTAGCTCCGTGCTTCGAGAACAGCCTTGCCGTGCACTCGCCAATCCCGCTTGCGCCGCCTGTGACCAACGCTACCTTCCCTTCTAACCTGCTTCAATTTTATTTACACAAAATCACGTAACAACATAATATAATAAGGGGTTTAGGAAGTGGATAAGATATCCAGATCTACCTTCTTGCAACTGCAGAGAGTAAAGACGCAGTTGCCATACTCAAACTTATTTGCCGGGGGAAGGACTTGAGGAGTAGTATTATGATCAAATATTAATGCTTGTCAAAATTATGCTCAACAATACATTATTTATAAGAATAGGGCGGGCATAAATATCTACTTGCTGTGCAAAGCTCAGTTGCAAAATGATAGGGAAATTAATTACCACAGGGGATGGATATTTTAAAATTGTGGCCTTTTACTACGGTACAAAAGATTAAATTGTGAACAAATATCACGGACGGAAAAAAACATCATCTGGGCTCACATGATTTTGGAGCTTAAAATCACTTTTGTTCTCAAGTTTTTGTCTATAAATACAAACCCTCTCCGCTCACTTTTACTGTATCCCATCTTTTCAAATATCATTGAGTGCTTAGTCTTAAGGAAAGAGAGTGAGAGTGAGAAGAGTATTCTCTTAGGCTACGTTTGGTTCGTCTATGGAATCTGATTCAACAAAGAATTGTACAATTTTTGAGGAATTTTTCAGTTTGGTTCATGTATGTAGAGTTGGAATTGGATTAGATGGAATTGATTCAATTCCATGTCATGTTGTTTTTTGTAAGAATTGGATTCCTTGTAAAAATTGTGGAATTGAGGCTGGTTTTGTGGAATCAGAAGAAAAAGTCCATTTTGCCCTCTACAATTCTGCTGCCCTCTCTCTCGTTTCTTCTTCTCCACTTTCCCAATCTGTTTCTCTCTCCATCTGCTTGCAAGATGAAGATTAAGCAGAGATGGAGGACCTTTCAGACCAGATGGAAAAAAAATTGATGGTTACCCATTTCAATCATGAAGGCCGAAAGAGCAGATCGGCGATGAAGAAATAAGAAGAAGATTGAAAATACGCCTCCATTTTGTAAGCTTCGATTTGTGCTTTTAAAGGAACGACGAAGACGAAAATGGAACTGTGGCTTGAAAACAGCTTCGATTCAGATAAAAAACCGCTTGAACGATGAAGACCAAAACGTTGACGCCCCCGCTGGTGATGGCTTCTTCCACCATTAACATACGCGAAATAGGTGCAGACATTTTGTATATATATGGAAGCTAAGAAGGTGATGATGAAAGTCCAAGAAAAAGAAAGGGCCTTGCGGGTTTTGAAGTTGGGATGGGAAGGAGAAGGAGGTTGTTGATGAGAGTTGTGTCAAAAGGGAAGACCTCGCGTGAGTGAATAATGGGGTTGGGAAGAAAGAAGAAAGTGTAAAGAGATCAGAAAAAGAAAAGGAAGAGTGGGACACGGACAAGTGTGGTGGGAGGAGTGATGGCTGGTTGGGGTTATAGAATGTGTCCTCTTCTTTTCTTTTCTTTTTTATCGTTAATAAAAGTTTTTTTTAAAAAAAAAATTTAATGAAGGGCATTTTAGTCATTTTACATCACTTTTAATTTCAAACTTTTAATTCTATCTTTCCATACCAAACACATTTTTCAATTCAAATAATTCAATTCTAATTCTAATTCCAAATTTTTTTTTCAACCAGACCTAGCCTTAAAAAAAATGTTAAAGAGTTGTTCTCTCCCAAGTTATAATTATTTTTCTTTTATACAGTAAAATTCTTCTAGATTTTTGCCCCTAATTTTTTCTTTTATCATTAAAGGGTTTTCACACTAAATTACTTCTCTATTTTTTATTTTCTCATCACTATTTTTACTATTTAGTTTAGCAATACAAAATTACTTCTCTATTTTTTCTAACAGCATAAATATCTAGTCCTATCCGAGACTGAGTGGTTGGAGGAGGTGAGATTAATTACCACAGCCCACAGGATTTGCTCTCTCATTCTAGCCTTCCTTTAGCATCACTCACGTCATGTGTATCGAAAAGTTAATGGCTGTGGAGAGTGCTGATATTCTAGCAAAATGGGCTCCCACGGAGAATCATCTTTGAACTTTGAACACCCTCATACCTCAAATTTCTTTATTTTTGTTTAGTTTCGTTTCTGGTCTTGAGCCTGTCCGTTACCAATAAATAAACTATGTGAATTTCTGTATTACTCCCAGGGGTCTGAACGTCTTAAATTATCTTAATTTTTTTTCACAACTATTTTTTATTAGAGATAATCTTGTTCGAGTTAGTTGAGGTCTCATAAGTTATAACGTGGTAGAATTCTCTCAGCAAATATTTTTTTATACACAAAACTCGAACTCGAGACCTTGTTTAAGGAAAAGGGAATACCTACCACTCCAACCAACCACTTGTTGATAAATTATCTAGATTTTTGGCTCTAGATTTGTTTGCATAGTAACATTCGTTTGACAAAACTTAAGGTCACGTTTGGTATAAATGCAAAAATGTAAAGTGAAGGAATGTAAAGTATTATAGCATAAAGAAAATACGGTAGAGAAAAATGAGGAGAGAGATAGAGATAAAAATTAAGAGAAAGAAAAAGTATGATGAAAAGTGTCTCTACATATAAAAAATATGATATAAAATTTTTTAAAAAAAACATAAAAATCTTGAATTATACTATTTGGAAAGTATATCAAATGTATCCGGAGAAAAAGTTGTTTATTAAACAAATACTTTATTATAAACAAAAAAAGTCTTTCTAAATTTCATCCAAAAAAAAAGTCTTTCTAAATAACTTATTAAAAAGTAACCATAAAAATTTTTATAAACATTTAATAACAAAGTAAATTTTGTACATACCTTTAGTAATTTGACAGTGAAAAATAATCTATAAATTAAATAAATATAATCTAATTCTTTTTCATATTACCTCTTCTTTAAAATAAATAAAGTTTGAGAAAACAAGCATAGCGGGTGACTTTTAAAAGAATTACCCAACTTCTATTGTTTCTCTAATTTTTCTTGTAATGTCAATTGTAATTTGTAACTCTTGCGGACTCTGGAGGTAATACTTCTTCTTTGTACTGCCCCTGCCTCTGTGAGGCTCTTATTTTAATCTGATCCTATATTCATGAAAAAAAAAAAGAAAAAGAAAACGAGGAGCCTGTAAGTCCATCTGGGCCTTAGATATGGCAAATTGTGACATAAAGATGTAACCATATATTTTGCTGTTTCGGGAGATCCATATCCTTATCAAAGAAAACAAGTGGTATACTATGTATCTTCCGATCCTTGTGTCATCCATACAGCTCCCTTGGGAATGATATGTAAAAGTTCTAGAAGTGTCCCGTATGACTATGAGGAGAAAGCTGAAGTTCACCAAACCGCAAATACAGAAAAATAAAAATAAAATGGCCATAAATTAGTAAATAAGTAATCAAGTAGGCAAATGCAAGAAGTTGTGCCAATTAAACTGAAGCATTCCAACACAGCAGAAGAGAATAGAGGAGAAATCCAGAAAGGCATGGCGATTGTAACTGCTCTAACAGTCAACGAAGGCCCTTCGCCCGCCGAGGTTGATATGGGCTCCGATTCCAACGCCGCCACCATCCGAGCCACCGTCGTCCAGGCCTCCACCATCTTCTACGACACTCCCGCCACTCTAGGTTCTTCTTTCAAATCCTTTTCTCTGATTCAATCACCCAACAATCTTATCTCTGTTTCATCCCGACTCATTTTTGGTCCAATTTCAACTATATTGTTTGATTCCGACTCCTGATGATTGTTCATTGTTAAAGCAGATAAGGCTGAGAGGTTGCTGGCTGAAGCCGCAGGCTATGGATCCCAACTGGTTCTGTTTCCAGAAGCATTCGTGGGTGGCTATCCTCGTGGTTCCGATTTCGGTGTTTCTATTGGAAATCGAACAGCTAAGGGTAAAGAGGATTTCCGCAAGTATCATGCTGCAGCCATTGATGTGCCCGGTACATACACACTTAGGCCTAATCTCTTATACTATTTCTTGCTTCAACTCTTACTAATATTTTATATAACTAGAGCCTCTTGATTCTTCAAGTTTCATTATCTGTCAATCAGCCTACTAAGCTACTGCTAATCAGCTAGTTGTTTTGTTTACAATTGCTAACAAGGAATAGAATTAATATATCAGCATTACTTTCTTTAGTTTGGGCATGGTTTATTGATTTAATTCATCCGAGAAACTCAAAGTATATATATATATATATATGATGTTTCTGTAGGTCCTGAAGTTGATAGATTGGCAGCAATGGCTGGAAAGTACAAAGTACATTTGGTAATGGGTGTGATTGAGAGAGATGGCTACACACTTTATTGTACTGTTCTCTTCTTTGATTCTCAAGGTCGATACCTTGGGAAGCACAGGAAAGTCATGCCAACGGCATTGGAGCGCGTTATCTGGGGATTTGGAGATGGATCAACAATTCCAGTGTTTGATACTCCAATTGGGAAAATAGGTGCTGCCATTTGTTGGGAGAACAGAATGCCTCTTTTAAGGACAGCCATGTATGCTAAAGGTTAGAATCATATAATGTTTTTTTTTTTAGGCCATCAAAATCATATAATATTTATTGTTGAACTTTCAGTTCACCCAGCTTCAAATTACATATTATGTATTTCAGTCAACATCCAAGCTCAAAAACTATGGAGCTCAGATCACATAATTCTCCTATTTTAGCTACACTATCCTTTCTATGACAATTTTTAGTTGTCATATCAAACATATCAGGAAATGTGAGATAACAATGTACTTAATGCTTCCCATGATGTATGACCAACATTACAAAACAGCAAGTCATTATAATCAGATTGTTCTAGGCTATTTGTTTAGCAGCAGAGGGAGTTTGGTTGAGGTTCTGCTAAATTTATGGAACTTTGTTTCGTAGGTGTTGAGATATATTGTGCACCTACAGCTGACGCCAGGGGTGTGTGGCAAGCATCTATGACCCATATTGCTCTTGAAGGTGGATGCTTTGTTCTGTCTGCAAACCAATTCTGTAGAAGGAAAGATTACCCGCCCCCTCCAGAGTATGTGTTTTCAGGCACAGAAGAGACACTTACACCGGATTCTGTAGTATGTGCTGGGGGTAGTGTCATTATATCACCTTCAGGGGCTGTTTTAGCAGGACCAAATTATGAGGAGGAAGTACTGCTCTCAGCAGATCTTGGTATGTCAAGCTACTCTAATATTTACACTTGCTTCTTTAACTATGCTAAAGTTCTTGGTGGCAGAATTATTATTTCTATGTTTTGAATGGGATATTTTAATGTGTTGCAAGAAACAACGAAAGAAAGGATAACTATACAATGGCCACACTTGATTTCTTCCTCAATTAGAAAACTGGGAGCATTAGAGTCCACACAAAATAAAATTAAGAGGCTATAACTAAAGCATATATAACACGATTCCTCATGGAAATATATATATAAGAACTGTCTGAAGTTTCTGTCATCTTTTCATCTTGTGTTCCCTTTCAAAGTGAAATTTATGTGTAATTATTCCTGTTAAGGCTCTTTTCCCTTTCTCTGTTCATTTCCTTTAAACTGTGCATTTTTTCTTTTCTTGAGACTCTTCAGAACAATTATGGAAAAAAAAATTATGCTATCATATACTAGCTTTCATTTGAGGCTAAGTGATGGATGAGATGAAGATTGAGAGAAATTGAACATTTGAGACATGATGCTTGATTTGCATGTATGTCAGATTTCATGGTGCTGCCCGGCCATGACTTTGCAAGAACCTGTGGTAAATATTACTAATTAAATGAGGAGGTATATGGTCCTAAAATTTCTTTTCTTTTTTGTTAGAGAATTTAATAAAATTAATTATGAACCTTTGCTTTATAATATAAGCTTTTTAGATGAAGTCTTTGACATGTTCTCAGAGCTTCTATGACCAAAGTAATTTGTAGTTCAAATTTATTGAGTAAAAAGTGTGGTTGGCCTGTGCTTTCTTCACACTTCAGTACAATGGGCTTTCCTTTTTGCCCCCTTGTGGGGAGAGAAAAGGATACCAAGGGAGATCAATCTTAGGGATGATCATAGCTCAGGTATTATAGCTCCTATACTAGGACTTGAAAAAAAATATTTTCCTTATCTTCAACTTCAATCATCTTGTTTCCTCCGAAATGTTTTCTAAGTTGAAACTTGTCAACATGAAATTTATTCATATAAATCATTTTTAAAAAAAGAAGTCTCACAAAAATTATATTATTTGAACTCTCAACACACAATTAACATAAAGTCTAATAAATTTATCTTTACATATGTATCAACCCAAATCCAAAATTCTCATATTTGGACTTGACTTATTTTCCCAACTCCCATGACTCCCTAAGCATTTATGGCTAGGAAGGACTATAAAACTGTCTCTTGGACCGTATCCTTTTATGACTTCCTATATGGAGTACTTTTTGTCTTATTGTTAAAAGGACTGATCTTGGTCGGGTTTAGTGTTCTTTGATGGATGGAATGCTTTCATTTTCTCCAGTCCTTTTATTGTTTAAAGAGTCAAAATATTATTTAGTCCCTGAATTGTTGGTCAAACTACTATTTAGTCCCGAATTTATCAAAAATACTATTTAGTCCCCGAAATGTTTAACTTTGTCAATTATTTAGTTTCCGAATTTGTAACTATGTCAACTATTTAATCCTCAAACTTGGAAAAAATACTATTTAATCACCGAATTTGCAACTCTGTCAACTATAACGGGTAACAGTCAGGAGACTAAATAGTTGACATAGTTGCAAATTCGATGATTAAATAGTATTTTTACCAAGTTTGGAAACTAAATAGTTGACATAGTTACAAATTCGGGGACTAAATAGTAGTTTGACCAACAATTCAGGGACTAAATAGTATTTTGCCTCTTCTTTAAAGGACTAGATAGAATTTTGAGAATATTTGATTGCTTTTAATCAGTGCTGCATCAAAAGCACTAAATCTGGATAATGGTGTACAGATCTTGGAGAAATAGCAAGGGCAAAGTTTGATTTTGACGTGGTGGGACACTACTCAAGGCCTGAGGTGCTCAGCTTAACAGTGCGGGACCATCCAACAAACCCAGTTACTTTTACATCAACTTCCTCAAAAGATGAAGACTCTCACTCTCACAAGTAACTTGTTCTTCCTTTCATGATAAGCAATTTCTGGACTTAATGTGGGACAGGTGCTTTAGTTAACTCATTTGGTTTCAGAATGCCTTTTCAGTGAGATGTAAATACTAAATACTATCATTGAAATTAAGGTTTTTTTTGGTACCTTCATATTTTGTATATTTCGGCCATACTTGTCCATCAACTGTATAATAATTTCCTTTTATTAATGTTTGTAACCTGGAATATGCCAAGTGCCACAATAGTAGACTTGCGTTAAACAATAAAACATAACAGTAAAAAACTTACGGAATATTTCAGGCATATACAAGCATAATTGTGACATCATGTCTTAAAAAAAGAAAGGTGATTTCCTATAGTGTAGATTCGATAGTGTAGATTCTCAGTTATGAACTACAATCACATTTGTGAATGATTTCTTTCCCACGTAGGAAAAATACAAGTTAACGCGAACATCATATGACTTGTACTAGAAAAAAGAGTAATTCCTGATGTTCGTAACTTCGTATGCTTCGGGCTTATTTTTTTTTTTTTTCCTTCTTAAATTTGCTAACTTCTTATTTTCTGAAAATCCTACAGATATTAGACATCCATAAGGAGATAAAACTTAACACGGTTTATTGTGCAAATATCTGAAATATAGGGTCCTACACCACGAGGGTGTCTTGTAATGGCTGACCCTATATTCAAATGTTTGAATCCTTCGAAGTATCTAATAATGCTAACTCGGTCAGGCTGTCACCGCCAGACAGTACTCTACTCATTTATTTAAATCACAATTCACAACCATACGCCTCAAACCGTAATGTCTTCTTACTCAGAACTCATATTAGAGTTTAGCGCTAACTTTTCTCAGCTTTGGAAATTCCGTTATAGTGGATTCACCAAGTTCAAATGAGAATACTTTCAAGTTTAAAGCTGCACATCAAAAAAGCTGGCACAAATAAATAACCTGAATCAAAACTGTTGTATGCTATTCTATTAAATATATACATTTTTCTTGCTATATTGAACTTGGATGGATGCAAACTTATATGCCAGTGATACTGAACCTGATCATACATATTCAAGAAAGCAATTTCGAATAAAGATTGTAGAAGCTAGGTATTGTACTATCAAAAACTCTTTAACACCCCGGATTTTCTTCCTGTAGCTTCTTGCTTCAAATCGTCTCTCTCCAATATCACAGAACTATTCTCAGATTCGCCACCATTATCCTGCGAAAGCAACGGTTGACCACATCTCTCAGGAGTATTAGCATATGATATGCAATCTCGGGAACCACTGATAGACCTGAAGCTCTCAATTTTATTCTCATCATCTTGCGTCTGAGCTTGTGTAGGCATTCCGCCGAATATTTCCTGATCAAACTCATCGGAAATTTCTTGAATATTTATGCCAAAATCCCTCCTCTTATAACCGGTACTTCCCTTGTTGAAACAAATACTTGCCCACTGAATTTTCTCGGACAAAGATTTCCTCCCTAAGCTTTCTTTGTCTACTGATACTCTCTTAGAATCATTCTGTGCATCATTTTCACAAGCAAAAGTCCACTTGTAGCTTTTATTGTCATTGTCCATGTTTAACTCAATGGAATGGAGATCACTGTCAGCAGAGTCGTCTCCTTCATCCTCCACTCCATCCCTAACATCCAAATCATCCTCTTTCCCAGCACCTTGAAACCCCCAGCAGCTCTTGTTTAAATAAGATTCAAGATCCTTTATCTTTCTGAACTTGCGTAAATTATCGCCTTCTTCTTCATCTTCTTCATCGTCTTCTTTCGTTTTCAGGAAGTGCTCAAGCTGATTTCTCAGCTTTTCAAGGACAGCATTTTTCTCCTCAAATTGATATTTAGCCTCAGAAAGCTTCATTTGGACTCTCTCCTCACGCAAAACATCAGCCAACTGAAGCATTTCCCTTTCCTTTTCCACCTCCTCCCGAACTTTCGCCGACTCCTTTTTTAGTTCTTCCACCTCTGCTCGGTCTTCTCCAATACCTTTAGCTAGCTCATCACAAATTTGCTCCAGAATTTCTTTTGCCCGTTTTTCCCTTTCAAGCTCTTTGGATGCTTTCAAGTGGGAAGCTTTCACATTAGCCATTTCTTTGGCAATCTTTTTATTTAACCTTTCAGTTTGCCTTCTTAGCTTCTTCTCCACTTCAAGCTCTTCTGCTATGTGTGTTACGGCATCATGAACCTTTTCTCGTTCTCTTCTTTTCCAAGCAGCCTTTTCCTCTGCAAAACGCTTCATGATGTGATCAATATCATTCTGGTTTGAGCTCTGTTCTTGGATTAGTTGATCAATCTGGTTGCAAGCCCGATCAAGCTCACTGCCCAAAGCCAAGATGAGGGGTATGCTTGATGAATGCTGCTCTTGAAGGCACATTTGATTTAACACTTTCAGAAGCTTCTTAGATATAGATAACCCACTCCTCGCCTCCTTCAAGCGGTTCTTAACACCAACTGTGCATTTACCACAACTTTTGTTTCTTGGCTGATTTCCTACCTGCAGATTAGCATGATTCAGCTTCGTCCTTCCCAACAACCAGAAATTAGGATATCAACGAAATCCTTCTCTAACTCCTATTTCTTTTCTTTAATAAGCTTACTACTATCAACCTTTGAAATTTGCTAAAATGAAACAAATTGCCAAGCAATAATACATGGCCAAGTGTGAAATAAAATTCGTAATTAATCAATCAGATCCATATTTACTTTTGCCCACAGTAACCAAATGGTAAACAGGAACGATTCAGAGTAAAAGAAAAGCAACTGCTTAAACTTCAATTTCAAGAAGAGTAAATAAATAATGATAGCCTTTTGGATAGCTAAGGCCCTGGTTGTTACAACGTGGTTGACAACAAGAAAGGCCACCTACTATGCTGATTGAAAAATTAACATTAATAAGATTAGAGTCATAGCAGAGAATTTTTAAATCTCATGGCCAGCTTGCGTCATGTGTCATAATTGTTGTCTATCCTCAATTCCAAAAAAGAATTAAAAAAAACACTTAATAACTAGAAGACTAGTATGAAAATTATAATGACTGGTATACGTGTCCAGGTTTCTAATTTGTTCAGTTCATTTACTTTACCTCCATGAGATTGGGACTGCTAAGAACATCGAAACCTCCGAAGTGGTAATCAGAGTGCTGAAGTTTATTAGACACTCTTCTTTTGTAGCTCTCACCTTTATCCCCTTTCCTCTGCATAACCAATTTTAAAGCAGGAACAAGAATTTATTATAGAATATAGATCCTATGAACCAATATTATTAAAGACAGTCCACACATGAAAATATGCTAAGAAATAATAATTTACCTCTGACATAGGACTATAGGATGGATCTGACATATGAGGCCATAAAATGCTCGATCTCGATAAACCCACATCTTTCTCTCTACTTCTTATCCCCTTCTGGGTTCTCACCTGCTCTACGTCTAGATCTCTCTTTACCCTCGAACTCGATGGAGGCAAATCGTTGATTTCCCACAATGTAGCAGCGAGTTTTCTTGCGGAGAGAGAGAGTTCGTTGTCTTCGCAGCTAACGCCAGAGGAATACAAGGGGTTTGGGAATTGGGAATGAGGATGATGGGTGGGCATAGAAGGCGACGACGTCGTACGAGTCTTCCACATGGGTACAGGGGTGCTGGAACCTCCTTTCTTTGCGACCAAAATGGCTCGCTTAAATCGGTACCTTCGGACCAAAGAAGAGGAAGACGAAGAGGAACAACCTCGCTTCCTGATCTTGTTTTGATTCTGGCACAGCTGTTTCTTCTCTGAATCGAGTGTTTGGGAAGAGGGCATGGTGAAAGCAAAAAACTGAGACCGAAATTCAGGGACCTAAAATCCAGAATTGGCGAAATTTATTACAGGAGGGAGACATTGGAAGAAGGGATTAGGGTTGGTCACAGCTTTTTAGCCTCGAATTGAGGAAAGAAAAGTAGGTCATAGAATAGAAGATCTGGCTTGGGAAATGAATGAATGTGGAGAGAGAAGAATAAAGATACGTTAGAAATGGAAATGGAAGTTTGAGGAAGTTGTCAAATCTGAAATCTGGCCTGGCTAGCTCTCAGAAAGAAAGATGGGATCATGGGAAGCAGAAGGTGAGGATGACTGGCAGTCATAGTCACTAGTCAGGATCAGTGTTTGCTAACGTAAGTGGTAATTTGGGGATTGTCAGAAATAAAAAGACGAGAAGGAAGAGAGATGACGTGGCAGACACGTGAGGGGCAGGTGCAATCAATCAGGGTTCAGGGACGTGGTGCATGTGATCCAAATTCCAAATCAACGCCATTTCCTATTTGGACTTGGTTCTCTGTATTGTCTCATTTTTACTCAAAACTCCCCTCCCACTTATTATAATATTGTTATCTTTCTCTCACCTGGACTCGAATGTTCCTCTCTACTCAAATCTACTACATCCCATTTCTTACGTAATCTTTAATTTTTCCCATTAATTATTATTGCATACATCTTCATTAATATTATATTCTGTTCTGTGCTCAGATCAAGGCCCAAGAGCTAGAGCTAGCGTGTTCCCATCCATTCCATAGACGAAATGCAATTGGAGAAAATTAAAGAAAAGGGAGATCGAGTGGGCCGGGATGCTATGCTTAATGCTTATTTATTTGTGAATGATTGGAGGCTGTGATTGATTATGATTTATGAACGTGAATGAGTCATGACTCACTCACTCGCCCTCTTCCCCACGAGGTGGGACCCCCATGCGGCACATTGTTTTCGCCCATCTGCTCTCCACTCTTAACTAAAATGAAATACACACTGCCTGGCCCTGCAGCATTTGGGCCCCACCCACCACCTCATATCCTCTTCTTTCTTTCTCTTCGATTCCGAAACATGCTGTGTGCGTGGTTTCAGTTTCATTTGCCCATTGCTGCCCCATAATAAATAACATTACAAGACACTGGCAATTCAGGAGTTTGGTGTGCGGATTACTTATCTCTTCATAATATAATGCCATATCAATCAACTGTGAATGCAATTATTTAGTCTATTATTATACATTTGACTACCAAGGTTACTTCGTTCACAAAACTTTAGACTTCACCTATTACTATTACAAGTAACTTATTCTCCCATTTCAATAAATTTAAAATGCAACCTTGTATTTTATTCTCTTTAATTTAAAAGGTAATTGCAACACTTGTCAATGAATTTTAATTGAGAAGTCCAGGGCATAATATATATTATTTTCTGGCTAGTATTATAATTGCACTATTACATTTGCATCTTATAAGATAACCTCCAAATTAAACCAACCAATATTTGATAGTATAAAAAGCTTTCTTGTGTGTGTATGTGTTACTAAATTCTTTCCTTTTTTTTTTTTTAATTTCACCAGACAATCTGGCAGAGTGGTTAAGACATGGGTTAGCATTATTGGTTTGGGAGATAAAAAAACTTCAATGAAAACAAGTTATAGGTAGAGACACGGTAGGGAAATTAAATTATTGAGTGGTTCGGCATCATTCACATGTTAAGGTTGTGTAGAAAAGTCTTGTCCTTCAAATATGTTTTAGTAAGAGAAGCAAAGATGCCAAACATAGGTGATTAAGCCTTGCCTGGCGCCAAAAGTTAATGCAGTTGGACACAGTTGGAGTGTCCGTCATAGAAGGAAACATGAGTACTACTTCACGTTATATTTGGAACATGAGTGGTATTACAATATACAACAGTGGAAGAAGATATTACGCAGATGATACAAGCAACACTAAGAAAAAGGTAGTACAAGTCATACATAGTAGATTACGAGGCGGGGAACAAAAGTAAAAGGAAAACAGACCATCAAAGTTTTGGTTTCAAAAGTAGTCCTCAGTCCTTCCCTTGAAGCCAATTTGCCCGAAAGTGAGGCAGATGAACAGCCCCAGGTGCCACGTAACCAACCATAGCCTGTCCATCATGATGCATTCATAATTATATTTTACATCAATACTTGCAAGTTTTGCTACAACAATCATATTAAATTCTATATAAACTATATTGAGTATAGTTTATATATAGATTGTGAATATCACTATATCACTAATGGTCCCATGGTCTAGTGGTCAGGACATTGGACTCTGAATCCAGTAACCCGAGTTCAAATCTCGGTGGGACCTTATTAAAATAATTTTATCTTTTAGGACCTTTTGTTTTTGGGTTTAGTTAGAAGATGCGTTAAATTGGGCTCACTACAAAGGAATGGGCTGAAAATGAACAAGTACTATTTTTCATTCTAAAGCCCACCTTTGCAAGGAGCAATTCTAGCGTCATGTAGTGAAAGAATTTGCATACACAAAAACTTGATACTTGGAGTAAAAAATTTTCTTTGGAACATCGAAATCATACAATTATCATGAGTTGAGTTCTGTTTCATCCAACATAAATAATTGCTTCCTTGCAAATCTCATATAGATCTTTCTTCTCTTTCTGTGTGTATTGGAAAACTAAAAATTGTGCATTTCCCATATTAGAATTTTTTTTCTCTTTAAGAAAGATAGTAAAGAGTAAAGAAGAAAGTTGGGTGGATTTGACTAACCAAAACTGTGAAGTGAGAGCAGGAGGGGTAGGGAAGTGGGCCAGCTCAGCTCCAATGCTCTCAAAGAACAGCCCAGTCAGACTCTTCCCATCGATTGCGGGTATGCTAGATGGAGCAATCCACCCAATCAACCCGAACCCGATCACATTGAAATCCGTCCGTAGCCAATTCCTCTCGAAGCTTCCAAATCCCAACCATTCAATTATTTATTTATTAAAAATAAAAGAATATAGTCTTCAAAGTTCAAACCAAACTTCGCTAAAATCAAAATTGCAAAATATTAGAAGATTACCACGTGAACCTGCCTCCCGATGCGCGAGGTACGTTGAGTCTGAGAGGGTTCCATGCGGTGACCGGGGATTTCACAAATGCTGCAACCAAAGAAGAAGAAATTGATGAATGAATGAGTTAGAAAAAGCAGCGCATGTTTTGAAGGGTAACCTGAGGTGAGGCGTGAGGTGGAAGACGACGATGTGGAACCCACAAGTGCTACGACGGTGGATGGGGTTGCAAAGGTGGCTGCCATTTTTAGTGGTGAGGAAGCAAATGGGAATGGCGATCTCAATCGCAATTCGCGAATGTAAGATGGCTTTAGTGAGAGCTGATTGGTCCTCCAAATCCTACCATTCCCTCTCTATATTTGGGATTACAAGGATCGGGTTGTTATTCAATCACCTCCTGCCACGTCAGTGTCTTCTGGATAAAGTAGGCTCCACACTCCACACTCACTATCATTAATAAGTAACCTCTTCATCTTTTTCAATTTTTTTTTTTGGGTCCTGACTTCAACTTTTTCGACCCTTTCTTTAGGCCTTTGGGTCCAATCATACATTAAACCTGCAGATTTGGACTTATATTTACTTTGGGCTCATTGCTAAGCCCATTCATTTGCCTCTAGACCCTTAAACTAAAAATTCGAAAAATATGCGACTATTATACTACTTCTTAATTTATTTAATTCTCCACCAAAAAATATTTATTTAGTTCAATTTCAATTGCTTCCTTCATCTTCTTTCTCATTCCATTTTTCTTGGGTCCGCTCATTCCCAAATCTCTAGATCTTTTGTCTTTTTTATACACAAAGAATAACTTTTAAAATTCAATAAAGTTTGTATTATGTGTGAGTAAATCCCTATGGTCATGAGCAATTTTAAATTTTTTGATCAATTATTTCATTTTTTTAAATGTTTACAAGTTAATAAAAAAAATTGGTCATTTATATCTCCAAACTTTAATTACAAGCTAACAAAAGAATTACACAAATAACTAGCACAAGTACGTAATCAATACTTGTTTACTATTATAAAAAGCAGAAGAAGAAGAAGAAGTAAATACCTTTAATTCCAAAATTTGAGATTTCAATCAAATATAATTCCAAACTTTAATTATAACCAATTATATCCCTAAATTTTAAATTTTTAAACAATCTTTTACTTTTTACTAACATAAACATCATTAAATTGATGATTTGATGTCACACACACAGATTTAAAAACGTATTTAAAGCCTCAAAGTTTACGAGTAAATAAAGATACTTTACCAACAAAAGAAAGTAAAAGTACGGTTACTATCTAAAGTTTATTGTAATGTTTATTTAATTATGCATGCCCCCAAATTTTTATTTTGTTCATACTTACTTCCAATTTTTTGTTTTTTTATTCATTCATACCATTTTTGTTAACACTGCTAATATAATTGACGAAAGTTGCTCACGTGAACATTGACTATGTAATTTTTTTTCCACCTCATTTGCAAGTTATCAATTAAGTCCTTGAAGTTTTTGTCATATATTGTCAAATTAGCCCATAATGTTTGTGTCACTAATTTTTTGGTAGGGTTTACTTTTAGCATTAGATGAGTTACTCCTTGGCATTAATATGAGATGTTGGTATGCAGATTCATTCACTTTATAAATCTCTAGCATTGCCCTCTTCCATTCTTATGGGTAAGTAGCATTTTCTGTATTCCACATCAATTTTTTCAAGTGTTGACTAGAAAATTTCTTTATGAAGTTAGTTGTACAAATGACACACACAGAATCTCTGACAGGGAGTAACTCATCCAATGTTAAAAGTAAAACCTACAGGAAGAATAGTGGCACAAACATTAAATACCCGTTCGCTTGCCAAGATGAGCTAGGGAATGGTTACTTTTTTCTTTTCTCCACCTAAAATTAAAAGAAAAAAAAAAAGAAAATACAAAATATCTATTATACCATTTGATTTGATATAATCATAACTTTATTTTTTTATTATTTTAATATAAGGGACAAAGTAGTAATTTTAATACATTAACATTCCATTTTCATTCCAAATTTTTACTACTAAACACATCAAACCCATTCTTTTTCCTTTTCTACCTACCAAACGTGCCCTAAAGACTAATTTGATAGTATGACGGAAACTTTAAAGGCTATTTGAACAATTTAACATAAACTCCAGTGACTTATTTAATAATAAAAACGAGATGAAAAAAGAAATACATAGTACTTACATAAGAACTTTCGTCAACTATACTAAACATAAATATTGCAGAAAAAAGGTACGAGTAAAAAAAAATGAAAATTTGGAAACAAACATAAATATTGCATCAAATTTTAAAGGCACCAAGGATAAATTCGCATTCGCCATAAAAAAAAAAAGTGGAGCAATAGGACCTAACTTGTAAGACGTTGTCGTACAGGGATTCTGAAAAATAGAGGTGGTGAGAGATAACTAAGGAGTGATGACCCACAGTTTCAAAGGCCTGTTGAAATTAAGGCTTTGTTTGGGAATTAAGAGGGGAAGGGAAGAGGAGAGATTAGAGGAGAAGAGAAGGGAGGGGAAGGAAAGGTTAATCTTCCAAATGTCCTCCCCTTGTTTAGGTGTTGATACCTCCTCCAAAATACTCAAATTTGGAGCATCTTGAATTTGTGAAGGGAAAGGATAATGGAGGGTTAAGGATTGATCTTCCATTATCTTCCCCTCCAATTTTCATCTTCCCAAACAAGGAGAAGATATCTTATTAGTCTCCCCTTCCCTCCCCTTCTCCTCCTTAATCCCCAATCCAAATATACCCTGATAGCGTAATGGGAGTGTAGGATGAGGACGGCCAGAGCCCTACTTCTTTAGAGCTCATACTTGGACTTGACTCTTGAGAGCGACGTCATGGTTGTAATTGTCACTTCACTTTCAAGTTCCACCATTTAAATAGTGAGTTAATGACCTTAAAGCTTAAACTATATATCCTGTTAATTATTATTATTATTACATTTTGCAAAATCTTCTCCCAGCTTTCAATCATTTTGAAGATATAAGGAACAGTACAGTGTTACAAATCAATAAATGGAAGAAAAACAGGCATCATTGTGACGAGAATCAAATCACCTAGGCAGGAAGACAATGTGAAGTGTGTCTAACGTATATTTTATAGTGATAAGTTACAAAATTAAGAAGCAAAAAATAAGGGTACTACTGTCTTGGGCCGTCCATAGTGCACAGCACAAACACAACTTGCGTTAATCCAGTTGTATAGTCAAAGGTCCAATGAAACAAACTTTCCGCGTGCTTGCCTTTAATGTTTTCTCCGAATCCTTTTTGTCGTTTTTGACCCTTCCTTCCTAAATGGATTGCCACTTAACTGCCACGCTCACGCAGCTCATCTTTAACTTCTGCACTAATTTAATTACTAATTACATATATGCACTGATATAGTGATATTTACCTTACAATTTGCATTCCCCAATCCCATTTATCGTTTATCCTTATCCATCAAGCGCGCCCCCACTCCAATCAAGTTTTAGGTATTTTTTTTTATTGAAAGCAATCATATTCTTTAAACAAGTAGAAATCATATAACAAGAACTGTAAAAAAAATTTTATACAAGAATTTTAAAGTCAATATATTAGTTAAAGAGAATAGAATAACTTTAACTACAACCAATCACATGTCGGGTATATTATTTTAATTCTTGAAGAATTTTGATTGAATTATATTTAATATCAATGAGTTTAACTCCTTTTAGTTTTTTACAATGTGTTTTTAAAAAAATTAATCACTTGGTTTTAAAAATACAGGTACTATATAATAATTTGTAATGCAAACAAATCTATGAGAAATATTTTTTACCTTCTTTTTATCCACTATCTTTTATCAAAATATATTTTAAGATAAAATTTACTATAAATTCAAAGGAAATGCCAAAATTGTAATTTTACTTTGAAGATGGGGCATGGTCACATGGAGCTCCATCATCCATTATGAGCGAAATGCGTCATTTTCATTGACGAAAACCATTCTTCTATCTCTTCCACCGAGTGGAGGTCGGAATCACTAATAATGGAAGTCTTGACCTTTAATTATCATATATACACTCAGAGTAAAAAGGTTTCTTTTTGTTTTTTTTTAAGATGTCTTTTCATGTCATCAAAGTCTTACAAAATTTTCACTCAAGGATTTGCTTGAATTCATCGTAATAACCAATTCCCAAGTTAGCTTTTGTTTTGTTGTTGAGAAAAACCGAAAATAATGTATATAATTATAAGTTGGAGCTTACAAAAATTTCTTCTAAAGAGTGCGCACAAGTGGTTTAATTCACTCAAATCTAATAATGATCGAGGAATTTCTATTCGGTTAAAAGAGTATCATTAACAGTTTTCCCCCGGTTGCTATGATGACTCCCTTTTTTTTTTCCTCCTTACATGCTATATTATTATATAATCTCTCAAATCATATAATTAATATATTATATAAATATATAAATGAATTAAGAGTTATGACACAAAAGTTGTAAGATAATGGGAAAAGATTATGATAATTAAGTATAACGGGAGAAAAAATTACAAGAATAAAAATTACTCTTTTTTATTTAAATTAAAAAAATTAACATACTTTTATACTTTACATATCATATCAAGTTGTTAGTTGTTACGTACATTGTTATTTTTTGCAAAAAAAGTTGTTATTATTATTATATAGTTTGTTTGGTACATAATGCATTTATGTTGTGGACTACCTAACAGTAAATAGTAAAATTGTTATAATAATTTACTATTTGATTTATTATATTGAAATTGAACTTTATCTTAAATAAAATAGAAATATACTATAATAATAACAACATTACGATTTTGTATATATAATTCTATAATCTCACGTGTTATATATCTTACGATCTCATATTAATTAGAAACTTACTATTTTCAAGAAAAAAATTTAAATATCACACCATAGTACACATTAATAAAAATATTTGTTTTATTGAAATTATTTTATTGTAAATTGTTCAATATATATTTTTTATTTTATAAAAAACTAAGATCTTACTCTTATCGATTCGATCTTACGAGTTGATCTATATATATATATATATATATATATCGTGTCTTTTTTAGATCTTACGCAAGATCTCAATCTTAACCTTAACCTTAGTCAAGAGTGTGTATATGATATATTATTCTAAGAATATTGCTTTATTATTAGGAAAAAAACAAATTAAAGTCGTCTCAAATTAAATCCTTAAATGAGTAAAAAAGAATAGGTAAAAATGAAGACAAAACTGTGATTTGTTCCATTTTCGCATGGCCTGTTCTGTATTTTGCATTGTATGCACAAAAAAGAAGTAGCCAGTGGATTAGATTTCTTATGAGACAGACCTCATTTTCTCATATGGATTATATTATATTATATTATGTTCATCAGTCTTACATGTTGGGTTGCATGGTCTATTACTTGCAAAACTTGCAAGCAAAAAGATTATGTGAAGACCTGAGACAACTCAACTCAATCAAGTCTCTGCCTCTGCTTTTTGTACAATATGAATGATTTTATTCCTATATGTATACTATATAATTAATTACAAAACCAATTATTTACCTTCCTATGTATTCAGAACAACATCAACCAGCAAATAAATAGAAAAATCACGAGAATCACCAAAACGGAAATTATGTCCAACGCTTTGTCTCTCCTCTGTTTCCTGTCTCTCCTTTCCCTCTTCATCCCCAAAAACTTTTCATACCTCGTTCTTGCTTCCTCTCCATTCACCTTCTTCCTCTTCCCATTCTCCATCGCCCTTTGCAAAATCCCTAAACTCTCCTTCCCGCTCACATTCTTTCCCTCCATATCCTCCACCATCAACCTCACTCCCCTCACGTGCATCTCCCCCCCAACCTTCCCCCCGCACGTGACCTTTATCCTGCCCTCCACCATCTCCGACCATATCTCACCACGCGCCATCACCACTGCGTACACTATCTCCAGCTCCCGCGTCAGCCAGTGCCGCTGCACCGATACGGGCCTCCGGCTCGATAAGTTCGCCGATCGCTTCCGGGTCGGGTCAATCAGGATCCAGCTCAATTTCAAGTTATCCTCCAGGTGCTTCAGCCACTCCTCGTCTTTCCTCACGTATTTTACCGGAGTCGGTACAAATTCTTTCGGGTCAAGTAGGTCCACCCATAAGGGCGAGCTGAGGAACCAATTCGTTTGGGTATGGGTGCGCTGGATTTTGGAGAAGATGGGCTTATCTTGGTAGTACATATCGACGGCCGAGATTAGTTCCGTGGTGGGAGGCGAACGGTCCAGATGGTTGTTATTGGAAGGAAGAGAATGGAGGGAAGGGAAGGAATCGGAGTAAATGGAACGGTGACCGTTGGGGAAGGTGGAGATAACGTGGCGGACAAGTGGGTCGTCGAGAGAAGGCCACGTGGCGGTGCAGATGTTCTTCCAGAGATTATCTAGGGCGCAGAGGTGGCGTAAATGAGATGATGCGGATGCGGTGGAGGCGAGAGTTGGGCCGTCGAGTCGAGTGAGGATGTGAGCCTGGATGACGTCGGAATGGACGGTGGAGATGGAAGAGCCGGCGTCTTCATCGACGGAGGAAATCCCTGCCGTGGAAGGGAAAGGCATTGTAAGTGTAAGAAGTAAGAAATAAGAACAGAGTATAGATTTGGTTTTAAAACAAGAAGATGATCTAGTTCTGACAAGAGGGGTCTGCCTTTTATAAGTAGAGTAGGAGAATTTGCAAAATGGAAGGACAAAATAATTAATAACAAGAGCCACGTGGATGTGGAGTCAAGTCAACACTGCCTTAAGACTAAATACTATTCAATCCCGTGAAAAAACAATTTTAATTCCGTTTCTTTTTTGCTTAAAAATAGTTAATCCCTTTCTTTGCTTTGGGCGGAAGCAATCGATATTTCATGTATGGGTATATTTTCCCTTTTTCATTTTGGAAATACCAAAATAAATATTGGCAGACTTTCAGGTCACTTTTCTGAAATGTTCAATGCATATATACGCAATACTTTATTAGAGTGAGTATATGGCTCTTTCAATTGTGACACTTGCGTAGATTTTTTAAATGGAAATATTAATTGATAATATTGTTACATTTTTTTGAAACCATTTATTAATTATTTATATTTCCTATTTATTAATTCCACAAAATGTATTCAAAAGTTTGAGACAATTTGGAAGTCTTTGTATTTTTACCCGTGGATGGTACTGAAGTGACGCAGGCGAATAGGTAAACAGAGTTAGAAAGTTGTTGGTAATGAAGGTTATTTAATTAGGCAAGGAATGTTTGTGTTCAACTTCAAACAGTTTAAAATTTTGGTAAATTAACGGTAAATGTTTGAACTTGGCCAACATGGTAGGCTCAGCCCGGTTGACTCCGCAAGATAAATTGATGAAATGTTGTTTGTGTGGGTAAATACGGTTTTAATTAATATTTAATTCAATTAAATATTATTAAGCCGCCCTACAAAGCATTGCATCTTTACCATCCTTATCTGAAATAGCAAATTAGTTAATCATTACCATATTCCATTCTAATGTTTTATAGTTCATTTACGCTTGGAATCTCGTGCCGCATGTTTATTATTATTTTTATGACAACTTTGTTAACGATAGTGATATTTATTTCTTATTTATTAAAGGGTAATACTAGTTATGAATTTTGATTCATCAATTGTTAATCGTTATATTTATTTTAAAATGTATACTAAAATATATATTTTTTAATTTAAAATAACACATATTTTAAAACAAATCTAACTAATAAATATTATTACCTAATAAATCAAAAGCTTCTAAATTCAATTCATAATACCATCAACCATGCATTATACATTTTTTAAAGGGTTGAATTAAGGTCAAACTTCTTAATACGGTTTAGGATTCTTTCAGCTGAAGAAAAAAGATACTTTAATTTGATGCTTGATGAATCATGATTCTACTTATATATAATTTTAAAAGGGGTGAGATGACCCCATTCGTTCGTGCAGCATTTTTCTTTTTAAGAATTATGCTCTAAAACATTTGTCGCATGCCCTTTTTTAGGGCATAAAAATGGTGCATGCATGTACTATATATATATATATATATATATATATATGATATGTTTCAAATGCACGTACATGTTAATTTTTTTCATTTAAAAATTATAATATAAATTTTTTTAAAATAATAAATAAAAATTAATATAATTACTCCTATTCATATTTTTTTCTCTCTATGATCTTCTCACATCATATTTTTATTTTTATTTTTAATTTATTGAAAGATCATTGACGAAAATAATCTAGATCACAGTCATATAAAATACTAGAGGTTTCACATGCACATATGTGCATATAAAAATTTTTTTAATACTTGTAGATTTAGTTTCTACAAGAATGAATTCATAAAATAATTGGATTTTTTGGAGGGATTGAGGGATAAAATGGAATAAAATCAATAAATTAAAAATTAAGAAGTTATTTTCTTTTATAACTGTTTTTTTTTTCTTCCATAAATTTATATCACAAATTTTATTTTATATTTTATAATTTTAAAAACATTCAAACTATAACTAGAACCATTATAGATAAAGTTACATGTGGTGGTTGGTGCAACGAACTTTACGTTGAAAATATTCAAAATCAGAGTATTATAATTAAATTATGGAAAAAACTTATGTCCATTTCCTCCAATTCCCCAATATAATTATGACACGTGGCAAAAAGTGTTTAAATGACCAATCATAATAGAGAGAGAATATAGAAGACCACTTTTTATATGACCAATCATAGAAGAAAGAGAGTGTAAATACAATATATGATTGGTGAAATTGGAGGAAATGGACATAAAAAAATAGATATAAGTTTTTTCCTTAAATTATATGCCTATATATAAGGACATGTGCACGTGCTTGACATGGAAGCCAATATTTAGCAACGTAATTAGAATTTAGAAATAGGAAAAAACTTAGGTCCATTTCCTTATGTCCATTACATCCAGTTCCCCAATATAAATATGACACGTGGTAAAAAGTGTTTAAATGACCAATCACAGTAGAGAGAGAATATAGAAGATCACCTTTTATATAACCAATAATAGAAGAGAGAGAGTGTAAATACAACATATGATTGGTGGAATTGAATGTAATGGACATAAGAAAATGGACCTAAATTTTTTCCTTAGAAATACTGATTACTGAAGGCCTTGTATACAAAATATTTTAAATATTACAATTTTTTTGCCTGAATTTTAAATATTTCATTAATGTGTAATTACTTAAAGAACTTATTTTTAGACTAAATTAAATCAAATTAACTTTTTCAATATTAAATTATATATAATTTTTATCAAGAACAATAAATTAAAAGATAAATTTAATTAAATAATGTTATAATAATTGTACAAAAATAATGCAATATTTTTTTTAAAAAAATCAAACGTAGGATTGTTCGTGATAGAAGCGTGTAGTATTAGTATTAATATGGTAATTGCGTGGTGGTTTCCGTTCAGAATCCAAACGCCGCCTTACTGGACACTGCGTTATCACTCTCAACACCCCCACGGCCCACGGTGCTGCCCTATCCCTTTCTTGACAAGTCCATAACTTTTTGGTTAATACTTAGCCTTATGGAGAACTTTGTTACTATATTACAAATCAACTTATGGTTTTCATGGGAGAAATTCTAAGACTCGCTTTTTTTTTTTTCTGCATTTATTCTTCAACCAATTTATTTTTGTAGATTTAGCAGCTCTCTCTATTTTTTTATTGTCGTTTTATAAATAAGGTAGATATAGTCTTTCAATTTTGATGGTAATTTTTTTCAACTTTTTTTTAGGTTGTTTAGTTCTCCTTTGTAAGAGTATAGTTTTCCATTGTTAGATCGATTCAGATCCATAAGTGGAGTTTGTTTTATTTTATTTTGTGTATTTATTTTGCTTTGTGTTTTTTTTTACAATAAGGTAATTCTGGAAGAGCCTATGACAATTTTAACTTTAAAGATTACTTTAGATTTGATATGTAGGAGGTATAAGAGTAACAACTCTGTTGGCAGCACCAAGGATGACGAGATTTTTCATTCCGAAGAAATATGATCATTTGAGCTTACACTTTGTTTATTTAGTTCAACAATTGTTAGAGTTTATTCTTCAGTATTATTATATTAAAATATTTTAAATTATTATAAGCGACGTTTGATTTAATGTTTTTTATATAAAAAAAGAATTTGCATTAAATTTTATTTTAATTATTTTTATTAATGATACTGTTTTTCCGTGTAGAAGAAGGTTGAGATTTTTGTAAATAAAATAAATGTTATTCAATTTATATTAAGTTTTTACATAAAATTTTTAAAATAACATGTTCAATTTGTTGATGGACATTAAATTTAAGAAAAAAATGTTTAAAACTGTAACTTATAAATTCAAAGTTATTGAGTATACTGTATATATATATATATAATTTCATAGAACTTGAGTATATTTTTTTAAAAATAAAAAGATATTACATATAATTTTAGTATTTTAGTACATTAATTTTAAAAAATTGGAATACATTTTTGTTTTTGTTAAAAAAAAAGAAACATCTTTAATTAATCATTTAAAAATTAAAAACCGTCCTTATCACACATTCATCGTCCTTATTCTCGGGGACTTTTCTGCTCCCATTGATTGACTTGGTACGTACTTGCGGTACTGCCAATATTTGAATTTGGTTCTCTATTATGTTTCAATCAACATTAATCCCCATTTCATGTTTTTTTTTTCCCATTAAATCCATTCGTTATATTTCTAGTATTTATTTGTACAAATTTTATTTCGTTTCAACTGTGCTTCCTTTGTGGACTTTTTCTGCCTCCGATGATCGAATGTCAATATATTTGAATTTAGTTCTTAATTAGGATTTTCAATCAACGGTCCCGACCTTATGGCTTTTTTTTTTTTAGCCTACATATACACTTTTTTGTATTTTTTTTAGTATTTATTTGTACCAATTTTAGTTCGGTTCAGCTGTACTCACCACTCTCAATTTCTTTTTGGACTTCTCTGCCTCTAATTACTGTCAATATTTTAATTTAAATCTTAATTATGATTTCATGTTTCAATCAACGAATCATCCGGATTTTTTTTTTTGAATTTTTTTATTGAAGGCAATCCTATTCGAGTTAGCTAAAGTCTCATAATGGGGGTAGAGCTCTCCCAGTAGAAATTTTTTCATACATAAGACTCGAACCCGAAACATTGCTTAAGGGATATAGAATACCTACCACTCCAACCAAACACATGTTGATAATCATCGGATCTTGTGTGTGTGTGTATATATATATATATCTCTTTTTTTAACATCAGTATATATATCACTTAGAAGGTGGGTGTTTTGGTGAGAAATAGAAGTGGAAATGGAAAATAAAAAGCGTGTTTGATATACAGGGAAATGAAAGTTAAATATTAAAAGTGATATTATCTGGTATGATAGGAAGAAGAAAAAAAGTCATAGATAAATTTGTATAAAGTCACTTTCGCCCTTATTCAAGTTGTTTTATAAAAATTCTTAAGGGTATAATAGTATTCTTATCTCAACTTCTTAGAAAGCAAATTAGATTTCTTCTTATCAGTCATGGAAGTTTACTCACCTTCTGAGATGGAAGTTTACTCACTAGAGAAGAACAATCATTAGCTACCAAACATGCTCCAGATTGTGAGAAAAATCATCGTACATGGCCTTCCGGCATATCAAATGAGCCATAAGATAGTAAGATTAATTAAACTCTTTTATCTTAGTTTCATTATTGTAATAAACTAATAACAGAATATGATGACATTGTGATTATAATTTATAAGTCTTGCTTGATTTGAACTACTTAATTAAACTCGATGATTATTCAGATAAGGCAATTATAAATCTGTTCGAGTTTAGGAGAAAATAAATCAAGTTAAAAAGTAGTACTAAAGCGTTATCTAAAAAGTTTATACGTTGCTCAAATAGTGGAATTAATTTCTTTTCGGGCCAAAAAAATAGTGAAATTAATTGAAATATCATATTTTTTGTTACTACACTGATAAAACTACAAAGAAATGACTTAATTGCAACAATATTGGCTGAACTAATTGATAACTTTTTGTTAGAAGTTAAAGTTTTCAAATTTTATTTTCATATATCCACCAATTCAATATTATTTTTATTATCAATTCAACTTTAAGTAAGATATATATATATATGTTCATAAAAAAAGTAATATTAACTTAAAAAGTGAAAGCATGAAGAATATTTAAAAAACTGCTATTACTAAACTAAAATTCCATATCTGCCAACCTCAATGGACAATTTGGTTGCATTTCTGTTTGGTTTTCTGATTTGTACAACCACATGTATGTTTCGGGTCAAATAATTATATCAAATATAACAAACTTAGTAATTAGAAGACTAACAACAAATTAACAAGCCGCGGCATAAAGAACCGTTAGGAAAAAATGGTTCACTGTGTCGCTTTCTCATACTGATAGCCACACATTATATATATTGAGCCCCTTTCTTATAAGGAAAAAACTTATGTCCATTTTCTTATGTCCATTTCCTCCAATTTTCTAATATAATTATGACACGTGGCAAAAAGTGTTTAAATGACCAATCACAGTAGAGAGAGAATATAGAAGACCACCTTTTATATGACCAATCATAGAAGAAAGAGAATGTAAATACAATATATAATTGGTGGAATTGGAGGAAATGGAGATAAGGAAATGGACATAAGTTTTTTCCTTCTTATAATTAAAATTATATTTCAGATAAGGACTCATGAATTTCCAAATATACAACTTTAGTATAATTAATATTTAATCAAATAGAGAATTGGACGATATATTCTTTTCTACTTTTTAGAATGGTGTCTCATTTGATATATTTCTCTTCTGCCGAAAAATATTACAGAAAATTCAAATCCAAACATAACAATGATGACTTTAAGTGATTTTATTAATTCTATTCTACACAAATTAATTATGCATAGATTTATCAAATAACAAGCTTATAATTAATTATACATAGATTTATCAAAAAAACTAGGGTAAGTTATTTCATATTTAAATTATTATTTCTATCGTCAAAAATTAAATAAAACAAACTGATTATGAAAAAAAATATAGTTATTAAAAAACCAAATTTGTACTTTTAAAATGTAAGATTTTCACAACTAGAAACTTTTTGCAGCATTGGGCAGGAGTTTTGGCCATCAACATCAAAATGTAGAATGTAAGGGATCTGAATACCAACCATTAAACGCCAGTTAACAAACGCAGCCGCGACCTTACTAGTCAGAATTCATAACTTACAAGTCTGGTATTCCTATTCTCATTGATAAGTGATAGTCATAGCAACCAACCCCTCAATACCCACTTCTACTATGCTTCCAAATGATTCGTTACCTGAATTTTCAACATGTTTCCCATTTTTGTAAGCAAAAATGGAGTTTTCTTCTAGAAGTAACATTTGATACAAATATTTTAGTATTAACTTTACACTTTTCATCCGCATCCTACAAGTTTTAAGTTTTTTTTTTTGGTCTCAAATCAATGGTAACAAAAATTTTATTTTTTGACTATCAATGAGGGTGCTAATAACTTCATTCCAAAAGGACAAGTAGATATCCAAATCACAGTATTGATTTTGGGCTTTACAGTCTTGTAAAAAGTACTAGTTAAGAGAAAACTTCAACCGCCCATTTCAACAATTGAAATAGTATAACAAAATGTTTGGGGTACTACTTTGATTCATGCGTCCAAAAATCCTCGTTTCAGTTGGCTCCCACTCAGACCAAAAAGAAAAAAGTTGGCTCCCACCACTGCAGCTCTTGAATCTGATACCTGCATTTCAATGGATGGGAACATAACTCTTATTACCATTACAATTGCTCTGAGAGCATCACAAAAAGTAAAAAATGACCAAGTAAGGGAAGGTGACCAAGAGGAAAGGGGAATGCAATGAGAAGTCTATTAGAGTTGTAGGACATATATTTAATCCTTAACTCCTAATCTTGATGCATCAGCTCATCGCCAGATAGTAATTACTCATCATCCCATGTTGATGGCCCTCCCATTCCAATTTCAGATATTGGATATGATGGAGGCTCCATGTTTTTCTTTTTGGCACTCTTGCGTTTGGCCTGGGAGGGCACATTGCTACCCACCAAATTTGCATCCATAGCTACTTTATCATGCACTTTAATTACACCACCATGTTCTCCATCTTCTGCATCATTCACATCAAAAAGATCCACGAATGAAGCTTCTGCGTCATCAATAACATCAATTTCATTCCTATTCTTCGATCTCTTCTGTTTCTTATCAACCTTGTTAACATTCTCCTGAAGAACCAAGCCTTCGTGTTGTGGCTTGTCCTTGTTTCTTTGGCTTTTCTTAATTGACTTCTTCCCCCTTTCCAGATCAATAGCATCTATAGGATCAGCATTCTTTCTGTCTGTGACTAGATTTTTATATTCCTTATCCTTATTCTGAGCTGTATTTTCATCATCAAGGACCATGGCATCCTTCTTGGATACAACATCAACAGTTTTCTTCCTTTTCTTACTTGATTTCCTCCCTATAGTTTCAAGATGCTCATCCTCAATTTCACTCGTTGGATGGTCTTTTCCATTCTTTTCTTTGGTTCCATCTCTATCCTTTGGACCTTCCGAACCTAACAAAAAATCTGCATCAACCCTGTCACTTTCCTCATTCTTTGTATGTTTATCTACTGGTCTAGCATTGAATATCTGCAATTTTGGCAATGCTTTCCTAATCTGCAATGTTGAACAGACGAAAGCTCAATAAAAAAAAGGAAATTTAACTTGCTAAATGAGGATAGAATGTGAATTAACAAAAGAAAAAGACCTTTCTTGCTATCTTCTCATTTGTTGCAACAGGATTTCCAAGAAGATTGAGATTTCTCAAATTCACTAGGGATTTGAGCACCTGCCATGGTAGCACACAAACAAGATACACAGTAAAATCTATTCCTAGATAATTTTTAGAAGTTAGAAAAAATGGAAAATTAGAGATATGCATGTTCAAACCTTTAGATCTGAGTGTCTTGTGATCACATTATTCCCCAAGTCCAGATTCAGGAGTTTAGAATTATGAGCTAATTCATCTGGGAGACTCTGAACATCCAAGGAGTTAGCAAGATGTTATAACTTATAACCACATAGAATGAAAACTCGGGCAAGGAAAATATGAAATAAGCAATCATTAAATAAATAAAACATGACTTCAAATGAGATTTCAAAGGAGATTCACACTTCAAAACACACCTTGATCTCATTGTGAGCTAGTCGGAGCTCTTTCAAATCAACACACGACTTGAGTGAGGAGTCAATAGCCTGAAGCTGGCAATAAGAGAGAGATAGCTGGAACCAGAAGAAATATTATTACCTTTCAGAATACAATACAGTAGTTGGATTTCAATATACTGGAGGAAATTTTACCTTAGTGATAGATTTCACCTTCACTAGAGCATCACCGATTTTACAGATAGGATTTTTGGAAAGAACTGCAGGAGAATTCATTGAGTGATAGGAAGATTACTAAAGTTCAAGTCACTACCAAGTTAAATAACGAGACTGAAAAGTTTTCAGTGAAAACAGACTGTGTGCATAAATCATATAGATGTATACATGTATACATGTATATGTGTGCGTGTTAATGCAAATATATAAAGCTAAATAGATTAGATGAGTCCCTCTTGTATTCATATCTTCAATTCAAGACTCAAGGGTCATACCTTCCTATCCCTTCATTTTCCATTTTTTACAAATAACACAACACTAAGAATAAGGGGCGATATAATAGAGATTTAATGAGATTTCAAATTTAGTCTACACTCTACAGTTATAAAGAAAAGTTGAAAAAATTGCAAAATATAAACAGCCATACCAAGAGTGTTCAATTCTTTCATCTGATCAAGCTTGCAAATGGAGACAATCTCATTTTCTGCCCATGCCAAAAAGAAAAGTAGAGTATTAAAATGAAAATAAAAAAAAAAAGAGGAAAAAAAGGATTTTTTTTGCTATTGATGTAGTTAGTAGGTGATATATCTTGTAAGAAGACTCACCATTCAAGATCAGTGCTCGCAGGCTAGCTAGAGACCTAACCTGATCCATAGATTTAAGCTTATTTTTCCCTGCATTTAATACCTGGTTCAACAAAAGGAGTAAAAGTTACCCTCAATTCCTCATGTAACTCACTCAATTTTACAAGTAAAACAGCGTAAAGGCAATTAATTATGAGAACTTGAGAAGAAATATCCAATTATCCATATTATTAAAGACATACGCATGCACAAACAAACAGACATGAACAGAGACAAAAAAAAAAATCCTCATTGCACACAACTAAAAGCCTTAACGACAGAGATCAGAATCTAATAATGAAACATTTAAAACCAGTTAGGTGGTTTAGCAAGCAGCATATACTTACAGTGAGGTTAGTAAGTCCTTGAATCCCTTCTAAGCTTTCTAATTTGTTTTCAACGACCGATAACCACTTCAAACTGATGCATGGCCTCAGCCCCTGTCGTAATTTGTATAAAATGATGAATCAAAGAGGCCCATATTTTCGTTTTAGAAACAAGACAAGAGAGTATAAAAGAACCTCAAGTGAAGTCAGATTGTTGAGTTTAAGATCAAGCTTTTCCAAGTTTTTGAACTTTTCCAAGATTGAAACCTAGCAAAAGCACAAATCTTTATATATTTTATGCTCCAAACTCAAGGGAAATGAGCAAGGGAAGCGCTGAGTCTTACATCCGAAAGAGCTTTATGAGTGAGGTGAAGAGTCGAAATGGAGTTAGGATCGCGGGTGTTGTTATCTTTCAATACTTGTTCTGAGTCCAGCCGAGTCATCGTCTGCTCTCTCTTCTCACTGATTCACTGCTAAGGCCTAAGTAAGGGTTTCCAGTTTCATTTTAACTCCGAAGTTAGCACTTGAAAAACTTGGAAGTTGGGAACCCTATTTTTTTTTTTTTATAAATTTATTTTTGAAAAAATTATCAATTTAGTCCTTAAAAATATGATTTTTTTCAATCTAATTCTTAAAAGATAAAAATATTTAATTTAATTCTTAAAAGATATTTTTTATCATAATTTGATTATTTTAGTTTTTTGTCAGTTACTTAACGTTTAATAACAATTTTAATGATACATAATTCATTGCGGTTAAAATGATGAAAAATTGTGGCTAACCAATGTTTGTAAACGTGATAATGTTCTGACAAATGTAGATAATTGAAAATAGGATGAGAAAACTCTCAGAATGAGTTAGGAAAGGATGAACTTGAGTCCAGGATATGGATGCCATTAGAAATAAATTTTAAAAAACCTAGTATATGCTAAGTTTTGATAATTTGTTATTATTTTATTTTATTTTTCGATAATTGAAAGATATATTCAAAATTTGACCAACCAATACTTAATTTATATGTCCCATAAAAAAATACTTAAATTATATGTAATAAATAAAAAATCATAACTAGAATCCTATCGAACATCAGTACATTTTTTAATTATATAATACTATTGTTAATATTAATAAAAACCTGAATAGATTAAAAATCAACTAATTGAAAAAAAGTGTTAAAATTCAGTATTAACGTATTACTAATAATCTTCTCCAAATCATAAAGCATCAGGCAGACGTTCATTATCACAAGTATGCTATGCTACGCGGAAAATAAAGTTTCTTTCTAGAAAAATATTAGACAATTTTAAAATAATTCTCACTATAAAGTTACTAAAAAAATAAACTACGTTTTCAATTGTCAAGTGTATGATGAAAATAAGATCCAAAATCATGATTTCTTCAATAAATTCCACCACTTCTCCCATGCTATATGTAACAAGCCTAATGAAATTCCATAGCTCGGGTGCATGCCACCATCATCAGACAGAGCCAGGATACGTTCTTCAAATCAAATCCGCAGCCATGCAGACAACAAAGTAGAGAAGCAACAGACAGACCACTGATACCTCAAAATCTAACTGTTACATAAATTACACTAGTTTAAATACTTCATCATGAGATGTATCTTTCCTGCTGCTCTTGAAGAAGCCTGGCTGATGATTTGGCATCCAAATATAATGAACAAACCTCCTCAAGATCCGCCTATTAATTACACAGTTAAAGTCACACTCACTTGGTTGAAAATAATGATATAATACATTCACTTGTGAACCCATTAATCAAAAATTTTATAATTACCTTGCAGATAGTGTCCCGACCATTCATTTTGGCGACAATGCTGGCCGGGGATAAAAGCTGAACAGCATGCCTGACAAACAAGAATAGCATATAATAAGTAACCTAGGAAAGAAAAGTGATGGAGAACAACAATCAAAAAGGCATACCTTAAAGATGTCCGTTGTCCAATCTCCCCAAGGTAACCTAAACTTTCCTCATCCACAGTCAGCTCCTCTACTTGAGCACGGATAGCTAAAATCTGTCTCAGATGTAAGGAGCATAAATGTTAGTACCTTTGTACTGTTCAAAAGACTTACCACAGATTGGCGGGTTATTCTTGAAACAGAAAAAGCCCATTTAAATGTAAAGCAACCTGTATCATTTCAGCAGGACCATAGGTTTGTGTTCTAATTATCACCAACCGATCCAAAAGGTCAACGGGTATGCCATGAGGACTAGTCATATCAGTCCCTCTGCATAACACAGAAATTTAACATAGTCAATGAGGAGGAAAAATGATAATGGAGCCAATCAATGTCACCACTAACTAAATCTGATCACCCATGTTTTTAGGACTTTCTGGCCTTCAACAATACCATTGAGTTAAGACATTTTTCATATTCCAAATACCTAACATGATTAGGTGTACTATGACAAGAGCATCACGGAAGACTAGTTGACAATATTTATATTCGTATACTTCATGTCAATGAAACATGGGTTCAGGCCATCAAGATATTGACAGGTTTTCTTTTAATATTTTAATAATCATACACAGTTTTGTCAAAGTTGTTTGGCGACAAAACAAATTAGCTGCATAGCAATTAATAGGACATAATTTGGAATAGTAATTAGTAAAACAAAGAAAGATTGTTAAGCTAGCTATAGAAGCAACAGACAGACATCTATAAACACCAGATGCCAGTTGTCTCATTTCATTCATTTGGTTTCTCCAAATTTAACACTAGACCAGTTTTTATTTTATTTGTTTATATTTGAAATTAACTAATGTTTCTTACCTTACATTGCATATTCCTCTATTTGTAGCAAAGATTACTATTGGAGATAAGGAACTCTCTAAAGCGCGATTCAAATATGAAAAACACTCCATATCTAGCATATGCACCTGCAAAGAAGTATTTAGAAATAAAATGATTATTTGGAAGCAATGGGTATGCATGTGTGACTTGGTGAGACAGTGAAATGTCACCTCATCAATAAAAAGAACTCCAGGGACAAGCTCTGCTACACCTTCATCAATATAACGGTTGACAACCTGTTAGCAGCATAAGCATATCATAATTATTTATCTATCCTTTTCTTTTTCCTAAAAAATGACTTTAATGACATTATTGATTTCAACTTAATGCATACAACATCCAGAAGAACAAATAATATTCCAAGGACATTTGTAAGCGGTAGAGAAAGTTTCTAAACTAAAAACACAAACTCACCTTCCAATCTCTCATCTACAATTCAAGAATAAGAAAAAAAGACTAATATCTGCCAGATGTTCTGCATGTACCTTGTTAATTTCTTGTCTCAACTTGTCTGTGATTTCTGTTTTCCTGGGTTTCATCATCTGGCCCATTAGAGACAGAATATCTTGCCCACCTTGAGGCCGTGCGTTGGCAGCATCAAGATCATGTAGTGTTACATCCTTTAATTGAAAAAAAAAAAAGTACAACCACAATCACAACAATAAACTAGTCATATTATATATAAACAATGTCTTAAAAAGCATTTTCACTCTTGACCTGTTGGGCTACATATTTCTTAAATATTGTATCGTAAAGTTTTCTAGTACAATTAAAAGTTGCCAAAAACTAATGATTTCAAAGGCTTAATCACCTCTGCGAACCAGTTACAAATAAACTTGATAAAGAACTGATCTGACTGAAAATAACAATAAATTCACATAACCAAAACCTGGCATCTAAGAAAGTAGTAATATGATCAAGTTACAGGGATGCAAATATATAATGGTCAGGCTAAAATGGCACATCTTAAGAGATATTAGTTGTTATACCAATTCTTCAAGTTAAATACCTGAACAATCTCCTTTTTTTTGTGAACCTCTCCCTTAGGAAGTGGGACATACTCCTCTGCTTCAAGGTCAAATTCTGTAGCAAAAGCATCACTTCTACCAACCCTCTTCACTGCTCCACTATTTGCTTCAATGTATATAACATCCCCAACTGCCACCTGCAAGTAGTGTCAGCAATTCCAAACTTGGAACTTCAGATTGTCTGCACTCTTATTTGATGCTATTATCAGAACGCATTCAAATTACTTCTTTAACATTCTATAACTTCTCTCTTACACATAAGTGGATAACAACAAGAAATGTATGGACATTATAGGCCTCACCTTTTCCTTAATCAAGGCATCATATATGGTGGGATCCAACTTCAGTTGCTTGGTTCCTTTGACTGTTTTTAGTCCAATTATGACATGGCTAATGCTTTTGCCATAACCCCCTGTTACACTTTCTGATTCTTCAGGTGAGAGTTCAGTTACCTTACACAAGACCAGCAACACTTAAACACTTTGATATCAATAGTATGAATATGAAAAATACAGAAAATGATTTCATCAGCATTTCCAAAGGAGCAATCAATTAAAATTAATTTACCTCTCCTTCATAAACTTCCTTATTTTCCTTGATACGCAAGCCAATAGCCCGTCGAAAATTTTCCATCAAAACCTCTGTCTTCTTGACTTCTGATGAATATACTTCTGATCCTACCATAGGGCAGAAGGGAACCTGCAAAGAATCAAGAAGAGTATTATAGGATATATTTTATCAATAAGATGTACTAGAAAACCATTGTAATTAAGACATTATCCTTATGAAAGAATCCTGAAGCCAACCTTACTCCCAAGCTCCTGACTTATCCCAAGGGCTAAAGCAGTCTTTCCAGTTCCAGGAGGTCCAGCCAGTAAGAGTGCCCGGCCAGCCATCTTCTTCTGGCGTATCATATCAACCACAAGACCTGCTGCTTCTCTTGCCTCTGCCTGTCCCACAAAGCCAGCAGCAAAGGACAGTGCTTTTCCATTGGCCTGAAGAGAGAGAGAGAGAAACCAGTCAATCACATGGTGATAATTGCAAGAAACCATTAATGATATATCTATCCAACCAATAGCCAATGCTAGCCTACACACTATACATTTGATGCTTCCAAAACCTTCACGCTCCTTAATATTAGACACAAAGTGCAGGTTTCAGCTAACTACAATACTGCGTGAATGTATAGGAATCAAGGCTAAAGGGAAACTTGACAATGTGTCCTCGTCAGCTGGTGTACAAAACCGAATTTAACGAATAATAGGGGAATGATGATATAGCTCTTGTTTAGACACACACTAGCAAAACTTAAAACAAGATACACAGGAAATATGCTTGTCCTTCTAACTGAAATAAAACTTCCAAGATACTGAAATGTGCAAAAAGTACAAATTTGGGAGAAACGATATTTTCGAAAGTTTTAGCATCACTAATAATATAAGGAGCAAATATATCCGTAAAATGAATGTGAGAGGACCCTTGCCCAATTTCCCCAAATTACGAAAATTTGGCGAAAAAGAAGTTCTACTTGTAGCCAAGCTGCTTAAACCCTAGATACTCAAACCTTGAACAGGCTACGGAAAAACAAAAGAGAGTGCAATGCTTGCGTTTGGCAGAATGTGCGAGGGTGAATGTTTTAGAGAGGAAACGAGAACCTCAAGACCTAGGCCTTTGATATGGGTGTGGGTGGCAACGCGCTGCTTCTTCGTGGTGGACTGAACCTCTTCTATTTTCATCTTCTCCATCGATAACTGGCTTTCTAGCTACTCAGCTTTCCAGAATCTTCCAGTGAGAGAATGGAATGCTTTACGCTGCCTCCGCTCTGTTGCTGCAGAAACAACACACTCGAAGTAATAATAGAATGGAAGAAGAAGAAGAAGAGGTTCCACTTGCTGATCCATGGGCCAACCCGAGCCCATATCATAGCATCCATAATCCAGTTGAATTTGTTATGACTTATGACCCGCCCGCACCTTGTGTGTCCATACCCTACACAGCTAGTCAGCTACATTAGAAATTAGAATAGATAGTTAGATACCGTATTTATTTATTTTTTAATTTCGTTCGCCCCCCTAATAATAATGTAAAATTCTTTTTAATATAACATTTGATGTTTTTCATTTTTTGTTTTCAATTTTCTTAGCTCCTCGTAGATATCAGAACGGATAAGAATAATTTCCTCTAGACTCACAGAGTCACAAGCCACTAGTCACAACCCAATAAAAAACACGAAGCCTGTGAAGGTCGGGGAGAGAAAGATATTTGTGCTTGCTAGTTCTGCTTAGCCGGCGAAAGATATTTTGTTGTCAAAGAAATGTACAACTAGCCTTAAGAGGAAATTAGCTCGGTTGATCAATCCATGCCATGGATTCCCTTTCAAGGATTAGATGCTTTCCCGCTTATTGCACCGTTCAGCACCCAAGAATTCCCGCATCAGCTCGTTTCCGAAGTTCTTCTTTCACGAGAAGAAGCCCATTGGTTTCAGTTTTAAGAGCTGGTCCCCCTTCAGGTGAGCATTTCTGTAACTTTTGTGTTGTTCGGTTGCAATGCGAATAGCTGGGCTTTAATTTTTTTTAAATCTCAAATTTGACTGCTATATAATCAAGAGATTGAAAATAAAACCTGATTCTTGCTCTGGGTTTCCGATTTACTCTTCCTTTGCCTGAATCCAATTTGTTTCACTTGAGAGTTGAAACTTGAAAGCATCACTGCAACTCCCTTTGCAAGTGCCCAGTTGGCAGTTGCAGAGCTAATTAAGCGAGTGGACCAACTTAGAATGGCTTAAGTCATCAAAACTACGATATTGTGAACTAATCTAGGAAATGCTACTATAAACTGGTTTCTGTTACTTGCCAATTAATTAATATTATTTTTTGTCTATGATGTTGTTCCGTTTTGTTTTCCTTCTCTTTGTTATTAAAGCATGATTCGTGAAAATCTGTTATGTCATTTTTGTATTGAAGGTTAGTACTTTTTCAGTTTTTCACTGGGAGCTTGACATTCTCATCATAGCTTTTCTTGTTATTCTAGCGTCTTCTTTTTGTAAATAAATTTTAAGATTGCACCTTTTATACCCATTGAACTTGAAGCACATATTTTGTCATTATGGTTTCTGTCCTTTGAGAAAATTCGGCAGTTTCCAGCAGCATTCCTCATGCCTTTTACTACTCCTTGTGTTGATACCCTTTATTTGTAGTGAGTGATGTAGATGAGGACGTCTTACAAATTTTTTTGAAGGAGAGAGAATTGAACAGTGATTTTATATCAAGAGCTTCTGATTTATTGTGGCAGAGGAAGTTCAGAAATTCTGTTGACTCTAATAGTATTGAACTGGTCAACGCTCCTCAACAAACAGAGCAGGTGGCGCAGACTCCTAGTACTTAATTTCTGCCCAGAAGTCAACCTATTTCTGTTTCCAATATTAATTTCCTTGTTGAATTTCAAACCATTATAATCAGATCTTATTCAATCAAGTGTTCTGGTTTCAACAAATCTTGATCCAACTGAAAATTTTCTTGTATGTGATTTTATTGATCAAGCAATTCAATGACGAATGTAATCCATCTAATATTTGTAGAGCACGGAGAGTAACAATAATGACGGTTTTTTGAAACTTTCTAGAACCCAAGAGTGGATATTAGGTGACAATACTGCACCATTGAATAAAAAAGCAGCTGCCAAGGTATGTCTATAATTGTTTATTTTTAGATTTGATTCTTTCTTGGATTCAATTTCCATAGTCACTTAGCAGATGCTAGGAAATTGTATATGAAATGATGTATTGTTTCTGATGTATAGCGCCTTCTTAAACAAAAGAAAGAAAATATCTTACACTCAATAATATTTGACGTTTTACTTTGTATATTGACAGGTATTGCAGGATAGCAGCGAAAGACGGAAGAAACTGAACATTCTTAAATATGAATCTGTACGATACTTCTCTTGAACTCAGCATATTCTTTTTAGTTAAAGTCAGTACATCAGTATTTTCATACCTCCAGGCATGAAGGCTTTGATTGATTATAGTTGTTCAATTATTCAGAAAGAAAGAAGATCGTACTTATTTGTATGGTGCAGAAGATGCTGATTCTTTACTCCTTTTGTTGTAGCTCAAGAGGGAAATACTACTTCTATCTGTTGGTATTGGAGTGGCATGTAGTGGATATTGCTTGATAACTTTGTCAGTACAGGTAGATATTTTCTTAGGACTAAACTAAGGTAAAGTTACTTAGGTGCTTGCTATAAAGTCACTAATAAAATTAAAACACATGGCAAAAAATTTTTGTATAACCAATCATGGTAAAGAGAGAAAATGAAAAGCAATAAATTACATAACCAATCAAATAGGAGAGAGAATATAAATAATGTTTATGATTGGTGAACTTTATAGCAAGCACTTAAGCAACTTTACCTTAGTTTTTTCCATTTTCTTATGCACATGTATTTCACCAACCAGTATGAAAGTTGAGAACAAGACTAAACTACCTCTAATTACTCAGTTGTGTTTATTAGATCTGGTGGAAGTTTAAACCATTTATTTCATCTTAAAAAACAAATTTTTGCAGAATGTTGTGTTTAACTAATATAGTGATCTGACTCTTTAATGTGCAGGCTGCAATAAGTTATGCTATTGGAGTCCTTTTCAGGTTTGTTCTTGCATTTTGGTGGGTTATAATTGTTTTGTAAAACTGATGGTTGATGAACTAAAGTGCTTCAAAAGAATTGGGCCTGGGCGCCTGGCTCGTGAAATAATTTCAGAGAAGTTGTCTTTCTTTCTTTCTGAAAAAGCATACCCAATTAGATGTGGTTGATTATAATCTTCGCTTTGAGCATTTTCCTAGAAGCTAAAATTTCTAATTCCAAAATTATTCATGTATTGGTATCGGGCTATCGACTCTTGCAATTTAAAGAAGAAAAAAAATCAAATAGGCAGGCTAGCTGATGTATCTTCTTGATTGGTTCTGCGGGTTATAGAAGGTGGTTATTTTCTGGTTCTGCCTGCTCGGAATTGACCCAAAATGACAGAGAGAGATAGGGAGGAATGGAGGTTTCTGCTTAGCATCTGTTTCGGTTTGTTGCTTATTGAGGTATTTTACTAATGTCATTTTCAATGCAGTTGCTTGTACCTTCAGCTCTTGTATCAACATGCAGACAACCTATCCAGTGAATCTGTTCCAAAAATTTTCACGAAAAAGAAGACAAAAAAGTACTGCTGGAAACTTTTCTTTAAATTAGTCATGCCAGTTAGCATTTTATGTTGTTGACATTTACTCATCCCTCTGTTTTGATTTAACAAGCATTTAACTTGTAACCAGAATTGGTATAAGAAGTGAGGACCTTCAGGATTTCTTGGAGAGATCAATCAAGGGTACAAGCATTTCACTTTCATCTCCAAGGCTTGTGATCCCTGCAGCAATTTTTGGACTTTGGATTGTGTCTCACAAGTATTTTGCTAATGACTTATTTGATTTTCAGGTAAACCTTGGAAATGTGTATAGTAGAGTTTTGTTCTGAAGCAACAAAACATTGCTATTGGATAACTTCAATCAAGCACAGCTTTATGCTATTTGATCAATTATAGTAATATCTTTTGTTCAACCCAGATTGTGCCTGCCATGTTTGGGATGTTTGTCTACAAGGCTGCTGTTCTTGTGCAAGTTTATAGAGACAATGAAGACTTACAACTTGTATTTCCAGAAAATCAGGAAGGCTCGAGTGACTGAAATATAAGTTTTGCTGTTGCTCAGTAAAGTAATTTACTGCCTTCATTTTTGAATCTTCCAAAAGCTGAGCTGCATCCAGAAGAGAAGACCAGAACTGTGCTCTTCATTGCAGGAGTCTTCATGTTGTGTTTAATACATGGACGAAGAAGATTTGGAAGACAATACGAGTCAATGTAACGTCATTCTTAGTCATATGGCTTCTAATCCCTTTATTTTTGTCTGAAAATTAACGAAGATATTCAATTCTTTTGCTGGCATGTTGTCTTACATGTAAATCCCCAGAGGCTAGAGTGTTGTCTTATTATAATCATATGAAAAATCTTTCACATACTTTGCTTTTGAAGAAAGTTTAAAATACTTGTAGGAGTCGGTTCCTATCCCATTCCACGTACTTTGTGGCCAGCACTTTGCTAGTCCTCTTTGTGTCCTTTTGTTTTTTTGTTTATTATTTTAATTTTTAAGGGATCTTTAGATTTTGTTGTTTTCGTTGAACGATTTGAAGTAGAGAACTTTTCTCACAAGTCTTGTGCACTGAAAAGTGAAAAGTTGTGTACTCTTAAAAAATGTCGAAGTCAAGATTCAAGAAGTAGGAGCACTGTTTTATTACTGTGGGAAATATATTCCTTTTAAACATGAGTATCGTACAAGTATGGTCACCTCAAACTAAAATCATGAGTATCGTAAAACACACAAATTCACCTTCAAGCCAAATAGAGGAAGGAATTAAAAATGCTTTTTATTTTTGGTGGGTACCGAGGGTGAGTTTTTAAAAGCATTGAGTCATACAAAATATAGTTAATGACTGTTGGCTTTTCTATTTATTTTTTATTCATGTCAATTACATAATTCAAGTTCAATTTTAAGTGATCCTTAATGGATCATCTATAAATACCTTCACAAGTGTTTCTACCCTCATCGGACACCGATCCACCATCCCCTCGCCTATATATATATTTTGAAAACAAAATATATATCAGCTTCTTCGGATTTTTTCTCAATTGGTAATTGGGTCAAATTGGCAAATAATAAACCAATATCCGCGCTCGTTTGTAAATTAATTTATAGTATTACACTAATCTCTCATCTAATATTTCTTGGGTGTTTATTATGGTGTCATTATGAGGTGTCTTTTAAGATAATTATCTTATATGACACGGTTGGATGAATCCGTTTGTTATGATGTCATGTGATAACACGGTGTCATCTAATATAACACAATGTCATCACATGACACCAAAAATGGTGTCATCTCATGACACAAAAAATATTGTGTCATGACTCATGTGAGATTACACCTTTGTGTAGAAGAACTTTCTTTTACTTTATCAATTTTGTCTCTATTATATTTTATATTTTTAAACAAAAATTATTAATATACATCTTTTTCATGTTTATTTAAATTATTTTGTTGCGTATTTAAATAAGTTTTATTTTTAATTATATTAAACTATACTAATAAAAAAAGGTTATATTAAACTATATGATTATTTAGAATATTTGATTGTTGATGTTTTTTAATTTAAAATTATTATGAAATTATGAAAATAATCATAGAATAAATATAATAGTTAATTTACTTAAATTTATAAAGATAAATTTGGAAAATACAAAAAACAAAAAAATGACATGGTATCTTAGATGATACTATTTTATACCAAACATTTGCATCTTTTATCATTGTGATGTGAAACACCATACCAAATAAGAGTATCAAAGATAATATGGTATATGAGATAACACTGTTTTATACTATAATATATAAGATATTATGTTATCTGAGATGACACTATTATGTTCAAATATTTTTTAATCAATAAAACATATATAATAACAACAACAATCAAAACCTTTTCATACTAGTTAGAGTTGGCTATAATCAATAAAACATATGATAAAATCTATAAATTAATACAAGATATAAGTTAATTTTTTTATGTGCATGTATATTTTATAAAAGTTGATAATTACTTAATTCAGCTCGTTAAGCCTGTGAATAGCGAGTCAAACTTAATCAAAATTTTTTATTCATTTAAAAAGTTGGGCTTGAGTTCAAACTTGTCATATTTTAAAAAAACCCAAAGAGCCCTAGATATAAACCTTCACTAGTGACCCCAACAAATCATCATAATTAACTCAGTGCTTGACTTCCTTATCAAGGGCTCACTGCCACACTCTAGCACTGGCTCCAGCGGAACTGACCTGCTCTCTCCGTCTTCCATTCTCCCTCTTCGATCACTCTATCTTTTTTCTACTACGACCACCCCTACCAAAGTTAAACAATATATTTATGTAAGCCTGCCAGATCGCCTTCGCCATCGCCATCTATTGCAAAATCCCAAAACCCTAGATCTCTATGATTATGGCGCCAAGAAAAGCTCGCGAGCGTGAAATGCTCGTGGAGTCCATGTACTCAGTCATTGCACTTCTCTTCGTCCTCGTTACTTGCGTTGAGCTCTGTGACGGCGCCACCGTGGTAGACGTCTACCGATTGATTCAGTACGATATGGCAGGGGTTCCATTCGGATCTCGACTCGCTAGCCTCAATCATCATGCTGCCTCTCTCCACTTCTCTCCTCATGCTGATCTCTCACGCACTGTGCTCATGATACCGCTTCGCGAATTGAACATGAGTTTTGTTAAAGGTTGTTTTTTTTTTTTTTGGTTTATTTCTTCTCTCTTTTATTTTTGCTTTCTTCGTTGAAGTGATGTGTGACGTAATTCTGAAGCGTAAGCTAATCATTATTATGCAAGTTACAGCAGTCTTAGTGAAACTGCAAAATTACCATACCACTACATTGGTACTCCATATTTCCTCGTTTCATATATGTTCTTAATGTGCCTAATTATTGTGCTAACAAACTAAATTTAATTTCCCTGATAGCTAGCGCTTAGCTGGGATTTGGGCGTGGAAGGTAGTTTTCGTATCAATACAAGTTATTACGTGACAATTTCACACCTTTCCAGATCAAGGGCAAGGGGTGGAATGGTGGTTCAGATCGCCTCTTTTGATTTTAATCCTATGAAAGAATGGGATATATCTAATTCCTGATTCATGGGTAAAAAAAATATCCTGAGGCGTTCAAATAATTTAAGTGTTACGGTATTATAGTCTGAGGAGATATAGGAGAATTATTAGCAATCCATCATGAGATTTAAAAAGTGTTGAGTTACTGCACACTGAAATTGTCTATATTTATGAGGGAGTTACTAACTAGTAACTACTAAGAGTCTAAGAGACAGTAGGCATTGAATGATTAGTAGACAGTTTCTCTAATGTATAGTGGTGTGACTGGAGGTACACGTAAATACAGGCTTCCATATAGAAATGATCCCTTTCGATTGGGAAGCATGATAAGATATGTTATTGAGTTTCTAAATGGATGAGTTAGTTGCTGTAATTGGCCTATTAGCATTATCCATAGTTGCCACAATCTAAAAATATATATTTTTGTAGTTGAATATTAGCTTTTCTTTTCATATCAAGATTATTATTTGATGAATGTCATTTGATCTCACATTTTTAAGTCTACCAAGGTTGTAATTTCTTGTGAATACAATATGGCAGAATATATTGTTGAAAGAAAGCCACTGGGGGGTTTGTTATTTTTGCTGCCTCAGATGTTCAATTTAGAAAATAAAGGTGGCATGAGAATTAATCATCAAGATGATGGTAAGGAGCCGCTGAAGGATGTCTTGGCTGAACTTGAACAGACTCTCATACACTCCAACGTACCTGTGAGTAGATCAGAGACATCTTCTCCTACATTCTTAAAGTTGTCAAATCTGTTTTCCCTTCTCAATATTCTGATGAATTAAAATGTTTTCCATCTGGGACTTGGGTAGGAAATTACGTTTTGTTACATTTGCTTTGGTTTTTCTTTACGTCACCTATTGCCTGGTCAGGCTGTATTCGAAAAGCACCTTATTAATAGTATCATTTAATATATTGCTTTCTAGAAACAATTTGTTTGATGAAGCAAAAGTGGCCTTGTAAATACAATTTAATGACTATAGAAGATTTCAGATACCCTCCTTGTGTGTATCTCAAACACATATTACTGTATACCAACGGTGTTGGGTCTAGTGGAAGGGACTTGTCCCTCACAATGTGATGAACCCGGGTTTGAATCCCCTCTGGGAGAGGTGCCCACGTTTAGTGTCCGACAATGCCTCGAACAGGATTGCTTCCAATAGGAGGATACCTGTGGGAAGCAAAAAGAAAACACATTTTACTGTATAGTGCTTTATCTCTCTGTTAATTTTGTGTGCATCTCAATTCATCAAATACTAGAGCTTGTTGCTAATTGTGACAATAAACATGGTGTAACCAATGGAAACTTTAAAGTCATGTAATTCATGTATCTATGATAAATTCACAGTTTTTGATACGTTTCTTTTTCCTAGTAGTTGTGGCTTCCCTCAAGTGATGCTAAGAACATGACATGATCATCCCAATTGTGTTCTTCACCCCCCTGCCCCTTTGCATCTCCACATCGTCTTTTTTATCTTATTCATTTTCCTTGTTGTCTTTTTGCTGGAAGTGTAAATTTATGGACTTGCACCTTGTTACAGTACCCTGTTTATTTTGCTTTTGAGAATGACAACATTCATGCTGTGTTAACTGATATCAAGAAGAATGATGCCACTGGTCAACCTGCAACTGCTACTACTGGAGGGTGAGTACGGATATGTGAATAAAGCTTTCATTGTTTAAATCAAATCTTGCATGCAAGTTCCCCTGATGGGCAGGCCCAAGATAGATGGATTTTTTTGACTTTATTCAATGGCCTCCATGCAGTAGATGTTGCATGCTGTCACCAATAGTATCATTGATACTGTATCTCACTTTAATATCTTCTGTTCTATTTGGTTGGATTATTTTCAATTTTCATTTCTATGGTTGCTTTTTTTTTTCCCTCATTTATTTTCGTTTGTGAGACATTGCAGATACAAGTTTGTTGTTTCAGCCCCAGAACCAAAGAAAGTTGTATCTCCCACCATTACAAACATACAGGTGTTTGTTCAACCTTTTCCTATGAACCATAGTGTAATAATATATGGTTGATATTCTTGGTTCTTGGACAGTCAAGCTTGAGTCTGGGAAGTGTTTTAGACCTGTATAGTAAAGCCCAAATTTTATCTATTTTCCATTCTTTCTTTATTTTTGTATTTTGGGTTTAATGTTTTCCTCTGCTTGTCTATATTGTAATGATTTCACCAACCACGCTTAACACCGCAAATATATATAAAAAAAACTTTCCTTTTGTCTTTTATTTAGCTATTGGGAAAAACCAGGATCACCAGTGTAACCATTGTTCTGTGTCTTTTGTATGGTTGTAGGGATGGTTGGCAGGACAGAAGACTGATGATGATGCTAGTCAATTACCTACCATTGCTATAGTGGCATCATATGACACCTTTGGGGCCGCTCCTGTAAGTAAATTTACTAATTGCACATATAAAATCATTTCATATACTATGTGCGAATGAGCTAAAATATCTGTAATTGTAGGCATTATCAGTGGGAAGTGATAGTAGTGGAAGTGGAGTTGTGGCTCTTCTTGAAGTAGCTAGGTTGTTCTCTCTTCTCTATTCTAATCCAAAGACAAGAGGACATTACAATCTACTCTTTGGGCTAACTTCTGGTGGGCCATACAACTATAATGGAACTCGCAAGGTGATATTCTCTGTTTGTAAGTTCATTTGTTTGCTGACACTTTTCCTTTTTTTGTTATAATTTGTCTAACTTTGAATTCTGCCTCTTCCAGTGGCTTCGCAGCTTTGATCAACGTCTGCGTGAAAGCATTGACTATGCAATCTGCTTAAATGGTATTGGCTCATGGGAAAATGATTTGTGGATTCATGTATCTAAGCCTCCAGAAAATGCCTATATAAAGCAAATTTTTGAAGTAAGCAAATTCTCACAGCAGACTAAGCGGCTATTCAGAAATTCATTGACTTGCAAATTGTTATTTGTTGATTTTGTTGGTGGATTTTGGTGTAGGATTTTTCTAGCGTGGCAGAAGAGTTGGGCTTTAAAGTTAATCTGAAGCACAAGAAAATAAATATTTCAAATCCTCGAGTAAGTGATAAACCTTGTATATTTGTTCAACTAGAATATACAATAGAAATAGATAGTTTCTAGTCACACTTCTTTTGTATTCAATTTCAATAAAATTGCATCTAATTAGACAATTATCCCCCTCACATTTTGTGCATAAACCTTTATTTTATTTTTATCAACATTGTTTCAAACTATGTTGTGTCTACTCTAAATAGTTTGTTGGCCCTTTCTTGCACTTATCTATACTATTGTATATGATTTTGGGGCTTTTTGGTCTCTAAAGCCATTTATTAACACAAAATAAAATATGAATTTAAAAAACTTGTAAGGAAAATGATGAGAATGGGGAGTTAAAATACAAATTAAGAGAGTAAGAAGTTATGTAACTTTGCATTAATTAATTTTATTATTTTAAAATATAATGATTATTTCCTTATTTTATATTTAAAATTAAATAATACTGTGCATGCCAACCCACTAGTTGTCGTTATTATTATTATTATTATTATTATTTCCTGTGATCCCTTCTTTTAAGTGATTCTTACTTGGTTCTTGAAAGAAATATATTAATGACTCGTAGGTTCATCTGCTCTTGCCAATTACTTACTCCATCTTGCCTCTAGTAATATCATCTTGTGCCTGATGTCTTGTATAAATAATTCCTAATCTGATACTAGTTTCTTTTACCTTTATTTTCTTCCAAATTGCTATTACCAAAGTTGGGTATCAAAGCTACTTACCTGCTGTAGGTAGCTTGGGAGCATGAACAGTTTTCAAGGTTGAGAGTTACTGCTGCTACTCTCTCTGAACACTCTACTGCACCTGAATTGCTAGAAAGGACTGGCGGTCTAGTTGATAGCAGGTTCAGATTTTGACCTAAACACCAAAATATTACTCCTTTTGTAGCTGTTTGCTGAGAGATTAATTCTGCAGGCATTTTGTCAATGAAGCAGCTGTTGTCAGAAGTGTGAAGTTAATTGCTGAGAGTCTTGCGGTAAAATTTTCTCAATATCATTTGATGTAAGAGAGGGAATATTATGATATTTGGACAGTACATTAATTCTTAGTTTTGCCTAGAAAACTATCAGGCGCCGTTTCATATATTAGAAATTTAATTTATCAAGCATCTAGAAACCCATGTATAACAGTACAAGAGATGTTAGGATATAACAAATGTAGAAAATTGGAAGTTTATGTGTTGAATATGTACTTAAGAATAATAGGGGTGGTGGGTTTTTTTTTTCATATATATATATACATGATAAGTTCAAATGTAATTTTAAATAGGTTCTTTTAGTCATGAGACTTGAGGTTTTCCATGATGTACCAAACACTATCATAGAGTATCATTCCTAAGAAATTATTAGAGATATATATTTTCTAGTGTTATGAGATGTAGCATTTACGTTTTTCATATCTTTATTATGTGATGCTTTAGAGTTTCCTAACCTCTAATGTAGTCTTCTGCTCTACGTTCTGCAGAGGCATATTTACAGACATCAAGGAAAGAACATCCAAGTCTTTGCTGACAACAGTAGTTTGGAAGTAAATCCTTCTTATATTCAATCATGGCTAGATGTATTGTCACAAACACCTCGGGTGGCTCCATTTATGCTAAAAGACGATCCTTTTGTCATGGCACTAAAAAAGGTATTATAACTTTGATGAATTGTTGTGACGTGCCACGTATTGTAATGTTTTACCATAATGGAATGTCTGTGTTGGTGGGTTTTCTTGTCTAAGGGTAAGTTTGCACTAACTTTGGGATATCTATGGTTTAGTTTTTGGTTGATTAAGAATTAGATGTGCTCTCTGAATTGGCTAAGGGCTGTTGTTCTTTAGTGTTTCAGGAGGAATACATGTCACTTTCTAGTTACAAATAAAATTAGTGACACAAGTAGGTTAAAATTTGGGCTGCTAACTCCATAATACCCTTGATACCCAGAATCTAACATATAGCATCCATCATCACTTTTTTCTGCTTATCCAAGTGGTCTACTCTGTTTATAGGAATTAGAAGACCACACTGATGAAGTTAATCTGCAACGAGATGTTCTGGACGGGATGTTCACTTTCTATGATTCAACTAGGGCAATGCTAAATGTATATCAGGTATCTGAGGTTACTTTTGATGTCATGTTATGTTATGCATACAAAGGTATCTCTTCCTTTTTTTGTGTAGTGGCTGAACTTAATGAACGGATCTTTGTGGAGTTCATTTAAACATCTTAAATCCTCTTACACGGTTACACCCTGATATTGTTTCTTTGTGCTTTTCAATTCTTTTAGGTTATACTTATTTGACAGACCCGTCCTCTCAATTCTTGTTACATGTTTCCTGTTTCAAAGAGAAATATAATATCCAACAAAATGTGAAATTTTGTTTTAAACAGTATTTTTCTTTTGGTTTGCATAATTATATACCATTTAGCTTGGGAAGTAATCAAATTATTTGTTTTTACAGGTTGCCAGTGTCACATTCGACCTTCTGTTGCTTCTAGTATTGGGATCATATTTAATTGTGCTCTTCAGTTTCCTGGTCATCACAACTAGGGTATCTATTTATTATCTAACTTAAATTGCAATTTTTATACATTGCCTAATTTATTTGTACTCAAACAGGGCCTTGATGATCTAATCAGTCTATTTCGACGGCCTCCCTCTCGAAAAGTGAAGACTGCATAGTAACAAGCATGATTTTGCAGCAAGGTTTGCATGTAGTTTTGCAGTTTCCTGTAGAACTCTAGGATGAGTCTTCAATGAATTGCGTATCGTTGATTAGTTTAGAGATTGAAAACAGTTAGATGTTTGATTTATGTTGTGCTATAAAAATGATGAGAGAGGCGCAAGTAAAATTTTGATGTTTATTTTGAACGTCATTTATTATATGCTGCGGTTGGCAGAGCAAGGGATAGATGTGAGTGCACGATGTATTGGAATTTTAGCAGCATATCGCATCTTTGCCACGAAAGAAAAGTTGCCTGGAACATAGTAGCTCACCCAAGTACCGGCCCAATGTTCAATGCCGGTAGTGAAAAATAACACGCCGCAAAGCGTTACTGGTTTTGCTCGTTCCAGTCAATTTCATAGTCCATTGACGCCTCCATGCTTCAACTTATTTATATTATATTTGAATGGCGACTTTGAATTGATAGTGTTAGTACTTGGTTCGTATTCAGCAAATCTTGTGTACTAAATACAGATGATTTTGACTGGATCTTTGTTACTGTCAATTAAGATTTCTGCGGATTATCAACTATCTTACAAGTGATTGATATTTGAAAATTTTTCTACCATGCATCACATTTCTATTCGACACAGGTGCACAATTTTAACGACCCAAATGAAAGTTATTGTAAAGTATGATGAATGAGAAACGATCAACGCAAGTGTATGAATATGATCAACCTAGGTGTCATTTTTTTTGTTTTATTATGTTTGTTTCGCAGCTACTAAACTACCTTAGAAAGAAAAGATTGATTATAGGCCAACATTAGGGAGCAACTTATTTTGCAGTAAAATTCATCGCTTTAGCATTTAATTTACAAATTTGTACTTTAATTTTTCTTTTTAAGCATGCCACATCAGTCTCTTATAATATATGACATTTGAAAAAACTAACAAGACCCAAATGGTCATCACCTGATTGTACAACCACCAATATCGTAAATTGAGATACTTGACAGAAACATTTGAACGCTAACGGAAATGATTAAGAAAAGACCTGGCCTAAAAAATAATCTAGTAAATGTGAGGTCCCAAAAACAATTCCTCCAGCGAGTTGATGGTTAAACACCTCTTGAAAGTCATGATTGGTGAGCATTCAGCAGCGCCCTATAGACCATATCAATGAATTGATTGTCCTAGCAGTAGCACACATCACAGAATATTTAGAATGCAAGAGAATGTACAATATGAAAAGATAGCTGTCTATGGCCTAGAATATTTGCTTCCAAATAGTAATAGTTCATTTTAACAAGCAAGCAGACTAACCTGAACAAGCACTAGAAGTGCATCCCGGACCTTTTCCCTGGTAATTACTGAACCGTAGTTTGGTGGGGTTACAGAAGACGGGGTAAGAGATGGCGGAGGATTTGGTGGTGGAAATGGCTGTAACAAAGGAGCACCAAATTGACGTTGTCCACTAGCAGTAGGAAGAAGGGGAGGGGCAGAGGGGGCTGATGCAGACACAGGTGGGACCATCAGTGTTGAAGAGGAAGGGGAAGGAATAATAAAGGAAGATGGCTTCACAAGGTTGGCGGCTCGGTTGCTGTTGCTACCAGGTTCAGCAGTGTTTTGGTGGGGCATTAGAGGTGAAGTTGCAGATAAAGCAGGTATCTGCAAGGTTGGCACCGTGGGAGTGGCAGCATTAGTAGACACTGATGGTGAAGGAATTACATGAGAAGACTGGTAAGTCTGTCCAGTTATTGGAGCATTGGTTGTATTCCCAATGGTCATAGCCGCCTGTAACATTGCAAGAGAAAAAAATTTATGCTGATCAGAAATGAGTTAATGTTCAATTTCTAATTAAAAGCTCTGTTAACACACAAAGGTTCTTGGCAAAGCACACTTTGATGGGTCACTTCAGAGAATTATGAACTACTACCACCAATATAAGGAAGCATGAGGAGATGGTCCAGGAACCTAGTTTAAAAGGAATCAACTGCCCCCCCCCAACAAAAAAAATAGGGTAATAAAACCAAGTTAAGCATTCAGGAAAATATCCACTTCCATTCTATCAGTAGAAATAGGCTCACAACATATCCAGTCTAAGAAACCAAAAATAGATAAAGGAAAAGGTAGCCATCACAAATTATCGAAAGCCAATGATTTTGTTTACTACAGTGTCAGTACATACACTGAAGAAGTTCACAAAGGAAGGATCATCGGGAACATCAGCCATATTAGAAGCAGTAGATGATGGTGGCTCTAGAGGACCATCCATAACAGCTAGAGTTGGTACTGCCTCCAGTTCCTCAAACTCACTGCAATGTAAGAAGAACATTACATTTCAAACTCTTGAGTAATACTGCTCCACATAAAAATCAAAATGTAAGCCTAACCTAATTATAATTTAACCAGATTAGTGAACTGGCCTCAATAACATAAGATATTAGAGTATAGACATAGAAGTTTTCAATCACAAAAGGAGAAGGAAGGTGTACTGAAGTTACCAAGGAACTTGGACTGGGAGGTTATATAGATCTGATCCATATTAATCACAAAACAAGGCTCTATGCTGAACAAGACGTATCTTTAATAGAATTGAAACAAAAAATTGATATGGTTACACAATCAGTACCACACCAGAGAACACCCTGTATTAAATAGTAAAATGATGCATATTATTACCTCTTAGTGGAAGACACCTTTGACTTTTGAGGCACCTTTGAATAGGCATTAAGGATCCTGAAAATCAACTGAACACAAGTGAATAACATGGTCGAGCATGAGAAGAATAGTAGTTGTGACTTGTGAAATTATTTAGTGAATAATGAACATTGTACCAATTGCAAATCATTTGAAATCTATGCTAACATTGGCATCTAATATTCACAAAATTCAAACACTTTCTTCGAACCTTTCTTTTTGCTTTTCCTAGTATCCCTTTTATCTAATAGTAACTTCTACTGATTCTTGGAAACAGCTAGGCAGTATTAGCAATCAATGAATTTGCTAGCAACAACGGTGCTTTTCAATTGTCCGATGGTTGGTTCCTGAGGTTTGGATTGTGCAGTAATGTATATCCAGGTTCTCATCAAATAGATTTTGCTACACTTTGTAGTGCTGCCATTATGTGGTGTGACGAGGTTGAACATGAGCCTAGGTCCATGTGAATGGTCAACATTGGAGGACCAACAAGTACTTCTCATAGAACTTTAACTACTGGACATATCCAGCTCATGTACCCTTTGGATAATGTTCTTGCCGTTTTGCATGTATTAAATCTCAATATCTTATTTAGGATTAATATTTATGTCACAGTAGGTGGAATTCTGTTAACTCATTAAAAATTCTTAAATAAAAATTAGAAAAGGGAAAAATAATTGAAATTCAGGATTTATACCAGAAATGCTGATATTTCTTGCAATTTCATAATTACCATTTCTATATATAGTATCAAGCTATCAATAAGAGTTGCTCTAGGCCTCTAGCTTCCCACTTATAGTAAATGACGCTCACAATTATGTCTTATTGCACGTTAAAATTATAGCAATATTATTATATGTCAGCAAACAGCTATAATCCATACTATAATGAAAATTATTGAACACAGCATAAAATCCAATTATTCAACAGAACAAAGGTTGCACACATGCTTATCCGTTTGTTTAGGTACACCATCAACTATTTACAGCTCCCGTCAAACTAGGTTATAACATTAAATTGGAAGTCAGACAAAAGTATTTATTGATCAGTATCGCTTTGGTAGAAAGACACATTAAATCAGGAACAGGGTTAAAGGGAGAGATCATAGATTCGAGAATAATATGCATAGAAAGTGTTTATCAGAGTATCAGACAATGGGTGTTGGGATAACTGCATCCCCGGTAAGAATAATACCTGTTAAAAAGATTTGCAACCTCTTCACATTCACGTGCATTATAGAACCAGATGCCATTCACTTCTTGAGCAGCATTTCTATATAACAGATATGGAATCTGAACTTCATACTCGAAATCTCCAAGAAGATTCTCCACCAAATTTTCTGTTTTTGCCAACAAACATTTCCTTATTCAAACATCAACAAGACTTAAACGCAACTTACATGCAAGGACGCTTCTTCTGCCCCATGTCTATTTTATCCTTGAGACAAGTTTTAAAAGGTATATTTGCAGTTCATGCATTTACTAATTCACTCTACTCACAATATTGAGTGCAAGAAGCCAGTTGTGGAGTTCCAATAGCCAATACCTAAGCCCAATCCTAGAATTTTAGGGCAAAAAACACACCTAATAACTACAAAAATATTACATCATACACAAGAAAATATGAAGCAACAACTTAGGTATTATATATAATACATGATTTTTTTCTAAAATTGTGATACTAAGAATTGTAATGTTCTATCCACCATACCAACAGGTTATAGGTTGAGCTTTTCCTTGTGAAAACCAGGCCACCATATTTATATAAGAATAAGCACCAACCAAAAGCATGGTTAAGATTTAAGAGAACAAACACTACTGCTAGGTTAGCTTAAGAAGTGAATCCAGTGGACGCAAAACTTGGAAGGCACCTGTAGAGTATTAGTAGGCCATCCCACAATCCCCTTCATTTGTTGACAAAGGCTTCATACATCCAAACTACCACTAAAGCAGATGGACTGACTAACCAGTATTGTGAATTATGCCAAATTGCCAATAAATTGCATACGTTTTAATTTTGGATTCTCAAGAACTAAAAGGAGATCATGTGACGACAATAAACAAAGGCAGATGGACTAACTAACCAGTATTGCGACGGTTCATCACTATAAACTGAAATCTTGGTTGTGTATTCCTGAAACAAAATAGAATCATAATTAACATCAGCAGATACATGGAAACCTCCAAAAAAAAAAACTAACTTAACAGTACTGAGCTTCCCAATATAAATTCAATTGAAACTGATTGATGTTAAAACAAAAACTGACCTTTTGACAACGAAGAGAGATCCCTCAACGTCCTTTCGGCTCTGCAAACCAATCAAAGAGAAATCGGAAAGAAAGGGTTGAGAAAACAATCAGAAAGAGCTAAAAACAGAGAGAGGTAGATTGGCGAACCCATTGGCTGAGGTCGATGTTGAACTCGTAGAAGGTGACGTGGGCAGCGGTGATGAGAATTTCCTCGACGAAGGGATCGATTCGTTGCAGAACAGTGAGGTTGAGAAGCTTGGTGCTCTGCTGGTCTAGATTGGGCATCAGCTTCCCGTTCTGAGACATTGTCGATTGTCTCTGCAACGCAAACCCTAGAATTTGGGACCAATGTGAAACGTAGAAAGGAAGGGATGCAGGTGGACGAGTTTGAGCTTAACACACAGGGCTTGTCGTCTAAGAAACCTTCACGCAATGACGAAAACAACCTTACAACAAAGCTTTCAACTTCCAACTTTCAACCCATTGCGATTTGCTTTGCTGTGCTGTGTTTATGTATAAAGATGTTCTTAGCTGGCCAATTTTTTTAAAAAAAGAAACAGAAATAATTTTTATCTTGAGAAGCAACAAAAGAGTAAAAAATTATTTTTTTGAAATAATTTTAACTCGATTAAAATGTTATTTATCATAGTTATCTTTCATTTTTTGTTACTTATATTTTAAAATATGTTTTAATTTTATTAATTTGATAATAAAAATCAGTTTAAAAAATATTCTCTGAACACAATCATGTTTATAAAAATTGAAGAACATTTATTAAATATTTCTAAAAGTGGAAATTATTTTTTCCCTTCTATTTCTCACAAGTATCATCCTATGAAGACAATTTTATTTAAGGCCTCGTACACTAAATGTAAATCTTTCTAAAAATTCAAACCGAGGTGTGAGAGATTTATTTTTTTGAGATAAAATACTATTTAGTCCCTAAATTGTTGGTCAAACTATTATTTAGTCTTCGAATTTATCAAAAATACTATTTAATCCCCAAAATGTTTAACTATGTCAACTATTTAGTCCCCGAATTTGATAAAAGTACTATTTAGTCCCTGAATTTGTAACTATGTCAACTATTTTGTCCTCAAACTTGGCAAAAATACTATTTAATCATCGAATTTGCAACTCTGTCAACTATTTAATCTCCTGACTGTTGCCCGTTATAGTTGACAGAGTTACAAATTGGGTGATTAAAAAGTAATTTTGCCAAGTTTGGGGATTAAATAGTTGACATAGTTACAAATTCAAGGACTAAATAGTACTTTTGTCAAATTCAGGGACTAAATAGTTGACATAGTTAAACATTTCGAGGACTAAATAGTATTTTTGATAAATTCGGTGACTAAATAGTAATTTGACCAACAATTCAGAGACTAAATAATATTTTGCTTCTATTTTTTTTTTTGTTAAACCTAATCTCTTTTGGTTCTCTCACTTCTTATAAAATATCATTATTTGAGAAAATTTTAAAAAGAAAAATCTATGTCAACTGAAAATGGATAAAAAAAAAAGTGATATACTGTAGGAACGGAAGTTTCAATTCTAGTAAATTATGAATATGAACAGGATTGGTCTAAAATGACAAGCAATTTGTTATATTAAACAAAACAGTTATTATATTACTACAAAAAAAACAGTTATTATATTAAAGATAATTTTTAACTGACATTAGTATTGTAATTTTTGTGTAATAATTATATTATTTAATAAAATCATATTAAATTTTCTTATATATCAATGTATATATATATTCTTATAATTACTTGCAAAAGAATAAATAACAAGTAATAATATTCCCTCAAAAAAATAACAAGTAATAATATTATTACAAAAAAATATCATTATCTTTACTATTAAGAAATAAAAAAAATCAATATATATATATATATATATAATTTGTTTGGTTCAGTTCAGTTAAGTTAAAATTGACCAACAAATTTATATACTTCAACTTCAACCAAAATAAACTATATTAGTTTTTCCCCTAATCCAGAAATAAAAGTTCATAATAGAGGAGTAATAAATGTTTTCAGCATCAATAACGTGTTAATTCAAATCATGTCATAAAAGCAAAGTTAATTTATTGTCGGTCAATTAGGAAAAAAAATATTATTCAGGCCAGACATAAATATTAGGGTGATATTTCATGTTGTATCTTTCCAAAAATACTATATATCACCACAAAAAAAATTATAATATATTATACTTAAAAAAGGTAACTAACAATTTTACCTGATAAAAGTAATAAAGTTTTATGCCTCAAGCATTTATATCTATTTTAATACTATTTCAGTTAAGATCGAATAACCTAATAAAAACACTCAAAAAATTTGAATATTTTGCATGGCCTTAACCTTTTCTTTTTAATAAAAGCGCGGCCTTAATCTAGGGATAATCAAAGTATACAATTTTAAAATATAGGAAATGTAATTAACAGACAATGAAGCTAGTACAAGAATTTATTTAATTGGCTTAGTTGATATTTGAAAATTTGTAACTTAAAAGTCTCCTATCCAGAACAGCTATGTATTTAAATAATGCACCATAATTTGGAGAAGCTGCGTTCATTCGGTGGCCTTGCCTTTGCGCCTGCTGCTACTGCCAGTTTCCAAGAGATAACAAACCATAGAATCCACATCATCGCCAAATATGCTGTAAGCCTCAATCGCCTGCAGGTAGCTAAATCCCATTGATAGCACCATCTGCATACTATTGCTAAGATTACAATCTTGCTCTTTCTTAATCTCCATCTTTCCATCAGCACCAGATGATCCTGCTTCTCACATTGAAATATATATGCACTTAGTTACATACATTCTCCTCATTGCATAGTTTTGGGTCCCAACACAGCTTTAATATTAAAAGTTTGTATAGTTTAAAAGACATAATGGGCATCTGACGACAGATTGCAAAATATACCAAACATACCTTACTTCATAGACTTAAACCAACTTTTATGAAGATGATAAAGAAACTCACTAGCTCCAGAAGATGATGGCTCGGCATTTGACGTCGAGGACTCTCTATGGCCAAGTTGTTGCTTAAACGTACGATCTGCAAGATATTCAGCCCGAGATTCTTCCATCACCATATGTGCAATCTCCTTTTCTGTAAGCTCAAGATCAGAGTAAAACCGTCCCTCTGCTAAAAGTGCCTGTTTCAAGAAGATAAAAAAATTCCGTTAACATCAAACTAAACAACATCAAGTTCACTCCACAAGTAGAAGTACTTGCATTATCAATCTGTTGGTCTTGTTGGGCTTTCATCGCAGCCTTGACTTGATCTTTGTCAACATTTGTCTGCATTATAATTGCAAAATGTAACATCAAATATTAACCAACCAATTGATTAACGTAATCAGAAGACATTTTCTCAAATTATAAGGTGCCTTAACATGAGCTTCCTGAAAAGCTTAGACGCTTTCAATAATTCTAATGCAGAATGCAATATGTAAGTCGCTTCAATTGTTATATAAACCTCAATTCCCTACATATGATCAGAATATAGCATAGAAGAAAGAATACAAAAGCTACTGAGAAAGAAATACTATGATAGGCAAGATACACACCCCACGAAGGCAGCTGAACCCAAGTCCTGCACCAATTGTCAAGCGACGAGGGTCAACAAGGGAGTTGTAATGATTCCCATGATGATAACTCAGCCGTATTGGCGGTGTGTCAGTGTTATAGCTTCCATGAAAGATGTTGATGGGTTCTGCATTGATAGTTGATGTTGCTGAAGATTACACAACTCACAAATGAAAAACATCCATCAAAATCACTATTTCTCATATTAAATTGTACCTGTAGTGTAGTAGTATATATGAATGGGCCGATTATACATCTCACACATGGATTGGATCTCAACATTGTTTCCATAGACCTGCCAAGTAGGATAAATACAAAAGTTATACCCAACTTAGGACGTTGAAGTAGCTATCAACAACACACATCAGTCAAATAAATGGCCAACACTCTAACCAACTATATAACAAACTATTACAATTGAATTTATAAAAATCTATAAGGAGAGACATTGATTTCATACGTGAGATAGAAAAAAAGATAGTACCATGTGCACTTTTTTCTCACTAGCAACATGTAAAGTTGATGCATAAAAATAGCAACTTATTTTTATAAATTGAAAATATATTACTGAAAAGTGGGTAATACAGTCTTTTGAATTTTGCCATGTTTCCACGTAATAATTTTTTAATTCAAGGATGAATTGGATTATAAAATTCAGCAAACAGTTGCTCGTCAAAAAATTTAAGGCTGTAGTACCCACATTTTTAGTATGACAACTACTACAAATATTTTCCATAAATCTGAGCAGCAGAATGATATTTCAGATACATACTATTCAGTTTCCTAAACAATACAAAAAAGCAGTTAATGATAATCCATGAACTTGGATACAATCATACAAATGACAAGCAGCACATTCTTGCAACAAGGGCTAATGGCGTTTTATCATGTTCAACATTGCAATGTGTGGGCAACATAGAATCAGGATACTTAACGTAATAAAAATTTATAGCACCAGATAATAAAACAGCTGATTATTTTGAGAAACTGAGAAGGAAACCAGAAATAAGAAATAGCAAGCGATATAGGAAGCTACACTTGATTGACTAACATTTATTTTTTATTGACTGATTAGTTCTTAACTTTTAACCAAAAGTTTTAATCTGCTAGCAATATAAACCTCATCTCTTTCCTTTGTTGGTTGCTTCACATTTGCCTGGGTTATGCAATTTTTTATTTTATTTTATTGCTTCATTTAAACAAACATATATTTATTCTTAAATATTTCTTCATTTAAACAAACATACATTTATTCTTAAATATTTCTTCATTTAAACAAACATACATTTATTCTTAAATATTTCTTCATTTAAACAAACATACATTTATTCTTAAATATTTCTTCATTTAACTTTATTTTCCCAATTTACTGTTGTATTGCTTTCCCTTTTTCCAAAAAAAATTCATTAAACATTGTCACCTACTATTCCCCCCCAACTTACAATCTTAGATGCATAATTTATTTCCTGACTTGACAAAACACATAAATTCAAATTTTAATTAATGAGAGGATAAAAAATGCAGCAAACTATCTTCCTTGTTGATCATGCACTACATGCAGCGTTATTTCTTTTTTTGGGATAGAACTACATGCAGTGTCATCCAGCCATATTCAGCAAGAGCAGCTTTATTCTGGCCATATCCAGCAAGACCCAGCATTTTCCAGACATCTCTAGCCACACCAAGAGCAAATTGTCTCTGCATATCTCTACGACTGTCTCTGCATGCTATACCAACTATAGCTCTCTACAGCTATGCCTCTTAATCAGCAAGCATTACTTTCAAGTGAAAACAAAATTACTAGCGTATTTAGGACTCAGAAAACTCCCCGTATCATGAGAATTATTTTTCCTTTGTTGGAAAATAAAATAGCCACTAGATTAATCACACAACCCACCTACTAGGAAAGTCAGAAAATTTTGCCATCCTAAACTGTGCTAATAGCCTGTCATATCAATAAAACAAGAAAAATCTCGGCCAGCCTATTTCCTAAGCATGCTATACAAAATCTACTAAGAAAAAGAAGGTGGGGAGAAACCAATTTATTTCAACACATACACTTAAAATCCCATCAACTGTAGATCAGTGCCATAAACAAGAAGCTAGATCAACTTAAACTGTACTTTAACATACCTTATCTCTTCTCTTCCTCTTACAATAAGATGTGAATCCTTCTGTAATAAATTGACAAAAGTGATCTCTTTCCCGCTCCTGGAGAAATATAACAGTAACACTTATTCTGAAGTTCAATAAAATTTCCGTCCATGTATGCAAGCGAGAAAGGAAGTAGAGACATCCAGGAAGTGGTATTCTTACAGTTAAAGATACTATATTCATAAAACAGGGCAAAATCACTTTGAAGCATTCAAATAGATACAGACAGAGTAGAAATATTATATTTCGCAATCCAATTACAATTGTAATATTTAAATTGAGAAAATGTCAAAAATACCAACATTAACAGCCTTCTCCTAATATTCATCCAAACAAGGATAATAGCCATTTTCCACTTCATTCCATCGATTCAAAAATAAAGTAAAACCGGACATCATAAGTTATATATCAGAACACTATAGGATCAATATTGTTTTATATGCTAAGACCACTGTAATCTGTAGGTACTGAAACATCTAGTCACAAAGGTGGTATAACTTAAGCACTAATAGATGATGAAGATTTTGAAAGAATAACAAAATGTCTTCATACCATATAATCAATGCACATCTGTCGGACCAAATCATACGATTCAGAGTCCCCATACACCTGGTCTGCAACTGCCCGAAAAAGACAATTCCCATCCTCCATCATTTTTTTAACTTCGAAACCTTTTGCCCTTCTGATATCAATTTCAAATTGCTGTTCTCTTCCCTAAAATAGTTGTCAATATCATATAAATACAGGATGAATATCACAAGAAAAGCTGTCAAGCAATAAATTGCAATATCAAAATGGAGAAACAACCTTCAAATAGAAAAATTTAACCAATATGATAAGATGAATATGTATGTTAGTGTTCTGAGAAAACCATAACTATTAAACCTAACATAGAGATTTCAGACAAAGGAAAACAAAAGTAATGTCACACACAAAGCAGACATGTCTTCTATGTAACTTAACAAATTAGTTTTTTTTTTTTAGAAGAAAACTTAACAAATTAGTAATATATCACTGTTCCAAAAAGGCAAAGACCCAGCTGACAATTATACCATCCTGATGCAATTGAACTAGTGTCTATAACTAGAAAGAAATTCATAAGGGATTAAACTAAAACAGAAGGCTAGTTGAAAAAAGAATTGGACAGTTAAGTCAACTTAAATGGAAACTTCATAACCACTGTTATTCTATAAAAAATGCATAACTGAACCAAATTATCCACCTTATTCTTAACTGGCTTTTTCCCTTGAACTAATTTACAGATTTTACAGCCAAATTGAATGTTCTACAATGTTTGGGAGCATGAGCAAAATTGCATCATCTAATTCTAGTTAAATCATCATAAAAATAAAAACCGTGAGGCCAGGCAAGATTTGTTTACAAATTAAGACTTGATTAACTATCAACTTACTAAATCATCATATGAAGATACAAAGCACGGATTCTGTTCGTCAGCACTATTGTAGCCCTCATTTTCACAGTGTGACCTAGGAGAAGAAGGCCGAGACCCAGCAGGTGAAGTCCTAGCTGAAACAGCAGACCATGCAGATGATCTTCTAGATGATCCTATGTGGACAGCATTTGAATTTGATGACACGTTTCTCCTTAAATTTAAGTTAGCTGCTGAAGGTTTTGGAGGTGGAAGAGGAGGAGGTGGTGGATGTGAAGTATCACTAGCTGTACGTGAAGAATTCCCATTGGAGCCCTCATTTTCTAATGCAAGTCTTTCTGAAATTCTCACTCCACACAGTCCTTTCTGCAATTCTCTTGTTCCGCCAACCTCCTCCTTAACAGCTTTCTCAATATCAGCCATTTCAACAGTTGAGGTGTCATTCTGCTCATGATGAAGACTTTCAATCACGAGGTCATCGTTTTTTGCTTTAGAGTCACTATTCTCAGAATACTCCAAAAGCTCATTACCAACAACTAGGTTTTGTACCTCCTCTCCACTGTTCTCGTCTTTCACAGCTGAAGGAACCAAAGGAACTGTAACCTGAGGCTCTGCCCGGGATGATGAAGACCCAGGCAAGGAAGAAGATCGGCTTTGGTTTGAAGAAGAACTGCTGGAAGAACCCCGCTGAACCAAAATGCGAGTCATTGTATTGGGTTATTCTTGTCCACAACTAACCTCAGCCCCAGTCTCCCACTCCCGAACTTAGAGTTCCAAAACCCAAGTCATTGGTTTGTCGCGCGTTCTTGCCTTGGGCACAGTGATGCCAATCCCTTGGCTGAACGATGTCTTCCAGCCCAGTCCCTTCAGCTCCTCGCAAAACGATCTCTGCATTCCCCTAACAATTCTCATGAGACCCAGACCTCCAACTTTAAACAACAAAACCTTCTTAAGTAGTCGAATTTACCAAAAAAAAAAGTGCCACCCGAAAAATACACCTTCACAAGCTTAAACTGCATAAAACCATTGAATTCCAAGAAATCAAAATAAAATACATTATCTACCGAATGTCATACAATTTACATTTCAATGAAAATAATATTAATAGAAAAGTTGTGAGAAATCGCCGAGGTAAACACTGAACCAGCACAAGAGTTGGGGGGAAAGGGGACCAATAGTAATCAATCGCAATTACAATCACAAGCAGCCGATCAAAGGATAATTAAAAGAAACAGAGCAAACAATTTAAGAAGAAAAGGAGGGAGAATCGAACATGGATATAAACTGGAACCTCAGGGGTTGACTATGCACGGTGTAGAGCACTCACCGGAAAGAGAATGGTAGAGAGGGAAGACGAATGAAGCCCAAAATGACCTGCAAAAGAAACTTGAGAGTGAAACCGTTTGGCGATCAGTGAGAGCAAGAAAGGGATTGATTAGGGTTTTTGAAGAGGGGAAGAAGCGGATGCAGGAAATGAGAAAACTGAGAGAGAGAGAGAGAGAGAGAAGGTAGAGGGCGTTGCATTTAACGGTGAAGGGAGGGAACGGCCACGTGACGTGGAGTGAAAGGGGAAGCCGTCTGAACAAAAGCTTACAGGTGGACTCAGCTGAGCAAGGTTTGTCGCACGTGCGAGATTAATTTAATGGTTATTACTTAAGAAAAAAATTAAGTAAAGTTACTTTCGTAATTTATAAAATTAAGTAAAGTTACTTATTTCATTAATAATAAACATTATTTATATTTGATCGGTTATGTAATTTATTGCTTTTTGTTTTCTCTCTCTACCATGATTGATTATACAAAATTTTTTTGTCACGTGTTTTAATTATATTTGTAAACTTTATAGCAGGCACCTAATAACTTTACATTAGTTTAGTCTTATTACTTATTGGTAGTAAAGTCCACCTTTTTATTCCGGCTTTTAAGGCTGCGTTTGGTTAAAAAAAATTTAGAATTGAATTATTTGAATTGAAAAGTATATTTGATATAAAAATATAGAATTAAAAATTTGTAAAATGATTAGATATACCAAACATACCCTAAATGGAGAGAAAGCTAGAGGCTCTTCACATGGGATTAGATATGACCTTTTTTTTTTATTCTTTGATTCTTCATTCTTGAGTAAAGGTCCAATTTGCTTGGAAAAATTGGGGACGTAATCTTGGTTATAATATAATATTTTCTCCAACATTATTTCTACCAAATATACTTTAGTTTTTGTAATTTGATGAATTATATTTTTGTCCTTACTTTTTTATCCACTTTTATTCCATTTCCATTTTTAATATAAGGCATTTTACCCATTTTTATTCCATTCACATCACATTCTCATTCCCATTTCCATTGCCATTATCATTCCCTTTAATATTCTCTTTAACATTCTTGTAACCAAACGAGGGGCCAAAATACTTAAAATATGCATTTTTAACTTTAAGAAATGTGTTTTTATCTTATAAAATAAACTCTTCTGTAAAAACAAGTATATTTCAATAAAAATATGTAAATATTTTTTATTTATATGAAATGACAAATATTTATATATTTAACAATAAAAATATGACAAAACTTTTGCTCAAGTTCTATTTTACGAGATATGTAGATAATATTTTTGAATGTTTGTTATTATGTTTTAAAAATAAAATCAACATATTTTATAACTCAGTATCACATAATTTTGTCAATTAAAAAAGAAATTGACAAGTAATGTATTTGATGAAAGTCGTAATAACATTACATAGGATAGGCTTGACTTTAATATGGCCTGCTGTTTATAATTTACCTCACTTTACTATTTTGTCGTTCCGTATTAATAGGTTTTCACACGGGTAAAATTTTATTAACAAAAAACAAAGGAACTAAGGCCCAATATCATATGTGCCCTCGGGCCTCGATTAAAGCTTGAAAATATGTTGGCATCCATGATCCTACATTAGGCATGGCTTTCTTTCCTAAGAAAACCTGGGCAATATCACTTCAAATAAATCTTAAAATACTCTAGTACAGAACTTATGAGTTTCATATTCATATTAGTATTACATCAAATATTCTTGCAAGACCCTTCCTTTTAATTAACATGACTTCTGATTAATCTCAGCTGAAACAAACGAGATTTGAATAATAAACGCATTATACAATTTTCCAAAAGATCACCAGGGGCATAGAAGGCAGAAAACGAGTAAAAGAAAACACAAAAGAGGACAGTTTGTTTTCACCACAATTCACAAATTTTATTCACCTCAAGGCTCAATGAAACACCATACGTGCCAGCTCCTCTCTCTTTCCCACACGCCGCAATCATAAACCTATCCTTATAATTACATTAAAAATTATGTTGAAAAGAATTAGAACACATCATCTGTGTTTCCTATTCGTGTTATCAAAGAAATTTTATACCTTGTATCTTCAACAACTCAAATGATTACCCCCTCTGGAGGAATATTTTTTTCTTTAAAAAAAAGGTATTATGTCAACTCATTGTGTTCTCTATGTCGTCTTCAGCTTCCACCCTCGCGAAGCTAGTGCTTCACGAACCTGTCTAGCAGCATCAGCAGCGTCGTTTAGGGGCGGATAACTCCAGCTTTCTTTCATCTGGAAATTTATGGACGCATTTACCCAATTAAAACCCATACAAATATTTCAAAAAATAAGACACAATATCTTCAATCCTCGCATATATACGATACATAAGACACAATGACTATAACTTACATCCTCAGACCCAGTAAATGGCCGAACCACTCCCCTCTCTCTCAATGATTTGTGAAATTCTGTGAACTTCCATCTGCAACGCTCGGCTCCCACAACATAGACAGGCTTCCTATAGGAACAAAATTGGTGTATTATTTAAATTATAATACTAAATTATTTCCATCAAGGATAAGTAAATAAATTTATTTATGTCACAGATGCTTCTTCACAGGCATACCCAGTGCTGCAAGCCTCACTTATCATACTAACTGAATCTGCTGTGACAACAAATGCATCGGCCCAAGCTAGATGCCCCATATGTGGATTTGGTTCTGAAAAATGTAGAAGCTAATGTCAGGGTTTATGACTTACTGTGAAATTACAAATTTAATATATGAATAGATAATATTTTTGAATAAATATTTACCTTTGCCATCCCATATATAAACTTTTGGATTATTTCCTAGTTCTTTCACAATAATGTTTGACACCTGAACCAAAATGGCAAAAGAGAGGAAAGAAAAAGTAAACGCTAGAGATAAAAGAGGCACTCAACATTCTTTTCAGAAACTTCATAGGTATGACTATACCTTTTGCGGAGTCCTCTCTGAAAAGGATATTCTCACACTCCCACAAGAAACAAGGACACTGAGCAAAGACACTGCTAATTCCTTTGCAAGGTCCGCACTATATCGACAGTTTCCTGTATAAGAAAATGGAAATCACAATATTTAATCCCTGTACTTTTACACATTTTATTGGTGATGGAAGTCAAAAATTCAAAATAAATGTCAACAATGACAATATTTTCTATGACATTCCATAATAATACAAACATTTACCTTATAAAAATTGGATCTGTTGAACATTTTTAATTTTTTTTATCCTCAAAATTTGCAACTAAAAGAATTTCAAATGAGTGAAATCATGAAACAGAGTTATTCCATTTATGTACAGATACAGAAGATAACTTAACATTTCCCACCAAATGAATAAGAGATTTAGTTGAAACTTGAAAGTGAGTGATTCTAGTTGTATTATTTGAGTAGCTTCCAGTTTGCCATGATTTGTCTCCCTTCAATGATTTCCTTACACCAAAATGCTGGTGGAAAAAAAAAAATCAAAGGCCTGTCATATTGCACCCCTTGTTACATGAATGTTCTAGTGCCAAATGATTCAGCTCAGACAATGGTTGAGAGGTGCATCTTAACAGCTAAGTTTGCATCATTTATTTTTCGTCTAAGTTGAGATTTTTGCAAAGCTAACAGCTGAGCTGCTCCCACAATGTTATTAAGATTATACATTCCAGATATCCAGCTTTACCTAATTTTGCAGCAGATAGCAGCTTGCCTAGTTACCCTTCTACCTAATTTCACCTAACCCAAGTGTAACTATTATTCAGCCTCACATCAGGGCCTCTATCATGGGATGATTATTGCCACACCTTAGCCAACACTAAATAAACCAACCCATTCAATTTCATTTCACATTCTTTAAAACTTGAACTAAAATACTAGGAGATCTGATGTGGATAAATGTGTGGACTGTTACCAATTAATTGGGTGATTTGGGAAAATGAAAGAAGGAATGCATAGTTTCCTTCCTAGAGACTTTTTTCCTCCTCTTTCTCTACTTCTGTACTTTTCTTAATCCTTTATCATCCAATCACTCACTGATTATGTCCTTCTAGCAAAAATGTTCATGGTAGGAGAAATGAAGAAATAAAACCTTCTTTTACGTCCTAACCACATTTCAATGCAAATCACATCCTACACATCCTAAACAACTATCAATAAGTCATTGCCAGACTGCCCACTGCCAGTAACTTCCTCAATGAATCTTAATGAATAAGATTTTCTTTTCCTGGCTGAATCACTTGTCCCTTAGACTTTTCCTTTCTTTCAGTAAACTGTTCTTTCTTTTCTATTTTTTCCTTAAAGTGTTTTATGATGAACAAATAGCATTGCACGTACTGAAACATAAATATTAATAACACATGCGAAACTGCAAGAACATAATTTAAAGGATATATGAATTGATATGCCCAGTGGTGAAAGTAAGTTTCTATGGAAATTACTTGTTGGTCCTCCAATGTTGACCACGAGTAAGGGCCTAGGTACATGTTCAAACTCATCACGCCATGTAATGGCAGCACTACGAAGTGAAGCAAAATCTATTTGATGTAGAGCTCCCAAGGTGAGAACCTGAATTAACAATATCACACAATTCAGAAAAGACCATGGCTAGCATCAAAGATCACACTACAGTCTGAGCACATTATACTTACCACATGACTATCAGGAGGCTCGCGAGGAGTTATCCACCTTTGAAGAAACCGAGGGACCTGCTTTTGTGCTTCTGGAGTCAAAGGATAATAATCATGACGAGGGGTAATCACCATGTCGAACCTATTCAAATGCAACCTTGGATGTTGTATCTGCCCAGGAAAAACAGAAGCAAAGAAATTAAAATCATAAATCAAACCTGATGTTTTATATATGGTAATGAACTTCAGAAAAATGAAGTGTGTAAAAAAATGCTTACATAATTAAGCAATGAGATAATTCACCATTTATTAAGGAAAACTACATATAAATTTATTCAAGCTAATTTTAATACTAGTTACTTATAACAAAAGCATGAATTCAATTTGTAACAATTACAGAGCAACTAAGTTATAGAAACAACATAAATTGTAACAAGCTAAGAAAGGAAAGAAAAAAGTACAGAAGTTACAGAATTGACGGAGAGAGAGTAAGCATAGAAGAAGCAAAAAGAGGTCTAGATTTTCTGGCAATATTGAACTATTTTAAAGTTTGAAAGTACACAGAGGATTGCAAAGACCAAAATGTAGTTTGTCAATCCTAGTGTCTTGGATTCATAACTCCCATTTTCGTCAAAGACATGCTGAACTTCTTCCTTGAAAACTTTTTAAGGCATTAAATCATGTAATTTCCTTTCAACCAGAATTGACTGTCTCAGTTGAGGTTATACCTTCAAAAAAGTATAAAATAAAATATTTATATATATATAGCAGGATTTGAACTGAATACTAATGATTATCTGCACAAAACAGCACAAAAAAATAACATCATCCGCAATTTTTCTTTATGTTCTCATAAACTTCTTACTACAAAATATCTCAAAGTGGTCAGAGGTTAACAAAAAAGACATGGATCAAGTCTACAGACCTGAACAACAAAAACATTTTCGGATGCTAAGCGTTTAATTGAACTAGCAATAGAAATGGTATCCCTTCCAGATGCAACCACCAATAAAGGTCCCTCCCTGAATAAAATATCAAACAAACCATTCTTTGTAAGTTGCCAAAGATTTAAGAAGATAAAAGAAGCTGAGTATAAACCAAAACAAAGAAATACGAGAACAGGAATGAAAATTTATATTACACTGACATGAGATTATAAGAATCAAAATACTAATTTTGAAAGCAGAAAGATTTTGTCTAGTAAATCAAATTAATGAGTCAAAGTGTTTTTTCCCCGAGTAACAAAAGATGTGTCTAACATGGATGCACAGGAAATCATGAACAAGTTTGTATTTAGTATCTTTCCAAAATGAAAAAGCAAAAAGTGAAAGTTCAAGATCTAAGTTGCAGAAGTCATTTCTTCCTCCTATGTCATCTAACTTTTTAAACAATGTAACTGATAAAAAGTAAGATTATTAATGGCAAAACCACTCTAACTGCCATGCAATAAACTAAGAAGAAAAAAGCTAGTTTAACCACACTATAAAAATCAATTTATTTTGTAATTCAGTTTTACAGCTAAAATAAAGGGAATAGAATGTACTTCTCATAAGTTTCACGAGCCAAGTTTATTATGCTCTTAACATCTGCTTCTAAAATAGCTGATAAGCCAGCACTGCCACCATTTTCTGAAGGTAAAGGCATAAGCTTATTTTTTTGTGACTTTGACAATAGCTGTGAGTAGCAACGGATCTGCCTTATTAGATAAACTAATTTTTTGTGGACAGAGACTGGAAGCCAGTGAAGCCACTCATTAATCCCTCCTTTTGGCCTTGTAACCCGCTGCAATAAGGCAGCCAGGAATTGGTAAGCAAATAATTCATATACTGTCATTTCCACATGAACATAGTGTTAAAAACACATATGAAGTCAGAATATTACCATTGCTAGCGTAAGCAATAATTATACAACAAACAACGAAGAAAGGCACATGTGATTGCTCATTTAGTCAACAGCTATATAACAATTAACAAGGCCTGACTTTTTATATAACATATACAAAACCAACATTCTTTTTAATTTTAAAGATATCATTATTATAAACGTTTGTTTTGAAAAATTTAAAATAAAAAATTTTCTTGTCAATTTGAACACTATTTTTTACAGGACGCCTACTATCAAGTGATAAATATCACAGCAATAAATCTTATTAATTTTACAAGTAAATGCAACATTTCCTTCAGTTCTTTAATTATTCCATTTCCTATTCAGTTGAACTATCCTTAGAAGTCAGTACCAAGCTATCTTAAGATGGAGTGTTCCTACATTTTTTTCCCTCTTCCTGTGTTTGCATTGCCACTTAAATTGACTACAGATAACCTTACTTGTTACAGTCATTGTAGGTGTATCCTGTTCTGTTGAGTACAGCCAACCATTTTACATGATTCATTGCAAACTGTTTTACAGAATGACCAGGTTCTAGAGAGTCATCCAAGTGCGAAACTAGTAAGGCATTCCAGCCACTTTACAATCATGGTATTTATAATATTTTTCTCTCTCTGGCACTCCATGCTAGTCATGACTCATGAGGGCATAAGCCCAAGGTCAAACCCAAACCAAGTTTCTCATGGCAAGACTTTAGCAAGTGAAATAAGGCAAATTTGTCTTTTGAAAGTTCTTGTTATCAGAAAACGGTTCTTAAAGAATGTCAGGGCCTCAGGGGGGCATGCTCATGTGTGCTAAAAGGATTAACAGGTGCTCAAGGTCTTTGACTTAACGTTTGTAAGTCATGAAGTTTCTTATCCAAGTAACACACGAAGCCTGAAGTGTGTGTTTGCACTGCAGACATAGCCTTACTAATGTGATTAAGTCCTTCTCTTTAGCCTTGAAAAAAATTCATTTTGATTCCTTGGTTGCAACCTTTACTATTATTCAGGCTTAGAACGAAAATCTTCATCTCCAAAAGCTGCTTTCTTGAGTGCGAACTTAGTCGCTTAGAGGGTAAGTATTGGAACTCAAAAAACTAATTACACACGCATCCTAAATTGTAATTTGTACTCATAATTATAAATTCTTCAGGGTATGTGGAAAGAAGGAAATTAGTTTTTTTTCTATAAATAAAATCCCTATATATCAGAAGAGCTATGCGATACCAAGTTATTCTCTTATACAGAACTGTAGATAATGCCCCATCTAAACTTCCACAACAACCGCTCTCTAAGAGACATGAGAATAAATTGACAGGATTAGAGATAGCACAAAACAAAGGGAAATTAGCAGAGCATGGTTTTCTCCTCCCTCCATCCCTTTCTGCAATTCTGAGAATTTGACTTTTTCAAAGTAAAAAGATGGAAAGAGCAGACTTACATATAAGACATGCATATCAGAGAGGCCAAGGGCGTGAACCAATCCGATGCTTTGATTCTCGGAACTGGGAAAACCATTCCCGATGACGACGGCGCGTCTGATGACGCTGTGAATTCCAGATTCGAAGATTTCCGGAGTACCCCTGGATGTAGGGCTGGGCGGCTCAGGAAGCTGAATTGGTCTCATCTTATGGATTTAGATGCATAAAGAGATGAGAGAAGCAAGGCTTAGCAACCATGAGTTTTTTAAGTTAATCAGCAGAAGGAAGATATATTCCAGCAAAGGAAATGGAGTCTCCTGTCTCCACAGAGAGAGAAAAAGGTAGACACGGCAGCAGCAGTTTTCAGTTTTCACAACACTCTGTGACCTCGATCGATCGTGACCAGCAAGCAAACTTGCGATTTGCCAAGGTTAAAAAAAATACAAATTCCCGGCAAAAAAGAAACGAATCGGGTAACTTATACATAGAAGAGCCCATGGGTTTTTTAGAGTCAATAGTCCAATCAGTTTCTGGTGGGCTCGCATTTCCCAAATTTGGAAACAGCGTGGTTTTCACTTAGCACTAAATTATAAAGTTGCTCATGTGTTCTTATAAAGTTCACATATGTAGCAAAAATATTTTATATAATCAATTATGATTTTTTTAAGTAAAGCAAATATTATTAAATTATAAAACAGCCTAACCGCACTTATAATAAATTAGGTAATTTTATTCTAATAATATTGAAGGTAGAAATGTAACCCCTATTGAACTAAAGAAGAAAAATAAAAGCACACGTAATTCCAATTGTAAGATAAATATGGGATAAAAAATGTCGATGTTTTTTGTGCTACCAACAAAGTGGTTACTTGTATATCTTGAGCATATCAAACTTGAAGTGATCTTCCCCATTGAAAATGTTATAGGTTGATTAGTTTCTTCTAACAATATATTAGAAGAATGGAAGTTTTTAGACATATAAGATTCACCCATTTTGGCTTTAGATATTATAAATCTTGGATCTATAAGTACTTATGTGTTAAGAAGACTTCACCAAAAAAAGATACACACAATATAAAAACAAACAAACTCTAGCTATCATATTTAAACCGCTCTAATAGTTAGAGACTAAAACACAATAACCAATTATGGTAGAGAGAGAATATAAAAGACAATTAATTTCATAACCAATCAAATAAGAGAGAAAGTATAAATAAAGTTTATGATTAGAGACTTTCATAACAAGCACCTAAACAATTTTATCTTAATTTTTTTTTCTTTCACTTGAATCTTTGCACATATTTGATCTCCAAAATCATTATAAATTAAAATTGAAAATTTTTTGGACAAATAAAATTAAAAATATTTTAAGTTATAAAAATTAAATTGAGTTTTTTAAATTTAATGAATCTATATATAAATAAACAACAGCCCAATAAAAGTAGGGTTGCTCATAATTCGAGTTGGTTCGGGCTGGAGAAAAATTAGTTCAAGTTGGAGAAATATGTCAGTGAGTTAGGTTGGTTCGGGTTCAATAAAAATGCATCAAACCTACACAGTTGATTCGGGTTGGTTCAAGTTGACGAGCCAACTCTTTTTTTCCCTTTCTTCATTGATTTATTAAGTAGCGCACTAGTCAAAATTTCAAAAATACTTAATATAAAATAAAATATAGAATAATGAATTATATTTCATAAACTTGTTAATATGATGTTTCATTTCTTCATTTTTTTCCAAGTTTATTTGAATCATAATTAGCCTACCTAATTGTCATTTAGTCGTATGAAGCTTCAATGCATTATGGAATAATAAAAAAATTATGATAAATGCATATCGAGTTTATGATCCAACTATGTGGTTAATTAATTAATTTCATAACTAAAGATATTTGCATATCAAGTTATGGAATAATAAAAAAAATTATGAGAGAATATTTTAAAATCAACTTATCAAACTGTTTTTAATCATAAATGCATATAAAAAAATTTGGATTAAGTTAGCGATTCAGTTCGGTCCCAGCAGATTTAATATTGATAAAATCGCAAATCAAACTGTCATAATTTGGATTGAGCCCAACATAACGAGTTGAATTGAATTTGACGAGTTAGCGGACCAACCCAAACCAGTATTGGGCCCTGGATGAAAGTGTTTTTGTTTTCTTTGATTTTCATTGAAAGGAAGCATTGCAAAGATGGAAAACGGGATCTCGGGGAAGAAAAACGACACATGTAAAAAAGAACAATAGAAGAAGCGGAAGAGATGAGAGGCAGCAGAAAAATCCACATAGCACACACATTTTCTTGACACATACTGAAACTGCCTCTTCCATGCATAATTTAAAGTAAAGTAGTATTCCTATTCTCCTCCATAAATTCAGTTATATATCACTTTTTCCATCTCATCTCACCTACTCAAAATAAAGAGAAGCCAGATACCGCTTCACCGTAATTCCTTTGTTCCATTACATATATATGCTCAATCTGTGAATCATGGCGTCAGAACGGCCACCGATTTATCCGCTCCACCGCATTATGCTGGCCCTCCGCCATCTCCGCCGTTCCCCCTGGCTGATCTACCTCCACCGCCACCACCCCCATCCCCAGTGTCGCCACCACGTTTACCGCCTCTTTCGCCATATTGATCAGCTCTATGATTATGTTCGCCGCCACAGGCTCCTCCCTATAACGGCGGCGATCCACCGTGCTCGCAATCACAACCGCCAGCAGCAGCAGGAGGAGGACGTGTTCCGCTTTCGTCACCAGCAAGCGGAGCTCCGTCGGATCCACCACCTGCAGCTCCGGGAGTCCCTGACCCGAATCCGACAGTGCGTAAGGCCGCTCCAACAGTACCTCCTCTACCACCAACCCAACCAGCTCGACCGCTACCACCAAAGCATGAACATCCTCGACGTTTTCACTACTCACCTTTAAAAGTAAACCACAACTCTTGATGTGTTGGGTGTTAATTTTTAGAATTTCTTTCAAGAAAATTAACCTAGTCTATTTTTATTAAAAAATTCTCATTAGAAACACCTAGATTTCATTTTCGAACCCGATAAACTTCAATTCCAATCTTCACCACCTCTCTGCTAGATGTTTTATGTTACGCTGTGTGTCTTGTTTGTATGAAATTGAAAACATTGGTACATATAAGATTAGCAGTAAAATTTGTTCTTTTCACTTGCGCTTAGGTCCTAAGACTACTCTGTTTGAGCCTCTGTAGCTGTGTGGAAAGAGGACTAGCAATCAAAACTGAAGAATTAGTGAGACTATTATTTGTATGAACATTTGATTATCTATCTCACATTGGCAAAATCATCATATAGGTGATAAATGATAATTCCACTGATTCTAATATGCAAGTTCAGAGACAATGAAAATAATAATTAAGTACATGTAGTTCATAACCTTTCCAAATCACACAATGGATTCCAAAGTGAGATTGCCCATCATTTTAGCCAAAGGCAGAGGACATTTGGTGACAATATCAAACCTGGAACGATTGGAGGCATGTCCAAACAGAGATAAACTAAGCCAAGCAAGCTCACTCAGAGACAACCTTGAAGAGAGGAAACCATGCCAGAAATGAGGTTTCAAGCCAAAAAAAGCATCAAAGAAACTCCTAGTTCCATTCAAATCAAGCCTCAACAATGTCTCCATTCCGAAACAGTAAAACTCCCTGATGAACCTCCTCTCTATAGGCCAAAGGCTATTCCAAACTTTATCATAAAGCTGCTTCCCCCTCACCATCCTGGTGGACCCAAGGCACTCCACTATAGCACCTGCCACAACAGGGGCTAGAGCCATGGTTCGAGCCACCATGTACCCTGTAGAAGGGTGGACTACCCCAGAATTCCCGCCAAAAGCCATCATATTTTGGGGTATCCTAGGAAGAGGTCCACCCATTGGGATCAAACACTTCTCGTCTTCCAATATTTTAGTCACTCTTATTCCCAAGTGTCTCAGCCTCGCCACCATCCTTCTCTTTACCTCCATGTAAGATAACACTGGACGGCTCACCAGGGAAGTTTCTTCAAGAAAGATGAGGTTGGAATCAAATGGCATTGCATATAAGAAAGTTGGAAACTTTTTGTTACTAGCTCTTAAGTATGGCTCATTATCAAGATGGGAATCTCTCCAATCCATAAGAACCATCTTGTCCAAATCAAAAGGGTGGTGTTCCACTTCAGCCAAAATCCCATGAGCAATTTGATATCCATGGTTTCTATGCTTACTATTGTAGTCTACAAAATTGTTATTAAATCCACTGGCATCAACAACTAAACTCCCTTTCAGCTCATTCCCATCATCACAAACAATTGAAGATTCAAATTCTTGGTGTTCAATTTTCCATACCTTTGCCTTGTAAAATCTAACCCCATTGGAGACACATCCTTCAATAAGCTTCTCCTTCAGTTTCTTCCTACTAACCCGACCATAAGGACGGCCCAAGTACTTGATCTTACTACTGTTATCAATATAAACGCAAGCCATAGGCCATATTTTGTCGAAGCAATTCTGGAGCCCCAAATCCTCAAACTCGTCGAACCAGACACCGTAGTTGTTAGGCCACAGAGAAAGCGGGTCGGGATCCACACAACAAACCTTAATACCGTAAGATGACACTTGCTCTGCTAGGCGAATGCCAGCTGGTCCAGCACCTATGACGATCACGTCGAATTTACGAGGACGATCATTGGATGGGTGAAACAGAGGAAGATCGAAATCTAAGGTTTGGGGTTTGTACTGAGGCTGCAAGTGAAGGAAGTTACCGAACTTGCTGGTGCTGCAATGGATGATGCTACCTCTGGTTTTTCTTAAAGATGGAGTTCTTGTGAAATGGGTAATTGGGAAAGAAGGGATTGAAGGTGGGGTTGAGTGGAGATTTTGGTGAGGCGGTGGGAACGAGAAGAAAGAAAAGGTGGACATACTGGGAATGGACATCGTTGGTGGAGAAGAGGAAGTAAGTAGAGTTTGAGGAAAGAGGAAAAGACAAAGAGGAATCAGGGAGAGAAAACCTAGGGTATGTTTGGTATCTTACCAATAGCGAGTATATAGATAATTTTTTCCCTGAAAATTTGGAAGTTGATAATTTGATCTCTGAAAGATCAAAAGTGTACAATTTGGACCCTGAAATATTGTACCGTTACACAAATTAGTCCTTACGCCATCTTCAGTTAGATTCTCTTAACGGACTTGCTGACGTGGCGCGTTAATTGTAGACGAGGGCCGTTAGTTGTTCAGTAGGACATGCTTACATGGCACAAGCTAAAATCCACCTCCAACTCAGCACAAAACGCAGCGTTTTGAAGCTTCAATTTGCACACTTACACTAAGTTGGATGTGAATTTTAGCTTGTGTTGCGTTTGCAACTAACAGCCCCTGTGTGCAATTAACGTACCACGTCAGCAAGTCCGTAAAGAGAATCTAATTGAAGATGACGGAAGGACCAATTTGTTTAACGATGCAATCTTTCAAGGACCAAATTGTACACTTATGATCTTTTAGGGACCAAATTGTCGACTTTCGAATCTTTCAGGGACGAAATTGACTATATACTCAATAGTAAAATTATGGTTTTTTACGCTTCCCAAAAAAATTTTACATCATATTTTATACATACCAAACACACTTTTTATCATATTTTTTCTCTCTATCTCTATCCTCACTTTTCTCTACAATACTTTCTTTTATTCTATAGTACTTTACTGTACAGTATTGGTGTTCAAAACCAAACCAAACCGAAAATAATTGGTTTGGTTAAGGTTCTTGAAAATTTTGGTCGGTTTTAACCGAACCATTTATATATATATATATATATATATATATATATATATATATATATATATTATTAATATTTTTACATCTTAATAATAGAAATTAAAGCATTTTTTATAATCATATAAGGTAGATAGTACTTATTATTTTTTAAGTTAGTATTAGAATATATTCATAATTTGTAGATAAAATATTTGATATGATTTTATCAGATAATATAATTAATTGTAAATTCTTTGTAGTATTTATTAATTATTAGTATTTTTATAATCTTGATTAAGCAATATAAGATTAGTTAATAGTTATCTAGTATAATATTATAAATTTAAATTTTTTAATATTATTATTTTTATGTTATATAAATGTACAAAATGTAAAGAAGTTAATATTATGTTTAATATATGTAAACATAAAAAAAAAAGAAGTTAGCATGAACCAAATCGATTTTAAAATCGAACCAAACCGTTTAAATAAAAAACCGACAAAGTCCACTAATTTTTAAGCAAAATCGAACCAAATCAGACCTTTAAACACCCCTACTTTACAATATTTTCTTTACATTATTATACCAAGCATGCCATCGTTGCGGTTAGTATAATATTTCTGTTTTGTTGCGCACTATTGAGTGCTCGACTCAAAGACGACACGTCACCGACACATGGGGGCAATTCGAATCCCATGAAGACTTTCAGTATTGTAGGATGAACTTCCAATTCCAAACTTGCAATGCATAAGCCGTACAATTTTTTCAGGTTTATTATACAGGTTGAATTGGTTTCTTTGTTGTTACTTCTTACAGTACTTTGAGTTGTTTCATTTTAATTCTTTTCGGTAACTAAAATTGTTAGTTAGATAGAATGTCACATCATAAAAAACCATTCAAAAATTGACGGTGCTAGCTAAAAGATTAACATTGAGAGAAACACAAAACGTTAAGGGTACAATTAACAACAAAAAAACATTAGGACTCGAAAGTGACAAGACCCCAAACGTTAAGAGCAGGAAAGATACTTTTGCCCAATATATATGAAAATGATTATCTCCATAACATAATACACAAATTTTTAAAATTTCAAACTTGTTATTTTCAAACATGTATAAATAAAAATTATCTACCCCCTGCTGTTCAGTAACAAACCAGAAATTAAACTAGGTACTTTGCAAGTATATATATCGAGTAAAATCTCTCACATTTTTAATCTGCAAATATTTGGTTTCTATCAAAGTCAAGCTAACAACCACACAAGGACCTCTTATTTATTTACTTTAAACACCAAACGTGTATGGTGTACCTGTCGTTTTATTAAGTATTGACCAACGTCCAGGATTATGCTCTCCAGCTGTGTATACGTAGGGGTTATAGAAAATTAGAAATATCTTTTAGTAAGTTGAGTGAATTAGAAACAGTCATCTAGCCACAAGATATTCTTTTGTCAAAAACTTGAACAAGCAATCGTCAAACCTTAAGCATTTCTAGTTTCTTACGAGCTTTGAGATGAGCAATAATCCTAGAAATTTCCTGTCCCCAATAACACGAGCAAGCTTGAAACTTTCTAACTAGAAATTTTTTATTTCCTATTGCTATAGTTCTTTCATCATCATTTGTCACCAATAAGCCCACATGCAGTCATGTATCAAACCATTCTGTTATTAAAACGCGTAGGATAAAGCATCAAACAAACAAATACTTTATTATTTTCCCTGAGTCTTCTATTTATTTAGCCAAACTTTACCCTGATCCAGAAAACAAATTTCGATAGCCATAACGTACACAATAACTATATATGAAATTAACGAAGATAAAATATCTTAACCTACGTAATAAAGCAAAATGGTAAGAATTCATACATTTACAGAGGGATGCCCCTTAATCGTATAAGAGTACCTTATCAAGCTTCACCAGGCACTTACAGCACTGAACCAAAGATAAATGTTTCTGGATTCTTACAGATGTATGTCATTTTAGCCCCCACTGAAATCAAATTTTGACACTTGCAAACTTTAGCAATATAAAACAGCTAGAGGACCAATCAGGATCTGCAGGATGGTAAAGTGATGCCTCCACAACAAGCAGCAATTATGAAGTAAAGAAACAGAACAATCAAGAATGTCAATAGTGCCCTGTCAAAGATCAAAAGCAACAATTATTAAGGGAAAAACCGAAGACAGCCCCAGCATATTCACTCCTAAGACTTCCAAGATCCCATAATATAATATATAAATCTCGGAAATGTATATTTTTAGTAACTAAGAAGCATATCAAAACAGGTGTACTTACAAGAGTTTGGCATTTTTCATCCAAAGAGCTCTTCGAAGGCGCTTGGACTGTTTCCTAAAGTGAAATGCACTGTCTTGCATTGTTGCGGTCTTATCAACAAGAAGCTCAATTCGGTCACCTCTCTCCAATATTTTCTCAATGTTTTCTACCATGATTGTGCGTATCTGTACAACAGATTAGAAGCTTTAACGACCATCAATTAAGGCCAAATGAACATTAACCATAACAAATGGATATGTAATATCAATAGCAAAACATCAATGAAGTTTGTGATATAAATCACCAATACCACAGAAATCCAACGGGATCTTCAGAAACACATTTACATGGGTATCAATATATCATAATTCCCGGTGAAAGGTTATTTAGCTTATAGCTTAAGCCAGTTAGAGCTCTAGGAAATCAAATCTAGGAATGAACAATGCTGCTTAACAAGGACTTGAATAGTTAGACGGGTGGCAACTGACTCTGCTTAGACTACCATTTTTGTTTAGCAAAGATAAAACCTTTTATGACCACATCAAAAACCAAGTTATCTGTCAATTGCTCTTACCATACCCAACAAAGTCATTAGTCACTTGCAGTGTACACTTCACATAGGAGAAAGGGAGGGGAGAGAGAACATTACCAACAGAAAATAGGTTTTAAACATTTTTGTTTTAAAAAAAATGTTTTGAGAAGTTCATTTTGCTATCAGTAAACTTGTTAGCTCGTTAATGCATGAGTTCAAATTGTGCCAGCTACATTAAACAGCAAGGCAAGATGAGAAAAACAAAAGAGGATGCAAAAAGCTTGGCCAGAACAATACTTGCCTCACCAACTTCACTCCTCACACGGTTGAGAGTATCTGCACTAGAAGAACTTGAAAAAAATTCCATTTGCTGATGCAAAACCCTTGAAAACTCATCATTCATTGCATAAGCAGGTGCATAATGGGCCACTCTGCTGTAGTTCTTCATAAATCTCATCTGAATATCTTCCAAGTAAGCAAAAGGAATTCTCCCTGAGCCACAGGGAAATGAGACATCATAAACTTAGAAAAATTATCATGAAGATTATATTTATAAAGACAAATAATCATGAAGAGTATAATTGTAACAGCACATACAGCGTCAAAATGAATATCCAATCCAATTTAATGCATATTCAGTGGAGAAAATTAGCCAAAATCATATCAAGGATTAAATACAGAGAAGATTAGTAGCTGCCTATTACCATAAGAACACAATAAATGGTACTAAGTACTCAAACATAACATATATTATGATCTTCAGATGAGAACAGTTATTACCAACAATGTTACAAGGATTAATAAAATTTCCTGAAAGAAGTCCAATATTCATCTGTAGCAAAAGTACTGCAATGCTATATGTTGTTAGAAGAACCTTGGAAATCTATTGAGGAAGGTGGAAGAAGCTAGTGTCATAATAGGGCTGTTAGCTGATGATGGAAATGCTTTGATGACTAATATGGAAAATTCTGAAATTCTCTCCAGGTTATTATTGCATTATTGAAGAAATATAAAAGAGTGAAACTGATGAAGATTATTTTGGACAAAAGTTAAAGTGGCCTGGCTTTTCAGCTTGGAGATAACAACGCTTCCTTCCTTCACAAGACAGTAACGTCACAAGTGTTCTAGTCCAATAAATGTAAATAAGATTGAAATAGACAATCTGAATCTTATGCAGGGAGAGAAGAAAGGTTTGTAAATAATTGATATAATAAGGCTAGTTACCAGTGCCACAGCAAAAATGCAATGCACAAGGCAAGATTTCAAGGTTTTTCATATGTGAACTAACATCTATTTATAATAACTATTAGAAATGTATTTTCATAGGTAACAATCAAAGCAAAAGTGCAAAACACATAGTGATGTCAAGTAAATTATGACCCCAAACCGTACTGTGTGTCATGGTGTACCATGAATTAGGTAACACTGGTCAAGAGGCAGCCATAAAACTGAGATTTGTGACTAATTGTTATAAGGCATGACCAGAAAATTAATGAGATGAAGAAGGCAAGCCTTTTGAGTTTTATCAACATGGAAAAAAGGATAACACATTCCTGAGGCTAGATAACTAGAATGCATGAATAATTTGCAAGGAAACTGGAAAAATGCCCAAGAGAATTAGTAGTAGACTTGTTTTAGATACATGGGGCTTGGGTTCTAGCTGGTTATGGAATACTTGTTGAAATTGAATGTTCCAATGTGTCTGAATTTCCAGCTGCAGATCATTTTGGTAAGACAAAAATTAGCCAATGTGGGCTTGCTATAAAAAGGCAAGCCAAGTCGTCCCACTCCATTGTGGGATGTCTGATACTTCATTCAGGACTTGATGTATGTTTAGAACTATTCCCATAATTACTCGAGGAAAAAAAAAACTTACATGAGTATGGATGTTGTGGCAATCATGATGAACAATCAATTTGACAGTGATGCACGAATACACGGAAGCAAATATTGAACAACAGAATAAATTATGCAGGATGGTGTGATAAAGTGACGCACTGTAGAGGTTGCAAAAGACTGTAAAGAACATCTATCTTCACCATTGCAGAAATACAGCAGCAAGCATGTATAATGCTTTGTTCGTTTTCTGCATATTGAATTTTGTTAATTTCTTGGAGTAAAGAAATTTTGTATTCGTTAGAGTATATAGTGTAGACATTCATCGTTCCACAAATACATACATGATTTAAGAGACTCGATATAACAACATCAAGTCAAACCCTAAATAACGATTTTCACTAAAAACCTCACTTCCCTAGACTTTCACGAAGTGCATATGATCATACCTACAGGATACCAAAAAAACATACTAGCCACAGAACTAAACCTTTTGCACTGCTCACCAATTACAATAATCCCAATAAATAAAAACACAATCACTTGAGAAAGGAAACACAAAAAACTCACTTCCAAAAGTGTCGTTGGCCATGCAGAGGAAGGTGAGGCCATCGGATCGGAGTATGTGAAAGATGTAACGATCCTGAGAGAAGCAAAGCCTGGATTCAGCTTCATCGGGCAGCTTTTCCAGAATCCGGCGAGCCACAGCGCCCGTATTGCCGGTGACGGCGCTAAACTCCGCCAGCACCACCGTACCTCTCGCCACCAGAGCGTAAAGAATCGCCATCGGTAATGGGCGGTCCCAGAGACCTTTTCTCTCTTCCTTTCTAGCTAGATCTTCGAGGTCTCATGGAAGAAGGATATGATTGAAAAAAGGAAATTGTCAGCTATCATTTTTTCTTAATAAAAAAGAAAAACTACATTTTTTATTTTTTATCCCTTAATACAGTATTTTATTTTTATAAAAAAAATTGGATGCATTTTATTGTGTGATCTTATTTATATATTAACCATTAATATTCAACTAATTATTTTTTATTTTATACATCACATAATTCTTTAATTTGAAATAAGAAAAAATAATGAACATCATTAGTCATACATAAAAGAAAATATGGTATTTTGTAAAATATTTTTAATGAAAATTGTTTAAATTTAATATATATCATAGTTTTTAAAAAATTAATTTTTTTAATTTTTCTTTTCATTAAAAAAAATCCAAATTGGGGTATAAAAATTTAGGTATAAGAAGAAGCAAATTGAGACCTTGACGAGTCATGATGGTTCTCTACTGGCGAGTCCACGTTGGTTAAGCTAACTAGCAGGGAACCTAACCCACGTGCGGTGCTGCTAGTACGGTCCTCACCCGTCAAGTCTCAACTCCCAAGTCCCAACTAATCTCATTTTTAATACTATTTCTTTAAAATGCACTGTATAAGGTGGAGGTAATTAGTGTTATTAATTTTAATTAAAAGCATATGGACTTGGATCTAGTTTAATCACTTTCTACTTTGCAAGGTAACTTATGAAAGAAGGTATGTTAATGTCGGGAATGTAGGAAGCAGACACATCACATTTAGAAGCCAATTTTTCTTCCCCAACTTGGAACCCATCCTATACTTGATGTTTCTCTCGGTGTCAACTTCAGTATTGATGAATATCAATATCTGTCTCGCATTCTGCCATGCGTGCATTGGGATATCTTGACAAATGTTTTAGCAATTGCAGAGATACAATATAATATTTCCTCTGTTTTTCGGTATATGCTTTTCGTTTTCAATTCTCGATTTTACCCTTGGAAAAGATAAGATAGCCTTAACTTTCAAAGACAATATACTCAGATTGAATAAATACAGGGAAAGCTATTTTACAAATTAATTGTAGCTAACTGGGGAAAAAAATTTCCAAGCAGGCAGAGAAGTTTATCTACCTTTTTGGTTTGACAGGATGCGTATACCTATGTCAGAGAAAAAAAGCTTTTCTCTAAACAAACATCAATTATGACTAGACGTGTTACTGCTACCTACCTAGTAAATAGTAATTCCTTATTTTAGTGTAAGAAATTGAAGTTATGTATATGACTCAGCAGCTACATCTAAATTAAAATGAAAGGAAGCATGCATATTGATGTGGTGGGTTGACATAATCAGAGCCAATTAAGTTGTTCCCATTCCCAGAGAGGTTCTTGCAGTTGCACGATGGCATTAGTTGTAATGGTATTATTATCTCCCCCTGAGTGGGAAGTTTGAGGGGAGCTTGAGCTTGAGCGATCCATATCCACCCCTGCATTTGCAATTTCTTGATCAACATTTGCAGCAGTAGCAGTAGAAGTGGAAGGCATATCGGTGTGAGGGCCCCACCACTCCAATGGGCGTCGATCAAAAGCCCGAAAGCTTCCCGAAATCACATAAACCCGGCACAAGCTGAACTCGTGCCTCAACTGTATCATACAAGTTAAACATAATAATTATTTGATTGATTGAATTGAAAGTGAAAGTGAACGTGAAAGCATATATATATAAGATAAGTACTAATGAATTACCTTGGGAGTGTAGGTTGGGGAGTTGGAGGGTTGATTAATGGCTCTGTACTCGTGCATCTTCCACTTGGTTTTCCTTCCGGTGGGAGCTTTGCCTTTGTAAAACACCATGGTTTTCTTGACCCCGATGACTTTGTTATGGGAGGAGTAGACGTAACCGGGAGAGCCGGTAGCCTTCCAGTAGCCAGAAGCGGTGGTTCTATTGGGCCTCCCTCCTCTGGCCTCTCGCTCTTGTCTGGGTGAAAAGAAAAACCACTGTTCTTTATCTTCGCGACACTTCTCCCCTGCTAAACCTGAAGTTGAGAATTCATTAGTACTAGTACATTTACTAATGAATTAATTAGTTGAAAATTGAAATTTGAAATTGTACGTACTGGGGAGGTGCCAAGGCTCAACGTCGAACACGGGAACGACAGGGATGACTCGGTGGATGTCGTGTCGTTGGCCTTGGAGTTTGTTGAGGAGGTAGAAGGACACAAGCTCTTCTTCAGTAGGGTAGAAGCGAAACCCAGGTTGGAGAGGAAGAGGATCCATTGCTATGGTAAATGGTAAATGGTTAGGTTAGGTATTACGTTTCGTTGGTGTTATATATGTTTAATTTGTGTGTGTGTGTGTGTGTGTAGTTACCGTTTAGATAGATGGATGGATATTTAATTTGGAATGGGATGAATATATATACAAGGAGGAAGAGGGGGGTTTCCAAAATAAGAGGGAAATTAAAAAAGGAGACGGAGTGATTGTGGGGCAGAGAGAGAGATTGGGCGCGTCAAGTTAGAAATTTTGGTTTAATATGGATTTAGGGGGATAAAGTGGAAACTTCCACGCGGTTCCGATGCGAGAATGCGTCTTTCTGCACTCAAAAACTGTTTTCCCTTTCTATCTGTCACTTTAATGCCTATGTATTGAACTCCTTTGAATCAGTCCTCTTTTCTTTTTCTTTACACTCATTTTTTAACATTATATGCATCATATGATATTAATTACTGTCAATTGATCCAGGTGAGGCGAGTTTCAATCCCTTCAAATATTTCCTCTCCTGTTTCTTTTTTGTATCAAGTAAATTTTCTTATTATATGTAATAATGTCATTTCCATTATCTCTTTAATTTCTGCTGGATCCTATTGGATGCAATAGCATGGGATTTCTATGTACATATCCTCATTCTGACAAAAATAAGATTTATCACAAAAATATTTTGTGTTAAAATAAGATTATGCATAGAAGCTTTCTTTACTGCTCTATTCCGTGAAAAAGAAATTCAACCACTCACTGTACAGTTTATGCATCTTAAATTGTAACTATTCAATATTTTTTTCTAGTTGCTACAATATCAACTTCTGTGATCAACTTAAGAGGAGAAAAATATGATTTTAAGACAAACAAATATTTAAATTTACATTAACAACAAAATTTTAATTTAAAAATAATTATTTTCATTGAGGCTAAACTTAAAAAGTTACTACTATAATTTCTTCAAATAAATTGTTGATCAACCAAATTGCTGGGATGATGATGGATTCGTGATGCAATTAAACATGTGAAGGTATGGTATGTCCTCAATTATGGGTTAGTCTCATGGTGACATGTGACATTTAATGTCTTTTTTATATTTAAATTTTATGATAATTATATTTTTAACATGTATAATACTTTTATAATTTGAGCCTTAATGTTTATGATAATTATACTTTAAATATTTATAAAATTAATATATTTTTACCCTAAAACTTATAATATATATTACACTGAAGTCTTTAAAATTTTTTATATTTGTAACATGTTTAATTAAAAATTTTACAATTTCACCCCTTAATTTATAATAATTATATTAAAAGGTCAAATTATAAAATTATTAGACATATTAAAAATATAATTATCATAAAATATAGAAAAAGCATAAAAATAAGGTGTCACCATGTGATTAATCCATGATTAAGTGTATTTCATAGCCTTCAATACTTGATTACTCTACTTGATTGCATTATAATGAAGATGATCCATGATGGACAGATTATATTTATATATATATGCAGGAATGTTCCTTAAATAAGAAGGGACTTGGTCTTTGCGGCTTAATTAATGAGGCACGCACAAGCTTGTTGATTGTTGCTGCTAGTGCTAGCATAGCATTGTCAAAGCATGTGCATGATCGTACTACCGTGGCCCATAAAAATATATGATTTTTTTCTGAAAGCTCCATTGACATTTGACACATGTATGGATAGCTGCTCGATCAATGCTTCTTTAATTTCTATTTTATGGAATATTATATACCATTATTAACTACTAATTAATCATAAAATTCCTTTATTTAATTAAAAGTTGAGTTTCCCCGATGAAATTTTTTTGAATTATCTACTACTCCAATAATCCATTTTTTATTGAAATTGATTTTCAACATATATAGTTTCATACGTGCCATGTGAAAATAGAATTTTGCACGTTTATATACACATTAAAAAATACGTATATAAATTCAGCTACCTTTAAAAATTATCCACATAAATATATCATTTTTACTGTGCATATTAAAAAATGCCCTCAATAAAAGCGTTTATAAGGTCAAATGGTCAACCCTATAAACGTTCTCACTGAGGGCGTTTTTAACGCTAAAAACGTCCTCACTTAAGTTTGACCAATAGCGTTAAAAACGCCTCCAATAAGAACGTTTATAGGGTTGACCATTTGACTCTATAAACTTTCTCATTAAAGCGTTTTTCTTGTCAAAAATTAAGAAAAACACCATCAATAAGGACTTTTTTTTTGCACGATAAAAGTAATATATTTCTATAAATAATTTTTAAAAGTAATTGAATTTATATATATATTTTTTTATGTATATATACCCGTACAAAAGCCTCTGAAAATAAGACTTTTTTTATGGGATGTGAAAATAAGACTTGTGCATGCATTTTGTCCATTAGTTTAAGGACTGAATCAACTTAAGTAACCATATCTTTTAGAAAATAATATATATAATATACCATGCATATGTAGTAATAGTAAGCGCGCTGATGGAATGGAATACAGATTAAGAGACTAGCTAGCTAGCTACACAAGTAACCTGAGGAGAAATGCTACGCTACATATCGTGCATTATAACTAATTTTATGGAAGTTAATTAGATATTTTAAAATTTTTTAATTTAAATATGACACATGACAATAAATTTTTTGTATAAATAATCATAATAAAATTAAAAAATAACATAGAAGACAATGTGTTACTTAATAAATCATATAAATATATATATATATATAAATATATATATATATATATATATATATATAAAGTCTATAATTAAAAAATTAAGTATGGCAACATGACAGAAGTGCGTTTTGTTTATTAATTTATTTTTAAAAGGAAAAAACTTAGGTCTATTTCCTTATGTCCATTACATCCAATTCCACTAATCATATATTGTATTTACACTCTCTCTCTTCTATTATTGGTTATATAAAAGGTGGTCTTCTATATTCTCTCTCTACTGTGATTGGTCATTTAAACATTTTTTGCCACATGTCATATTTATATTGGAGAATTGGATGTAATGGACATAATGAAATGGACCTAAATTTTTTCCTTTTTAAAAATGCATCGCCAATTTCAAAATATAATTGTCCGATAGGCCTAAGCTATTAGGCTGAGTTTGGTAACGGGAAAAAGGAAAGTAATGATGCAATTTCTCTTATATTTTTTTATTAAACAAAGTTTACATAAAATTATATTTTTGTTTTTATTTTTTGTATTATCACTTTTAATGTAAGGATAAAATGATTATTTTATTCATTTTTATTCCATTCACATCACATCACATTAATATGATATTTCTATTGGACAAAATTTAGGTCCATTTCATCCAATTTCCCAATATAATTATGACACGTAGCAAAAAGTGTTTAAATGACCAATCACAGTAGAGAGAGAATATAAAAGATCACCTTTTATATGACCAATCATAGAAGAAAGAGAGTGTAAATACAATATATGATTGGTGGAATTAAATGAAATTGACCTAAGTTTTTTCCATTTCTATTTCCTTTGACATTTTTATTCCCCATCCCTCACTCATTCCACCTACTAAATAAACACTTACTTTTCAACGTTGTAACTTAAAAAAAAACTTAAAAGTCACACACACACACACACACACACATATATATATATATATATATATATATTTGTAATAATTAAATAGCCGTTTTTTTCCTGAGTAATTTTTTGTTTGCGTCCGCTTTTTAAAATTACAGATTAGATTCTTTATCTTAAAAAAAGAATTAATGGTGAATTTATATTTCTTTACCACTTAAGTAGTTGTTTAAGGGTAAAAGTTACATGATTTAATTGGCAAATTCAGTTGTTTAAAAAATATGAAAGTTTAAAAATTTACATAATTCACTAGGCCATATATATACACACACGAGTGACAATCATATAAGCTCGAATTCATGTAAATTTTTATATGAACTTGCCACATATCACCTCCTAATAGAATATCTAAAAATCTCACAATTATATATATATATATAGTGTAGATAATCAAAACACCATAATACTCTAAAGATGGAGGCTTTTATAGTATCTCGTCTAAAAATTAAGTAAATTATATTTTTTTTTTTGTTTAGAATACATACAAATTTTCTTAAATGTTATAGAAGTATAGAATTACATACCCATCTTTCGAAAACATTTATATAAATACTCTAAGGTTATGTTTGGAAACAAGATTTATTGCGTTTGGTTTAAAAAAATATGGAATTGGAATTGGAATTAGAATTGATGAGATGAAATTGAAATTAGGATTAGAATTGATAATATGAAATTGAAATTGGAATTGGAATTAGAATTGATGAGATGAAATTGAAATTAGGATTAGAATTGATAAGATGGAATTAGAATTGAATTATTTGAATTAAAAAAGTGTGTTTGGTATAAAAAGATGAAATTGAAAGTTTATAAAAGAATGTGAAGTAAAATGATTAATTTGCTCCTTAATAAATATTAAATAATTACTTTTTTATATCTATTAAATAAGTATTAAAATTCCCATTTTAATTTTGCATCAAAATTTTCAAAGTTCATTCAAAATATATCATAACAAAATTGATTTCATGTTAAATAATTAAATTTTTGTCAAAGCATACACACAAACCCAGAGGAAGCGACCATCTAAAATTGATTTTCATGTCAGTGTATGATACTTTTTCTTTTTCAAAGAAACAAAGAAATAGACGTTAATGTTAATCATTGAAATGTGAAAATAATATTAAAAAAAACAAAAGCATAATAAGGAGTGTGGAAAAAGAAAGAAGAAATTCAAAATGATGGGAAGAGAGAGTGGCGTGCTGAAAGCATGGGAGGAGGGCAAAATTGAAATTTTATATCCAATTTCATATAGCTCATCCTTATTCCATCTATTCTAAATATAAGAAATGAACCAAACCTTGAAAATTGGTTAATTTTATTTTCAATTTCAATTTTAAGGTGAACCAAACTTAATGATTGAAAAAGCATGGGAATGCTATTTTTCTTTCTATTTTTTTTTATCAAATAAACTCTACTTATTCTAATGTGGTGAAGAACTCTTTTTAGATAAGCTTGTGAAAAAAGGGCTTTGTTTATCAAATTTTATAAAAAAAATCTTTTAGTTAAATGACTTCTATTTTATGTTTGGATATTATAATATAAAAGGACTTGTATTTAAAATGAATAGCTTTTACAAGTGCTTTAAGTTGAAGCTCCATTCTTCAACTTCTTAAAAAATACATATTATAACTTTTTTTAACTTCTACTTTTTCTAAAAAATTTATCCAAACAAGTTTTATGTTTATAAAAGATCTTTTTTTAATTAAAAAAGTCCTTTTTGGATAAAAAAAGTCTATCCAAACAGGCTCGAAATTATGTTTTAGTCCTTATTTTTTTATTCACTTTTATTTCATTCCCACTTTTAATGCAAGGGTAAATGGTCATTGTACTCATTTTTATTCCATTCACATCATATTGACATGACATTTTCATTCCCTTCAACATTTCTATTCTCATTCCCTCATATTTTCTTGTAAACAACCACATAACCTAGCAAAATTATAAGGGATATGTAAAATATTTTTAAATCATATGAAAATAAAATAATATTAATATAACTTAAACGATTTAAAAAGTTCAATAGATTAAAATTACTTTATTTCTTTATATTTTTAAATTTCAAAATATATATATATATATATATATTTCAGGTTGATTATATCGGAGATAAAGGGATAAAGGAAGTCTGTTTTTTTATAAAAAAAATAGGTAAATATTATTTAGTCTTTAAATTGTTGGTCAAATTACTATTTAGTCCTCAAATTTGGCAAAAATACTATTTAGTTCCCAAATTTGCAGCTCTGTCAACTATTTAGTCCATAAATTTGGCAAAAATACTATTTAATCCTTGAATTTGCAACTCTGTCAACTATTTAGTCCCCGAACTTGGCAAAAATACTATTTAGTCATAAAATTTGCAACTATGCATGTCAACTATTTTGTCCCCTGATTGTTATCCGTTAAATAACCAACTGACGTGGCCGTTAAATGCTGATATGACATGTGCCCAGGCACTTAACGATGCTACATCAGCTGGTGCTTAATTATCTAACTGATAATTATTAAGAGACTAAATAATTCACAGAGTTATAAATTTGAGAACTAAATAATATATGAATCCAAAACATATCATCACTCTATATATATAAGTGAGATGAAGTTAAGAAAGACCTAATCGTTGGGATAAGTCCGATGGAATAGGGTGCTTGATAGTGAAATTATGTAAGAATTTAATTAGAGAAAAGGGGGGTAAACTTAAATTATTAATTACGTGATTTATTTGTTTCACATGATAAAACACAAGTGGGCGATAGTCCGATAAAGAAAGAGTAAAAGGACAGTTCTCCACTATATATATATATATATATATATATATATAGATGTGTGTGAGGGAGGCACCTTGGCCCCACCACATCGTATTGTTATTTATGACTTGGTATATATACTAAAAAAAATAAGGTAAAATTTGCTATAAAGTTTATTAATTATAAATATTATTTATATTCTCTCTTTTATTTGATTAGTTATATGATTTATTATTTTTTATGTTCTTTTTTACTTATGATTGGTTATACAAAATTTTTTTGTTACGTATTTTAATTATATTGATGAATTTTATAACAAACGCCTAACTAACTTTACATTAGTTTAGTCCCATACTAAATTATATATAAGCCTAGCTAGGTGTTACAATCTTAGCTTCGTCTAAAGGGCCCACATTAAGTTGTCTAAAAATTTGTCAGAATCCAATTATCCATTAAACCACATTAATTCACTACTACAAAAAAAATCCTAAGTAACAATATTTAGTAACAAATATAAGAATAGCTAGTATAAATGCATAATACTAACAATTTTTGAAACAGCTGGTATAAATATTATTTTTAGTCATAATTTATACATAATTGTCAGAATATCTCAAGCATATTCTAGCATTTATGCATTGCTAGTAAAGCTTAAAATAACATTTTAATCTATTTTAAAATAAAAAAAAATTACACAATGTTTATCTAGTATCTCTTTTTTTACTTCATTTCTTCTCCGACTTAACTCTGAGATTCTAACCCTAGGTCTTCTTCTTCCACAGAAGAAAAATGTGAAAATCGATAAGAGCCGCCGCCAGCCTCCATTGTGCATCGTGCCAAAGACGAGAGCGGAGGAAGGAAGAGAAGGTTCAATTTCACCTTTGTCCTAGGGTTGTGAGTGAGTTGTGTTAATTGATTTTCAAACTTCTAGCTGGTTCTTTTCTTCAATCTCTTGCTTGCGGAGGAGATATAGAAAAACGTGGTAGTGGTGGCAGTGCTCTTTCATGCTTGCATCGCTGTTTTGTCCTCCTTTTGTTCAAACGCATATTATTCTTATTCCGATTTTCTCATTTTTCTCTGCGTTTCTCAAGTTTGCAGGCCCAATCTTCTAGAATAATCGCAGAGATGGAGCGCTCCGCCTGTATTGATGAATACTAGAAGTCTTATTATGTATCTTGATGTATCGAAATTTCTAGTTGAAGAGTCTTATTATGCGTAGTCAGTATTAGGTGTTAGCGTCTGAGGTGGCCTTCTGCAATGGAGTTTCTGGCAATTGCAGGGCTCTGCTCATAGGGAGGAACGTCTTCTTCGACATCTTCGATAGGGAGGAACAACGATGTGTATTGCATACTCATATGTATTCCTTAAAAATGATCAGCATTCGTTGGAGCAGGAAGGGAGAATTTTAATTGAGTACATTGCAATGAATGCTATTGCTATGAGAAAAATACTTAAGAAATATGATAAAGTATGCATTTAATGAGCCAGTAGCCACTTAGTTTCAATTTTTCCCCTTTTATTTACATCACTTGGTTCTAATGTTCTGTCATTCTCATAACACTAGGTACATGGCTCTATGAATTGGGTGCTTTTTATCTGAATTTTAATGGATCAGATGTTGGTGAGGTAAATGGAGTCTACGACCACTTTTCATGTAATCTTAACATGACTGAAGCTACAATGACATTGATTTTTCCAGATTCTATAAAGCTTGAGTATGATCTGACTTGTGCAATTTGCCTGGTAAGGTTCTATTGTATGGAGTAAGAAAAAAAGGCATTTTATATATCGTTATCTCTCATACAGGGTTTGATTGGTATTATTCTAGGATACTGTTTTCAATCCATATGCTTTGAGTTGTGGCCATATCTTTTGTAAGTCGTGTGCTTGCTCAGCTGCTTTTGTGATGATTTTCCAAGGCCTTAAAGCTGCAAGTCCACTGTCAAAGTGTCCCATGTGCAGAGAGGTATGTATTTTGCATTAAAGGAGTAATGATATTCTTTAAAAAATAAAATAAAAAGGAAAACCTCTTTAATATTTATTGAGAGTGGAATCTGACAGTATATATGAATTCTTAAGTTGTCATCATCTGTGAAACATTCATTAACATAATGGCTAGTTATGCTCTAGTTTGAAAAAGAATATCAAAAGACATGGCTATTGATAGTCACTATTATATTCTCGGCATTCCCTTGATCTTACAGCAGTTCTTTGAGATTTTTTTTCCTATGGTAAATGCAGTGGTATGAATTTCGCAGAGCTGTTTATTTCCTCAAATTATATAGTAGTTGAAAGTTGAATCACTTCATATGAATTCATAATCATACTTGTTCCATTTGGAAAGCTTCAGCTGAAAAGTTTATCATAGGAAACAAATTCCTTTTTTTATGCTTAAATAACGATATTTGCTTTGTATTCTTGACGAAAGAGCAAACAGAATAAAGCACCGCTTTAGCATCAACTCAGATTTGTGTGATGCCATTACGCACTTGGATACAAACATTGTCAAGAATATTAAGTTCTGTTCTATTGATAGATTATAATATTCTGTTATCCCTCCTTCCTCATGCAGGTTGGAGTATATTTTGACGTTGAAGCAATCTAAGGAATATTGGGATTTACAGTCCACATATGCAGTTGGATTACTGTAAGTTTTAATGCTTTGGCCACTACGAATGTACTGTGGATGAGTCAGGGTATAGTTAGGTCTTCGGAGAGGTCAGGGTATTATATTTATATTTTGAGTTTACCTACATCTAATCTATACACTTCATTCAAATTTTAAGTTCTTAGCTTGCTCGTTGTTCATAATCTTCAAGGAATTCTGCATGCCGTGGCGTTGGCAGCCCCAATATCTCAATCCTATTCTATTCATTGATATCCATTGTTAATAAATGATGACTATTTGTTATTATTTTTTTATTTTTGCTTCCTTACAATTTATTATATTTATATTTATATGTATTTATTATAACTATTAGAATATTTGTATCTCATTATATTTATAAGATAGTAGCAATTTTTTTGAGTTTATAGCAACAGTTTTATTTGAATTTATAGCAGCAGTTTTGCTTAATATTTATACCAGCAATTTTTTAAATTTGTTACTACAAATTTCTTTTATACTAACAGTTATAATGAGTCTATAGCAGCAGTTTTGGCATTTGCTGCTATAAGATAAATTTATACTAACAATTGATGTAACTGCTGCTATAACTCTATAGTGATAGGGAAATAGCAGCAGTTGTGAAACAGCTGGTATAAATGTTAGTAACAGTTTTTAATACTTTTAGCAACAATTTAAGCTGCTGCTATAACCTTTTTTCTAGTAGTGATTAAACTTCCTTCCACAAAAAAAAAAAGAAAAAAAAGAAAAGAAAAAAAGGGGAGCGAGTGCGCCCATAACTAATTAACTATATCAAAACGGACTAAATTGAGTCATTAAAGCATTTTTCGAAAAAAAAATTATTAATCCACCCCAAGGTATTCATGTATTAATAAAGATTAGCATATTGTAATGGCCAATTAAACCCGTTGTCAAATATTCAAACGCAACAAATTTTATGGTGAATCTTTAATTTTGAATTTTTGATACAGATGGCTGTGATTTTTAAATTAGTCCATTCAAAATGCTTGGTGGCAATATTAGAGGGGCAAAAAAGATTGATTGTGATTTTAATAAAAGAGGCCATTCGCTTTTGTTTTGGGGAGGACTAATATATAAAGCTGTTGACTTGAAGTCAAATTGATTTTTTGAGGACCATTTCCAAGCAATTTTATGAGTCCTGTCTTCTTCATTTTATGGTTGTTTGTTTGTTTTGTTTCGGGTCTCCTCGACACAGCATGCATCTCAAAAATAGGTTTGGCCCATTCTTTTGTTGAGAGAACAATTTAACGCAGTAAAAAAATGTGCTCTCATTTAATTTATTGTTGTACAACATTAAATCGGATAAAAAGACAAAAAATAGAGTGAATTCTACGCGTGAGTCTTAGAGAAAATTGTTCTTCTCTCTCTTTTATAACATTACCAAAAAATAATAAAATTATTTTAAAGGATCCATTCTTCTTAATTTGTCTCAATTTATTGTAAATTTTTCCCAGTGATATTTTTTGCTCATATGAACATGAAGTATTTTTTCTGTAAAAAATATTGATTGGTAAAATATCTCACTTCGTCCCAAGTTAAGCTAATTGATGATTTCCGTGACCCCACCATATGTATCTAGCAGTTAGTTCTTAATTGTTTAAGTAATCAACTTTTATATTTCAGGAACATCTGTACGTTTGCCAGAGGTTTTTTCTGGTTGCTCGAGTAATTTAGACTCGACTCGCATTGCACATCGAATATTGTGAGAGAATTTATCAAGTTTCAACAGAGATAGCTACATTTACAAGGTTTTGAACTTGCGAGTTTACTTAAGCGATATCAAATCACTAACTAATTGAACCAAGATCTACAAGCCCACAGTACCATTAATGATTTAATGCCATCTTTTAAAGCAGAGACACATTATTACGTTTGTGCAAGAGAAGAATTAGGGTATGTTCAAAATAGGAGGGAATGAGAATGAGAAAAGAGGAGAGAATGGAAATGTCATATTAATGTGATGTGATGGAATAAAAGATGATAAAATGACCATTTTACCCTTACATTAAAAGTGGAAATGAAATAAAAATAAGTAAAAAAACAAAAACAAAAACATAATTTCATTCAAAAAGTAAAGTTTATTTGTTAGGAAGAAAAACCATTTCATCATCTTTTTTAAAAATAAAAAATGGCGTTAAAGTGAGTAACATAAACTCTAAATTTAAATAATAAATGAAGATGAATTATACATGAAACAGCATAAGTCATAACAAATACAAGAGTAAAGAACTTAATTAAATTGACACAAGTGTAATATTATTTCATGAACCAAAACAGTTCCAAATACAATACGTACGGCGCATCAATGACGTATATGTGTGCGTATCTGCTCTTAATTAAGCTGAGAAATAAACTTAATTAATTCCGACCTTCACAAACACTAAATAACAATAAATTAAATAGTATACAACAGTACTAGTAACACAAATTAAACACAAACATATATATAGGAATAGATAGGATGGGTGTTTCTAGCTTCTTCCACAGACACACAGAGCTAGAGAGGAATAATTGATGAACATATATATAATTACAAGATTAAGGGATTCCAATGATGGGGAAGAAAGGGATATAATAGCTAGAAGGAGCTAGACCCCACTGTGGAGGGAGAGGGAAATCGATGGTTTTGGAGGAACCAAATTGGTCGATGCAATTAGTGTGTTTGGGGCATGAAGTGAGGAAACCAAGAGGCGTGGATGTGGTGTAGGTGTTGCCTTCCTTGGCCTTCACAATTAGGGACACCTTGTGTTTCCGTGAACCATAAACCTGCTTTGCTCCTCCAATAACTTGGGCAACACACTTAGGAATGTCAGACTTTGTGGGAAGCTCAACCTTGAAGGACCCATCTTCTTCTGTACTTGCCACTGCCAATTTTTTCACATTCTCGCACTTCACTGAAACCTTCATCTCTGAAATTAAACCATATATATATATATATATAATCAAATCTTATTTTTTATACATATATAAATCAATGCAAAGGTAGCTAGGTAGAGTTAGAAGAAATTAAACCAGAGAGGTCGTAATTGTGAGTGGTGCAGTCAAAGCAGGAGACTTTGGCCTTCAAAATTTGGGATGCTGATGCCACCTCTAATCTGGTTTCAGCTAATGCAAACACAAGTAGCAGTGTCACAAACTGAGCAAACGCCATCATGCATGAGCTACTTAGCAATAATTATATGGAAGAAATTGCACTATAGCTCAAATATTATTGATAATAAATGAAAGATCAGAACGAGATCGAGGACATGGAAGAGAAGAAGGAAAAGAGAAGTTATAAATAGAACAAGCATGACATCCTTTACCACTCAGCATATTAAATGGAAGAGGCCTAGAGCTCACATTAGTAGTTGGTATTAACTCGTCGCACTTATATATATATATACACATGACCATATTCATGTATCTTATAACTTATATATTTATCCATCATTTTCTTCTAGTTAATTTCTTGTCAAATTTTCTAACATGCTTCCTTCAAATTTCCAGTTTTTCAGATATTAATTAGTTTAAACTTTCTACCAATATGTAATATTTTATTTTAATTTTATGATACTTAGCTTTTTTCAAGAAAAATATTAGTTTGGAAATATATGTAAATTTTCCCTGATTATATATTATATATTGTCAAAATAGATTTTAATGCGCCGACTTAATTAACTTTGTGAAAGTATATAGCTAGGAGAACTATTTTTGTCTCATTACATAGCAAATTAAATTACAATTAAGTCATGATGAATGAATTTCAACACCATTGAATTTCTGGAGATCGAGAACCTTGCACCGCGGATTTTCTCAGAAATTATAATATTAATGAACCGTAAGAGGTTGGTGTGGTGTGACAGAAACAACCTCACCTAATTATTTGACAAAGATCTTCCATTTTGTTCATGCCATATATATGTTTTGACGTTAATTAGTTTTCTCTTGTATGCTGACAGAAAATTAAGAAACTTTAATTAGCCTTTTTTTATTATGATATGTCTTTAAGTTTAATCTCTTAAATTGAAATATAAAAATACATATATAAATTCAGATAATGGACATATAGTTATTTAACTTTATTTGTTAAATATAAAATATTATATTAAAATTACTGAAAAAATAGTAACATGCATGTAATATTATTAATAATAGAAAGTATATGAAGGGATAAATCTTAATTTGGTGCCACGCAGGCAAATTGTCACTAAACAAAATTTTGAAGAATTATAATGCATGTATTGCAGGGATGAAAGTTTAGTATTAAGATAGTCTTGAATATAGTTTTGGTATATTTATTTAATTATATAGTGTTATTTGTTAATATTAATAGAAATTCATATTAATAATGATTTACTAAGCATAAATTAGGGACCAACTAATTTAAAAGTATGTTTAGATTGGGGATTAAAGAGGAGAAAGGAAGGGAAGGGGAGAGAATAAGATGTCTTCCCCTTATTTGAGAAGATGAAAATTAGAGGGGAAGATAATGGAAGATCAATCCTTAATCGTTCATTATCTTCTCCCTCTATGCCTTTACGAATTCAAGATACTCCAAATTAAAATATTTTGAAGGAGATATCAACACACAAATAAAGAGATAACATATGAAAGATTAACTTTTCTTGTCCCTCCCATCATTTCTCCTCTAATCACTTTCCTTCCCTTTCTCTTTTAATTCCCAAACAAATCTTAAAGAATGTATTAAAATTTAATACTTCCACAGTAATAAAGATGCTATTACAGATGTGACATGAATGCGCATGTGTCAAATCCCCCGACCCCCCGGATCTCGCACTTCCCTTGAATTACTATAATTAGACTTTTTACATCTATGGGGACGTGCCTTAATTTTCAACTCGCAGCACATTTAAGACAGTTTGTTTTATTGGGGCCAGTGATCAATTAAAACATTGTAAGAAAAAGAAGAAACCCTATATACCGAGCAATATCTTTCTATAATTCATTGAATATGGAATGCTTTTGAGTACAAGTGTGAATTAAAAGTTAAATGAAGTATATAGAAATCGACAAGATAATAATGTAATTAAATTTTGCTTTTAAAAGTTGGTGAGAAAGAGACCATATTATAAATAATTTGAGCCTATAAATGAAGATTTTTAGTCTAGAGAAGAAGACATGAAAGATTTTAAAAAGTTGCTTTAAGCTCTGTATTGTGTCACAAGCTAAGCTACCAGCAGGCATGGAAGTAGTGTGATCTCACTTGTCCTTTAATTTCCTTACCTTCATGCATGCCTTTACCTTTGACAATCACAACCACATGTTCTCCAATCTTGATCGACATTTTCAAAGTCCTTTTGTTAATTCTTAGCAAAAATACAAAAAGATATATACTGTGATTGCATACCAAACTTAGTCAGTGCATGCCATATATATTCATAAAAATTACCTTCGAGCAGCTTGCTATGACATTTATGCTCAAGTACAGTAACGCCGCCACTTTATTAAATGAAGCCGAGATGTTAGAAGAATAATATTAAGGAAGGCATTCTTTTCTTGTTGCTGTATTGTCACTTTCACAGTTGAAATTATGTGGGAGACCTGTGAATGTTATATTGGGTATTCATTATATTGTGAAAGGAATAGCAGGCTTTTGTGATTGCCCATATATACTAATACTTGCTTAATTAGCATCAAGGGGCAATTGCACCTACAGTTATCTTCTCTCTTTCCCTTTTTGTTTTTTTTGAAGATACATTAGTTAAGGGCCTTGACTGCCATTTCACCTACCATATATTATAAATTACTAATACTTCCTTAATTAACATAAAAGGAATTAAGGGATTGGTCCAAGTGGTAAACGACTTGGTATCACTTAACAAATATTCTGGGTTCGGAATCTTGTTAATGCAGCTATTTTCGGTGAGAGACTCTTTTACTGTAGTTAAATGCATGACGTGAGTCGGTCCGGATTAGTCAGGGTAGTGCATGAGGAAATGGGCAGGCCAAAAAAAAAAAAAAGCATAAAGGGGACATTCCAGCTACAGTATTTATCTTCTCTCTTTTCTATTGCAGCAACAATTATATATATATATATATATATATATATATATATATATGTATATTGTGGATATACATATATTTATAGATATATGTATTGCGTTAATAATAAGGTATTGCACATTGTAAACAATAGCTAATACAATCTTGACTTGAGTTTTCTCTCTTAAGTCGTCTTAACCTCTATTTCCTTCTTCTCGAATGGTGACTATTCTATCAGTTTTTCTTTTTATTCGGCATTTGGTTCAAGTTGACTATTATAATAATTTCAACTATATCAGTGTGTAATAATACCCTTCGATAGCCAACAATTGAAGTTCATAATTATTTTTTAATTTCGTATTAGCAGGATACTTTAAAAATTGTATACTAAAAATGTACTGTTAGAAAAAGATATTACCTCTTTTATTTTGCCCATATATTTAAATTGTAGAACTAACTCTTTCAAATAATTTCCAGCTAACCTTTTGGAAGTTTTCGTTTACAAATTGTTATTGAATTCCTATAAAACGTTGAATAAATAATATATAATTTCTCCTTATAAAAAAAATATAAATATAAATATAAATATATATATATATATATATATATATATATATATATATATATATAATTTCCTTTGTATCTGATTTAGAGAAAGATTGTTGAAAATGTTACACTTTCAAATATGCAACATCCTCACAAAATCCCTGTAATTTTCATTCTGATATAGAGTACTGCTGCTACTGAGGTTGGATTCATAGAGTGGAAAGATGTTTTTAATAAATAATAATACTCGTCTTTATTTTAATACACTTTCTCAAATAATAAATAAATAGCACGCGTTCATTTAAACTGTTATCAGCCGATCTCACCTAATAAAATTTTTTTTGATCTCACCTAATAAATTTTTTTTTAATTATTGTTATTGTTGGGCTGCTGTGTATTTGAAACAATTAATTTTATTTTATGTGACCCATTTGAAATCTTCAAACTTGAGTCATATTCATATTTCATATATAGTCAGCGCAGACTCAAGAAGTCATAGCCCACTATGGCCAGAAAAATATTAATCATCATTAACACTTTTTTGATTGTTCGTTAAACATGGAACATTCCTAATTTCCTATTGATCAGCCCACATTATCATTCTTCTTTTTTTGGCAAAATAGCACCAACCCACCAACACTTAATTATTACGCTATCATATTCATTCCACATACTTTTGTGATTGAAACTTCTGAATCCCTTCTCTATTATTCTAATCAATTCTATTGCAACTTGCAAGTCATTATATAAATAGAATGCCACGCACTCTTCATGTGGTCTCCTAATATTAAATGACAAGGATATATAGTTATCGTTTCCAGTTGTTTCTTAGAAATTATAAAATATTTTTATTATATTTTAAAATTTATATACTAAAATTTCTTTAGTTTATGAAATATTAAAGAACAAAGTGTACACTGGCCACAGTAAAACCTAACATTTTCTACCTAAATTGCTATTATGGTTTAACTCTCATGCCAATATTGGCAAAGCTCATGGCTGTTTACAACAAAAAATAATATTGCATTATTGTTTTCAGACTTTCAAAAACAAAAAGCACAAAGAATGCTAACTTGAGGGGACAAAAGAATTACATGAGATACACTCTTAAGGGATATATTATGAAATATGCCTGAAAATAAAGCAGCATATATAAAAAGAAATTGTGTATTCATGAAATCCACAATTTGATCATCAAATCAAAGATTAACAGAGTGACTATATATAGTGTTTGAATGTTGTACAAATCAATCCACCGTGTAAGAAAATGGCTTCTTCACATTGTTACTGAATATTCTTAAAAATGAAGCAATCGAGAGAAATCATTCAATTTAAAATAAAGCATATTACGCATTGATGATCCATAACTTATTCTCATTCATTTTTATTCATTTCAACACAAAACAATATATAGCTCCATTTGTAATGTTTTTTAGTCTGTAAACTACTAGTTTAGCACTGAAATATAATCAAACTTACTTTTGAGCATTTGTAAAACTATACGTTATTTTCCAAGAAAAAAACAGAACCAGAACATACCATATACACACTGTAGCAAACTAAAAAAGAGAATATTTTAACGTCAAGAAGTCCCCAAAACAAAAACTAGCCAAACATTCATTGTGACTTCAATTTTTTAAATTGTTTTTGCTCTCCCAGTTGCATTTGAATCCTCTAAAAATTTGATACTTAATCCATTTAGGCGAGTCCTCTCAATTCAGAATATTCCTAATTTAAGAATAAAAATTTAAAATACGCTGTGATAAATGGGCAAATGATGAATAAAAGCCGCGAGTCCGTAACAAATTCAGACTCTGGCAATCTATATAATGAATTAATGAACAAAAATCAAAGAGGAGGAAAAAATAGTGAAGAAAAGAAAAGAAACGAAACCGAAGAAGCAACCTCCAAGGGTTTCAACTTTCAATTCAATCAATAAAACCTGTTTGCCGCCAAACCGCATTCCTAACCATGCGCAAGTCCCTCCCCTTCAACGTCCTCCCGGCTCCTTCAAGAACGGAGCAAGTCTGCGCCGATTTCCTCGCCACCATCACATGCGGAGGCAGCATTTCCTCCTGCTCATCGTCCTCTTCGTCCACCGCCACGACTTCATCGAATTCCTCGTACCTCCTCCTCTTCATCATCTCCTGCGTCAAAATCGGCACATTCACCGGCGCTGATTGGTGGTGGAACTTCGCTGACGACGACGAAGTTTGCGACGGATTTCGATCCTGCGCTGGTTTAGGGATTGCAGGAATTATACGCAAAGACGAGGAAGACGAGGAGGATCCGGAAGATACGGAGGATTTCTGTAACAAATGCAAAGCGTTCCGGCCATTAAGAGGCGTTTCGTTGCTCGGGAGGGCAGCGAGGATACCGAAGGCTTCGGGCGGGCCGAATCCCTTGGAGCTGTGGTGGTTATGATGGGAATTGTGAAGGTGGTAGCGAGGGGTGGAGGAGTTCGAGGAAGACGAATTAGGCGAGTAGGAGTGGGTGTGTTCGGCATAGTCTCCGCCTAAGAAAACGACGTCGTCCTCGCTGAGCTCGTCGGCGCCGGAGGGGGTATGGTTGACGTCGAGGAGGGATCCGTGAGAGGAGACACCGAGGAAGCGCTCGGGGGAGGTGAGCCTACGGAGGGGAAACCGGTTCGGATCTTGAAGATCCATGCCGGTTTCGGATTCGGAGCTTCCTTTTTTGAATAGCAAATATGTTAAAAAGAGCACTGAGGTATACAAAGTTGGGAATGTGTGAGAGAATGGTGGAGAGCCACAGGTGGACAGTTTCAACTTAAAAAAAAAGTAACTAATATTACAAAATATAAATATTTTTAATTATCTTTAAAATGTAAAAGAAAATGGTGATAACAGGTAAAGATTAAAGAAGAATAAATAATTCGAGTACAAACAAATTCCGAAAGGTAGTAAGTTATAAACTTGCAATAATATCTCATTGAACTGAAATTAAAGTTGCATTTTGAAATTTACATCTAAATAGTAACATAAAATGTTCAATAGAGAATAAGATTCATCAAGTTACGAACAAATTAAGGGATCTTATCAATAAGCATAATAAGTGGACCAGATGAATTTTTATTAGTATGGAAACAGGAAAAGATAATCATAATCCACAAATGTTGGTTCATTCTTGGAGCAAGACATGATGCTGTTTCAGTTCAGGTGTTTACACAGCTGACAGCACAATACACTAAAGCGGCCAAGCCAAATGATAAATCAACTAATTTATAAGCATAAAGCCATTGGCAAAAGCACTTATTGAACCTAAAAAAAGACATGAGAGAAGAGAAAGACAAAAGTAGACACTCAACAATGGTGATGACATGTCCAAAAGTTGTATGTTTGAAGCTTAATTAGTAGTGAGTGGGAGCAAAGCCTTTCTTCAAAGTCTGAATGGTGGCAACATCAGTCTTGAAGGCCAAAGCCAAGACAGTATCATCAATGGTAGAGTTAAAGAGAGTGTTGGGGAGAGAGACAGTGCCTGCATTGGCACTACCAAAAGCAGAGAGAGCAAGAGCAAATGTTTGGTTATCAGAATTGTGTTGGAAGTGAACAAGTCCCTTTGGGAATAGGAACATGTCTCCTACTTGAAGTGTCTGTGAAAAGAGCTTGTTGGTTGTGTCTACAAAACCCACTTGTAGGGTACCCTGAACCACCAAGAGCAGCTCAGCAGAACGAGGGTGGGTGTGGGGTGGGTTAATGCTGCCACCAGGGAATTGTAGGGCAGCATAGGAGACACTCTGCCCAATAAGAGCTGGAAACTCTAGGGCGCTTGCCTTTGATACCTTAAAGCTTGGGGGTGGCGGGTTTCCAATCCCACGAAAGCCAGTGAAAGAGAAGAAGTTCCCATTCACATTTTCAGGGGCAATATAGTCAACCAGGATGTCTGGATCACCTGCCATTGTTCTTTGTGAAAGGGCAAAAGCAGAGATAACCAGCGAGAAGAGTATAAGGTTGGCAGAAGACATAGTTAATGTTGATTAGATCAATGCTTGAAGCTGTAAGGAATTGAAAGATTGAGATGATTTGAATGGGTGTCAAGAGGTATGTATTCACTATTTATATATAGGGGCTTCCAGCTTTCTTCATGATGGAAAATTTTGAGGAGAAAGCAATGGAAGTTTTCTGTCCTATGAAGATTACGAAGAAAGGTTTGTTGTGGATGATAAAGACAAAAAGTTTTTCAATCTACCTTGAATTTAATGATCTTCAATTGATGCAATATCACGAACTTGGTGCTCTTTCAGTTTTTAAATCTTTCCATTGACCAATCAAAAGAAAGCTATGAGCGGAATTTTAACATCCCAATTTGCTAGGAAGTGAGAAAAGAATTTTGCACTCTGTTCTTTTGGCTTGGAGCAGTGTGTTGGAATATTTAGATGATTGAAAGAAACAAGTGTTGAGTTCAAAATTTTATTCTTATAAAATTGGAGCTCTTTCATGATACTAGTATTCACGTAATGAATGCATAATCTCAGAATACTTTATTCCTATACAAACTCATTCTAAATAATCATACATCGGTTAATGCTTTTTTGCACAAAAAATATGTTAGATTAACATACACAGCACGAATATACAGAAACTACTACGAAACAAAATATCTAAAGGTCTTATAAGACAAATTCGCACTTCTCAACTGCCCAAAAACGAAACAAAACAAAGAACAAAAGACAACACACGTCCATAGGAGAAACACAACATCTAAACGACCTAACGTAGTTCCAGGAAATGGTCTATAATCCGACAACCATTATAATTTATACATATAAATGCAGCATATTCTTGAAGATTTAATGTTGTCAGCTTTGTGCGTGCTTTGAAAACATCATATCCATCCCATCCCAATAATGGATAAAGTTACTAAACCAACTTAAAATAAATTGACACAACAAGGAGACGCTAGCTTGCTTCACATAATTAAAATGACAAAATATCTCATCTCTGCCAAAACATGCTTTCTATTTTCTTTACCAATTAATTGCAAGTTGCAACATCAACATCAACACCACAACATAACTCAACTATAAAGAACAATTGTTTTTTTTTTTTTTTTGCTTTTGCTATGTTTTTAACTTTTCAGCCAGCATAACGGAATAATAGATAAAATATTTAAGGCCCAACTACTCACTGTAATATACATCATGCGACATAATCAGAAAAATACAAAATTCTAAGAAGACACTAATGTAATTAATTTACATTGCTTGCATCTCATCATAAAATTTCTCTTGTAACTCACATGACCCAAAAGAAAGAACAAAATTTTCCATTGTGAAGCTTCTGTGTAACATTCACCCATGATCTCTATTATTATATAGATATGGCTTATCATTCAATTAATTTCATGTTTATTTCTCTCCTTACATGACATGAGAAGAATAGATGCACTCAATTAGTTGGTTCCTAATCCATTCAAAATGGATCATAATTAATGTGAGTTTTTATTAATATTAACACAAATAGCACTATATGATTAGAAGGATGTACTCAAGTTCAGTAATACGATACTATTAAACTTTCATCCAAGAATCCAAATCCTAAAATTATTCCTTTTACTATTTAACGTGCTTGGTATTTTTAGGTCAACTTATAATTAATTTGTTTTTTTATATATTGAGTCTGCCTTAAAAAAATGTGTTGCTACTATAACATTGTTACTTGAAATTTTAGAGAGGCATGATATTGTTAAATACAAGATATGACCATAATATGAAGGGTCATACTCATAGTGCTTAACTTATCTTTTTGTACAAAAAGGGAGCCTAAGGCCCAAAAGAACAAGAAACAAAACCAGAAAAGAAAAGGATATCAGCCCAGCCCAAGAGGCAGGCTAAAACACAAAGTATAAGAAAGTGAGGCCAAGGAAATTGGTGAAGGAGGCTCAGCCCAAGAACCCAGCCCAAATCGAGAGAGTAAATCTAATTAGTTTCGGAATTTTAGTATTCTTTTAAAGAAATACTTTTTAGAAGTTAAGTGACTATCTCTGCCCAAAAAAAAATAAAAAAATTGAGTGGCAAGTGGCTTGCTAGTGGCGTTGCTAGTTACCAAAGTTGAATGGGTTCCTCGAATCTCAAATACAGTAATAGCTGGCTGCGACGGGAACCGATCGCTTCACAGTCCTCACTCTCGTGTCTGGTGTAGCTTCTGGGCGGCAGAGAAAATGGACAAGCCCAGAAACGTGGTAGTGTCTGCACTGCAGTTTGCCTGCACCGATGACGTCTCAACCAATGTTGCCACCGCCGAAAGGTTTTCCTTACCTTCTTTATGGAATTCTGCTCCGATCAAAATTTGTTAATGTCACCTGCCCATGCCTGGAATTCACTTTAGATTGATCAGTCTTGCAGTTCAAAATCGTACTCTAAAAAATTGATCTTGATGACAAGTGTTCGGAAGATTTTGATCTCCCCATGTTAAAAGATTTCATTTTGAGCTCCCCAGTTGCTGTTTCTTGTTATTTATACTTATTCTAGAGTATTGACCTAATTATCTGTTTGAATTCAATTTAGCTCATCGTTATATTTCTGTCTAGGAATAGCAGTCTAGCACTCTGCTCCTGTTCTTCGTATTGGAACAGTGGCTTCATTTTATGTCTCCTGGATGCTATTTAGATGCTATAAGGCACTTGGTTCTTATGGATGGATTCTGTGACATTAAGATGCCAATAAGTACTTCTATTGTTGTCTGATGACGAGATATCTGTGTCATTTGATGCTTTTGGCTTTCCTATGCAGGCTAGTTAGAGCTGCTCATAAAAAAGGTGCAAATATAATTCTTATTCAGGTCTGTGTATTTAAAACCTGGGCTATCTAGCCCTTGCTGTGCTTCCTACTTATTTTAGACTTTAATTGTAGAATTCCTAATACTTTACAATCTTATGTTGATTTCATGCATTTTATTTAGTAAATTTGAGGCTTGTGGCTCATAATTAATTATTTCATGAGGAGATTACTTTTTGTATAATTTGATTGCATATTGACTTCTCTTTTGGTGCTTCTTTAAGTGACATTTTTTTTCTCGTTAAACTGGAAAGGACAAAAATGAAGTATTTACATGTCATTTGAGGGCCTCAGAGTCTTGCTCCATTATTTGCTCAAAGTTTATTTTAACATTTCCTTCCACCTTTCAAAATTGGTATGCCTGATGTTTATATAGAAACAATGGATTCCTCGATGGTATCAATATAGCCATTGTAGTGGAACATTACTTCTGATGGTTGATTGTTCATCCTCATGAATGATTTTAGGAACTCTTTGAAGGTTATTACTTCTGTCAGGCACAAAGAGAGGATTACATTCAAAGAGCTAAGCCTTATAAGGGTCATCCAACAATTCTAAGGTAAAAGTACAGCAGAATGTCAATTCTGGCAAGCCATTTGACTGGAACCATCATATGGTCCTGTATAAGCTTTTAAGGGCAGATGAACAAATTTTGCTTTGAACTTAATGTGCATTCATTTTTCTTGCTACAGGATGCAGAAACTTGCGAAAGAGTTGGGTGTAGTGATACCTGTTAGCTTCTTTGAGGAGGCAAACAATGCGCATTACAATTCAGTAGCAATTATTGATGCTGATGGGACTGATCTTGGGATCTATAGAAAATCACACATCCCAGATGGACCAGGTATGCAATTTTTAGTGTATTTGTGCACCATTTTGTAATCTAAGCACTTGTCATAATCAATAACCTCTCCTACAGGTTACCAGGAAAAGTTCTATTTTAATCCAGGTGACACTGGTTTTAAGGTGGGTGCCAACGATAACCTTAATTGACATTTACTGCTTTTAATGACCTTGGGCCAGGTTTCTGGTTACTTGGATAATCATGTAACGTTTAGCCTTTTCCAAAACAGGTTTTCCAGACCACATTTGCAAAGATTGGAGTTGGTAAGGAGTTGCAATTACTATGATTGTCTATGTTTTTTCTATTAAAAAAAAAATGATTGTCTACGTTTTGTTCTTTTAATCTGTACTCTACAAAGATGATGCTAACATTTCATTTGGCAACAAAGAAGGCAGTAGAAGTTTTATTTTTAATCTTTCTGCCAGATAGGGAAATTAGCTGAGGATACAGAAGATTGAAGCTGAAGATTCTTATATTTTTCTTTTTATTAAATTTCATGTCAGCTATTTGTTGGGATCAGTGGTTTCCAGAGGCAGCCCGAGCAATGGTTCTTCAAGGTGCTGAGATTTTGTTTTATCCCACTGCTATTGGGTCTGAACCTCAAGATGAAGGGCTTGACTCCCGTGATCATTGGAGGCGAGTGATGCAAGGACATGCTGGGGCCAATTTGGTAGGTCTTGTGAATTAAGTGAAATGATCTCATAAATTTCTTTTATATCAATGTCAATGTTTCTGTTTAAAAATTGCTTTAAGCTGGGTTTTAGTTTGTGTCAACCTATTCATATGATTTCAGCCAAAAAAAACTATTCATATGATTATTTATTAAGCTAAGAGATATGAAAAAGTGAAAAGTTTTTGCAATATGTTCTAAATAATGTAGGGATATTGATATTTTTTTTTGGGTGTATCTCATATTTAAAGACTATTTAAAAATAGATTTTTTAGTACTAGGGAAATAAAGATAACCATATACCTAAAATGCCACCTAAATGTTCAATTTCTTGAGCATAGATGTCTGATAAATGATACACAAGTTATTTTCTGAAGCGTGAATTACAGAAAAGGAATTCTTTTATTGTTTGGGGTCATTATGTTATTTAACATGCCTAGTATGAAATCACCCATGTAAATATGTATACCAGAGTTTCCAACTTGTTAAATATATTAATTCTAGAACTTACAGGTACCGCTAGTTGCTTCAAATCGGATAGGAAAGGAGATAATTGATACTGAGCATGGAAAAAGTGAGATAACATTTTACGGAAACTCCTTTATCACTGGTAGTTCCTCTAAACTGTTTTGTTTTTCTGCATTGAAAGTTGAAACACACCTTATCCCCTGACTAAAGAAGGAAAGGTCCTTCACTGACCATGTATTTTCTTGCTGTGTAGCCCTTCTCTCTCTCTCTCTTCATGATAGTTCAATTGATTAACCTTCATTTCTATATGTTCTCTGAGATATCTAGCTGCAGGCATAACTTTTCTGAATCTTGTTTACTTTTTCTCGCAATGAAACAGGACCTACTGGAGAAATTGTGTCAGCTGCTGATGATAAAGAGGAAGCTGTTCTTATTGCTGAGTTTGACCTTGATAAGATCAAATCCAAGCGACATTCTTGGGGGGTATTCCGTGATCGGCGCCCAGAACTATATAAGGTGCTTCTAACTCTAGATGGCAGCAATCCTGTTCCGTAATAAAGACGCCTTTAACTTAGTAACTTCGATAAAATTATGGATGGAATGCCTTTTACAGTTTCCACAGTATGTAGAATGAGAAAATACAAATTGTACTATCTATCAATTCAACATAATTCAATAAATATGTGGACATGGAAATCAATCATAGAAGTATCTGGATGTTATGTATTAGATCTTTAACTTAATGTGATTTATTTGTATCACACCACATCACGCTCAAACATTATACTATCTATCAATTCATCATAATTCAATAAATAGCGTTTGTGAAGCTTGAGTCTCAGATGAAGATTTTATTGACTTGTTATTGCCTGTTTGAATGAGATTATATATTAACCGGAAATGTTATTTGACAAGAAAATATTTGGGTTAGAGAAGTTCCAAAGTTGTAGCTGCAACAAAAAGCACCACATTGAGAGCTATTTTCTTTCCCTTTTCTAAAAGTTGAATTTTTCAATAGTATTGTATCAAAAGGACTTATGATCCCAGCCAATTAGGCATCATTCCACATGCCATCATGAATATAGAAAGTTAAAAAAACTGATAAAGAAGATACCCAGAAAAGATAGATAAAGAAGATGAAAAGGGGCGAAAAGATTCTGTCGGTAGAGCTTTCCAGTATTCCCGTGGCCTTGTGATAAAAATCTTTAATATGTTCCATAAATCTCTTATCCTTTATTTTTTGGGTAAGAGGATGCCATATTTGTCTCAGGAATATGCTCTATATTTATTATCTCTCAGAAAAGAAGCACCTTTTTTTCCAAAAGGGAGGGAGAACTTTCTCTTCTTGCTTTTGCATTTTTCCTTCCTACAACTGTTTATTAATTTCTGTCACAAGATATGTATCATCTTGAAGGAATAAACCAAGAGAAGGTTGTGTTGAGTGGAAAGTACACTTTTTTTCTTAATAATAATAATTCCAATATTGCTGAACAAGATGTTTTACGTCAAATTTTAACCAATAAACAAAATATCAAATATGAATCAAGGCAAAAAAAAAAAAAAACTAATAATTATTATTTGGTGAATGAGCCAACTGGTATTTACAATATAATACTCATACACCTTGGCTCCTAAGTCAATAAATTAATTTGAGGACATAGAACCAGCACTCGTCAATTTGTGATTGAAAAAGAAAACAAAAATAAAATTCGCTGCTCTAAATCTTAGGAGGCCGTAGTTCAGTAGTTCTCCATCACCCTGGTCCCAGATGATATAAGATCCCACTCATTTCTAAAATATCCTACTTATCATTTCTTTCTTTTTTATAATTACTATACTGTAAAATCAAGTTTATGATCAGTAAACTCTATATATCACACCATTACTATTGTATATATAATAATATTTTGTTTATTCTATAAGATTTATTATTATTATCATGTTTATTAATTATATAATAAATTTAGTAAAACTGATAAGATTTTATTTTATATTAATAATTTATTACATTATAATTAAAATTTAAACCGTGGTTGGTTGGAATGGTAAATACTTCATTCCCCTTAAACAAGGTCTCGGATTCGAGTCTTGTGTATGAAAAAATCTCTGCTGAGAGAGCTCTATTACTGTTATGAATTTGAGTTATAATATATCATCACTTATCTATTTTTTTTTCAACTTTCATATTTAAATTTGCATTATTTACTAATATTTAGAGTGAAATTCGTTAAAATTACTATAATTACATATTATCCTATCAACGATGATTAATGAATAAAAATAAATAATGTTCTGCACGTTAACCCGCACGAATTTTATAAAAAGCGAACTCAGAATATCCAAATGCTTCATATTCCTGCTTCATAAGGTTGCATGATGTGAGTATGTTTATTATCATAAATCTCATATGCGATGTAAAAAGCTTTACGATTGGATTTGAATTTTGAAGTAGTTAATGTTGAGTTGAGATTCATGCAAACAATCATACGATACTATTTTGATGAAAGGAGATCAAACACAGTTTCTTCCTTCTAATTTAATAAGGTAGGCCTACGCTTATAACATTTTCAGTTTTCCTTATTAAATTTTCCTACCTTAAAGGAAAATGCTTAGATAATTAAAGATCAATTTCCTTCTCTTCATTTACTTGATCTGTTTCACAAGCACCGCTCTCCCCATCATCATCATCATCATCATCATCATCATCTTCTTCCTCCTCCTCCTCATCTTCTTCAAGAAATTCATCATCAGGCTGAACAAAGCTCAGCTTCAGCGTTCCATTTTCCCTATAAGCATGAAGAAATTCCTGGGTGGGTATCTTTACTTGTTTCAGCAGAAATCTCCCATTGTTCCTGTAGGACCTGAAGTAAACCCATGGCTTCCCATTCCTTCCTATGCATGAAATGGGAGGAGGGTACTCTCCCCCACTTACCCTTGACCTCCTGCTGCAATACATTAAGATTCAAATTAAAAACCAGTTGAACAATTATGGATATAATAGTAATTCTTCCCATTTCCACCCTTAATGGTAATCCAGTCCAGGGATTCTCACAAACAGAAAAACAGTTTTCCGTACCTGCAATATTCCCCATTTGAATTTCCCGAAGGAATGTCCTTTCTCATACCCACTTTCTCCCTCTGAGTTTCCCAACTTTCATTCACTTCATTCTTGAGTTCTTCCACATCATCTGAGCTTTCAAACCCAAGTCCCTCTGTGCAAAGTTGCAAACTTTCTCTACTTTTGAGACAACTGGTGTGGTTTATTGTTTGTGGGGTTCTCAGAATATCTTTCTGGGGGATTAAGTCTAATGATGACGAGAAAGAAGAAGAAGATGAAGCAGGGTATATTTCAGGGCTCTCCTTGAAATGGAGTTCACCAAATATCTCAGTGAAGGAGTTTTGGTCTACGGATTTTATGGGTTTGATTTGGCCAAGTGAGAGGGATTCAAGTAATGTCGGTTTTTCTGGCAATGGGTTTTCAAATATGTGCTGTAGACTCCTACAAGTTGCCATGGCAGAAAATGCTATCCAGTGTTCTATAGGCAAAGAAAGAAAGAAGAACCTTTTTGGTGGTTGAGAGCTGATAGAGAAAAGGGAAGAAGGCACAAGAGTAGCATGAGCTGCAAAAGCCAAAGGGAAGTTGCTATTAAGTAGGAAAACTCTGATCTTTAGGATCTTCTTTTCATTTGGTGTGGACAGTGGAAGAAGAATATAAATGGGTAGTTAGTAGTTACCGAGCTTGCTCTGAATTTGAGTAACTAGTACGGTAACAGGTACTATTCTTATTCTACTTTTAAGACTTGTAAGTTTTTCTTTTGAAGGGGCATCCAATCTAATTAATACTTTTATGTTATACACAAAATGTATAATCTTATAGTTTGATGCGTGAAGTAGGGTTATAAGCATACCAATTAAAGGAGGGAGTAAAAGATGGTGATACATTTCAACAATTCCCTCTAGGCTAAGGAAAAATGGGAAGGACCACAACTTTGTGTTTGATGGAGTCATGGTGGCGTCCAGAGGATGGTGATGTGATCGGCAACACCATTTGTACACATACAGCCAACACTCTCAACCAAGTGGTGTTATACCATTCAATATCAAACCAAACGTGGCTTCTTTCAACCAACTATCATATTACACGTGGTGTCATTCACCCCATTTGTTAAAATGGAGTTCAATCAATCAATTATAAAAAGATAGGTAAATATTAAATAGACCTTACTGTTAATACACCAGGTTTATCTAAGAAGGCCTTTTATCTGTCTTTTGCAGAGGATGTCTTTATAATGAATCTATTCTACTCATCCTTTAATTTTAAGCTGTGATTTCTGGGTAATTGGTAAGGAATACAAGGAATATTCGTTCAATTCTTCATATGTACTTGTACATTCCTTTTCCAGGAAAATGGTTGGTCCTCACACCTCGCTTTCACTGGCTTATCATGAGAAATATACAAATACAGCTCATTGATGCATTTTTTGTAGCAAGCTATGCTTGCTATGTGTTGAATAGAGTTCTCTTCTCCCTCTTCATAATTACCACCTCCCTCTCATAAAACATCAATTAACAAGGGGGAAATGGAAAGGTGAGAATTTTAAAATGAAAATGAATATGCACACAGCACACTTGATACAACTAAAAAGTGAAATGGTTGAAGATATAATGCAACTCACTTTCATTCCGGAGCCACATTTTTTCCCCTCACCTCTCTCTCTCAGCTTGAAAGTGAGTTGAAAGTGATTTTCCACCTACGTTTCACCCTTTTCCAAGCAACAAGGGAAAAAAATAATTGAAAGATTTCCATTTCATTCACCTCTTTCTTCTTTCTGTTATGTCTACTAGGTAGCACATAATGAGGAGAGTATGGATCCATCAGTACTATGAACAGTGCAACAATTACAGATGAATGTTTATTCAGGAATAAATATGAGAGGACAAATAAAACACACGGGAAATGAGATTCATTACAGTGTTAGTGTATTCAATTCATGGTGCTATACTTGTAACCAGACAAGTTAAGCAACCCCAAGAAATAAAAGGAAACATATAATAAACACTTGACAAGCCAAAGAAATGTACACTGCCACAAATTTTGAAAAAAATTTATGTGTTTATACTCCAGCACATCTGTGTGTGCTTCTTTTACCGCCATGGTTGTGACTTCTCTGATCTTGAATCTACACGGCTCAGTTTGCCTGTTCCCTTGGTTTTCTCAACGGGAATTGTTCCTTGACTCGCGTGACCTCTGGCTTTTTTGGGTCCCTTTTTTGAATTTGAATTGCTTGATTGGCCACTCTTAATACTCTTCCCAACATTTCCTTTAGGTGGATACTCACAATACAAATCCTCTTCACACACAAGATTTTCATCACAAGTTACCAAACTTGCAGATTCTCCTGCAGTAGTTAAGTTGATGTCTTGGTCTTGGAGGAAGTCAGGGTCAGGGTCAGGGCCAGGGGAACATTCCAAGACAGTCTTTTCCATAGCCAAGTCCTTGGCCTCTTCATTTTCTTTAGCAGAATCTGGGTGGAAGAAGCAGAATTGCATAGGGCCATGGTTATGGTGGTGACCATTCTCATCAGAAGGCTCTAAATAAAAAGCAGGTGAAGATTCTACCACAGAATCCTTTCTTTCCCGGAGGGTCCTTAATATAAGTGTCTTCAAGAAGTTCATCACTTGAACTGCATACATCAATGCAGTCAAAGGATCTGCCATCTGCAAGACATATTATCAAGATACAGTGAGAGCAATATTTAATATAACATGCCATGATGTGCCATTTGTGCTTTGCATTTCCACCTAATTATTACCTGAGTCATGTTTGGAGCAAAAACCATTGCGATGTTGCGAGCATTCATCTTATTAAGGTTTTCATGTTGGACAACGTCAGCCATCAAATTGATTGCCCAGTCCAGGAGGGCAGCTTCAGTAGGAGGCAGATTCCTGGCTAGTTCAGCACAGTGTTCTTCACTTTGGCATTGCATTACCTGCTCAGGAGATAAAGAATCCAGAATGCCTACAGGCAATTCCCTAAACCAAGCCTTCAAATAATACCCAACCAAATTATCAGATTAATTGTATCAACAGTGTAAAGCACACAATATAGATCATTCACATAATTTTGAGCTCAATAATCAATCACATGAGAAAAGCATGCATGCACCAAAAGAGAGGAGGAATCAATTAAGTGCAATTATACCTTGATAAGTCCTGCTAAACAGTGTACGTCGATGCCTTCTGGGACCTCTCCCCTATTCAATTGGTCCCTAACATATTCCTCTTGACTATTTTCTGCATTAATTCTGAAAATGCCCTCTGCCTGCATGTGTAAATTTAGCAGTTCATCCAAGCATCATAAGCAATAATACAAAACACATATATAGGATATTCTTTTTGGGCAAAGTGTTTCCATTCCAATAGTTAAGGTTTGCGTCATAAGAAGAAATTGAGACAAAGAAAAAAAGAACCTGCAAGCCTCCTGCAGCATATAGGCGTTTTTGCATTAGTAACAGAATTGTTGGCACACTGTTCCCTCTGGTGTCAAATGATAACTGCATGGATTCCGTTGAAACTCCAAAAACAGTTGCACTACGTGTCAACATTCAAAGAAATAAATAAGATACAACAAAAATGGGACTTCTTCTTCTATCTGAGGATTCAAGAATTAGGCAAAAGCAGGCTATCTTTAAGTGACCTTCTTAAGGACTTGAGTCCATATTAAACATACATAGACGTATTAAGTGGATAAAAATAGAAAAAATAATGTGGGTGCAGTCATAATTGACAGTAAAAAAACAAATTATATTAAACTACTTTTTAAATCATATTATTTTAAATTTATTCACTTAACTTTTAACATGTGATGGTTTGTATAACATTAGATAGACTCGAGTCCATCCATCTATAAAAGGCTCATAATTTGGTCTAAAGTTGAGCTCATAGAAAATAAGATTTGAAAAACAAGGAACTACAAAATATACTAAAAATTAGGAGTAAAATTTAAAACACGCAATGAATGAGGCGTAAATGCTTTTGCCTTCTTTTTTCGTCTGAGACTGTGAGTGGTCCAACTCCAAAGGCATACCATACCAACTCTAGTTATGAGGGACCTTGAAGTTGAAGGATAATTGAGTATTTGGTTAGATTAAATGGAAGGAGAAATTGAACATTAACCTTTCAAGTTTTAACTTAATTATAAAGACCTCCGGAAGATTGATCTCAACTAAAAATAAAATTTTAATTAAGAAGGAGAATAAATCGTCAAATTAAAGGCCCACTAATAAGACATACAGTTAAAAATAGATAAAGTGCATCGATCCAAAATAGGAATAAAATAAATGAAGTGCAGCAATGAATAGGTGGGGGAATATTGATTATTGAATGAAAATATTTGGAGATTGATTTAAAGTCCAATGGACCATGATCTGATTCTGATAACCAAGACATGGGCATGACGACATACATACTAATCCCTCCCTAGAAATCAATTATAAAATAATATACTTGATGAAAAATCATGGCGGTACTTGAAATTGCCTCTCACAACAAGGGAAAAAAAAAAAACTCCGTTAATTCTAAACCATAATTTTGATAATGTCAGAAACATGAAACGTAGAAACATGAGGAGATGAAATCAAAAGAGCGATAAATGAAGAAAATGGATAATGCAATATATATATATATATATATATATATATATATATATATATATGAGGAAGAAGGAAAAGTGTACGTTTTGGGAAGAAAATGTTAAAAAAGAAAAGAAAAGAGGGACCTAGCACTGGGAGGCCTTCTGGGGACTTCAGGTTCGAACTCGTCAGGCAAACCCAAGAAACCATTGAACCTATCAAAGGTGACGTGCGCAACATGGCGGACGTTAGTGGGCCATCCGATCTCCATTTTGGTGAGAAAGGGCGGTCAGTAGTACTGTGAGAGTAGAGAAGATGGAAGAAGGCGTTTAATTTGTTGGATAGATGAAGCTAAGAGAATATTGGGATGGCACATGAGTGGGAGAAGCTAAGAAGCTAAGAATGGGATATTGGGGAATGGAGGAAATGGCAATGAAAGAAAATTAAAGGGACTTGTCTTCTTGAAATATCTTTTTTTAAAAATAAATAACGGTTTCTGGGATATATTGTGAATTAAGAAAGCAAAATGATAATAATGGTAATGGGATAGATTTGATTTTACAGAGGGAGAGAGAGAGAGATTTGGAGTTGGAGTTGGAGTTGATTGGAAGAAAAGGGTAGAGAAGATGTGGGACGTGAGCATCATTAACTCTATTTTTATTAATATGTATTGCGTGTGTGTTGTGGAGCGTTGAACAAGCAATCACAGAGAGAGAAAGAAAGAGACGCTAATCTATTTCAGCTGTGACAAACATATGTAAGTAATTGTAATATAATTATGTAGTTACGGATCCCAGTAATCATACGTACATAGTTTGGTGCACCTTCAACCTTCACCTACTCACTCACTACTCCCTAGTCCCTTCCTTTCCCTTCCCTTCATATACGCTATACAATACAACTATATACTGTACGTATACTTATTAAAAAAACACTTCAAATATATCTATTACTAGAGGCTTCGCATGCACCTAAGTGTATACATGTAATTTATTTTTAAATTTTTTAAAAATATAATATAAAATAGTTATTATATTTTAAAATCATTAAAAATTAAATATTTGACAATTTTAAAATTTTTATCATAATTTAAAATAAAAAAATTAAAAAGTGAGAAGTATTGCACTTCTCCATTTTTTAGTAACCATCTATCATACTTATTTTCTCTCTCCCACATCCTCCAATCATATTATTTTTTTGTATTTTTAAATTATAAAATATAGCTATTTAATTTTGTGAGAAGTTGGTTATTTATTGAGAAGTTGAGGGAGAAATTATTTTTTTAGTGTCACACTTTGGTTGTATGACACCGAAAACTCCAAAGCCATATATATATATATATAGATATTTAATATACCAATGCGCGCGGTATCACATATACGAGTTTTCTGTTCCTTAATTATTATATCTATCAACAAATGTATTTTATTTGCTAAATTGTGATTTTGATTTTGTCCTCTCACATATTATAATATCTTCAATTTTGAGTTTGGATAACAGTGTCCTAATATACATAATAATGTGATGTGATGAGATCAATGTTGTAAGAACCGGATCGGACCGGACGGTCCGACCGGTTCAACCGCCAACCGAATATAAAAGCGAGTCGGTTGGACCAAAAAACCTTTTTTCCATTTGGACCGAATTTAACCGGAGTTGGACCGGTCAACCGGTGGTCCAACCGGTCCAATTTTATTTTTTTTTCAAAAATTAAAAAATTAAAAAATAAAAAGGAAAAATAACATTAAAAAAAGAAATTAGAAAAATCTTAAAAATTAAAATTAGAAAAGTCTTGAAAATTAAAATTTAAAAGTCATGATTATCAATAATTTTATATTTGGTTTGATTAAGTTCTTTCAAAGCTTGACAAGTCTTAAAAATTAGAACTTTGAGAAGTCATGTAATTTAAAACTTCAAAATTATGTATAATGAAACCTAAAATTTGAGTGATGTCATTTTATATATTAAGAATATTTATTATTTATTATTTATTGCGTCATCCGATTCGACCGACGATTCGACCGGTTAAACCGATCAAACCATGAACCGAACACTTGTCCGAATCTTTATCCGGTTCGATTCTTACAACATTGGATGAGATAACATTATTTCAAGTGAAGTAATACTTTGATATCATATCTCATAACAATTCATATATTTTGTCTTCTATAAATTTTCCATATGTCCCATTTCGTCCTTATATTTATATGATAATAAACTTCATAATTCAATTTATTTAACTCAAGGGTTGATTGACATAGAACTAAATCAGCCCAAAATATAATTTAAAAAAGGAAGAACAGAAAAAAAAAATGGAACTTATTGATGGAATAATAACAGAGTCAAACTTTCGTTCTCCCTTGGCAACCTGAGGTTGCCAACGTGCTTGCTTTTGTGCATGTAAAAGAACAAATAAAGCAAGCTAGCTGAGAATTGATTCAGTGCTTGGTTTTTTTAAATATTAGTATGTTAGGCTGATTTTTTTTCATAGTTTTTTTTATTTTTTTTATTTAAACTTAAAAAATTGTAAATTTTTTCTTAAAGAATAAGAATTATAGACATAAAAAAAATTAAAAAATTTCACACAAATAAGGACTTACCGTAAATGGTTTAGGGACCACTTTTATTAGGAACTAAAAAGTTAGTCCCTAATCCACTCATAGTAAATCTCGAATTATGTGGAGTTTTTAATTTTTTTGCATCTATATCTTTCATACTTTAAATATTCTTTAGAAAAAAATTTATAATTTTTCAAGTTTAAATAAAAAAAAGTGAAAAAAACTAAAAAAAAAAAAAGTCGACCTATCATACTAATGCATAGAAGAGCCAAATACTGAATCTATTCTCCAAAAGCTAACTAGCTTCTACATAAAAACTAGTAAAGAAAAATCTAAATATAGTCTATAAATATCTTAAATCATAAATAATATAGATGGTATAATAATTTTGCCTTGCAAGTAAAGTTAGTAAATATGAGAGGGAAGAGAAGGAGGAGAGCAAATATATATAATATGCACAAAAGCTTCAAAATGCCATTTGTTGTCCTGCGATATAAGAATGTTAAGCATCCAAATAACATGATTCGACGCTTGACGCGTAATATGAAAACTTTGTCATTGTTCCTTCATCACAATCATTGTGGATTTGTGGCCCAAATATTTTATGGTTTCAAAATTTGCTTCATAGAAATATTTAATCATCTAAATTTTATAAAAAATTAAAAATAAAATTCTGATTAGTAAAAATCATATTTTATAGCTTCGTTTATTATCTATATTTTTTTTTTGTTATTTTTGTAGTTGTCATTGTTTTAACCAATGCTCTAAGCTGCTAATTTATTTAAAAAAACAGAATTCAATTGTTTTCATAAAATCAACAACCTAACTGCTCGTATATATGATGTTAATTAATTAAAAAGGCGAGTGTATTATTAATTTCTTAACTTAACAGAAATACTAATTAAGTACAATCCAGCATGGCCAATCAATAAAAAATTCATACCAAATCATTCCCACTTCAACTACCTAGCTATATTAGTTCAGCAAGTGAAAAATTAAATCCCTAAATGAATATGATTTAGCTCTATTTTTGTTTCATTATAACAAGATTAATAGCAAGTAAACCATAGTCCTTTTAAAAAATGCGAGATAATAGGAGCAATATATAAAAGCAAAAGTATTTTGGCCACCATTTTAATTATTCTCTTCAACTTATCCAAATGTATATGGTCAAATTAATTAGTTGGATGGCACAGTGAAGGAGGAACGTTAAGATACAGTATACTGGTAATATATATTTGAGTATATGGTCCATATAGTTGGAAAACACACAATTTGTTAATTGCACCCAGAATTCAAGTAATTTATATATGTTAATTTACATCAGGCAGATAAAACAAAATTGGATTGATACATATAAATGTCTAACATAGTAACGGCAAAATTATTCTGGTTATATGAAAAAATTAATATAATGTATTTTGTAATTCAATATATTTGTTTTTATATTTTTTTATTAAACATACCTTTTTTTAATGTGATAAATTAAAATTATATTTTTGTCGTTATTTTTTTATTTATATTTATTTCATTGTCACTTTTAATATAAAGTAAAATGACCATTTATATATTTGTATTCTATTCACAACACATCACTTTCACATTATTCTCTTCAACATTCTCATTCCCACATTATCATTACCATTATATCTAGGGGTCACAATGGGTATCTAAAAAATGGATATCCGATGGTATCCGTTTGAAAAAATTACCCGATATCCGGATATCGGATATGGTATAGATAGTAAAATATAATTATTTATTGGGTATCGGACGGGTGCAGATATTAACTTCGGGTATCTTATATCCGTTCAAAATGAATGGGAGGATAAGCTACCCGATATCCGATATCCAAATAATATATATATATATATATTATAAAATATAATATTAAATATAATATATATTATTAACTAAATTTTGTGTATATAATATATTAAAATTTTTATTTTTTATTTGTATTTATAACAATTATGTATTTTTTAAATTTTAAAATATTTCTATAATTATTATTTATTGGGAAGATATTGGGTAGTTCACTTGATTGTAGGATATCCAATATCCAATATATTTTTTGGATATTTCGGATATCGAATAGGGTACGAGTATTGGATATATTGGGCGGATTTGGATGCGGATAGTGAAAAAATAAACAGGTATCTACCTATTGTCACCCCTAATTATATCCAATATTCACGTGACCAAAAGTTTTGCCCTCTCATTCATATCATATTCCTGGGAAGTGGATCCTCTAAAGAATTAATCCATTTCCATCTATGACATGTAATTTTTGTTTTCATGTTCAATATAATATATTAGACAATAGGTAGTTGATATTGATATATTTGTGTATTTTACAGATAATTTGTAGAGAGGCACTAAATATAAATAATTTTTAATATAAAATTTGAAATATAATTTACAACCTTGTATGAGTCAATTTTTTTATGGTTCACTCAACTCATATTATAATTAATAGTGACTAACAGTGATTTAATGTAAAATTTTCTAGTTCATATGAAAACCCAACCAGCATTGATTTTGGGTAAAGATTCCAACGGTATTAAATGAGAAAATCAAATATAACTTAGAAAATGAAGTGAGAAACAAATAAAAATTAAGAGACGAAAGTAAAACTTAAATCAAAGTTAAGAACCAACGTTTATCCTGATTCCTGACTAAAAGCTATTATTTTCTGTGTGGTAATTATTAGCATGTGGATAACATTATTCACAAAAACAGGGATACTATTATTTCCCTTTAAAAAAAATACTTATTCTGGGTCCACCAAGAGTTTATATTAGGGGTGTTCAAAACCGAACCAAACCGATCTAACCGACTCAAATCGAATCAAACCAATAAAAAATCGATCAAAACCGAAAAACGAAGGTCCACTTTCGGTTTCTATGATTGCATAACCGATTATGTCGGTTCGGTTGTCGGTTTTTAAGTTTTTTCTCGGTTAACCGACCGAACCGCATCTACTGCAAACATATATATATATATATATATATATTTTTATCTCTTAATAATAAAAATTATAGTATATTTTGTAATTGTACTTTATAGCTATTAGTTATTATTTGTTCTTTTGTTAAGTGAATATATATATATATATATATTGATAAAGATAAGAACATTTGATATAATTATATTAGATAATATAATCTCTACAAAAAAAATTATATCCTTAGCGTTAGTTTAAAATTATTTTTAACGTTATGACTATTTCAGTTCTACAATCGACGTTAACTTAGAGATTATGTTGAGATCATTTTAATGTTAGTTATAACAATCAAATTAACAAATAACATTTTCGACAAATGACATTAATTCACTTACGCTAAAATTAGTTTTTTTAGTGAATTAATTTGTTGTAATATTTTGAATTCTTATTAATTTTTATAAAATCTTCATTTAACAACTTATAATTAGTTATTTAGTATAGTATTATAAGTTTGATATTTTTAAAATTTATTATTTTTTAGGCATTATAAAGTTAGAGTTTTTTTAATATATGTCAACATGAAAATACCAAATTAGCATGAACCAAACCGACTCTAAAACCGAACCAAACCAACCTTAAAACCGAACCAAACCGCTCGAAAATAAAACCGACAAGGTCCGCACATTTTGAAAACCGATTATATTGGTTCAGTTCAAATTTTTGGCAAAATCGAACCAAACCAAGCCTTTGAACACCCCTAGTTTATATCACGAAAAGCTAAACAACCATTGTTTTTATTTATTTATCTTGGTGGAAGTGGAACACCATCACAATTATTCTGACAGAGATACAAAGTCACATAGCTTATAAAAGAAAATTTACAATATAATTAGAAACAAATAAGACGTGTATTAAAATTCCTTAAAAAGTAATCTTGTGTTGTTATATCAAGCGTAAAAATAATCCAATTCGTATAATAAGTCTTTATTTGAATTTCTTACATTAATATTAAGGAAAAATCATATGTATTTTTTTAAAAAATATAAATCAATATGAGAGAATGAGAAATTTGAAAAAAACTAATTTAATTTAAAATTTTCGTTAAATACAATTAAAAAATACTATCAATCAAAAAAAATTTAAAAATACTACATTTTTATATTACTTTGATTTAAAAAAAAGTAGAAAAGAAGAAATGATAAATAAATTTAAACGGAGAGTATATATATATATATATATATTTTTTTTTTTTCTTTTGAGAAACGGAGATGTATTGAATACAGTATAGTAGTATACAGTGAAAGTAAACGAATACAAATAATTTTTGTTGAGCTTATATTTTGAGCCAACTCAGCTTATTATTTTTAAGACGTGGCATAATATTAGTGGTTCAGCTTATGTGGAGTTTTCCACCCTGGCCAACCCGTTTGTTTCTCGAGAAAATGAAAGGGAACTAGGGAAAGGAAAAAATGAAAAGAAAGTAACAGAAAACGAAAGTGACAGATTGGGTGTAGGAGTCTCACTCGGTCTGTGCACACATACATTGATTAATCCGTGTCTCTTGCTTGAACGAAACCATGGCAGTGAGGGCAACAGTCTCGCGCTTCCCAATTGACCCTGATGCCCAGGAGGGCTCGGGTTTGCCCTGGGGAGTGACTGTCACGCCCTTCGCGGCCAAGGACGAGAACGGTCAAGCTCCGGCTTATGGATCTGATGGCCACCTCTTGCCCCGCTGCGAGAACTGCTGGGCCTACTTCAACACTTACTGCGAGCTCGAACAGTGGTCATGGTCTTGCTCCCTCTGTGGGACCCTCAATGGCCTTTCCTCCAAGGCTATTACTCGATACTCTCATCCACAGTCTTGTGCCGAGATGATGTCCTCCTTTGTAGATCTTGAATTGCCTGGTAAGTGACTTGCCGATTTTCACATGTTAGCAGGAAAATTTGCGGAAATTATAGTGAAATGACCGAAATTCTAACGTCGTAGATTTAATTTATATACCTCAGAGGTAAATTCAGTGCATAAATAATTTATTAGCTGCAGTGCAAAATATTAAGCTCCCAAGTCTCCAACCTTCATTTTTCTGTCTCACCCCTTGGCAATTTTTTGGAGCACATTATGTGGATGTGCATTGTTGATATCGTTTGCTTGTTATTTATTACAGAGGAATCACCAGAGGAACCAGAAATGCAAGCCCGTCCAGTCTATGTTGCTGCTGTTGACTTGTCCTGTAAGATTTTATTGGTTCAACAAGTATTTTATTTTACTATTTGCATCACATGGTATGTATATACCAGTTGTAATATTTTTTAATTGAACCTTGATGATTATTTTAAGAATGGGGGTGGTTCAATATGGTTGCTTGGTTATGAAATTCACTCTTTTGGTATTAAAGGAAAATTTTGCATTTCCATGGTTGGATTGGTTTTATACTTTTATTGCTCGATTGACAGTCATAGTACATAATATATAGTTCTGACAAGTATTTAACTCAATTCAGTGTAAAATCATGAGATATTAACCGTCACATGAGAGCATGTTATGTTATTTATGTTGATTTGAACTTTTTGTGCAACACGCCTATGGGTCCAGGGTGAAAGTGGTTCCAATATCACCTAGCCTGCTTTAAGATACTTAACTCCTAAAGTCTTGTGTCTGGGAGTAATGGATAACAGAAAAAGAACTGCGACGATCATGTTTTCATTCTTTGGTGTGGACTTTTATACTTCCAAGGGGTGTAGGCAAACCTATTTATTATGATATTCTGAAATGAAAAGTATTCTTTACATAATGTTTATTTAATCCATTATAATTGAAAATTTGTTGGCCTGCTTCTTGTGCTTCTTCTATATATTTAAAGCCCTGGAAACCTGACTGCACAGCCCTTCTGACGCTTCTGAAAATATAATCTTGGAATTTAAGAGAGACTGGGCTGTAGAAAATGGTTATTCTTTTAAATTGTAATTTCCTCTTAGTGTTGTGAGCATATTTAGTCATTAGATTTTCTGTGGTTAGCTTTTATCCCAGTCATTGATTTGGTAATTGTAGAAGTTGAATGTAATAGCAAATAGTTGAACAAATATAGCATTTGGCACAGTGATTGAAGCTGCGAGTTTTTTTTTTACCTTACCTTCTTAGAAAGAAAAAGCAAAACTTGCAAAATACTAGTCTAATCTCCCAAATTGCTGAGTGTGGGACTGGGTGATTTTAATATGATTTTGAATTTTTCCCCTTTTCAAGTTTCCCCTCTCCTGTTGCCTATTTATGGTCTATCTGAATTTGTATTGATGTCTTCATGACCAAGGGAAAAACCAGTTTCCTCAAATTGTCATTGGTATCTATATGTTTATTTTTCCTGTACTTGTCTCTTTTATAGCATTAATTTATATCTTAAATATTCATTATGTATTTTTTTTGGATTCATGTCAATATTAATATATTCTGGGTTCATCTGCAGCTTCAGAGGAGTTTCTAGAACTCATTAAAAGTGCATTGCTGGCAGCTTTGGAAGGTTAATAGTTGGATCTAACCATATATATATATATATTATACATTTTCCCCCCATAAATTAAACCTTAAGAAGTTGGCTATTAATTTTAATTTTTCATTTGCAGCTCTTGCTCCTGGTTCACTTTTTGGGCTTGCTACCTTCAGCCATAAATTAGGGTTGTATGATGTCCAAGGTCCAATACCCGTTGTAAAAAATGTTTCCATCCCTCCTGATACAGAGGGAACCTTACCAATTGAGCTTGAAGATGTCATGCCTTTGTTACAGTTTTTGGCTCCTGTATGTTAATGATGTTGAATGTTTTGCAATTTTTTCTGTTTATGTTCATCACATTGTGTATATGGATAAAGTTTTATTTAATTTGAAAATCTATAATTTTATTGCAGGTGGAAACTTGTAAGGAACGCATTGCATCTGCTCTTGAAACACTTAGACCAACAACTTCATGGGAGAGAACCACAGCAGCAGGTCAAGGACTGGACGGTGTTCTGATTGGTGGGCGTGGTTTTGGGGTGGCAATGGAAGCCCTTTTCAATTACCTTGGATCTGAATATGGAAACACCTTTGCTTTAGGTGTGCATGATTAAATTCAATGTTCATCATCTATGTTTTAGTTAACATGTTGCTTTCTTGCATGTTCATTATTGCATAGACTTAAGGGCTTGAAGTAGATGTTATTTCTATTGGGTTCTTCTGCAGCTAGAGTTTTTGCTTTCTTGTCTGGTCCTCCTGATTATGGAGCTGGACAATTGGATACAAGACGATATGGTGAGCAATATGCCAGCAAAGGAGAGGATGCGGATCGTGCTTTACTCCCTGAGCAGACACCATTCTATAAAGATCTGGTATAGTACTCCTGTTTATTTTTATTTTTATCTTCTCTTTGTGGGAAATGGAAGAATTGACATGTATATTACAGGCTGCTGTTGCTGTTCAATCAGGTGTCTGTGTGGACATATTTGCTGTAACAAATGAGTACACTGATTTGGCATCCCTGAAATTCCTGAGTATTGAAAGTGGGGGTTCTTTATTATTATATACCAGTACTGAGGATTCAACTTTGCCTCAGGACATGTAAGTAGAAACTGCTAACTTGGAAATTCAACAATTACCTGCTTTAGTGGTAAAATTATTACATTTGCTTAATTATGATAAAGGGTGGGGTTTTGGGATCTGATAGTTTTACTGAGATCTAATTGATATGTGATATTCCAGTTTTTAAGAATATATAACTTTGAGCGACTTACTTGATTTTTTCATTTGGCAGGTACCGAATGCTGAGTCGGCCATACGCTTTCAGCTGTGTACTTAGATTGAGAACATCGACTGAATTTAAACCTGGCCATTCTGTAAGTCTGTCATATTATAAATTTTGCAACTTAAACTTTGTCCATCTGTTATCGAATAATGTATATTATTATATTGCAGTATGGTCATTTTTTCCCAGATCCACAGTATGAAAATGTTCAGCACATCATTTGTTGCGACTCTTATGCCACTTATGCTTATGATTTTGAGTTTGACAACAATGTTGGATTTTCAAGGTACTAATTACCTCTGGCTACCACCATATCCTTATACTTATTGGTTTGAATGCTTGTAATTTTTGTAATGTTTATTTATTCAAGTGAGAGATACAATTAAGAAGTTGAATAATGTCATGTTGAACCTTGGAGTTTTTTCCATGGATTTTGTTAATGACAATTGGTAACTGGCTAACTGCTTAATTAAATCTGTCGCTGTTTCATAGTTGTGCCTTAAACTGTTGAGCTTGAATGACATATTTCTTAAATATAGAACTGATACTGCCTTTGCACTCCATGGTAAACAGATGATACTGATATATAACATTAGAAAACTTTTAACAGATTTCCTAGCTTCCTAATTTTGTTTTTTGAATGACTTAGGATTTCATTGAGTTTACTGGGCCTGCAAGGGTCAAGGAAAGAAAGAAAGAAAGAAACTAGTTGATAAAACATGTTGGCTTACGCCGCTTACCCAGAATGAAAATGAAATTTATAAATTTTAAAGGAACTTACAAAGTTCGTTGCTTTCTCTTTGGTTTCAAGGATAATATTGAATGCCCTTGTTGGACTGTACAAACTCCATGCAGGAGAAAACCTATGCAACTTAATTAAAGGCTGAATATATTCCTGTCATTAATTACAAGATTTTTGTCTATAATATAATTCTGCAATCTCTTGTTGTCATTGTCATTTTAATTGCTTGCATAATTTATAAGACACTGAACATAATTCCTTCTAGATACATTTCCTATTCTGATTAATGTCCACTGTTGCTTTACAACAGGCATGCATCAGAAGTTCCAACGCTTCAGATTGCTTTTCAGTACACAGTAGTAGTTCCTCCTGAGGAGCTTTCCAGCCCAGGCGTGGTTTCTACTAGTAGGTAGAGTAAATCCAGCAGGAGCATCTATTTTTTAATTGTTTATGTCTTCTCTTATTGTAATGAGTTGATGTTTATATCTTTAATAGATGTAGTCCATTAATCAAATTACATGCCATAGCCTAGTTCATTGTCTTAAGTGTGTTTTTGTGATCAATGGGCTTGAACTAATTATTATTTGGTGAACATTATCAAGAGGGTGACTTTTTTGAGGAATCAAATACGGTGCTTTTTGAACATTTTGAAGGAAGTTAAAATGAGCATGTTAGGAAAGAAAATTCCATGTCATCCCTCACTTCCTAGGATTAGGGAGATCATTTTTGTTATCTATATAAAACCCTATATCATATTCAGTGAATGATATTGGAATAGTTGTATATGCAAATGAGTTATGTCTATTTTTCCTTCTTCTATTGTTTGATTTGGACTTACTCCCTAGTCCTTAATGTATCTTAGTTGTACGTGGCTTTTATTCCTTTTCTTTCATAATTCTGACAAAAATTGCCTCTGTTAACCCTGTTTTAAAAGTTCACACTTCATTGCTAATGCACAATTCTACAAGTAGTAGTCTTTATATGGTGTACTTTTTCGCTTGCAAGATCTTTCTATGGGTTACTTCATTCTGTAGCAGCTCATTTTCAGATTGTTAATTTCTTTTTCTGTTTTAGCGATCTTGTTTGGGAAGTGTTTCCTGTGTTCCTCCATTTCCTCATAATTAAGTTTCAATTTCTCATTTTCTGCCAACATCTGCAAATAATTTTCTTACTGCAAGATGGAATTCTGTATTTGTTGGCTATTGATGCAGAGCCAAGCATTCCCTTAAACGTCGATTGAGGATTCGAACCCTGCAGTTTAATACTGCTCAGAACATACACGAACTTTATGATAGCGTTGATCCTGAAGTTGTGCTATCTTTGCTTGTTCACAAGGTGATTTTTTAATCAAACCAATTTCCTTGCCTTTTGGATTACTGTTTTATAGGCATTTCCTCACTTTTTCTAGAAACATTTAAGACTATGGTATTATTTCCTTGTTCTCCATCTACAAACTATTTATAGTAATCATATAATTGTCCTTCCTAGTAACTTTTTAATATATGATTTCTCTTGTCTTCTCGAACTTAAATTCCCATAGTAGATCTATTAAAATAGTATGGTCATCTTAAAAAAAAAAGCAATGAGTCAGCCCTTAGCTCAAGCTCCAATTAAGGATGCTATGTGGGACTTTATGTCTGTAATGATGCCATGCTTACTTTTGGTACTCTTGAAGTTGATAAGCATATTTTAATTGAACCTATACTTGTCCAATGGATACAAATATTCTGCAGGTCATATTAGCTTCTTTGAAGGAAGGAGTTCGAGAGGGCAGGATGTTACTTCAAGATTGGCTTGTGCTCCTCACAGCCCAGTATAATGATGCTTATAAACTTATTCAGTACAGGAGTGGAAGTTCCATAAGTTCTCAGATTGATGTTTCATTCTCCCAATGTCCTCAACTGCAGCCCCTACCCCGCTTAATTTTTGCTCTCCTTCGTAATCCTCTCCTTCGTTTTCATGAAGAAGGAGTTCACCCTGACTATCGCATCTATCTACAATGCCTTTTCAGGTAATTGGTGCTCACATATATATTTGAACAGTGAAATTTACTGAATCAAACTATAAATGTCTGGATGAATGGAGTTAAACGCAGCTGCATGTGAGCAAGTGTGCAGGACCTTTGATAATTTTCAATTTATAATTATGTTATAGATATATGTAATTAAAAAATTGAACTTATTTTCTAAAATATTGCAAAGTAATTGTACTTTTATAATTTTCATTATTCTTGTATATGTTCATGGAAGTATCATTAGATTGTTTACAGGGTATCTGTTGAAGAATAGTACCAAGTCTATTGTAAATTATTGGTGCGGGGACAATATGTTATAGTAGAACAAACTTGACTTTAAATGAATAACAAACTACTATACTTTACAGAACATGGTCAGTGATTTGTTATCCCAGGTCTGGATAATGACCTCAGAATTTTAGCCTATGTTCTGCTTTTTCATTTTGTAAAGTGTCAAGCCCAGTAGAAGATATATTGTTTTACTAATCAATTTTAAACCTTTCCTTTGCTACTTTTTAGAAGAGATTGAATATCTAATCTCACTTGTACCTGATATCCACTTTAAACCAAGGTTGAATTATTTGATGTTATGCTCTCAATTTATCACCGTGCTTATTGAGTTGCTATATTAAAGAATTGACTGTGCAATTCAATTTCGTTTTGTGTTGTAGTGCTCTAGAACCAAGTTCTCTCCACCGTGCTGTGTATCCAGTGTTGACATCATATGCTACACCAGATAAACAAGCATATCCACGCCATTCCTTGAGTCGTGCTGCGCTAATTACCAGTGGCAGTCCAATATTTTTCCTTGACGCCTTCACAACTCTCGTTGTGTTTTATTCTTCAACTGCAGACCCATCACTTCCTTTCCCTCCACCCCATGATTGTAAGCTTGCCTTTATTTTTCTTCTGGCTTAGCTAGACAAAATGGTTGAAATGTGAAGTCTTTGATTCTGCCTAATCTATTATGCAAAATACCTCTTCAGGTTTGTTAAGGACTACTATCAACAAATTGAAGCAAGAGAGATGCATTACACCCAAGCTCATATTTATACGAGGAGGGCAGGATGATGCCTCCGTTTTTGAGAACTTTCTGATTGAGGAACAGGATGTTGATGGAAGCGGTCTCACAAGTGTCATGGGTTTTGTTTCCTTTCTTGAAGGTATTACGCATGATGTGTTGGAATACATGAAATAGAGATCTTTCTGGAGTAGTGGCTAATGAAAAGTACAAGAAATTTTCCGTCCAAGGGTGCTTCCGTTTTTGTAAGGATGGAATCAAGCCATAGTATCTGGCTGGAAGCCCCCATTTAGAATCACAGGGATAGTTAGAGATGTTTTTGTAAATTACAATATTTCTTCATCTTTTTTCCTCCTTTGTAAAGCCCATATTTTGGGCATCTCAGAGCTTTCTGTTTTCATTGAAAGAAATATAATTGTCCATTTGTAAGGTTTAGAAGAATAGCATTTGTTTAATATTGATGCCCTTTCTTGGGAATCGAATCCTTTTTTAAAATCAACTATATTTTAACACCCAAAAAAAAAATCAAGTATATTTTACCTTTGTCTTTGCGAAATTTTCCCGTTATACATCTTCCCAAGTATCTTGACCCTCATGATCATGAAGCGAAGAAATTTTCAGGTTTATATACAAGTTCTGCAAAAAGTCAATTAAAACATATCCAAGTATTGCAAGTAGGTTTCCAAAAAAAAAAGTATTACAAGTCGCAAGTGTTCGTTAAATTTTTAAACAATTAGTACAGGATAGATAAAAGTATCTTTTGCACATCTCAAGTTTGAATTGTCTCAAATACGTTTGTGTGTCAATTTTTTTTTGGTAATGTTGTGTGTCAAATTTGTTATACATATTTATAAAAATTTTAAACCACTTTTTCATGGCTAATTCTAAAAAAATGGTATTTTTTTTGGAAGATAAAATTGTATAATTTTATCATATAGTGGGAGTGAAAGAGTTTTTCAATTGTATTTATAAGATTTTGAAATCTTGCTTAAACGATATAAAGTTGCTTCCCACTTAAACCAAGCCACGTTGATTTATATACAATAATTTAACATGAAGAGATGTGTGCTTCCGACCTACCCATTAATGGTGAAGTCCTTGTCTTTGTATTTTCAGTTGTTATCCCTCCATTTTGGAAGAAGCCACATGATTTTTAATGCCCTTTCCAGTTTCTTGCTAATTGCTATTGCATCTTTCTTTCTGTTTCTGCATTTCTTTTTATTAATCTTCTTTCTTTCTCCGTATTGTCATTGATATATGACGACAAATGTTTTAACTTTAAAAAAACAGCTGGCTTTAGATATTATTTAATCCTAATCCATATAATAATGTTACAGTTACATGTTAAAATATCTCTTCAGTATCCTATTACGGTTTTACTATATTACCCCTGCCCCAACACAGGTTACAAGACACGGAATGACTGATACCGTAAATTCACAATAATCTAATTTAAAATTTCAAGTACGTTTTAAGTTTAGCCCATCAGAAAAAAATAATAATAATAAAAAGAAGAAGAAGAAAAAAGAAAAAGGAAACCGCTGTTAGGTTGATGGCGGCAACAAAAAAATGTGGACGTGTGAATGAAAGGGTAGGGTTCGTTAAAACTTAAAACTGTTGTCAGCTCCACGAAGCTCTCTCTGATATGCAAAGTGTTTCGTAATTTTCTTTTATTCGTTAGTTTTCCCATTCTTCTCCGTTTCGCTCTCGTCTCAGCCCTTGCAAGTCTTCAGTGTATCGCTAGAAATATATAAATAATATCACGGACAGCCTCTTGAGGTACTCTTACTCTCTTTTGATTATAATGTCACTGTTTCTGCTCTGAGACTTGCCGGCTTTTGCAAATATTTCTTTTCTCGGGGATTGTAGTTGTTTAGCTCATTAATGGGCTTCTCTCGTCTTTCATGTTCTAAGATTATGTAATTTCTTAGATCCACACAATTCTAAATCTTCTTGGCTGAATTAATAGGCTATATATTTTTCATTAGTGTTTTTCTTTTAATTTTATTGATTCGGGACTGGTACAGGTGATATATGATTAGTTCTGTTGATAGGAGTTTCATATGTATTAGAGTTTTGACTTTTGCGGAGTGAAATACTTTCTGTTCTTATAGGTAGAATGGTTAGCAGCATTAAATTAGTTCATTTGCTGTGAATTGCTACTGTTTGCTTAATCCGTGTGCTTTCTTTCCAGCTGTTACCATTTGAGTCATATAACATTTGGAGGGAAGCATATGTTCACACTTTGTGCTCATCATTTTTATTACTGCTTTGTTATCTACATTTTCCTTGTTCATAACCTCCTCTTGATTATAGAAAATTCTTCAATAATCGCAATTTAAGGCAAACTTATATATTGTGTTCCAGAGTGATGGATGGATTTGCTTTTGTCCAAAAATCTTTATGAACTTTGATGTATTGGTTAATCATGCCTTAGTGACTAGCCAAGAAACTCCTATCTCAATTGGTATCTGTAATTATATTGCAGGAGGTGCGCAAATGGGTATTTTAATTTGGAACTGCTATTATTTTTGTGAGATTGGTCACTTTTGTGGCTTGATGATTCTCCTTTTTTTGTTTCTGCAATCTCATTCCTTTAATTCTAAATGATGACTCAAAATGTGATCTTGGACACTTAGTACTTTGTTTTTTCACCTTGCATTTGTATATATCTCCACATATTATTTCTTATATCATATTTATATTCGATGCTCCTGCAATTTTGGATTTTCTTGAGGGGCATTTCTCTTTGATTTTATGACACTGAAAAGGCTTAAACTTGTCAGCATACTTTTTAAACATTGATCCCTTTCGGATTACAAGAGATTCATTTCTTTGCACCACCTTCATTGTCTCTTTTATGAATCTCTTTTGCTTGAATATCGATGCTGCTAGTTATGTTATCATTGTCCCTTTAGTCTTTCACACTGCTACCTTGTGAGTCTAGTGTCATTACACAGATTCCACTAAGATTCATTCGCTACAACTCCATTTTTGGCCTTTCTTTTTGTTTCCTCCTTTCGATATGTGTATCCTTCTTCCCAGGAATTCTTCTGGCCTCTGTGCCTTCTTCACAGTTGCCTCGCAAGCTTGTTTGCTTAGATTCATAAGATGCCTCGTGGAAATACAAATTCTTCGTCAGTTGTTAAATCAACTGAACCTGAAAAGCCGAATGAATCTGATGAGAAAGTGGATTATGATGAGGCCAATGATCCTGAGGAAATGACAGAAGAGGAAATTGAATATGAAGAAGAAGAAGAAGAAGAAGAAGAAGAAGAAGAAGAAGAGGAGGAGGAGGAAGAAGAAGAGGAAATAGAAGAGATAGAAGAAGAGGAGGGGGAGGAGGAAGAGATTGAAGAAGTGGAAGATGATGATGCCATGCAAAACCATAGCAGTGATGAGGCGAAGGTAGAAGATGAGGATGAGAAGGAAAAGCATGCTGAACTTCTTTCTCTTCCTCCCCACGGGTCTGAAGTATACATCGGTGGTATTCCTCATGATGCCTCAACAGAAGACTTGAAGGCTTTTTGTGAGTCTATTGGGGAAGTTACAGAGGTAAGTTCATGCCATTTGTGTTGTCCAAGGCTCATACATGCATAAAATTTCCCATTAACATGAAGTTTGATGACAATAGGTTCGAGTTATGAAGGGAAAAGACTTATCTGAAAATAAGGGCTTTGCTTTTGTGACTTTTAGAAGTGTGGAAATGGCTTGTAAAGCAATGAATGAGCTGAATAATAAAGAATTTCAGGTAATATGACTGTCATAATCAAGACGTCTTCACAGCTAGTTAGAAGCTGATTCTGTGATACTGATATGTTACTTACATTTGTGATAAATAATGCGAAAAATATTGTATTAATTATTAAATTTTTGTTAATATGTTTTTCAATAATGCAATATGATACATGGTTTATGTGTCTTAGGGTAAAAAAATAAAATGCTCGAAATCTCAAGCAAAACACCGTATTTTCATTGGTAATGTTCCAAGAAGTTGGGGAGAGAAAGATCTGAGGAAGGTTGTAACTGAGATTGGGCCTGGAGTTACTACTGTAGAACTAGTCAAGGTATGTACTGTGATTTTTTGCTTACGTAGATTAAAAAAAAATCTGATACTTATCTGTTAAAGTTGTAGCTAAATCTACATAGGCTGAATCCTACAATCATACATGGACATGGATATCCGCTAGCAAATGAAGCCAGTGTTTTAGTTTTCTTTTCTGAAGCGATTTTTTTTTTTTTTTTATCTCTGTTCTCAATCTCAGGATTTGAAGAACACAAGCAATAACCGAGGCTTTGCTTTTATTGATTATTATAACCATGCATGTGCTGAATATTCAAGGCAAAAGATGATGAACCCAAAATTTAAGCTAGGTGACAATGCTCCAACTGTTAGCTGGGCTGACCCTAAAAGTGCCGATTCCTCTGCTGCATCTCAGGTTCTAATCCTTATTTTTTCTCTTTTCAAGTCCATTGTATTGTATGATTGGTAATTGAAGTTAATGTGAGAGAAAATTGCATGTTATCAATTGCCTGCAAATTTACTTAGTATTCATTGGCTTAGCCACCTTTGTTTTCAATGGTGGCTCGATGCTGTTTACTGATTGCTTTCACATTTGCCATATCAAACAGCTTGCTATCGTATAAAATGTATCATTTTCTTGGAAAATCTCTTCCCTTGATCATATTCTTTCTTGAAAACTGATGATGTTGAGGAATCTATCATTCACCTCTGACATTGATTGATCTTATTTAGTGGCTTTGTAGATGATGTACAATTCCCTGCCATACACTTGTTCTTTGGTGATCAATTTTGTATTTGGCACTCTCTAGTTTGTCAAAGTTATGCTTGGTGCGCATTTCTTTCTAGTTACTGGATCTGATGAGTATTGAAGCTTGTGTGTGTAAACAGGTGAAGGCAGTATATGTGAAGAACTTACCTAAGAATGTAACTCAAGACCAGTTAATGAAACTTTTTGGCCACCATGGGAAGATCACCAAGGTGGTTCTGCCACCAGCAAGGTCTGGGCAAGAAAAGAACAGAATTGGTTTTGTACATTTTGTAGAGAGGTCAAGTGCTATGAAAGCACTTAAAAACACTGAAAGATATGAATTAGACGGTATGGGATATTATTAGTTTTTCCTACTTTCTTATGAATGAAAATGATCAGATTGGTCATGTTGTTGATTAGATTTGTTCTGAATTTCAGGTCAACTTTTGGAGTGCTCTCTAGCGAAGCCTCAGGCTGATCAAAAGTCTGGAGGATCAAATGTGCAGAAGTCAGGATTGCTTCCAAGCTATCCACCACGTGTTGGTTATGGTTTGGTTGGGGGTGCCTATGGTGCACTTGGTGCAGGATATGGTCCTGCAGCTCTGTCACAGGTGATGTTTGCATTATCTAACTTTGATAGAATCCAAAGGCTTATTTGATTATGTTCTTATTTCTGACTAGAGGCCGCATGTTTAGTATCTCTCAAAGTTATTGATATCATTTATATGCTTTATGAAGAGAATATTACATGCAAGCTGGTGCATGTCATTTAATCTGATGTCATTAGTTGTATCTTTTACAGCCCATGGTATATGGAAGGGGTCCAACTCCTGGTGGTGGAATGGCTATGATGCCCATGCTTTTGCCTGATGGACGGATTGGATATGTCCTGTACGTAGAACTGTTTTTGGCTCTATATATTATTTATTCCATGTTATATAACATGAATGGGATTTGTTAATATTTTCTTGAATGAATCAAGACAATTTTTATCTTCGTAGATATTTCAAATCTGGCATGACTAGTACAGAAACGAAATCAAGTAGTACCTAATAATTTCATGAAGTTAAATATTTTCTCTGTGCTGCGGATAACTCATAACTATGTGCATCCACTTAACTGGTGATCGATTTGGAGCTGACAGAGAATTTGATGTAGATTCACAAATATACTTAGATTATGAAAGGACAAGACTTATATGATTTTTTTTTTGGTGTTTGCTTTTAGGTTTTTTTGAAAAAAAACATTAAATATATGGAGGAACTTTATTGAAGATTCATATACTGTTGAGTTGTAAAACATCTCCACTAGTCAGATTTTTATTAAAGAAACTGATAGCAAATATTTATGAACAGTACCTAAGTTTTATAAAACGAAGATATATTTGCAATTATAAATTTGATGACTAGAATAAGTACTGCTAAGTTTAATAGGTGATGCTGTAATTGTGGGAATCAGGAGATTGAGCATTTATTTATTTCTGCAGGCAACAACCACAACCAGGAGTGCAACCACAAACCCCACCTCCACATCAGAGGGGTGGCAGAAATGGCGGTGGGAGTGGTAGTAGGAGTGGAGGCAGTTCAAGCAAGGGAAGACACAGCAATGATAATGGCCAAGGCCGAAGATATCGCCCTTATTAGCTGCTTCATAAATGGGAAGGTTACACTTACATACTCTCCTAGTTAGTTCTCCTCAGGCACCCAAAAAAATAAGTGATTATTGTTTGATGCCCTAACATTATTATTTAATTTATTATAGGGAGCAACATCACTGTTCTTTTTTAATTTTTATTCAATATTTATTATGCTGGGTTCGTCTTCATTATATATAATTTCAGAATGTTCTGAGTAAGTTGAGTTCTTCCTGCTGCTTTCTTTGTGAGAGAGTGAGACTAAAATTACATTTTTTAAACAAATATTAATATGCACTTTAGTGTATGTAAACCTACTTATACCTCTAAATGATTGTTTTCTTAAAAAGCAAAAACTTTTAATGATTTTAAGGAAATATGTTAGGTTACTTGTAGCTTGTTCTGTGAGATTTGTTCGAATATTCAATCAGCATAATGTGCTGTGCCGTTGATTAAAAAGACAATAAAAAAGTAGCTTTTTTATTTGCTTCCAGCTATTTCATAAATTTATTCCTAGCTCAGATTTTAAATAATTGAATATATATAAATACACATATATACGCCTGAGGTATTTGGCAACTAGAGAGGGAGTCAGGGGAAGAGATTGAAAGGGAGTAGCGGGAAAGGGACAACGGAGACAAGACCAATCTCTTTTTACTTTTTCTCTTGTTTGGATATTTTTAATGATGGTATTTTAAAATTGTAAATAATAGAAGTAATAGAAGATTATAAATTAATCTTTCATAATTTCTATTTTTAAATTTTTTAAATAAAAAAAGAGATTATATTCCTGTCTCCTTTTCTCTCTCTTTTTTTGTTTAATTCTCAATTCAAATAAATTCAAGTTCTTCATACATAAAAGTGATTTTTTTTTCTATACTTATCACATTCTATAAAATAAATATTTTGAAAAACTAGAAGTCCCCATATTAATATTATTAGGTGACTTTGTAAGCTCCAAATCTATATATAGCCGTTTTATTGGGGTTAGTTATATATATACTAGCAAAGAACACGGGCATGCCGTTTAATTGAATTTTTAATGGCAATTAGTAATAAAAAATATATTAAAAATTAATTTTAGTTCCTAAATAAAATTTTATTTTAAACAGATCTATAAATTTTCAAATCATTCCAAACAATGAGACAAATCTTGTGTACGTATAATTTTGTTAATGTTTTTTTTGGTTAAATAATTTTGTTAATGTTGATATCCCTTCTTGTCCGGACTAAATCGATGGCACGTTTGGTATGATTATCAAATAGTATATTACATGTAATTTTACGATTTTTAAAAAAATTTTACATCATATTTTATAAATATCAAACATATTTTTTATCATACTTTTTCTCTTTCTAATTTTTCTCTCTATCTCTCTCATCACTTTTCTCTACAGTACTTTTCTTTATTATATAGTACTTTCTTTACAGTACTTTACATTTGTGCATTTATATCAAGCGTGTCCCGAGTTTGGATCAAAGTCCCATAGGCCCAAAAAGAATAGAGTGCACTCAAAAAGTTTAGCTTTAAAAAAATTATTTAAAATAAGCACCAATCTTACATTTCAATATTTCATGAGTGGTATCATCTATTTCTATATTAATATGTCTTAATATGTCTTTGGGTCCGTGGCATCACAAAATAATCATTTCATAATTAAAATTAAATAAAATTTATAATGTAATAAATTAAAGAAAAAAAAATTAAGAATAACGATTAATAATTATGATTAGAATAAAAAATAAATAAATTTGTATTATTTTAAAATATAATAATAATAAAATTTAAGAAAAATAATATCTCATTTGCTTAATATAAAATAAAAACAATTATTAGACATGATTAATTAATACACGTAAAATATATGAAGCAACAAAGTTTGGCGTTGACTACTTGGGCGTTCTATTTTTGGATAGCGTTAGTGGGCAAAAGTGCAAAACAAAAGGGCGTAGGAGGAGATCCTTGACCATGACCATGATCATGAGGTTGGAAGCTAGAGCCTAGAGCTTTCCCGTGGTGCCACCTCGAAACCCCAATGATTTTGAGTTTGACCACCGCCCTCCCTTCCCATTAGTCTATTACTCTTTCGTGCTTGCGTTTGCGTCTTGCCAATTTAACATTCTCTTTCAAATTCAACCCAATCTCTCAAAGCGATTCTCACTTTCACAATTCTCTGTTTCTTGCCCATCAATGTCTTCCTACGGCAGATACCATTCTCAATCCTATGCTCCATCTGCTCCATCCTTGCCTGAGGATCCCCCTTCTGGAAGTGGTCATGGACAAAGCAACGCGTCTTCCAATTACCACCATGCTTCTGCTTATCACCATACTTCTTCCAATCCACCCACTTCAAATTACCACTACGGCACTGACTATGGACATGGTTCAACCAACGCTCCTCCTCCTTCCAATTACTACCAGGGGAGTGGTTATGGACAAGTTTCTTCCTCCTCTGGGTACACTAGTTTTCCACCTGGCACGCACCCAGATGTCATAAGGAGCTTTCAGGCTGTGGATAGGGACCGAAGTGGGTTTATTGACGAGAAGGAGTTGCAGCAAGCTCTTTCTTCTGGGTTCCAGAAGTTTGATCTCAGGACTATTCGTTTGCTCATGTTTCTCTTCAAGAATCCTAATGAACCTCTCAGAATTGGTGAGTTCATACATACTCATTTTCCCTCCTCTTATCCATTGGATTTGATTTAAAATTAGGAGACTAGAAATTCTGGTTTAGGGTTTAGGGTTTTCTTGTTGAAATTGAATCTAGATTTTTTCTCTTTTGTAATTATGGAGTTATCTTTTTTCCCAGTCTTTATCCCTTGTCAGGCTGCTTCTGGTTCTCTTTTGAATTAGAATCTTTGACTTCTTTTAATGGAGTTATTCAAATTTATTGATGCCAACTGCTTTTTTCTGTTACAGGACCTCAAGAATTTGCGGCACTTTGGAGTTGCCTTGGTCACTGGCGAGTGAGTTTCTTTTTCATTCTCCAAATATTTGCTTCATATAATTTATGTTTACTACAAATAATCCTTGGCATTCTATTTGGTATTAGCTATCAAGAAGACTAAAACGTGAAAGTATTTAATTGAAGAATTTCTTGGTACAGAGTCTTGTATTGTTCCCTTCTCGTCCTAGTTCCTATTAATCTATTATGATGAATATACATGGATTAAATTGTTCCATAGTGAATATCAATATAAAGTATTTGTTCCGCATTCTCCTTTGATCCCATTCTCTCACCAGCTTCCTACTACAAACACCCAAACCCAAGTTATTGACTTTCCTTTCTACTCGTCTCAACCTTTAATTGAGAACAATTACTGCAAACATCTACAATTTTGAGCTTCATACAATACACAAATCTCTTGCATCTTAGGGAAGACAATTGAATCACTAAAACAAATGGTATAATGGGGTTTGACTTTGATCCCTATCCAATTTAAAGTATGAGCTGGTTATACTATCCTATCTTCGTTGTGTAACTAGTGACTGACTCATCTTTACCAGAATTACTGTTAAATGACATGAAGTTTTGCACACCTTAAGCTTTGGTGAATTTTGACAGTTTAGATTTGTTCATTACATCAGAGCTTTATTCTATATGATTATTGCCTCTGAATTTGGGTTACTGCTTTTGTAGGCCATATTTGAGAGATATGATAAAGATCGCAGTGGGAAAATTGACCCATTAGAATTAAGAGATGCACTGTATGGCATTGGTTATGCAGTACCAGCTTCAGTTCTTCAACTCCTGATTTCCAAGTATGGTGATGGGAGTGGACGGAGGGTTGAACTTGGTTTTGACAGTTTTGTCGAGTAAGGCCTTCTATCTGGATTTTCGAATTACTTTTATGTATGCCCTAATTCCCTTAAAAGATTTCAAGTGTTATTATATATCTCATGTTTTGTTCCTGAACGTGTGCAGGTGCGGGATGATACTCAAGGTAAAATTTACAGAGCTTTTGAAGCTTTTGATTCACCCATCATTTCTTTGTTTCTTCCATTGTTTAATATTCTGCTGTTCCCATTGAAATAGGCCTCCTCCTGATTCTGATTTGTCATATCTAGTTGTATTCAGTTGCTTTCTTGATAAGAACTTCATAATTTGGAAAGCGTTCTTTATATAATCACGGAATTAACAAATTATCGCTGTTTATCAAGTTATATTCAATTTAAATGTCACCACTCTTCCCGTCCTTGTACACTTGCTGAAGAAAACATTGTGGAACATCACTTGTTGGTTTATTGGTATTATCACGGAATTCATATTGCAGGATCAAGTATTATTCCTCGTATGTAAATGTGCTTATAATTATGTGTATTTGTTGAAAATTTCAGGGTCTGACTGATAAGTTTAAGGAGAAGGATACACGTTATACTGGTTCAGCAACACTTTCATATGACACCTTCATGTCCATGGTCATACCTTTCCTTGTATCATATGATTGAGCAGCTGCAGCAACACCTATTTCGAAGATTTCTTTGTTTTTTATGCCACATTCAATTGATTGATTTGTGAATTTCATCGTCAATAAACTTCTGAGGTTGTAATGGTTTTCTATATTTTGTTTTTTTAAATAACAAACTTAATGTAAATGTTATGCCAACATGAATAATGTGCTGTGTGCAGAGATGAATTATAGAGGTTTATATATCCCAACATGGACGCCAACAAGTCAAGTGGCATTGCTTCTTATTTTTAATTTGTTCTTGCTAGTTTGACTCTCAGAGACGAGAGATATGATATTGGAAGAAGATTAAATGTCAATAATTACAAGTTCGAAGGAGAATTAAAGACAATTTGAGCTATGATCTCTTTCAATTGTGTGCTTTGTTTTCAGTTATAAAAGATCAATCTTTTAAGACTTTCCAAATTACTCTGATTCCTGCACCATTAGGGCATATTTATTGGCTTTAAGGACCTCTTGAGATCTTCTTTGATGTGAACCAGGGAAAATGTGGCAATACATAGCTCTGTCACCTCCATCAAAGGTTTATTATCTTTTTCAATGAAGAAAGTGACATCTGTTTTTATGGATGAGATTGTTGCATTGCGTGTAAGGAAGCCATAATCTTATGTTATTTTGTTGAGATTGGATCCGGTGTAATTCCTTTTCGTGCAATTCCTTTAAAATGCACATTTTTATTTATTTTTTAAGTACTAATATGGGCTCATACTAACAATAATCCACCATGAATAGATTAGAGACCAAATTATTATTAATATTGGCAAATATCATCACCTTAAATGAATTAGGGACCAAATTGTTATTGATATTGAAAAATAGTCCCACAAGGCTATTTAATGATGATATTTGTCAAAATTGATAATACTTTCGTCAATGGGTTATTGTTATAGTAAGTTCGTATTACCGCTTCAAAAATGAAGTAAAAATATATATTTTGAAGGAATTGCACGGAAGGGAATTGCACTAGATCCAATTTCTATTTTGTTATATGTAGATGGAGATTACGTTTTTTTTTTTTTGGAAAAGAGATGAAGATTACTTGTTAATTAAGGGTTTTGGAAGAAATACGTACGACTGAAGCTAAATCAAGTAATACTAATTCATAGGGGCTATGTTTAATAACATTTATTAGATCTTTCATAATTTCAATAAAAAAAAAGATCTTTCATAATGATCACTGGTAGCGAGAGATGGTAAATTTAACCTTCAAGTATCTAAATTTACAAAGTGCATATCATTTAAAAAATTTATCACTTGATTTCATCATTAGTTATCACTTTATTAGATAGTATTGGAGATGATGTTCAGTATTACGGTAATATTGAGTTTCAGTATAATTTTTTTAATCACTTTATTTCTAATCTATTTAAGATAAATTCTTATTGATGTGGCTGTGTGGGTCTCTATTAATATTGAAAAGTTATACTAAATAATTGGAGGGATATATTAAAGTTCAATACTTATGTCTTTGTCATAAGGTTTTTTAATCATAGGCTTTATTTATATTTTCTCTTTTCTATGATTGGTCATATAAAAGATGATCTTCTATATTCTCTCAAAAGGAATGTAGCAAATTTATTTTTGATTTTTCACATATATTTTTTTATTGGAGATAATCTTATTTGAAGCATTGTCGAACACTAAATATAAACATATCTTTTAAATATTTGAATAAAAGTTCATCATATATTTCATTAGATCCAACTTTTGTTGACGAGGAATGTAACAAATTTGGAGATGTTTATCATTTTATCATCATACAATTGACATACATGCACCCAAAAAAAACTTAAGGGTTTAATTTTGTTTGTATGTATATTAGAAAAAGGTTTTGCTAACCAGTGCCCTTAGGGCACTAAGAGCACTGGTTAAGAATGCATTTAATGAGTTGTGATAGTGAAAATAATGCATAGAAATCATAACTTGTAATAAATGCGTTTTTTTATTTTTTTTAAAGACATAAATGCCCTTCACCTATTTTTTTCATCTCTCTTTTTAATTTATTACAATTTTTTTATTTTTTTATTTTGTATTCATTATTATTATTTTAATTATTCATTATTTTTATTTTTTATTTTCAATTTATCAATAATCACGTTATTTTTATTTTCAGTATATCATTATTGCAATTATCCTCACATTAATATTATTAAAAAAAAGAAACCACATTAATAATACCATTACGTCATTATTGATATATTGGAAAAAAAATAATTAAAATAATAAATATGAATAAAAAAAAATGTTGTAATAAATTAAAAAGAGAGAGATGAAGAAAATAGGTGAAGGGTATTTATGTCTTTAAAAAAATAAAAAACACATTTATTACAAGTTGTGATTTCTATGCATAATTTTCACTATCTCACCTCATTAAATACATTCTTAACCAGTTCCCTTAGGGCACTGGTTAGCAAAACCCTTAAAAAAAAACCTTGCTGTATGTATGAGGTATGAACACAAGGCAATGAATGCATGTTTACAATTTGTGTGCGAATCATCCAGAGAAAGAAACAAATTAAGAAAAATGTTCATTTAGCGCCTCTCAATTATTATTATTATTTTATAATAATAATTATTTTTTGACTTATGTACTGTATAATGATAAAAACTCCTCTTCGATGATGGTTGCTTGCACGACTACTCTTTCATCACTTATTGAATTATTTTGTTATTTGGTAAGAAAAATATGAAAATAAAAAAATGAAATAAAGAATGGCACACTACCAAAAAAAAAAAGTTTAGCTTCAATTATAAATTATTTTTAGTGTAACTTATGATTAATGTTAAAAAATTTAGAGTCAATTTCATCACACAACTAATACTAAAGATAGTGTTAAGAATATTTTAATGCCAATTACATTAACTAAATTAACAAAACAAATGACATTATTTGATTACATATAATGTGAATTATTAACAAATGATGTTAATTAATTGACATTAAAATCAATTTTTTTTAGTAGTGCAATAAATTTTTTTTTATGAAGTACGTGGTAGTACTGTAGTAGTACAGTAATTGTACTAGTTACAGTAAAATTTTCTTTTACGAGAAAGTTGTTGGAAAAAAAGAAGCAATTATTTTAAAATAATGTCATATAAAATAAAAGATTTTGCTAACAAGTGCTCACTCTTTGAAATTTTTTTCAACTAATGAGATAATCTTAAAAAATGTGTTAGTTGATTTTTTATTAATTTCAAAAAAAATTATTTCCTCTCCACCAATTAAAAAAATCTCAAGTCACTTAGATAAACCCTAAAATAAATACTCCATTTTATTAATAATGTTTGATTAACAAAACGTTAAGGTACCATTGATTTTATACTTGGTCTTCTTTCTTTTTTCTTCAAAACATTAAACTATATATAATTTTTTTACCAATTAATTAAAAATATATCCATTATATTTTAACATAAATAAAACTTGTTAATATATCGGTTACATTCCTTGTAAGTTGTAACAAAAAAAAAAAAGAAATATAATTAGAGCTGACTAATTAGTCTTTACAACACATAATCATACTTGATAAGCCAATAGTTCCTTCTACAAAAGTACATTACAATATTTCGAACATTCTATTTTTTTTTAAAAAAAAAGTTTTCTCTATTAGTATTATTGACTTTCTATAAATAAAAAGAATCATACTGTACACAGTCCTCATATTGCATCAAATTTCTGGCTCTCTTTAATAATGATTAAATCTATTGAGTGTATGCAATTATGAATGGAATCTTTCAATTGTATGAATGAAGATGAAGTAATTAATTACACCCTCCACCAATTGCTTTTTTTGGCGTAGCTGTCACTCAAACTGAAGGATCTATGCCAACAAATAAAAGCTGTGTTGCTTTTGCCTTCCTCTTCCTGCAAAAACATGCATCAAAATTAATAATTCAATAACAAATTAAACCCCACCTTCCTATCTCTATTAATATCAACAAATTTTCTAGTAATTGTCGTCAAAACTGGCCAGCCTGCCAGTTCCCATGTGTATCATGGCTCATAACCGACCGATATTAGGTTCAAAGTTCATTTCTTTCTTTCTTCCCATATATTTTATCAATTAATTCGGTCGGGTTCTAATCAAATTGCAAACCCACTAATATTAAAATAAGTACAAAATTTAAACGATTTTAAAAATACTCTGTTTGACTAGAATCCACGTTTAGAACGTACTCTGTTTTTCCATCGTTTAAAACATGGTGTTAAAATATGACAATAGGGTCAGATCAGAAAAAAAAAAGAGGGACTTTTTAGGGCACCCAAACCCCTAAAAAATGAAAAAAGTTAAAAGTTTAGGAAGGAGCTAGCTAATAGCTATCACTATTTTTATGAGTGGATACATATTCATTTGTCAACCTTATCTTTATTGGACCACCATGATGATGCAAGAGCTATAACACTTCAATTCAAAATCAAAGGCAGGTTGTATTGTCTAAATCCACTTGTAGCAACGGCCCACATTTTGTGACCCTCGTGTTACCCTTTGACAAAGATTTTTGGGTCCTACACATATATTATTAATTAGGCTTTTGCTAATCAAATAATTCTTAATCAACTTAATGGGATGTTTCCTATCTATATCTCATATTCAGATGCTCGCAACCAGCTAATACGAGGTTGTATAAGTTGCTCGTAATACGCAAGTATCTATATAAATCCATAGGTCAAAAGTTTATTTTGGTCCTTTATGTTTCACTCAAGTTTCAAATTAGTCCTTTATGTTTCAAAAGTTTTAAATTAGTCCTTTATGTTTCCCAGAAGTTCTAAATTGATCCTTTCGTCCAAATCCATCAATTGTAGATACATAATCTCTCATACGTGTATCAGATAGCTGACGTGGCCTTAGACACGCCAAAAGCACCCAAACGGCGTCGTTTAAGCCAAAAATAAAATCATGCTGAGAGGACCAATATAAAACTCTAATAAAACATAAAGGACTAATATAAAACTTTAATGAAACATAAAAAACCAATTTCGAACTTCAATGAAACATAAAGGACCAATATAGAACTTGAATGAAACATAAAGGACCAATATAGAGCTTTAATGAAACCTGAAGGACAAATATAAAATTTTTGGAAAACATAAAGGACCAATATAGAACTTTTAAAAGATAAAGGACCAATTTAAAACTTGAGTGAAACATAAAGAACCAAAATGAGCATTTGACCTAAATCCATATAATCTAACAAGTTCATTTCATAAGTTGATTCTTACCAAACTTTTCAATGCTGAGTGTTTTTTACTTTTTCATAACTTGGTGTATTAAACATTTAGTTGAGTTGAGTTACTAAAGGATCTTGTGCATGCTATGGTGTATTAATAACACAATCAAACTAAACTATTCATATTATTAAAAAGATGTGTATGAAAATGAAAGGAAATGTATTGGAATGAGTGATGTGATTTAGATATAAATAATTTCTTTTTGTTTTTTGTTTAGGGTGTGATGTAATGTGAAAAGAATTGGATGATGGGTCATGGGGCAACTCTTAAATATTATGATGCTTGAAAAGCAGAGGAAGCCATCAGCAGTGAGAGATAAGGTTGTGAAGCATAGACAAAATTAATGAGGTGGTTTGAAAATATAGCTAACAAATAAGGATCCTAAGGGCTTAATTATTTCTCTTATAATCTAATCTGATGCAACCCCAATTTGGACTTTTGTATAGCTCAAGACATGAAGAATTTTGTTTCACTGGCGTGCATGATTACAAGTGGGAGATAGAGAAGATAGAGACCCATTACCATATCTTTAAATAAATAAATAAATAGTATAAGGAGCAGATTAAAAGGGGAAGGTTTTATTCAGAAATTATATGATTAATGGGGTTGGTTATATGAATATCTCCAAGAAAAAAAAGGTCCACTTGGGGCATGCATGAAATGGACAGCATTTAACACTTTCTACTTTATCAGATACCATTTAGGCAGAACCTCTCCACAGTATGGTTCCAAATCCTTCCCATCAATTCATTTTTCACACTCTATCGATCATTATATTAACTTATGCAATAATATATATGCCTATCAATCACTTCCTACTTTACCTATAGGAATTCATACATTTGATTTTTTTTCTGGTTTAGCCATCTTGCATGTGCCCTAACAACACCAAAGAGAAAAATCTACATCACTGAACCACTCCATTATTGTCGCTATACCATATAGTACTTGTAAGTTGTAATACCATGAAAGAAATATGGAAAAACAAAAACTATTTTGTTTCCCATAAATAAATGAATATTTAATTTCTAATTTGTTTTTTTGAAATATATTCAATGATATCCTTAGTGCTTACATCCATATTAACTAATCTTGTTTTTAGTTAACTAAAATCTGACACACTCCATCTATATTTAAAGTAAATGATAAACATGTGTAAAAGTGAAAGAAAAACTTTGTAGAAAAAGCTGAATAGAAAGTGAAAAAAAGTATAGGAATGAAGGAACATGTTCTCTCACCTTGTACAACTTCATCTAGCACAAGGTTCCTCTGTTTCCATTAATCTCTCCCCACTTTCTCTGATCACGACCTTGAAAGCTCCCAAGCAGAAACCAAGCATGCTATTGCTAAGACATAGACAAGAAAACCCCCACACACAACCTGCACACAAAGAGAAGAAGACACACACAGCAACATTAAAAAAAAAACTGAAAAAGACAAGAGAGAGATGGAGTCAGAAACATATTCCAACAGTACTCCACTTACATGATTACATTGAGACGCAGAATACTGAACAACCATCTCCGGTAAATAGCCTTGTAAGCCAACATTATAAACAGGAGTCCCATCAGGATAATAAAGCCCATAGTTCCTCTCAGAAGTAGGACCAGGTTTCAAATCCTCATTGAAAAGAGCGAACACATAAATATGAATAGGAACGGAAGGCTTAGCAGGAGTCCCCTGTTTCATCTCTATCCTCTTTAGCAAATTCCCATTGTAGAGCATGGCATTCTCGGGTGAAGCTCCAATCTCATCAGGATCACCCTTGGAAGGCCACCCCGTCTCAGAAATCCTAACCTCAATGTCCGTATGACCCAACCTTTTTATGGCCGCATACACAGCATCAATCTGAGCATACAACATATTATCATAGTGAAGATTAGTGTTAGGATCCACCATCCCCGAATTTGGCTGAAACAACACATAGTTCAACGACACGTCGTTTGGACTGCCCTTGTAGGCAAAGAAAGGATAAGCGTTGATCAAGAATGGGGATTTGACTTGAGCATGGAAGTTCAAGAGGGGTTGGATGTAGGGGATTAAGTCTTCCCGGAATGCCCCTGAGGAAGGAGGGTAAGAGATGGCTAAGATGTTGAAGGAATGGGCAGTTGTGACAGTGACTTGTTGTTGGAGTCCGAGGGTAAGGAGGGCATTGTACACGGATTGCATTGCGGGAAGAAGGTTCTGGACAGAGTTTGTGTCGTTGCTGCCGAAAACCTCGTTGCCTACGGTGATGCAGGTGATTTGGGTGGCGGAGAGGTATGGTTGGACGTTTTGTTGGATCCATGATTGGGCTTTTGATGGGTCTCTCATGTTTTGAAGATTCTCGTTTCCTAGGCCTATCACGAATTCTACATTGGAGTTTGAGAAGGCTTGTAGAACGTTTGGGTCTGCGTCGTAGAGTTTGATTCTCGTCACGTTGAGGGATTTTATCAGAGAAGCCACGCGAGATGGAGATGGTAGGTTGTTCGCTATTTGCCCGTAGTTTATTCCGAACTCTAAGGCTTGGATTTGCTGAAGACATGAATCTGGGAGAGAGACAAAAAAAACAGAGTTAGAAATTTAGAATGTGTGTCTGAAAAATGTTTAATTAGTTGCTTAGGAGTTTAAGTTTAAGTTTTCTAGTCTAGTTTGTAGGTGAAAATTGAAGATGGAGGAGGAAGGAAGTAGAGAACGAACCAGGAATAGTGAGAAGCAGGAAAAAGAGTGTGAAGAAGAAGGAAGAGGGTGGTATTACTGATCTGATTTTGGCCATAGCTGCCAATTCAGACCACAAGGAGAAGGATTAAAAAATGAGAGGTGATAAATAAGGCTATCTATCCTCAAAACAGAGCTAGCTTCTCATTATAATTATATATATATATATAGAAATACTGAAAGAAAGAGAAGAGAAGAGAAGAGAAGCTCTGTTTTCTTTCATAAACCTCTTCTTCCCCTGTTTATGTGAAAACACGGCTCCGCTATTTATTTATTTATTTTCATTTCTGAACTGTGATGGTGTTATTTTTTGTTAAATTATTGTCTGGTGCTTTTAGTTTATAGGAATAATTGAAGTGTATATCAATATTATTGTGGTTGCTTATTATTAAATACCAACTCTATAGCTTACGCGTGTGAAACTCTTCCTGGGTCAAAGCCTCTCCCAGTTGAGTTGAGTTAACCGACACGGCCACACGGTGTGCTACCTAATTTACTATATTGTCCCTTCCCTCTAAATTTTTATACTACCTTTTTTTGAAATCAAATTTCCAACAAACCTAAATTTTTAATTTCAAATCAATTAATAATGAGTAAATTATGATTATCACACATTGTTTCAATTTCATTTTTGAAAAATAAAAACTATCATTTTTATTTTTTTAAAAAATAAAACTATAACGAATTTAAACTTTACATTCGACAAAAAAAAAACTAATTTAAACTTTACAATGATTATATAGATAGGTGTCTTGTTGACAAAGAAAAGTGATCAGTTAGAGTGTCGTAGAGATTAAATTAATTGCAAATATTTTTTGAAGACAATTTTAATAATTTTAACCTTTTAAAGAATATAGGTGAATTAATAATTTATGATTTGCATGACATGTCTTTGTCTTTTGTTTAAAGCGTAATGAACAAAAAAGTGGAGGTGTTTTTGTTTACTTTTCGGAGTTCCAAAAGGGATAGCGTGGCGGTGCCTTGCTAGCTATTTTGATTCTACTTCTAATTTCTAAATTACAGATAGCAAAACAGAGATTATATTCTTTACGTCAAGACGTAAAAGTATATATAATTTTTTTTTTAGTTTATTTTATATTAATTCATAGAATTTCAAGTTATTGTGGAGATTAAATATAGTAACTGGGAAATTCTAGCAGTGGTTTTTTTTTTTATTCTTCAATTAGTTTTTTTTTTGTCAAATGCTCATTTTGGTCCTTTATTTTCACCTAAGTTTTAAATTGGTCCTTTATCTTTTAAAAGTTTTATATTGGTCCTTTATGTTTCCCAAAAGTTTTATATTTGTCCTTCAAGTTTCATTAAAGTTCTATATTGGTCCTTTATGTTTCATTCAAATTCTATATTGGTCCTTTATGTTTCATTGAAATTCTATATTGGTCCTTTATGTTTCATTGAAGTTTTATAATAGTTTATGTTTTATTAGAGTTTCATATTGGTCCTCTCAGCATAGTTTTATTTTTGGCTTAAACGACACCGTTTGGGTATTTTTGGTGTGTCTAAGGCCACTTCAGCTATCTGATACACGTAGAAGAGATCATGTGTTCACTTCGACATGCCACGTCAACAGTTAACTTAAGAAATTGATGGATTTGGACAGAAGGACCAATTTAGAACTTCTGGGAAACATAAAGGATTAATTTAAAACTTTTGAAACATAAAGGACTAATTTGAAACTTGAGTGAAACATAGAGGATCAAAATGAACCTTTGACCGTTTTTTTAGATATAATTGGTGGCAATCCCTTCCTATCTTTTTTTTTTTTGCTATTGTCGTTACGCTTCATAAATAAAATAGATATCCAGTCCTTCAATTTTGGTGGTGATTTTCTTCCAGATTTACTTCTGAGTTTTTTAGTCCTCCCTTGTGAGAGTGTAGTCTCTCATTATTATATCGATTCAGATATAGTAATTGGAGCTTTTTTTTTGTGTATTTATTTTCTTTTGTGAGTTCTTTTTACAATCAGGTGATTCTATATTCTAGATTTGCTATATCTAAACTTTACGAATCATATATATATTAAAGAGTTTTCACTCGTTCATCATGTTGTTTGAAGAGCCTACGACAATTTCAACTTTGAAGATTTCTTCTTGTCTAATACGCATGAGGTGTAGGAATAACAGTTCTGTTGGCAATACTAAAAGGACGGTGAGATTTTTTATCCTGAAGAAATAGGATCAGCTAAACTCCACTTTATTTACTTAGTTCAACAATTGTTAGGACTTATTCTTTAGTATTATTATATTAGAATTTTTTAAATTAACGTAAGTATAGTTTGACTTTTTTTACTGTATAATAGAAGTTTAATAGTTTTTTATAAAAAAAATATAGTAACAGAAACGTAAATAATAATTTGTGAAGAAAATTGGTTATGCCTATCTCAGTAATAGCAGAGCGTATGAACACTAGGCAATAACCACTAAGCAGCGTCTTTCTCAATCTTGACTTTAGTTCGGATCTACCCAAACATCTTATTGCCTTCAGTATTTTATAAAAATTAATAAATAATAACATAAAAAAGCAACTTTGTTAAATATTATTTTATTAATCACATTATATAATTATAAAAATTATTTATTGTCTCATAGTCTACCTAACATAACTGAAACCAAATGATTTTCATTACAATTTGCAAAACTTAACTTATTAATTCCCTATGTTAACCACCTAATTCAATGTAAAAAAAAAAAAAACTTAGCCAGTTGTTTCTTTTATTTTTTTATTTTTTGATAAAAATTGTTTCTTCTATTAAGTTGCTTACAAATTAGTAAAAACCGCACTCATGACTCAACTATGAATACTTTGGTTTGGTCTGATCTTTCAAAATAAAAAATTGGTTTCAATAAAAAATATATAATTTTTTTTTATTTTGTCCGGTTCCTAAAATAAAAAAATATAATTAAATTATATAGTTTTTTCTTTCAACCTTCAAATTTGGATAGAAATTTATTCAAAATTTTAATTTTATATTATTTACTCCTTAATTTTATCCCTGTGAGAGAGTTTTTTGCATTAATTTATTACCTGTGAATAATTCATTTTTATGATATTTTTCATATATTTTTTTTTATTTTTATTGCCCAAGTTATTTTCGATCATTTGCCTTTTTATTATTATCAACGTCAAAGTCTATAACAATGATTTTTTATCCTACAACTAGTAATTAAACGGATTGGTTTTTTTTTTTAATTATATACAAGTTTTACTTTCATTTGTACTGTTCACAGTTCACAATTGATGTGCTGACCCATGATATGATAATGTAAAATATTGTTTTAATAATGTTTTTTTAGGTTGTCACAAGCTTAATAATGTTTATTGCTACAGTTTACTGCAAACAATTATTTAAAAAAATTAAATTAATACTTTGTAGCATCAATCATATAAGATATGACCCTTTTTAATATGCAAAAATTGCTTTTCATACAAAGCATTATCTTTAATATTGGGTATTTAATTAATTATGTGGGAAGTTGGTGAGTCGTTGAAGCATCATTAGTGCTCCACAAGTGGGAATCTAACCCATTGCAATTAGAGCGCTGTATAAAATTATTGCATTCTATAAGAAAAGAATGTCATCAAATCGATGGAAAAAAAAAGTCACCAAATGGAATAAAAAGTATAGTAGTAAATTTCTAATGATATTTGTTAATATTTATAAGAATTTATCTAAAATACTTGTAGTACAAAACATTGTCTTCATCAAATCAGTGTGATCAACAATAATGATTCATCAATATTATGTTAAATTAAAATAATATAATGTTATTATTAATTTGAATTTTGATTGAACCTCGCTTTGGCTGAAAGCAACCGCTTTTAAGTACTCAAGAGCTGTAATGATCATTGATCAAAAACCATAAATCCATAATATACATATTGACAAAAAGATATGAAGTTAGAATTTAAAATTTATTTAAGGCAAAGTACCTTTTATGCCCCTAATATTTGGAGGTCATATTACTTTTGTCTTTAACGTATTTTTGCTGTCAATTGTATTCCTAATATTTTGTGTTTATCCTAATGTCAGGATTTTCATTAACACCGCTAATTTTTTGTCAATATGTATATTATGGACTTAATTTTTTCATAAAAAAAGTATAATAAATATATTAATAATTACCTATAGTTAAGTATAATAAATATATTTTCATAAAAAAAGTATAATAAATATATTTATATTTATAAAAGAATTAGACTTATATACAATTTGTTATATATTTGCTATGAACAATAGTTTAGTATAATGAGAGCCTCCATCAATATTACTTGTTATTTGTTAATATTTATAAAAATTTTGTCTTTAATTTGATAATTTTACTAAAAAATTATTGCAAAAATAACAAATCTTAAGAACCCCTAAAAAATATCACTAAAATGCCTCTTTTTTTGTCCTTTAGCAACAATAATCCGTGAGTCTCAAACAGATTTCATTTTTTTTAATAAATAGAGACAAACATTACATATATATATAAATGTCTAAGAAGTTCGTCTATTTATTATATATATATATACGCCACAATATTTTTTATTATTTTTATTTTATATATATAATAAAATAAAAACACTAATAATAATTATAAATAAATGTCTAAAAAATTCATAATATAAATTTATAAAAATTTTTGTGAGTTCAAGAGAAAAAAGAAATATTTCGGTGATATTTTTAGAAAGACCTTTTTAGAATTTATTTTCTTGGAATGGTTTTTAATAAAATTTTCTTTTGATTCATTTATGGTGAGTCTATATTAATATTGACAAATGAGATAGAATGAATGGAGTACTAAAGTTTCAATACTTTTGTAGTATAAGACTTTTATCCATTTGCTATCAAAATTTCTAAACATTTTAATATTATACTTCTCCATGAAAAAGAACACAAGTTGGAAATTGTCACGTAAGTTGCAATAGGCAGATACAGTTTATGTTCAAACTGAGGGTTAGCTTATATGCATTATGATATTCTGAGTGGTATACATCTTTTGGGAAATGGATGTGTTCATACCAATTTATTTTGAACCAAATTATAAGTTGAAACTTCAAAGCAATGTTATTATTAATCACGTTTTATTTTAGTGCACAATCCAGAACAGAACACCAATTGAAACACAATTACCGTATCATTAATAATTAAGTATATAGGTCATATTTGGACTATTTAAAATGGTCTACTTAGAGCCACAATATTTATAAATAATATAATTGGAAAACTATTTTTTCCCCTGTGATTTGCATAGTAAGAAGAAAAAGAAATGCTAGTATATGTCTCAAAAAAACTGTTTTCTTTGTCATCACAGTCCACAAATAGACAAATAGTTATAAAGATGTGTAAAATGACATAATATATAATGTAAAAATAATGGAAGAGATAGAAATATAGACAAATATACCATGAAATATATAACAAAAAATATGATGTTATGATAAATTTTAGTGATTAAGTACATAATATTAAATTATCATTTTTGTCAAAATTATCCAAGGCAATTATTATTATTACATTTCGTCCAAATATACAGTAATTGATCCATCATTAAGACAAAAGTAGGCACAAAATTCAAAGGAGATGTGAAGGATGACGTTGCTTAGAAAGCAAAGAAAGGCAAAACAATTTGTATGCTTTCACCGTCCGTTTGATGTGAATGTTTGGTTCTTTATCGGGAAATATTGGAGCTATTAAGAACTTAAATTCATTAGTGGTAAGTTGTTAGATTTGTTTTGAGATCTGTGCTATTTTATATTTAAAAAAAAGTATTTTAACACAAATTTCTAAACAAATCCAACGACTAACCAATAATGAACTTGAATTCTTGATAACTATATAGCATTACCCTTCCATGATTACACACAAATCCACTTCAGATCCCACTTTTTGGTTCCACAAATAGCAATTATGATTAGATTAAAAGATCCTTCCCTGCTATGTTAAATTTTGGACATTGTTTTGTTGCAAGGATTATCTATTAGGCAATAGACATGATGAGCAGATGAGGCCTTCCTCTGTTCCTTCCGCCAGACGGATGACTAAATAGCATCATTACTTGATTACCGACCACTACTGTGTTTGGTAAGGAATAAAAAGGAAGGAATGAAAAAAGAGGAGAGAATGAAAATATCATGTCAATATGATGTGAATAAAAATATCATATTTTTTTACTCATCAATATATTCGCTGTATATTAAAATTTATTACTATTATTTAAAAATTTTGCAGATGATGGATAGTTTCCTCTTCCAAACAATACCAATTTAACATTAATGCCTGATGAACAAACAGTTATGAAGGATTTCTGAGAGGATTATTTAATTTGCTAATGTTACCTTATCACTTCCATTACTGAGTGGAAGATATTAATATGATGCTGATATTCAGTAGATAGGAAAACGATATTCAAGATATGATGTAGTTATTCCATATATAATGTCAAGATGCAGTGAAAAACAAGCAAGGATTCTCACAAAATGAGCCAAGATAAATAATTAAGTAGCTGATAACATCTTATGTAAAATGATTGTTTATTGTTTTTCTTTCATCTTCACCTTGAATTTAAAAAGATTTTTCTAAAAAAATTATATGAACTCCAGCAAGGTAGTGCCAATGTGACGTTTTCCCATGTCTAAAAGTACAGTCCATACCCCACAGGTCATTTAAAAAGCCACGTTATCTTTCTTATATTTGGTCCTGGAGCCCTCCAGTCAAAGTGAGGGCCGCTCTTTTAGAAGATAAACTTCATTGTAATCCTAGGACCTAGTGCCTTTAGGTGTGTTGCCTTTGGGCCCTTTTCCGCTGTAAAGTCTTGCAGGCTTGTTCAGATTGTGTTTCCCTATCCTGCTGTATGACTCTCTTCCCTCAGTTTGAGGGTGTTTAATGCAATTTCTGCTATGCAGTTTGTCCAACAACAAAAAAAGCCACATTATCTTAATAATATTACAATGCTTGCTACCACAAACAAAAGCATAATCCATTAATTCTAAAGCATTGATCATTCCCATAATTCATAACATTTTAAGCAACATACTAATAATGGCTGAATGTTCCTAGAACAAAACAACAACCACCAAATAGGAAAGGTTGGCCTCTACCTTAACTTAAAAATTCCAAGTATACTCTTCTAAAGGCTCAACTTCCTTGACTCAATAGAGATCATTTTCTTTGTGTGTATGAATCACTAGATCTGAAGTTGGATAGGAGACACAGGTTAGAAGATAACCGTCCTTCATTTGATTGTCATCAAGGAATGAGCCATCAGACTGATCCACTGAACCAGAAACTATCTGCCCAGCACAGGTAGAGCATGCTCCAGCCCGGCACGAGTAAGGGAGCTCCATTCCAGCATTCTCTGCTGCATCCAGGATGTAGGTATCATCAGGGGCCTCAAACTCGTTCTCTTTACCATCTGGACCAATCAACTTGACCTTGTATGCGGCCATGGCAGTTGCCCTAAAAGAGGGGGATGATTTCAAGCCAAATGATCTGGAAACACTCTTCACAGATCCAACTGAGGAAGGGAACTTAACTATGGCACTGGTGAATTGGTTCTGGCTAACAGGTCGGAACTGGCAATGTGGGGAAAGCTTGACAGCTGACAAGGTTGACATGATTACCCTGAGAAAAATGAATCCACATGACAAATATCGTCAGTTTAGAAACAATTAGGTGTCTAACAGAGGATGACAGGAGAATAAGTCATATACAATGAATCAGACCCGATAATAAAAAAAAAGAAGTCAGATTCGGATTCAGTTTTATAAGACTAATATTTCTAGGTAAGTGCATTTGCCAAAGTATAATACCCGTACTAGAATCAGTTTGGACAAAACTTATACCGGAATGGTATTTCTCTTGATGTAAAATTGCTGTGAGTACAACTTTTCTTTGTTTATTTGTACTAAATTAACAAAATCGACTGTCTTAAGATTGCATTCCTTTTCTCAGAGAACGTTCGACAAATGACTCAAGCTACCACTTATCTCACAATCATCTTGACCAGGGCTAACTGCGTGACACACCAATCTGTCTAAATAGGAAAAAAAAATTCCTCAGGAACTAATGTGCTTGTAGAAGAATAGCAGATGACTAGAGGTATCCATTTCATACATTATCTAATCAGAGAAGGGAGCTACCACAAAGTCCCCCTTCCTTCATGGCAGCTTTCAAAAGGCATGACAGATAGCTTAGACAAGAAACTCATAAAAGTATTTCTTTGTATACTAAGTACACCAACTTAAAGTTTACACTGTTTAGGTACTTAAAAAAAGAATCAGGCATATACTGCAAAGTGCATCCTTAAGTTTTCATATGACATTGTAATAACTTTGACAGCAACAGATCAAGATATAAACACTACGTATACGTTGATGCCCTATAATCCTCATGTTGTTTTATGAATATGAATCATGTGACTGCCACAGTTTCTTATTCATCTTCATTTTTCACATTTAAAGATTTTAGCAATAACATTGTCTTCTACATCATTGTATTAGCATACACGGATAGTCGGATACACACCCCCACTCTTGCATGATTTTTTCCTCATCCTCTTCTTTTAGTGTGAAGTGTGAACACCACAACGACATCAGGAATTACTAATATTTATCACAAAATAGCTTATATTCCACTAATGAGTTGGGGATCAGTGAGAAGAAATAGTGTGTTGGGCATCGAGAGGAGAATTCTTCTTAAGAGGCCTAACTCACCCCAAAAGAGCTCTCAAGGGGAGAGGATTACCTTATCATATATATACAGCTTATTAGCTATTTAACTAAGCAATGTGGGACTTCAACACGCCCCCCTCACGCCCGACATAGGAGCGTGAAACCAACGGGTTATTCCCAGGGCAGCCCATAGTAAGGCTCATCCATCCACACATATTCAACATGGCTCTGATACCATCTTAAGAGGCCTAACTCACCCCAAAAGAGCTCTCAAGGGGAGAGGATTACCTTATCATATATACAGCTTATTAGCTATTTAACTAAGCAATGTGGGACTTCAACAATTCTCTTCGGTATATCCACACAAATATGTTTTGGTGGGTGTATATTATATAATTATCAAACTGTGTGCTTGCTTGAACAAGCCCGTGTGGAACCTAGGTGATTCCAATTTGATGTTGAAAATCCTTTCCTCCACTTACACCAATCAGCCATAACATGTTTCAGTGTGTCAAAGAAAACCATCATATGGGATTTTAGTAGACAGGTCAAACTTTCATCACAAAAGCTTCGGAAATCCAAAGATAAAATATAAAGAAAAAATCAAAATCTCGGGAATATTCGCTATCTACAAAAAGAACTCTTTTTTAAACAAAAATCAGTGTAAAATAAACATATTAAACATAACCCTGCCTAATCTATACCATAACAAAAAAGAAATGAAAAGAAGAAACTCAAGGCAAATTTGAAAGAGGAAATCCAAAGCAGAGAAGGAAATAATTCATTTGTTAGGTGCTCTAATTCCTGGTCGCACAGTCTGCATAAGAAGAGACCTAACCCCAGCTGAAGAAGAGCAACGTTATGAAGAAGATGTAATGAAACTCAATCAGTGATAAGAGAAAAGAGAGATCAACAGAAAGAGAAAAGAAGCGCTTACTGAGAAGAAGCGAGGAAGTAGTGATGGAGCAATGGATGTGAGACTGTGCTGGCGGAGAATACGAAGTGAAGAGTGAAGAGAATCAGCTCACGCTCAGGAGTGAGTGACCCACCATCTAAACCTTAAACCCTTATTTATTCCTTCACATTTTACTATTTTACACACACTGACAGCGACGCGTATCTAATCAAATGTAAGCCTATGACAATGACTATGACCTTTTCATCTTTTAATTTTGGCCAATTATTTTAAATAAATTTATTTAATAAAAGTATACGAATTATATTTAAGTTTTTTTTTAAAAAAAAATTTGTGTTAAATATATATAATATATAAATATCAAAATAAGTTAACATAAAACTCTTTTTTAAGAAAATTTTTTAATTTATTTTAAAATTAGATAGAAGTTTTTTTCTCTTAACAAAGAGGTCAGCTCACTTATAATGGTTAAGATTTTCTTATTCAATTATTTTTAAATTTTAAAGTGTATACAAATAAAAAATATATAATTTATAAATTTGAAAGCGATAAAATAGAAAGGTAACCAAAAATCCGCCAAATCGTGTTCAGCTCCTCCAACCCATTTTCTTCTGTCGCTTGGTGCGTTGGTTACATTAGGCATTAGCTACGTTTTAAATATGCCTATCCCATGTTCAGTGTATTATCAACACAAGAAATCTAAGAAAAGTGATTTTTTTAATCTAATTTAGATTTTAATGAACAATTCGCACATGTGGCTTCACTGTCTTGAGATTCAATGATACCAAATAGCTCAAATTAGTTAAACGTGTGTATTTATAAGTACTTTGTAGAGAATTTCGGTCATTTATTTCTTTTCGGTTAAATATATTAAATTTCAGAAGAAAATTTCCAGAATTAATTTATATTTATTTTTTTGGCCAACTATCCCACTTTTAAAGGTGTGTGCAAACTAACAAGATATTTAAGGCCATGTTCTTTTACAAGAATTGGCAATGGAAATAACTATGGAATGGGTGGGGCCCACTGGGTCCCACCTATTTTTTACTTTTTCATTTCCATCAACTTTAAAAAAAAAATAAAAAAGAAAATACAAAATATCTATTATACCCCTCTGATTTGACATGATTTGACACAATTATAACCTTCTTTTCTTTTTATTATTTTAATATAAGGGGTAAAATGGTCATTTTAATACATTCCCTTTCCATTTCCATTACCAAACTTTTACTACTAAACACAAGAAACGCATTCCGTTTCCATTTCCGTTTCTGTTTCCATTTCCATTTCTGCGTAAAGAACGTGCCCTAAAGGCCCACGGTAAATACTTTGAATTTAATAAAAAAAAATATGTATTCGAAAGGGATTAAAACAGGCATTTAATCGGTAAAATTTTAAATTTACTAAGCAAATGAAAATTTTTAATGAGTTCAATAAACATTTTGAAGTCAGAACTAAACAAGTATAACATGTTTCAAAGAAAAATATACTTCCTTTCAAGTCTATTAAGCTTCTACAAGTTAATTCTACCATTAAATAAGTTTCTAGCTCAATAATGGACATATACTCAATTTGATATATCCTGCTTAACTGAAAATTGGTTGGTTGGTTACTACTCATTGACGACTCAGTCACGATCCTCAGCTTGTGGGTCGTAAAACGATGGCTTCGATAAGAGAAATGAACAAACCCTACCATTAAATGCCTCGTATTATGACCACCCCCGTCCCCCCGGTGTCAAAACTGATTGATTAGATTGCATCTCAAAAACGAGGATGTATATTTTTGGCACTTGAGAAAAAGGTTAAGAAAAGGAATACGAATATTTCGAACGAAAAAATTGAACTAAAATTCTCATTGTTGCTAAGCATTAAGCTAACACCCAGTACAAAAACAACTAAAACATTTCAATTTTCAACAAACAAAACTGTAAGACCAGAATCCTTGTCCAACTATCGGGACACTAAATATATATTAAGCGCCACAGCAACTTTAAAAAAAGGCAATCAAAAGACGCGGTACGATTTCCCCATCGTGCTCTTCAGATACAAGCACCTCACCTGAAATCCACACAACCCACAATCATTAGAACACTGATACATGCATTGAGTAGCCTGTTAGTACATTAAAAAAAAGGGTAACATTATGGTACGCTGGAGCTCTTGGAGCTAGAGCCTCCATTAGTGGGATTTCAACTTATTTTTTCATGGGTGAGACTATAGAAACCTCCCCATCTTATTTCTTCTCTATCTCTCTTACTTTTTCTCTCTCTCTGTTGAATTTTTCATTCGAAAGAATGAGACGATAAAAGAGAAAAACTCAACCTGTTGAGAGGTTGTACTCTTATACTCTCCATAGAAGAGCCTTTTTCTATGACTTCATTTGTTTAGAAATTTGTGCCTATAAGAGGGGAGAGCTCGACCTCTCAGTATCAATCCCCAAAAAAATGGGGGAGGGAGGGGTACCACCAAAAACCCACCCTCGACAGTCGGTGCTTTCAGTACAGGAACGTCCAAAGTCCAGCCTTCTCTTCTAAACTAAGTAGGCAATTAATTATGCTACCAGTTAAATATGAGGATAGACAGACCATGAAGATGACCTTGAATAGGACCCCAGCAAGACAATGACTCATAATACAAAAAAGTAAGAAGGATATAAGGTAATGCAGAGACGTGGATAACTCACATTCTGCCAATTCTTCTTCAACAAAGAGACAAGGAAGTTGACGCTCAGTTGTACATTTTGAAAGATTTGTTTCTCCTCCATACTAACATTTCCCACAGCAACTCCCATGCAAAGCACCTTCTTTAGCTGAAATTTTACCATGGCCTTGGTCTCGTTGACCTTAGACTCTAGAGATTCTTGGTGAGTAACAAGTGTGGGGAATTTCCCTACATAGTCATGCAAGATTACAAGATTAGTGAGAAGCAACAATTTTAAAACCTCGTGATAGTTTCCAATATAAAGAAGAAAAGAAATAATATGCCGAGTGCAACAGATGCACCATAATCATAACAAGGATATTAATGCAAACTGCAAAGCAATAGATTTAAGGAAATTAAGTAGGCAACAATTTATAAAATGAGTACAACAAATCAAGTGGACCTTCAAGAAAGAAGTAAAACACAGTGAACAAAATGTAGGTCACAACAGATAAACAATCCAAACGACACTTCTTTGTAAGTTAACATAAAAAACACTTGCCTGCCTTGTTGAGACCAGGACCCAAAAGACGGGGAATCTGCTTAATAACTGCTTCAGAAGCTAAGAAGGCGTGATACTTTTTGGCAAGTTTCTTAACCAGTTTCTTATTTTTGTTTAGCTTTTTCAGCCCTTCCACATCCATATAGTCCAACCCTATCTTCTCAGCCTGCAGATTCCAGTAAATAACATTAACACAATCTAAACCACAATTAAGTGAGAATTATACAGAAAGTATCAAGATAATCTAGGACTAATATAACATATAAAATGGCCATTACCAATCAAGGAAGTGAACTGTGTATAAACAAATAGATCAGGTTCATTATGCAAGCATGAGAGGAATTACCCCAACACGAGAATAAGGGACAATGACTTCAACAATGACGAGTATTTTGCACAATTAAATCAAGTAACTACCAAAGTCTACCCTTAGTCAAGTTAATTTTGCAACAAAACATAACAAAGTACCATTCATTCTAAATAATTTGAGACTAAAATTTATGATAAGAGTATTTTGCACGATTAAATCAAGCAACTACCAAAGTCTACCACTTAGTCAAGAGCCTTTTCCAACAAAACATAACAAAGTACCATTCATTCTAAATAATTTGAGACTAAAATTTAAGAAAGAGTGTCAGGACATGAAATCACCGAGTCTATTGAACCATATTGACCATGATTCCAGTCTCCTAGTTATAAAAAAAATAATACCTCTTCAACGTGCTGAGCATCTCCCAACATGCAAATTTTCATCTTTGGGCGAGGAATGTGGGGCAGCTTCACAGAACCGCTAAAACGCTTATCCTTCTGAGGATCATAGTTTTTCAGCCCAATCTGAAGTTCAATGGTCTCCACAAACTTGCGGTTTTTCTCCTTGGAATCAGCCATGATTCCCGATATAGCCTCTCTAAGAGCATCACTCTGAAGCTTACTGTACCACCAACAAAAATATGTCAGAGCCAACACCTTTACTTGAACAGAAAATTTCAACTTTCAAAATGCATCAATTCATTCGTTGATACTGAACCTACAAACAATGAGCAATGAATAGAAAATGGGCACCAATCCCTTAACACACAAGTCTCACTAATCCTCCAAGAGAAAAAAAATTCGACGAGATTATATAGAAGTAATCTTCTTAGAGAATGGGCACCAACTATACAACCACCAACTATATACTGCAACCAGATAGCTATTTATCCAGATATAAATATTCCATCCTAATGCTCTACGGTGAGCTGTATATTTGTAATACATAAGAAACGGTGCGATCGATTGGAAATCCACAAGAATAACTGGAAATATGACAGCAAACAAATTGAAGCTGTGATAAATACCTCATCTTTGAAACTTTGCCTTTTCAACAAAGCAGATACAGATCTCTCTCCTGTAAACAAAACTTAACAAGTTAAATGAAATGGATATGCGGCAAGTTATATGTATGAACGTTCAATTGTGAAAAAGAAAATTCACATAAACTGTCCAAAAGTGAAAATTTTGGAAGAAAACTTATGACTCCCATTTCTGGGATCAGCAAAGCTTAAACAAAGGAAGAAAAATACGATAGCAAAATCCTCTGTGTCTATATATTCTCTAGTTTGGTTTCTCAAAGACTGTACTGCATAGAATGGGTGGAGGAAGTACCAGAAAAGAGATGCAGGCGAAACCCCAACTAGGGTTTCATGCGGCCATTGGAGCGTTATATAGGATAGGCATGGGTTGACCCAGATCAGATCTACGCTGGGCTCTAAAGCCCAAACAAAAATGAAGCCCAATCTCTAATCATTCTTATTTTTAAGATGTCAAGCCCTTGACCCAAAACCAAAAACAAAAAGAAAATGACATATGATCAGTCTATGACTTGTCATATATTTTAGATGATTAATAGTGCAAAATGGAATATGGTGGATATCCACCCAATTGACATCAATTTCACCTCCTTGTGATAAAAAAATAATAATAATAATAAAGAGGTGCAATTTTTATTTTTATTATTGATTTTCTAATAAAAAATATATGTTTAAGATTTATACAACTTATTTCTTCCACAATTTCCCAAAAAATAAAAAACTTATCTCTTTCACAATTAGTTAATTTTAAAAAAAAAATCACAAACTTGATATTAACTATATAAGGCAAGTATATAAGTTTAATTCTTAAGAAAAATTAAAATTTTTTAGATTTCAAACTTGAATCCTTTAATAATGAATAAGAATTAGACTCAACCTGATTCAGGATTGACTTTACTTTTGACATATGTGAGATGAATTTATTTTCTTGTTCCCAATTTTAATTAAATTTGAAATATGTGAGATGAATTTATCTCTTCTTTTAATTGAGACTTGATTCGATTTTTTCATTTGAACCCAATTTTAATTAAATTTGAAATAAAAAACAATAAGAAATAGCTTTAGACCCATTGTGAAGGAGTATTCATTAACAGGTTAGAATTAGATGATGAGGAATCCGGTAACCTTCATAGTTTATATTAATCCCCTAATCTTGATTTAGATACTTAACTTTTGATCCAATATGTGGACAAATTAACAAGTAGAATTATTTTATTGATAGAGTAAATTTCTTATATATCAACGTAGTCGTTGCTGTAGGACAGAATGTTGTTAAAATCATTGAAATGGCCGGCGGAAAGAAAGAAAAATCAATTTAACAAGAACAAATCTATTAGATGTGAATTGTAGAAGCTTGTATTTAAATTTGATTCCACTTTACAGTTCCATAGATGGAATCGGAGAAAAGAGAGAAGAATGAGAAAAAAGAATATAGATGTATGCTTGATTTGTTTGTGCCTCCCTTTCTTTGGGCATATGAATTAGAAAAGGTGGAAAGAAGAGAAGCTTGATTGTATTTAAATTGTAGAAGCTTGATTTGTTTCTCAATTTTCATTATTTTTCACCTTATTTCTATTTTTTTTTTCATTTTTTCTATATAATAATAATAATAACTTGGTACAAAAGATTCACTCTTTTAATTTTCGTCCCACTTCGATTCTTCATGCCCCCATCAATTCCTTATATGCAAAGTTTAACCTCTCACGAGATTAAGATCTCTTCTTTGTATCATTCTCTTCCTTTTTTTAAAAAAAAAGATTGAATGAAAAAACTAAAACTCTTGAAATATCAAACTCTTCGTAAGAGAGCCATTCAATTAATTCCAATGTAATGAAAGTGATGGATATTTTCCTTATTTAGTAGATGTACTGCCCTCAAATTTCCAAGGTCCAAATAGAGTAATTTCATTTCTGATGGGAAATTATTAAAGATGTGGACAATGAAATCGGGCAGACCAACATATTTTTTACAGCAGATTAAACATAAGAGGAATGATGTTTCTTTTTTGGCCACACATAACGCAACAAAAGAAAGTTAGGCAAAACAACAAGAAACATTATAGAATCTTTTGTGGAGAGTTCAATTTTCAATAATTTGAATTTTTGTGTTTATTTTTCTCTTTTTTCATTATTACTTTACTGAAAAGTGAAAAAAAAATAAAAGAGAAAAAAAATATTCAACCTATAAGTTAAAGTTGTCATGCTATTACCCAAAAATATATTCTTAAAATGCATGCATGATTACAATAAAAACTCTTATTAATTTAGTTTTAAAAGAAATTTAAGTTAAGATCCTTATATATTTGTCATTCATTTATACTTTCTTTCTTTTATAATTGGTCATATAAAATGTAATTTTCTATATTCTCTTTCTAATGTGATTAGTCATAAAAACATTTTTTGTCACATATCTTATTTATATTGGAAAACTTTATAGCAAAAATATAAAGAAGTTACAAAGAGACTATATTGAAGTATGATGAAGTTATTTTCATGAGAGAAATAATATATGATAATGTTATGTGAAGAGAATGATAGATAAAATAGATACAAATTAGAACCTACCAATCTCTTTTCTCACATGATATAAAAGTATTTTTTTCACATAAGGTAATGAATTTTGATCAAATAGGGTGGCCGGTGTGCAGTAGAATAGAGCATAGAACCTAAAAGTATTTTGCTATTGTTGAGATGCAGCTCAAATTGATTACCTCGTTTTCCCCCTTCTCCTGTCAGATGATCTCTTCTTCTTGTGTAAACGAAATATTCAGAAATTTGATAGCTATTGCAGCTCCTCAATTGCTAAGTTTTCAATTGAATATTATTAGTAGAGTTATTTTTATTTCATGTTGGGGCACAAGAATAATGCATGCTACATGTATGTCAAATGTCCAGCTCGCATGTCATGAACTTTTGAGAATATAAGCTTATATAACAAAACTGCATTCACTTTTGTGGAGGTATCTCCAGTTTAATGACTCATTTCAAATTCATCAATATTGGTCTTTGTTGTTGCAATTTATTTTTCATTCTGCTAAAAATTAACTTCTCTCTCTCTCACCACTTGGGCTGAAACAAAGAGCACCTAGCTCTTACTGTAATCATACATGCATGCTTTGGTTAGCCTTGTGTGTCTGTTCTCTACTCTACTATTGTTTATGCCTTTCAGCTCCAGCTGAATCCATTCAAGTCCAGGTTTTTACAGCTCATAGCAGCATCATTTTCTTGACGAGTATTGAGGTCCAGTCTTACTATCTGATAGTAATGACTCATAGAAACCTTATCTTCCACTGCTTTTATTGAATCTGTCTTACTATCTGATGACTCTCTTCCCATCATTAGTCTCTCAGGAGGATACATGCTGCTTCCATTATTCTCTGTGTCTCCTTCAAGTCCAATGCTCATAGATAAGTTGCTGCAAGGGCTTCTTTCCACAGCGTAGCTTCTTCTTTCTGTAGTCTTCCCCAAAGGATTGTTGAGAAAGGTGGTGTTCTTTTTCACTTCATCATTACACCACTTGAGCTCAGAGTTCCTCGTCATGGGTGCTTCCTTTCGTTCCATATTGAATGTGTGGCTGTGGTGGCCATTGAAGGGTCTCAAGCCCATCCCTCCATTTTGTGTTTCTTGCTCCTTTTGAGATCCGTCGCAGGATGTGAGGCAGCTGTCCATGGAGCAGTCGGTAGGCTGGTTGTTTTGTGGTTGCTGCTGTGGGCAGAATCCTTGTAATTCCTTCAGCTCTGAAAATGCAGAATTTAGACACTGAGAGGATACTTTGGACACCAACTCTGAGAGTTGAACTTTAGCTGCCTCAAGTCCCACTATCCCCAAATTCTGTCTACCAAGTGTTTCTTGAGCTTTTTCCAGTACAGCCTGAAGGTATTTTCCTTGCGCCTCTATGCGAAGCTGCAAGTGTCTCTGTACCTGCACGGGTGAACTTTAGTGTTTATATAAATCATAGGAACATAGTTACAAACTGATAAGATTAATCAACATCTAAAAATGTATGCATGATATAAGATGGTGACACACACCTCAAGTTGCTCATTTAGCCTTCTCTGCACCTCAATCTGCATCTGCAGGGCCTCGCTTATGTGTAAATCTCTGGCACAAGACAACTGGACGTTAGTACTTGAAGTGATTGAGTTCCTGACCTCCAAAAAGAAGCTTGTGAAACTGAAAACAGTAATTTTTTTTCTTACTTGTTTGGCTGTGGCCCGAGGCTTAAATTGTTCATATGAGTTTCATTTGTTTCAGAAAGTCTTTCTCCAGTTGCTGCACCAGCGTTAACGTTGGTCGCTGATAAAATAAGCTTCTTGTTCATAATTTGCTCGCGATTCAATCCAGAAAAAAAAATAATAAAGAAAGAAGGAAGAGATTGTTCTCTTACTGATTTTGTGTGTCACATTGTTACTTTGTCCATGCATATTTTTGCTCAATCTGTACTTCTGAAGACAAAAAAGAAAGGATCAGCAGGAGCAAATTTGCAATGTGAACTTCAGTCTGTACAACTCAAGGTGAAAAGATGATACCGGGTTTGTGCAGATTATATATGAAATTAACATCTTATGACAATTTAGCAAAACTATACAATATATTCCTTTCATAAGGTCTGGAAACTAAGAGACTAGTAATTTCGTGATTTTATATGAAGCATTTAATTTGTGAGAAGATGACAAATTATGGTTAAGCAGGAATAAAATAATGTTTCCTACATAACTTCTCTGTACTTATGAAATAATTATGAATCAATTACGTAAAATAAAGTTGGAAAATGTTACTACCATTTACAAAATTTCATATATGAATAGAGGAAGAAAAAAAAAGGATGTCAGTCTCTTAAATGTGTAATATTCTTCTGGTCATTTCTATGATTGAAAAGTTATATGATTAACCTTTTCCAATGATAGTAAATAAGAAATCATTTATTCTATGAGTAGAGTTTTTGCTTAGCCTATTTACAACTCTCTTTGCTTGAGAGACAGAATGAGACTAAGGTACAGTGCACGGCAAATGCAATGACTGATCAAAAAGTGCATGTATTGGAGATGGTAGAGCTGAACTGACAATCTGTAAATTAAGAGTTATAATACAAGCTTCTTATGATCATTACCTGAAGATGGCTCTTTAGATGATACAAGGTAAGCCCTGGAATACCCATAAGCTTCATTACGGTTTTAGGAGTTGCCTCTGCAGCAAAAAAGATTTACTTAGCAGTTAGCATTAGTGAATTAGAAATTCTATAGTATTGGATGATAAACAAAAAAAGTTAGTGTATAGTATATACTCACTGTCTGCTCCGCCTAACTGATTAACTGCTTCTATAAACCTGGCATGAAGATCTGGTGTCCATTTCAATCTAGGCTTAGCATCAGTGGAGAGGACAAGCCCAGGATCACCAGACCCATTTCCTGTTTGAAGGAACATATGCCTTTCAGATGGGATTGGCATTCTGGAAGAAGAAGAATGAATGTTCTTTCCTTGATGATGGTACATGGGTTCTATTCTGTGGATCACTGGCTACCTCTGAAAGGTATAGGTGGAACTTGACAATGCTCTATTTTCAACTCTGATGATAAGAAAATAAACTTGTTATAACTTGTTGTTTCTCCTCTTCACATATCTCCTCAACAGAAAGCATGCTGAAACTGGTATTTATATAGCTGAGAGGTGGTGGGGAGTAAGTAAGGCGCATGGAATCTTGGATAGAACCAATTGAAAACCAATTAATCCTTTGTGTGTGGTGACCTGAGAAATAGAGATATTGTTCCTTCCTACTTTTGCTTATTTGTGTGGGACCCTCTTTTCTAGTTCCATTTTTCCAATTCTCAGACTCTTGCCCATTTGAGTTCCTCTGCAAATACAACCCTTCCTAAACACCTCACACCCCTGCATTAGGTTCCAGCATTGATCCTTCAAATTTTAATCCAATGACATTCTTATTCGTTTGCTAGGCAAAAGTAGGAATCATATTCCCATATTTGAAAGAGGAGTTTTTTTTTTTTTTTTCCCCTTTCTTTTCTCTGACTTGGTTCTGGGGAATCTGATATCCCTCTCGACTTGGAACCGCCAAGGCTCATCCTTTATTTTTTAGTTGTAATGGAAGATTCTTAGAAGTTAGAAGACTAAATATTTTTTTCCTCAGCTTGATCTTAGGGTCATTTTATGAGTCCTCAACGTACTTAGTTCTTCACTCTTCTATATTGTGATAAATTTTAGCTGAACGTTAGTTTTCTACGGTTAAAGAAGCAAACAAAGACATGTAAGAACATCTCAACTCTCAATTAGTTGTATATGGAGAAGTTAGAAGAAAGAATCCATAGACTAGAGCATCTTGAAACTCTGCAGCAATCCATGCAAGAAAAGATAAATAAAAATAATAATAATAAAAGAAAATAGCGGGAAGATGCTTCCCATGGGACTGCTAGGAGGGTAAGGAATAGAATAAGAATACGTTCTGTTTTGTCTCCTTCAATAAGTTTGGTACTTATTCAGGCCGCACCGTATAAAATAGGAGGAAGATGGGCCCTCAACTGTTCATTCTTTGTTTGGCACAAAAACGCATGACCCATCCTCTGGAATCCTAATCAGGTGGGACCTCATAGAAAAGGGAAAGCGAGAATTGTACTTACTTCTATACTTGCATTTGCTTAAATACAGTACCACAGCATAGGACCACTTGCCTCTCCCTTGACTTGTATATTGGTTAATGAAGCAGATTCTGATCGATGTATATGAATCTATGCATTTTTCCGTCTATGACCAGCTTTTATATTTTCTTCCTTCTTCTTATCCATGTACAACTTGTTACTCATTATAAACCTTCATTTAAAAGCCTCAAAATTTTCAGCTCAAACGATATTTGATTTAGTGTTAAACCCTCTATTAGTGTATGTAGATGTGTGCATGGCATATACCATGCTAAACTACTTAAAAAATTGTATTAGAATCTGATTCAGTTTAAGACAAATGCATTCCACAAGCAATGCATATGTCAACTGCATGCAAATCTGCATTATTTTAATGGGGAGATGAAGTTGTACAATAATAGTAAGTGGTGTAATACTATAGCTGAATAAAATTCCTGGAATATATCATATAAATGATCAACAGCTAATCCAGAATATATATATATTATAAAAGACCAAACCACTAGTCGTTAGACACAAATATATATGTAGGAGATTAGTCATAATGTGTATCTGATATGGCGATACCCATTCATCAGGTACTAAAGAGATCTGTAAGACAAACATTTTATTATTTTGTAGATAACTCAATAATAACCATTAAATGAAATAGACCCAAAGATTCCTTGAACAGTATCTTCACATCACTTCCCCTTGTTCTTGTTCTTGATTCTGATTTTTAGAATATTTAATATGGCCATGGGGAATCTGTGAGAGCCTTTGGATAAAGTTAAAGCTGAGTTCCTAAGTAGTTTTCTGGCATGTGGATTGGAATAAGTTGGGCAAGAGGATTGTTTTGGTACTCTCCTGTCTTGATATCGAATTTGCTCCCTCAGATGGACTTAATATAGCCACTTGGCAAATTCTCTATATCATGATGTGCGAAACTTATCATGCCAGCTCAAAGAATTTATGGCATCTGATTATATAAGGAAAAATAAATCACCCATACTAGCCATCTGATGTCTAACAAGAGTTAGGAAGTGCAAAATTATGTAATATATATTTTGGTGTGAAGGCGTCATGCTGAGGTTAAGCATGATGAAGCATACTATTTGCAATTCTGCATGTAAGCTCAAGACGACTAAATCATTTTAGTATATATAAGATGTATTATCCCTTACTAAAACAGAGGATGGAAACAAAAGAGAATAAAGAGAATTTACTTTATGTCTACTTTTCCCTATTGCATCTATCAACTGGAGAAGTCTTATTAGTTTAGCATTGCTTGTTTAATTTTATATGATTGTTGACCGTCCAACTACAGGTTGTGTTTGGTAGTGTTGTTGATGTAGTCATAATTAAATTAACCATTCATATAAATTGTTTTTTGAGCTCAGATTTGGGGATGTTAACCGTCTCTGAAAATTGTAAAGCTGTCATAGCCAAAGAGTATATAGAATAATTTTGTTGTTGCAGCTTTCATATCAAGTTTCTAAGGGACCATCTTTCCCATATTGGTAGTCATCTTTAGTTGATGCTGCGAAACTCCCCTTATTACTTTCAAGTCTTTTGCTCCTTTTATTTGTATGTCCTTGTACGAAACAGTGGATTACTCAGCTTTTTGCTTCTTACATCCATCTGCCTTTAACTTCCAACATGGTGGTGGATTCCCACCTAGCTATGACAGTGGACATGGTTTTTATTCTTCTGGGTATTTAAATTTCCTTTTGTTTTTTACATTACATATTAACATAGATAGATTCACTTTTAATTGCAAGAAGAAACTAAAAATGAGCAGCTCAGGGCATATATATATGAGAATCAACTTATAGACTAGTGGTCTATCATAAGAAAAATCCTTGTGTTGTGTGGCCTAGCTAGCTAGGATCTGATTATGTGATAGTACGACTAACCACAGATTACATGTTTGCTTTACTTTAACCACCAGATTGTTATTTTGTTACACTGATATGGCATTGGATAAAAATGCAAAGCGAGAAATGACCACGGAATGCTATTCTCACGGGGAAAAGAAGAAAGAAAAAAAAAGTGGGGAAAATGAAAGTTTCAAAGATTCTTTGGGAATGAGAATATGAGAATCTTAACCGAGACTAAAGTCCATAGGTCATATTCTCAAGTAAAGAATATGGTTATTCTTTTTCTTCGAAAGCCACAAAAAATGGATTCTCACATCCCCACCCATCTTTTTACTTGATGTAATCAGATGCCCTTTCAGCATTCATTATTATAATTATGACTGTCATGATCTCCTTAATGATGGTATTATTGTTGTTTCTCCATCTTTTTTCCGGGAATTGCTATATTTTGATAAGATTTGGGTTTACCTTCTACTTTTTACCCATCATGCTTCTTCTGGGAAGTGACCTGTTTGACATCTGCACTGCTCTCCAATATGATTGGTGTATAGCTGTCTCTTCATTTGAATGATTCCACTACCTTTTTCAACTTGTTTGTGAATTGTGATGGTTGGAATCAGAGTCCAACTGTCCAAGTCTTTCACCTCTGTTACCAACTTTTATAAATTTTTATTAACAAATTATATCTTGTAAATTTGATTGTCTATTTCCCTTTTCTAATTTTTGACAATTTGCTCTAGTTGATTATATGATAATATTGTTGCCAATAAGACCATGTTAGATTTGATAGGTTGATTTTTAATAGATACTTTCATGATATGCAGATATTAACAATGAAGAAGATTAGAAGAATGTGATTCCACAAAACAAAAAGATGAGTTTGTGGTCCCTGCAGGTTAAGCTATAGGAGGCTGCTACTTAGCAAAAATATAAAAAATCAACATTTTTTTCATTGCAAAATCTATTATTTCCCTAGCTGTATATTTAGATCATGTTAATAAGATGTGAGAGAGAAGAAAGGAAATAAGTAAAATATAGCAACATGAAAAGCATTTAACACACAAGTCAAGTAGTAATGGTCACTGTTATTTATTTATTTATTTTGTTGGAGTTAAGTTTACTTACTCTTCAATCTTAATTTTTTTTTTTAAAATATATATATTCTAGTATATATGATTATACACTAAATTAAATGGTTGAAATTACTGGTATTATGATAAGGTAGTATCTAAATTAGATTACAAACATGTTACTTATGCAAAAATTACAAAATTTATAAATAAAAATATGGTGATGCATGTCATCAAATAAATTGACATAAGAGAATTTGATTTTTGTAACATTCCCCACCTAATAAATATATGCTGTGAGGAGTGAGGGGCACTTGCTTGGTGCTTAAAAGGAAATGAAGGCATTGAAAAGAAATAATGAAACAAAAAAGAAGCAAAACCAAATTAAAAGACAAAGTTGTGATGTTACCATGTGTGATGATCACTTTATTCCAGGTGCTTTTCTTTCTCCACTTTAATTTGTCTTTGTTTCTCATTGTAAATAAAGTTGGAGCACCTATATATATGATCATTAATGCATTGGATGTAACCTTCATGAGTTTTAATTTGTAGCACTTGTGTCAGTGTTATATATATATATACCATTCCAGAATATATATATAATGGAATAGGATATATATATATATATATATATATATATACAGAGATAATCCATAACCCTTATCCTCCTACTCTTGCAACCAAAGTTCCAGTTGTATGGAAGTGCTTATAATTTATAAATTATAAAACTACAGTTCCTTATTTGTCTTATATATATATATATTATATTCATGTATACATTTTTTATATTTTCTTATTATTTTTAAAATTTAAACATAGCATACAAAAACAATTATATATATATAAAGAGTAATTGCAAAGTGTTGAGTTATAAGAATTTATTATTATTATTATTATTATTATTATTACTAAAAAATTTTGAATATCAATCTCTAATTAATTTAGTCCTTTGCCATTAATTAAATGGATAGAAAATTAATTGATATTAATATAAGTTAACTTGACTGTTAAATATTAATTAAATTTTATTCAATAATAAAAAACAAACATCAGATATTTAATTACACTCTTTTTTTACATATTTGATTATATAAATATCCTGGCCAAAAAAATATTTATTATAAATATAACTGTAATTTTATCAAAATAGATAAAATTATAATTTTTTTTTATCAATAAAAAAATGCATTTCCAATATATTCTAAAGGAGAGAAGTATAATTTAGTAAAAAATATGAAAATGATATGTACGTGTACTTTTTGTATGCATACTAAAAGCATGGGTCTCTTAAAAAAAATCAAATTATTTATTTTGTAGGAGAAGAGAATTAGTAGCACTATCAAAACGGGCCCGAGCCCGCGGGCTAGCCCGGCCCGCCCGCTAAATGGGCGGGCTTGGATTTTAAAAAATAGGCCCGTTTAAAAACGGGCCTAAACGGGTTGGCCCGTATAAGCCCGCGGGCTAAACGGGCTAGCCCGTGGGCCCCGCGGGCCGGCCCGTTAAAAAATTTAAAAAAAATGAAAAATAATAGTTATTTGTTTAAAATATATATGTTTTATGTAATTTTATGTGTTAAATAATAATTTTATTCTAATAATGTGTATAAATAATTTAAATAATAATTAAAATTAATAAAATATTAATTTAAAATAATAAAAATACTAATTTTTAAATAAATATATAATTTTATAATTATTTTTTTAAAAAATATATATTTTAAAAAAATATAAAAAGTGGCCCGCGGGCTAGCCCGTTTAGCCCGCGGGCCAATACGGGCGGGCTTGGGCATCACTTTCCAAGCCCGCCAAGTAAACGGGCCGCCCTGCCCCGCGTTTAATGCCGGCCCGTCGCGGGCCGGACCGGACCGGCCCGTTTTGACACTACTAAGAATTAGCATGCATTCTCTTTTAATTTCCGTTTATATATATATATATATATATATATATATATATATATATTTGAATTAAAAAAATTGAAGTTGGGCTGAATGGGTGACGCCGGATTAGCCCAAAACAAAAAATGTATAGGCAGTTGAGGGTTCTCTTCTTGTCCTTCAGATCCACTTGATGCTATTCCTCAAACTTGTCTACTTCTCATCATTGCTTTCGGTTTGTTTTCAAAGTTATGTGAAGTCTCTCTTTTATTAGTATACACACTATACTAATACAAGCTTCTTCTTTCAATTGGACTGTTTCACCCCTCATTAATCTCGGGATGAAATAGTTAGCTTTTCAAATTAACAACCAATATATATAATTAATACCATTACTTTCAAACAGCAAAATCCATATATATATATATATATATATATATATATAAACAACTTGTTTTGCTTACTTTTGTGATCATTTAATTTATATAGTTTATCTCTGTGGAATAGACTCCATGGAGCTCAAATGTATATATGGAAATGCATGTATGGGAATAATTTATTTAATTTGTAGAGACTTTTTCTTCTCTATTGCTGTTATGCCAATTATCCGGAGATTGGTAAAAGGACCAATATAATGTGGTTACGTTGCATTTTCTCATTGGTGTAAGTTTCTTACTTTCCACCCCCTTCTTTTTAATATTTTTCATTCCTACTATAGTATAAAATAAGAGCATCATGGTAAATATTTTCAAATCTTTACCAAGAACCCTGGCAGGTAATAAGTAAATTTTCCATATTCTGTTCTTGGTTTAATATAGTTTAAGTTGTCCATAAGTAATTTGCAGTTGTTTTGGCTATTTATTATAATTAATATATTCTGTGGCCTAGCTAGTTTGGATTCAGTTTCTTATGTACTGATTTATATATGATATCTAGTCCTGTTAATATTCATTCATGATGTATCAGCCACATCTTTTACTTTTATTGTGAAGCTATGTGGCTATACTTAATAGTTAATACTCCTGTATATGACTATACATTAATTTCAACCTACTTAATTTATCAAAAAGTCTTGCTGACACAAGCCTCTTTGTACATTATTTCAGGCACAAGAGAAAATTTTATACTAGCTAGCATAGAAATACATTGAAAGTTATATAGTGACTAATATAATAGGGCTCAAATCAAGTGAAACCCACAAAGGATCCCTCCAATGTGTTATTTCTTCTTTTTATACATTTCTATGCTCGTTAATATAGGATGGAAAATATTTCAAGCACCACCTGTGATGGATTTGGATTCATTAAAATACGTTCTATAAAGTGCACGATCTGGGTGTAAAATGAGAACTGTAATCTATGTACATATTACAATACTTTCATCAGACGAATTTATGCACTTGCACCAAATTCAAATCCACTTGTCTGTGATTGTATTGTCTTCCGCCTCCGCAAGCCTGACAGGTAAAAATTCTGGATGTGTTGTTTTGCTTAATTGGCTTAAATAATGTTGTATATGATGGGCAAATTTCAATCATCTAGTGATATCTCTACCTGAAATCGGAGGATTTGATATGTTGAAAGGAGAAATTTGATGAACAAGTATGTATGTATGTATTTATTTAGCCTGGTGAAGTAGTATTGATTTTGTGAGTTTGTGATGTTCCGAATAGTTTTTATAAATTTTTGTGATGTGGACTTTCCAATTAGAATATGCTTATAGGTTAATAATATTATGATCAGTTTATAACTAAAAAAAGAAAATTGCAGGTGGGGCTGTTCCTGCCGCAGCACACAACTTTCTTATGATGCGATGCGCCACTGTCATCCATCCTACCAGTTCAATGCCTTTCTTCCTGTGGGAACGCATACATGCTGCCTTTTCCCACAAAGCTTTGTTTTTTCTGCTGTAATTATTGTCTGCAATATAATGCATTTTCCACCTCCTCTCTTCTCTAGTGTCTACCTTCCATTATATATATTTCTCATCTGTGCTCTATAACTGTTTTATTTTATGTGAACCCGGACTAGGAATAGGATCCGCCTTCACTTTTGCCAACCTCAACTTGTGGATTAGGGTCAATCCGGTTCACTTCACATCTAGAGTATGTTTGATAGAAATGTACGGATGAGAAGATAAGGAATGTAAGTACTGCAGAGAAAAAAAAAATAGTATGATAAAAAATGTATTTGATATGTAAAAAAATTTTATGTAAAATTCTTTTAGAAACATAAAAAAGTATATATGTACCCTTGACTAATAAGGATATTAACTTATAAGGAGTTAATAAAATTATTTGTGAAATAATTAAGTCAATATCATGTCTGGGTGAGTCTATAATGTAACTTGTTGCATCATGCAATGGGTTATGTGGTACAATTATAGCCATTGATGTGATCCAATTGCATTGCATGATATAACAAAATAACAAGTATCACAATTCTATTGGCTAAAATTATATTGCATGATACGATAAGTTGCATCATATACTCACCTATAATGCTCTCTTCGATTTGAAGATTTTCCATTGGTTATGGTTTTAAAATGTTAGAAACAAATTACCCTGACAGATTTGCGGGCAAACAAATTAAACCCTAAGTACTAACAGATAAATGATGGATATATTCGAATTTAGAATCCGTTTTGCTTTTACGAAGAAATATCCCACTCATGACTCAACCGCTCAAGTCTTAATTAATGATTCTTCAGTCTATGTATGGACCAATCAAATTTTGCAGAATGGAATACGTACCATTCAGAGAGAGATATTGCACAACATACAGTACTGTAAATGGTAACAGATTAATTTTTATATAATTCTGTATGTATAATTAAGCTGCTCTACACACGCAATTGATTCTACCTAAAAATAAAACAACAAACAAAAGTAGTGATGTCAATGTGTTTCATAGTTTTTTCAGTTATTTTCTTTACTTTTTTTTCTAATAAATTTTAATACAATGAAGAAAAATATTAGAAGAAGGGTGAGATTATTTCATTTAACAGAAAAAATAATAATATTTGAGATATCCAAGTTATTTTTGTGAGTGCTTAGTGTAAATGGGGTCCATTATATTGGCGAATTCATTGTTAATGAACAAAATTAATTTAAATTATTTGCTTAGACATCAAGAAATGACTTTACATAGTCGAACACAATCTTGTTCATAGAAATAATAATGATAATCAATTATTCTAGGATTTGATCTAATTAAAGCAATCATGCACCTTAATTTCCACGCTCACACAAAAGAAGCAAAGAAAACTGGAACACGGCGTAAGAGGAATATGTTTGTCTAAAAGCCTTCCCATGGCAAACACTTGCGTATGAATAACATGTTTCAAGTTGTAAGGTATATTGGGAACAAAAGGTAGGCACTTTAAAAACACATTGACCTAATCCACATACATATATTTTAGAGGACCCAAACCACTTTCTTCTATTTTTTTTATAAAACACCAATCATTGACATCATACATAATTGGTAGGAGGCAAGCATATTACCTGCAATAGGTGTTAGATGAGCACAAGATATTATATTTGCAGTCGCCCTCTTTATGAAAGATAGATCAAGGGTCCATCACTTCCAACTCTCTTAAGTCTTATATACTATATTTTTATGTCCCCAATAATGTTCATGGACTTCAGTTTTAATTTTAAAATGATAACTTTGTTTAAAAATAATGATGATCACATATAATATAGGTTGTATTTATTAAACATATATATGACATGCATTTATATATATATTTTTTATAATTGAATTTATTTATTTATCTAGAACTAATAGCTAGCAATCTTACGCGTCTCCTGGTTGGGGCAGTTTGAAAGATAATTAAGGAGTTAAAGTTTGTACATCAAGAAATAACGTTTGAGGTATAGACAGAGAGAGAGGGGGAATTAAATGAAACGAATACATATGATATAATAATGATGGAAGTGATAATTATGATTAGAGTTGAATGATTAAATTTCGAGGAGGTGATGATTAGGGTGTGAAATAGGATACTAAAAAAAGCAGTGCAAGTTTAAATACTATAAGTAGAAAGGAATCTGAACGTGGCATGGTTTTAGGTGATGACAGGGAATGGATGTTGACCCATCAACAAAGGGGATAACACCAAACAAATCCATCTCACAACACTAATCACTAATTAATTACATCAAACTCCTCTCCTCTCCTCTCCGCTCTTTTTCTAATCTTTAATCTCCTTCTTCAACTTCAATTGCGCACTGTGATTTGTGAATTGTGATTGAGCGCTCAACTTTAATCAAATTGTATATATATATATATATATATGTACACACACACGCACATTAATTAGTGTATAACTTTCTTTCATACTTGGTTGCTCTTTAATATGAAAAGTGATTGGATTATTACCCTTGAGTGCTTTATCTTTAATTCCGTCTTCTTTTATGTTTTTGTCACCTATCTTATTATGTCAAATTTATTTTTAAAAAATTTAATTTGTTCGACAAATTTTAAAAAAATAATTCAACACAAAACAAATGGGGCAAACTGCTAAATCGTGTATTAGACCTTATGATTAACTTACCTACTATTTTATACTTAACAAGATATGTGACTATTGAAAAAGGGTTTGCCAAATCACCTTATTCACAACCGTTAATTTACATATAAATGTGTAAGTTTTGGTAAAGAAAATAAGAAAAACATAAGTGAGTTGATCTCTTGTGAAGTACATGGAAGTGTAGAAATGGGTTATATACATGCTCTTCAAGACAATATGTTTGGCCTTGTAAATTATATAAGATTGGGTTTTTTTTTTTTAAAATTTTAATTAGAAGTCAGTTAACTTTTACTTTATAAGTTTTACTTAAATTACATGGACGGAGCTAATCTTTTTGGCAGCTTAAGAAGTAGATGCAACCTGGGAGGGCCCACATAAAGGGACCAATAAGAAAACACAGGCGGTTAGAGGAGAAAGAGAGAATGGATGGAGTTGGAGTGAGTGATTCTAGTGTGTTCCTGCACATGACCCCACCCCACCGCTTCTTCTTCTTTTTTTTTTCTTTATTCATTTTTGGAATTGTATTTCTCATTTATGCCCCTCTTTCAAACCCCATAGTCTGGTAAGAAGACAACATTTTTGGTGGCATTGAATAACTTGAGTTTCTCAATCTCAAAACACCTTTCTTCACAGAGAAGCAGAACAGAAAGAGATAGATAAGATAGAGACTCACACCCCCCCCACTCCATATATCATCCCACAGAAAAATAAAGGGAAAAAAGAAGTATCTTAGAAAAAGACCTGACGACCCCTCGCTCTTTGTGGCTACTTAGAATCCTAGATATTTGACAACAAAGCTTTGATCTTTCGCTTCTCCCTCGTATTGGGTACTACTACCTATATTTATACTTGTTGTACCATTCCATGTATACAAAACAGAGGTAAATAGATTTTGACTCAAGTTCTGGTTTTTTTTCAGTTTCCGCTTCCAAGAGATGATGAGAATATGGTCTCAACTCTGAAGTGAAGTGAAGAGAGCCTTGCAAGTAATTGCATGGCGAGTCACAGAGTAGGACAGATTGGTTTCTCTGACTCACCTTCAACTCATCATCACCACCATGTCCCTCATGGACTTCTTCATAACACTCCTCTTTCTGTTCCTGCTGCATCATCAACATTAATGTATTAATATTCTTCTTCAGTACTTCTTCTGTCTATAACACTAAGAATAAATTAAAGTTTCAAGCTTTTTTGTATACCTGATCTTTTTTTTCCCGCTTGATAGCAATCAAGGGTCTGCTTTTGATTTTGGAGAGCTGGAGGAGGCGATTGTTCTGCAAGGAGTTGAGATAAGAAATGATGAAGGCAAAGCACGTACGGTTTCTTTTTTCTGACGTTGGATAAGCATAACCAAAAACCAACCCTTCTAAAAGCAAAAACAAGAGTTTTGAATATGTCTTGCCATATGGGATAGCGTAATGATTGTGTTGTGAGGCAGTGAAAATGGATGGCGTGGGAGTTACAATCCTAGAAACATGTCTATAACTGCTGAAAAGCTAAGGGGGACCTTAGCTTCTACACCTTTTGATATAATTGTAATTGAAGATCCTGCAGTTTTCATTTTTGGCGATTCTCTGAGATTTTGCTTTTATGATTCTCGCAGCTTTATTCACACCCAGGCCTGCAGCTACTACGCTGGAAATGTTTCCCTCTTGGCCAATCAGATTCCACCAGTCCCCAACTGGACTACTAGTAGTAAGTAGTACTAGTAATAGTGCTCTCTACTCTCTACAACTTAAATTATTTTTCTTCTTTGACCATCTTGCTTTACAAAGTTGAACAAAAATCCTCTCTCTCTCTCTCTCTCTCTTTATTTTTCAAAAGTTGATATCTTTGGTGAGATGATTGTTCGGGTTGAAATGGGATTTTTCTTGAGGGGATTTTGTATGACTTTTTTTGGAGAGTTCTTGGGAATAAAAAGTTGAATTGTTTTTATGGTGGTGGTGGGGCTTTGTAACACAGGGAGGCTCAAAGTCAGGAGGGGAAAGCACTACTGATTCAGGATCAGCAGTGAATACTACTGTTTCAAGCAAAAGTGAGGCTCAGTTTGAACCAGAATCGCCTATCAGTAAAAAGGCATCTTCTTCTTTAGATCAAAAGCAACAGCAAGTTCAACAACAGGAGATGGCAACTGATGCCTCAAGAACTGCCTTATCACAGAATCAATCACCTGCCAAATCACCTCATCAGGAAAAGGTTTTCTTTTTCATTTTCTTTTTATATATTTTACAAAAAAAGTAAGAAACTTGTGTTTTCCTTCCCACAGCTAATCTCTGAGTTATATTGTATATATCTCTCTTTCCATTATCCCCAAAACCCAGGAAAAGTTGCCCTCTTGGAATGCAATTATTATTAAAGTTTTCATCTCTCTCTCCTTCTCTTCTCTGCATATCTTCACAAAAGAACAGCACAGATCCCAACAGCTCTCAGAAAATCAAATGAACACAGAGTTTTCCTGATTCCCGAACGATTTTCTGATGAATGTCTGACATGAAATATCAGAGAGAGAAAAAAGGAGATGTGTACATACAAGAAAACAAATGAAGAATCTTTTCAGTACTTATCAATGTTTCTCACTTTCTCTCATTATAACAGTGACCCATTTCGCTCCATCCCGTTCAAAAGAACAAAAAACAAAACTTCTCCCTCCCATCATCTCCATATTCCATATACAGGTCAATTTTGGTGTTAAAGAAAACCTAAACGTCCACACATCCACAACATAACACCAACAGAAAGAAAAGAAAAAAGAATGGGTGAAAATGATGCCTTTTGTTACCCATATCATATTGATGACTGCTTCCCTCAACCAAAATGGCCCAACACCCATCCCCATTCAGAAATGCTTGTAAGCGCCTTCTCATCTTATCTTCCTCCCAAGATCGAGATTTGAGAGTGAAACCATTGTATCTCTCTGCCAGGCCTTTAGCTTTCACCAGCCTCAAAAAGTTGGAAACTTTATGTTTTTCTGAGATGTTGTTTATTTTCTTTTTGTGTTGCAGAGGAAGGGAGGTGGTTCTTCTTCTTCCGAGAAACAACAAGATGCAAAGGTATGCATGGAGTATTGAATGTGACTGAGATTAGATATGAAGATATAAAAGCATGAATTGTATTTGTATATATATAATGAAGAAGCTAAGGTGTGGTTTGATTTCAGACATTGAGACGTTTGGCTCAAAACAGAGAGGCTGCACGCAAGAGCCGTCTCAGGAAAAAGGTATGATGCGATGCCATGCGATGTGGCCCATTTACCGTACAGTTAGTTGGTTAAGATTATAACAGTTACTGTTCTCGAGAACTCAAAACAAACTGCATGTTTTTATTAAATTCATGTTATTTCCCTTATTTTTTCTTTTTTCTTTTTCTTTTTCTCTCTATCCGAACAGGCTTATGTGCAGCAGTTAGAGTCCAGTAGGATAAAGCTTACCCAGCTTGAACAAGAGCTTCAAAGAGCTCGCTCTCAGGTTCTCCATTCATTTTAAATTACTTTATATTGTTTCAATTTCAACAATATATATATATATATATAACCTTATCTTAGTGAAATACTTAATTAATTATTTGGGTTTTTTTTTTTAATAGGGACTGTTCTTGGGATGTGCTGGTGCTGGAGGGAATGTAAGTTCTGGTGAGTTTTTTTTATTCATATTGCAATTTCATTTTCTTGTTCCTGAGTTTTTTTAAAAATATATAAATACAGTAATACACCATTCAAATTTCTGCAATATATATTCAACTATGGAGTAGGTGATTAATTAAGTCAAGGAAAACTTAGGATAATTAATACCTAAAAGATGTTAATCTTTTCAATGTTTATCCGCTGTTATTATTGTTATCTTAAATAATTCAGTTTTTGGTCATATATGGTATCTGGCACAATTTACACGTAACTACAATTGATGAAGCATAAATCTTTTAATGCAACTAATAAAAGTCAAATTTGGAAAATCCCATTCTAAAATTTAGAATTAATAATAGAATTCTTTGAACTTGACCATTATCTTTCGCTAAATTCGCGTATGACTCTCAATTAATTATTCGACGAAAGAAAATATGCCAGTATTTAACTAAGTTGGCACTAGTTATATACTAAAAAACCGACGAGAACTGTACGACCTTTTCTGAACATATAAAAGGACCTGCTTTTAACTTTTTAGCGAATTATTGAAAAATGATACTACCCTTGTCCACTTTTGGTAAAATAAAAGAACAAAAAAATGATAATAATTAACATGCACTTAAAAATGGCAGTATCCTGTGAAAATTAAAAGAAAAGCATTATATATGGTGGTGGGTCTGTTTCATTTAGGACCTCAATTATATTACCAAACAAGCTTTTAATAGAAATAGTATTGTCTATCTACTTGTATTTTGAAGCTAGTTTTTCATACAATACATAAGACTTGTATATATATAGTATTAGAGTATTAGTATTGCAATATATATAATATTAATATTGGTGTAACAAGAAGATATATATTATTAGGAGCTGCAATATTTGACATGGAATATGGAAGGTGGTTGGAAGAGGACCACCGGCACATAACGGAGCTACGTGGGGCGTTACAGGCGGGGCTGTCGGACGGAGAGCTTAGAATAATGGTGGAGGGATATGTGTCACATTATGACGAGATATTCCGTCTCAAAGGAGTGGCTGCAAAATCAGATGTGTTTCATCTTATTACTGGCATGTGGACTACTCCTGCTGAACGCTGCTTCCTTTGGATGGGTGGCTTTAGGCCCTCTGACCTCATCACGGTATGTATATAATATACCTTTCATTTTCTTTCTAGTATATATTCACAGACATGACATGACTAATCTCTCGAGTACTGTAAGCAGATGTTAATACAACAATTAGAACCACTAGCTGAGCAGCAGATAATGGGAATGTATGGCCTCAGACATTCTTCACAGCAAGCGGAAGAGGCTCTCTCTCAAGGCCATGAACAGCTCCAACACTCTCTTGTCGACACCATCGCCGGCGGCCCCTTTGGCGATGGCCTTCAACAGATGGTCGTAGCCATGACCAAGCTCTCCAATCTTGAAGGATTTGTCCGCCAGGTATATTTTTATTCATTTACCTATAAATTATTTATACATTTTAATCCTCAACTCAAACACACAAGTGGAAGCTAGGGCTTTTTCTAAAGTGATGCTTCTTATTGGTATTATTTGGTGAGGGAGGTTGACGCACGTGAAGTCTCAGGTGACATCTGTTTCAAATTATATATTTTTTTGGATCAATTTTCTGTTTGACTAATGATATATAGAGCTATTTCCAATTCTTCACATAGATGTTTAGTCAAAATTAGATTTGAACTCTTAACTATTCTTCGTGTTCTTAGTGTGTAGGTTAATGTCAAATACAATTTTGTTAAGAAACCTAATGGTTGACAACGGAATCCATTTAGCTTAATTAGAGTTATGATTAACTTCCTCTTGTTATTTTTGATTCTTCGTTAATTGCCCTAATGAAAGGTTTCAATTACAAATTAAAATTTGACTAACTTTGATTTGATATTTTGTATGAAATTAAATCAGAAAAATATGCCTTTTATCTATTCAAACCTGCCCATTGAATTGATAATGATTAGTCTTCCATAATTATCATATACCCTGGTTGACCCCATAGTTTCTATTATACACATCAAGCTATCATGCATGTATATATTGAATAATTAATTAAATTAATAATTATTTGATCCCCAATACTTGTTTGACACGTCTCTGAGAAATTTGTATAATTGATTATTATTATTGTTGCCGGGTACTTAAGTTGATTGCTTTGGGGCTAAGTTGTGCATTTAAATGAAATATAATGTTGAGTACTGTGCATTTGATGTAGTTTTCCCATCTTAAAAATGTTTCAATCAGAAGTTGGTTTTGAAAGTGACGGCTGTTGAATCATGAACCCTAGGTAGACGAATCATCCAAAATCAAATTCTCGAATAATGATTTCGATAATCGAATTAATCAATTGTAGGAAAAGGAAACAAAATAACATTATTTAAGTCTATGATTAGACTTAAGAAATAGTGGAAATTCACGTATAAGACAAAGGCATCAATTTCAACCCTTTTGAATATCCATGTGACAGCTTCTGGATTATTAGGACTCATCTAATTTCTTATGTGGTAGTTGGGGTTTGCGTCTATGTATAAAAGAAAGAAAGAGTATATATAGTGAATTTACTTGAAGTATAAAAGATGTGAATGAATAAAATATAATTAATAATTGTTAGTTAATGTTTTGTTGTGTGAATTGAAAAGGCTGATAACTTGAGGCAACAAAGCCTACACCAAATATGTCGATTGCTGACAATTCGTCAAGCAGCACGATGTTTTGTTGTGATTGGAGAGTACTATGCTCGCCTTCGTGCTCTTAGTTCTCTTTGGGCCTCAAGACCGAGAGAGTAAGCACTTTTATTTATTTTTGCAACCACTTTAAGAAATTAATTTTTCATGATTTTAATATATTCAATTAAAGAGTGTTATCTCTAGTTAAATTCATTTTATATATATATCATGGACTTAATTGTATTTTTAATATATATAGGGCATTTATAAGCGACGAAAATTCATGCCAAACGACGACGGAGTTGCAAATGGTTCAACCTCCGAATCATTTTGGGAATTTCTGAGGTAGAAACCTTTTTATTAGTGAGAAAGCTAAGCTAGCTAGCTAGGTACGTCCTATAAATATATATATATATATTCCAACTCAATTTCTCTGGGCTGCTTTAGAAGGAATTAAGGGCGACATATCAAGAAACAAGTTTTATTTTTATTTATTTATTTTTAATATAAAGCTTCTCTGTACCCTTTTTTACATATATACTTTTGTGTCTCTATGTTTTATTGTAAATGGAAATCGGTTATATATATATATATATATATATATATATATATATATATATATATATAGCATGACGATTGACGAGGAGGCTTCTCGCTATACTTTAGCTTAAAACAACTAATAATCGAAAATATATTAATGAAAAGTTTGTGATAAGTAGATAACTATACATAATAATTAAAATTGATGCGCCCATCTCATAGTTGCTTTCTTTTTCTTCTAACTTTATATTCCACCACTTTCACCTTTTATTTATTGATCAGTGTAAACTTAATTTGTGCGTCTAAATTCCAGGTTTTTCAATAAAAATGTAATAAATTAGATACTTCTTTAATTAAAGAACTATCCCATTACAATATGATTGATTGTCTTCTTCTACTTTTATTAGAGAACATTGTGTGCTGTGTGTGGTGGTTACTGCACAATTTGCGTAGGGGTGTAGGCATGAATAAATAATGTGTATATATAATAAATAAAGGAGGTTGTTTTCTCTTGACTATTTGATATATATGGCATGGAAGTTGTTGAAAATTAATGGGATAAGTGAATAACAATTAATAATGGAGCAAAACGAATTAAGGAGAGGGAATATTGCACCCGATCCAATTTTTAAATATCATGATTAAATAGTTTTGTGAGATTTTTTTATTAATATTAATAATAATTTAGTCCTTAATTTATTTAAGGTGATGATATTTGTTAATATTAATAATAATTTGGTTCTTAATCTATTTATATTGACCCTTATTAGTGTGAGTCCCTGTTAGTAGTTCACAAATGAAGTAAAAATGTGCATTTTAAAAAAAAATTGTACTGGAATTGCACAAAAGGGATTGTACCGGATCTAATTTTAGATATTTGTCAATATTAATAATAATTTGGTTTCTAATCCATTTATAATAGATCTTTATTAATTAGTATGAGTCCCTATTAATACTTCACAAATGAAATAAAAATGTGCATGGAATTATATAAAAATAAATTGTCTCGGATGTTCGTTTCTCTGTGCTAAATATTATAATTTGGAAACAATTAAAGAATATATATATATATATATATATATAAGAGAAGTGCATGCATGTATGATGTATGTAACCGACACCAGTGAGTTTTGAAGCACAAATATTGTACCATATTACTTGTGAGTTGTGACTCTTAATTTTTTTCATATTTTAAACTAAACAGCTCACATAATACATAAAAATAATAATTGTAGTTCAATTTTATTGATTGGATTACATACTGCACCTGAAATGAAGTGTCCTTTACTTTGACCCAAATTGAATTACATACTACATGATATATGTAGATATCAGTCTCACATGTCTATTTATTGCAGAAAAATTAAACACTGAATATATGATTTGATCACTAGTTCTGAGGACGCCAGCACGTAATACCAAAAAAGTTCTTTTTTTTTTTTAAAAAAAAAAGAGCTCTAAAAATGTTTGAAGGTCAAACTTTTTAACTGAATTGAATGGGGGAGTATTGTTTGAGATTTCTTTTTGTTTCTCTAAAAGTACCGAGCCTATATAAATATAAAGGTACGTAGAGTGTAGAGTGTAGACCACAAAAAAAAAAAAAATGAATGAGTCTGACATATGATTTGTATTGCGCGCGACTCTTGAGGTTAACAATAGCTTCTCCTATTTTATGATGACTACCTAACCATTTGAATATAACATATAAACTTTTCAGTTTTGTTCAAATATTATATATGATAAATATCAAATTTTTATATAAAGATATTTGTCATTTAAAATGCTTTATTTTAAACTACTACTTTTAATTAAAACCATAAGCTTCAATTTTAAACCTATAATCTAAAATTTAAAAATTATTTTGCCATGACTTAAAATTACTTTTAATGGTTTGTCAGTCAAATACGAAAAGATGATCCAATGAAGTGTAAAATGTGTAAAGTGTACGAAGTTTATCATCAAAATCGTTAAATAAAAATCGAGATTCGTGACTATACTGTAACAGTTTCATCCAATGACTTATATTGTGCATTTTATCGAATCTGCACTTTAACATATCCGAATCCGTCGAATACATACTCTTTTTAAAGAAGATAGCTTCTTCAATCTTCAGTACAAACTACAGAGGCAATCCCAAATAGGTTCCTACTTCCTAGGGTCCTACTCTTGTATAACCAAATTAAACTTGATTAAAAAAAACAAAGAAGCTTTTACATTCGCTTTTCCTAATAAAAATAAGCAATATATATAATATAATCATTAATAAGAGTGTACTGAATCTACAATGAGTCTGAAAAAATTATACGTGCATGGTTCCAATGCGTTCTAGATTTAGAGTACGTTTTTTACGCAAAAATAGAAATGGAAATAGAAATGAAAATGAAAACGGAATGCGTTTCTTGTGTTTAGTAGTAAAAGTTTGGTAATAGAAATGGAAAGAGAATGTATTAAAATGACCATTTTACCCCTTATATTAAAATAATAAAAAGAAAAGAAAGTTATAATTGTGTCAAATCATGTCAAATCAGAGGGGTATAATAGATATTTTGTATTTTTTTTTTAAAGTTGATGGAAATAAAAAAGTAAAAAATAGGTGGGACCCAGTGAGCCCCACCCATTCCATAGTTATTTCTATTGCCAATTCTTGTAAAAGAACATGGCCTATATAGTCCTCGTATATTCAGTCACACAAAGAGAGAGAGAGAATGCATGTAATCATAATGGTTTCGAAGCAATAGTATTAATATATATATATACACTGTGGTGCACATGCTACAAATTAACGGAGAGTGGATCCTCTATATTGTGAGGTGAAGTGTTCTTTAAAGTAAGGAGAGAAATAGAGAGAACAATTAAGAGAGAGAAATTGTGATTATATAGGGCCCACAATTTTTTTTTTCTATCTCTCTCTTCACTTTAAAGAGCACTTCAACTTTTAAGGTAGAGGATCCATTCTCAAATTAAAGTACAATAAATCAACGAGAGGACTTGATGTTTCTCTGTGCGGATCAACCATGCTTCATAAACACCTTATAAAGACTAAAATGCATAAGATTAATACTTAAACCCAATTCAATTGTAATTATCCTTTAGTCAATTTATTATTCAAGATGGTAAAGAGTCACATGCAACGACGAGTAGTTACTTTAAGATTAACTTTGAAATTTTAGGGATAAAAGTTCAATGGTATCGTACCACTAAACTTCAGTGCATCCCTCCAATTATGTAGTGCCATTTGTTAATATTAATAAAGACTCACATTAATTAGGGCCCACCTTGAATGGTTTAGGGACCAACTGATTGGAAAGATGTACTGAAGTTCAGTACTACCGTACCACTGAACATCTACTCAAATTTTAGATGCTAGCTAAAGATAAATTAAATAAACCACGAGATTAGCGCATTGATTGTATTTTTTAATTTGACCATCTTGCTTTTAATTTGGATACATATATTGGTATGGTAGCCTCATTATTTATATTCTAGTATCATACAGTAATATAATTATCTCTCCGACCCAAAACCACTAGTTGGTAATGTAGAAGTGGAAGTTAGCGGACATGCTAATGAAGTGAAGATGGTTAGTTAGCACTCCAATTATTTAATTATTTTCAATGCTAGCTTGATCAATCATATGACAATTAAAACGTTTAAATATTATATTCTTAATTAATTTGGGTTTTGTTGGGCGTTTTCTACTTTTGGATCCATTATATGAATTGAGCAATAGGATTTTTAAATATTATATATATATTAGAAGGGATAGCAATCTGGGTCATTATCATAGTGCTTCATCAACCCTTTTTCCCCTCTGTGGATTTTGGAGGCTACAGCTTGACTTTATCTCTATTAATTAATTAATTGATTAATTTAATGCATACGGTTCCTTTAATTAGAATAGTCATTAAATTTGCTGTTTTGTCATTACTTTTAGTGCATGAGGAGAGAATGGAGGTTGCATTAAAGCCATTCATCACATGTTTCAAATTAATTATTGTTATTAATAAAGATGGGGAAAAGAAAAGGAAAATAGATGATTTTCTGATACGACTTCTTAAAACGGCCTTAGATTTGTGATGAGACATGTACTTGTCTTATTAAATGCCTGAAGCTATGAATGACTTGTATCTGTATCAAATAGACGTGAGCCAATTATACAAGTAGGCAATCAGTTTGGTTGACTATAGTTTAATTTGTCAAATGCTACAAATGTTAAGTAGGTAAAATTATTGAGCTTTTAAGCCTAGTCTTTATGTTGATAGATACTATATAGGTTGTGAAGTGGTGAAACAAGAAGAGAGAAAAGAAATAAAAAATTTTAAAAATAAACTTCAATTTATTTAAAATAAATTCTCTGATCTCATGATCGAGATTCGAGAGTCAATAAAAGAGCACCTAAATATAATATTCAGTAAAATTTATATCCTGAAAGAAAGTGGTACATATGATACTTTTCCTCTTTCTTTCTTTCTTTTTTTTTTGCTAATATTATGATTATGAGTATGCAGACAACTGTTTCAGTTTTTAATTAACTAAAGATTTTAAGGTCAGAATTGGCCTCCCATTATTATGCAACTTGTTATCAGGAGCTTTCCAGAGCTTATTATCATAATGAAATAATTTCATACCAACCCTTAACAACTTGAGCATCAATTTTAATAATATATCCAAATAAATGGAAGATATATTATCAGGGAAAACAATTTGGAATCTGAAAACGACTCCCCACAATTTTAAACAAATAGAGAGGAAAGACTATAAAATTAGGATGAGCACGAAGCATTCAACAAATGAAAAATAATATAATATTTTGATAGGGCTGACTCATTCTTCCTGCGTTGTTTTATCTTGATGGTGATTGGCCTTTGCTTACTCAACAAGTGGTTAAACTTGAATGCCACTAGCAAACGGGGAAGAAAGGGATAAGGACATTCGGAAATTTAACACGATCATTTTGCGGACAACTTCAGTAATATATTTTTTTTTTTAAAAAAAACTATGAAGTGTTGTTCTCATGTCAGTAACAATAAACAGAACAGAACAATAGGGTAAATAGCTTTTTCTGCTCAAGCTCGTATCTATAACTTGGTGAAAAAACAAATAATGAATGAATGTGAAAGAATATGCAAAAATATTTTTTGGTAATGTTTACATATTGATCCTGCTATCATCATGCGTGTTATATATCAGTATCATGTCCCTATTTTTCCATAAATGATAAATGGGGTTATTCCCCAACTCCACATTAAGAAGCCTAAGCTCAAATTTCGTTCCCCAACGTTTCAGGAGAAAACAAGACCTATATTATGGATCAAGTGTAAGTTACAATCGAAAAGAATATCATATATATACTACTAATCTAACAAGTCAGAAATTTAGGAAAGGAAAACCATCCTTCGGCTTCCTTGATTGAACGAGTGTGATTGCGACTCCTGAATGCTAGTACGGGCCAGACTTCCTTTGGATGATGAAAGTTTGTCAGGACACATGCAGGTGTTCTATCTTGCTGAGGCAAAAGAACGGATCAAGAAAATACATGAATTTCCCTATTCCCTTAAATTACTTCCTCTACAATTGCCAAGAAAGATCAATTGCCATTCCAAGTCTCTCTTCACTTTAGTTGACCCCAAAATGGGTAAAAACTTCTTAGCCCCAACCACCATAATGCTTAGGGAAGAACAGCTGTCTCCTTTTAGAGCACACACATTTAAAATGATGAATCATCCATCTCGGTTGGTCATCTTTATCACAATCAACGAACAATTAAGAACAACGATCTTCACATAAGCATATTTAACTCAGACAGATCATCCATTGGTATTTCAAGGCCGAAGGTATCATCTTCTAGTAAACCATCTTCGTCAAAGTTCAACCAAGAACTAAGATCTTGGTGCCCCCCTAAATCTTCGATTGAATCTAATTCATGCAGTTGCAAATTACCAAAATCTGCAGATTCCTTCTCCTTGGACATGTCCTGGTTACCAGATAATGCAACACTCTCTCTGCCACCATTATTGCCTGCGTTAGCCACAAACTTATCTTGATGTCCATTGTGATCACTCTTTTGCTTGGGCTTAGTTTTTGTTTTACAACCATTTTGGCTACTGTCCAATGACAGGTCCCTGGAAATGGAAATGTGTCTGTTCTGATCCCTGCTTTGATTCCTCTCTCTCTCACTTCTCTTTCCCTTTACTCCACCATGAACAGGGCCGTCAAGATTTGATGCTCTTGCAGAAGAACCAACACCATTAACCAGCATTTCCCTCTTCTTCTCCTTGATAAACATAGACTCATTCTTCGATGATACTTGTTCAGACGAGTGAAGTGAACCATGAAAGGAATCCTGCAACCCTCTGTCAGCATTATCTTGGCGGGAATCATATATCTCAGAAGCACTGGAAACTGCACCTGTAAATGCAAACCAATTTCTTTTTAAAAATATGGAAACTGTATTTGCACAAGTAAAAAAGCAGAGGAAGCAATTGTTTCCTTGACCAAAAAAAAAATACAGAGATATAACGAGCTATGAAGCATTGGTGCACCATTTCTGTAGGCCTGGATCATATCCTAGTAGGCATGATATTATATGGCTGCCCTCGAACTAGCACATATCAACGCAGTTTGTGCTAAATTCAAGCTTTATAGTGGTTATTTTTTAATAATTGTGACTTTGGCACAATTTGTATGCATGGTGCAGCATTTTTAAAAAAATAAAAAATTGATTCTAGCATACCATATCAACGCTACATACAAAAAAGGGCGAATATGATTTAAGAGCACTAACATCATTAAAAGAGTATGTTGTGCGTAAAGTACTATTTTAAAATACCTGATTTTCTGGCTTCCATTTGATGGGAAACTTTATTGCATGTATTACTGGCAGTCATCGAAACAATGTAGTCAACAGATTTTGCATCGTTGTCACATGAAGGAGCAGAGAAGATGATATTTTGCAGGGCAGGTTCAGCAAAGCAACTATTGCCATTTTCTTCATATTTTTTACATCGTCCAAGAGTGCGTTTAACAAAAGCCAGAGCACCTTGTTTTGATACCTTGTGAATTGCACCTTTTGAATTTTTGCTTCCACGGCATGCCTGCTAAAATTTGATTAGATAGAAAGTTCGTGGTCATGAAATGCCTCGAGTCCTCAACTCACCATTTCAATAATACAATATTTTCAAGCCTCCAAATTGTAAAGTTCACCAATATTACACTCAATTTATTGTCCGGAAAAATTACCCAGAGGAAGCTAAATTAAACTTAAGAGTAATTTATCTGTAAGCACACATGTACAGAAATGGAATATACTGTATACAATCACATCAATATCCAATATCAAACAAACTAATAAGCAGATGTGGAACAAGTCATAATGAAACAGAAGGGAGGGGGTTGCTGCCAACGTGAAATAATTCCAAATTAAACTTGAAAGGAACCAAAAAGGTTTGAAACATTTACATAAGACAAGCCAAGCATTAGTATAATCAAACTTGTTCATTTAAAATAGAACAAACAAAAATTGTGATATTTTCACCCAAAAAAATTGTGAACATTTTTAGTTCATTTAATAAATGAGTTGATTATAAATATCATATGTATTCATAAGAACGTATAAAAATTAAACTAGATTAAAAAAAATTAAGGACTTTATACTACATATATTTGTATGTTTATGAGAAAATTTTATAAAAATACATACATTACAATGTTTTAACGATGCATAAACTTTAGTATTTAGCAATAATCATCAATATATATTATATAGAATAATATTTTATTGCTAACCAAGTTATTCACAAGCTTATTGAGCCAATCATCAACTTTTCAAACTTAGCTTGTTTAACTAAATGAGCTTAATATGTTAATTAAGCTCATGCAGCACAATTTGAGATGTTGACCCCTCTACAATAAATGAACTGAGCAGTTCATAATTCGTAACTAGTTCAAATCAATGACGCAGCTAAATGTATGTCTCATCCTCACATCCAATTAAAAAATCAAACTAAAACAAAGAGGCTGAAGCAAGGCATCTAAAAGGAAAGGAAGCTAAATTCCCAGCAAACACAAAAGCCAAGAAAAGCTCTTGGTTTGGTAACATGATTGTTGATAACCTATCAAAAAAATGTACGAAATGTTACAGGATAAAGGATAATCTGGCATAATTATCTCTTATCCTTTATTTGAAAATAGAAGATTATCATTGCAGAGATGAGTCACCAGCATCAAATTTTATAACTACCAAATGGAGAACAATGGTCTTAGACCTTGGTGGAATATGAGAAATGGTGGGTAAAGGCTTAGTATATTTACCAATCTCTTTCTGTAGGCCATCTCAATAAGTTGGTCAAAGGCAACTTGCTCAATCTTCCTGCAAAGTAAGTGCTAAATGTTATTAAGAATTTAGAATTATCTATATCACCTAGACACAGAGAAAAGAGAAGTCCTAAACGCTGGGATGAAAGAGACCAATGGAACTAAAGCCTAAACTTCAACATTGATTAAAAAGAAAATTACAAAGAAGCATAAGAACCAAAACATGCAAAGTGTTGTAGATCTTACTGCCTCTCTGTATCTCTTCCCTTTTGCATAGCTCTATCAATTCTGTCTAATTCCTTCTTCTTCCTCCCAATCTAGCAGTCAATCATAATAAAGGACAATGTTATAAGAAGCAAGATAATTCAAGGCCAATACGATAAATTTTAACACATTTCACAATGAATCCAAGCTCGACCAATGGCTTAGTTTTATCTATTATGGTAATAATTGAGGCACAAACCTCTTGGTACAGCCCTTTCTTGAATTCCATAATATCTTGATTTATAGCTTCATCTTCTTCAGCTAAATCAGGCTGCAAAAAGCAAAGGAAGTGAAAGGAGTATAATTATAATTATGCCCATGAATAAGGTACAGTCAACAACCTATGACATTAACAACTCAGTATATGAAATTAAATCCTACCAATATTTCTGGATATAAGCCAATACTCTGCAACTCAAGCAGAAGCCTATCATTCATACACATCAGCTGATACTGGCCATCCGAAGAAGGAAAGTCAGGACCATTTAATTCGGCAGTTTGAAGTTGATCTAGATCATTTGAACATATTTCACTGGTATGTGTGATATCAGAATGGGACAATTCTTCATCTCCCTGCCAAACTCCAGTGCTTTGTAACGAACTGGATGTGTTTGGGTACCTAAATGTGTTCGATGCAGTACTCTTGTCACAAGATAGTCTGTCCAACATACAATTCTTCTGAATTTGAAGATCCACCTTTGACTCAACTTCAGAATCGATTTTGTCCCAGTCTTTGGGTTCAAAATCGATTTGGTTACACGATCCACAATGAGAATCATCACTAGCACATTGTCTAGATGTATTCTTTGCTTCATTGTGGTGGTAAGATTCTTCACTTTCATCTTCTTCAATTAAAGCAGAAATAACTCTTTGGAACAATGGGGTGGCCTTGTCCGGTCTGTCCAAGTCATTCTTTCCACTTAAAGCATCATTCTTAGTTGACTGTTCATCACAATGCTTTCTCTGTCTTTCCCCAGAGCCATGAGTAGCTTCATTGTTTATAACAACACCCTGAGGAATTAAAATTCAAAATGTAACCACACTCCTTAAAGAGGTTTTGTCAAGGCCAACAAAATAACAGATACAGATTTAAGCACAACTGTTAGAATAACAATAAGTTAGGTGAAAGATATAGACTTATTTATATATACAGCGAAATTGTTACCAGAATATCATGATCAACACCAAACATTTGAGATAAACTCTTGTCAAGTTCCTCAGAAGAATTTAGCTGGTAAGTATCCAAAAAAAAACTTTCAGAATCCAATCACAAATCAAGCACAAAACTGACAAAAATACAATTTCAACACCCAGTTGTTAGTTGCTACCTGTTGCTTCAAGTATGATGAATTCTCCAAGCTGACAGTAGCAAAAATAGACTCCAGTTTGTGCCAAAATGGACCAGAACATGCAAGATCTACATATTAAATGCCAACAAACTAGTAAGATACAAAACTTAATATGAAAAGGTATGCCAGTCAAGATAAATAGGGAATGTTTAGGAAGGAGATAAACTGGATAAAGATTCATACTGCTGGCTTTACTAGCAGAATTGGCAGCTTGGTATAGTTCTTCATGGTCATCATCAGATTCACCTGATCATTCATAATATAGTGTATGACTACATAAAATCTCATAGAAGTACATGAAAAACATTCAAAGAATATAAGGGACTGTATGTTAACCTGAACACAACAAAATATTAAAAAAAAATTTAGAAATAGACTGTGAATTATACTAAAACAATAGAAACATGGTTATTGAAACTTATTTGATGCACTAGCCTCTAAGATCCAGTGTAAAGCAAAAGTTATAGATTCAAAAGAATTTAGATGCATTTGCCACAGTGAAGATACATTCCCTCCAACCCCTCCCCCTCAAACAGGGTAAAAAAAAAAACTAGTTGCACAGAATAATATTACCTGCAAACTTCTTAGAACCTTCATTAAGCATCTGCCCCACATGAGTCAAAACCTTGCGATCCTTTTGCTTTTTTGAAGGAGGGCGGCCATATTTGCTGCATTCAACAAAAGTAAGGGTTTGACAACAGTTTGAGTAAATAAAGGGATTAGGGATGACCTATATCTGGAAATGAAATTACGTTTTACTCTTATCGTTAGGTCCCATGTTCTGCACTGGCTTCATCATTGGCTGGTTCTCTGCTTTCTCCCTCCCAGAAGGAAGCCCTGACCTTACTAAGGATAAATTTCTTCCAATTCTTCCTTGTCTCTGCACACAATCTCCAGATTCATCTATTGGGATCTTGTTCTTCTTCATCTTTAATTTCAAAGCTTCAGCCTTTTCTGCTGTCAGAGCAAAGTCACAGTTATTCAATCCTTTCTCTTTTATTTTGTTTTCCCCAGCTCCAGAATCTTCACTTTCAGATAAGCCAAATGGAGATGAAATATCATCCTGTTTTCTCTTGTATTTTTGGGTACCATTATCCATACTGTTTGTGAGCTGAGATACACTGTTCCCAACAGATGAAGCTCTTACACTAATATCTGAAGTTGGACAGCCTTCAGATGAGACCTGAGCTTCTACGTTGCGTGAAACAGGAGAAACTACATTTGCTCTTCTTGACCGTGAGTTTTTATGAGGCCTCTGACCAACCCATTGGGTCATAGGATGTATAGAAGACCCTGTAAAAGTGTAAAGGTTTTAATAATTTGCCATACCAACAAAAAAAGTCTTTTTAACTTGAATTTGTAAGCTGTAACCAACCTGGAAAAGTTCCAGATGAAGGTTGAGTATTAGACGAGTCTAGTGCAGTAACAGAACCTGTTCGAGGTGCCCGAGAAACCTTGCTCTTAATCAGTGTATTAGGACTGCTTGCAAGGCAATCCTCCTGAGTGTTTGCCCTGTTTATAGAACAAGTAACATTAACTTCATAAATAACTACCAACCCATACAAATGTCAAACATGCAATATGATAGGGCCAGTATACAAGGATAACTAGCTCTGTAATTCAGCAGCTAGGTTGTAGAAATATAAGGCCACGCTAATCAAGACAGGTTACAACCTGTTGTTTCCTTTTGCTAGAACTCTATGCTCTAAGGCAGCCGTGTTGTCCCTGTGAAGAGAGGAACCCTCTTGCTCACTCCCAATTGTTGTACGCGCACCTGAACTAGTAGGCTCTGAAGAGCCTTCAGCCTTGTTGGTTCCACTAACTCCAGGAAGAGACTTTAATCTACTATTTGAAAAAAGCATATTAATTAGATTTTATTTGACTATTCTGTTCGTCTCCAACAGATAGAATTATGTAGAACCATTTGCCAATCACCTATTCACCTGATTGCCTAGAAGTCAATGAGTCACCCAAGTGGAAGTCAATCAACAGAACCTCCCAAGGGATGAATAAATTGCTAAAAAATTGCAGATATAAACCAGGAAAGAAAACAACAAGCTAAGCCGGAAAAAAAAAAAAAAACCTTTAATCTGATGCTAGGGCATTAAGGGAAACAGTGACCATTAAGTAAGTGAGATAACAATGACCTGTGTGTATAAATGTACATTTAACCATATATTCAAAATGGCTAACAAATCATATTGACAAAACATATTAATCACATATTAACTTAATTAACTACTCTTTATTCCCTCGTTCTTCAAATGTCCATATCTTTGTCAGAATTTCTTTCAGCCAGAACTATAGTGCCTCCTAATCACTTTTCAGCCACAATAAACACGACCCTTACAAAATAAATACTGCAGTTTGTGAAAAAGGTCAAACTACCTGAAACCCTGAGGATCAGAAAACCGCAACTTCAAATCTGTACCCGTCTTAGGAAGAGTAGCTCTTTTTACATCTCTTTCACCATTTATGACTCTGTTACCTACAGCTCCAACAGATCTTTTCTTTTTTATTTTATGGTCCAACCCTTCACCCCCAGCAAGTAATCTGCGAGTCTTCTCTTCAATTCGAACAGAGGCCCCACCAAGTGTCTGATTCAGATTTCCATCCTTGTCTGTGACTATTTGCTGCCTCATGTTTGAAGCAGACCTATTTTCCACCTGGGATCATCATAAAGCCAAAACAATTAAAAATACGGTGAAAAATGAGGAAAATAATTACATGCCCAATTTTTTATGGCCGAACTTCAGTTGGAGATTGAGATAATAAAAGAAAAGATCCAATGCTGTAAAATACTGAAAAGTAGAGGAGTGCTTTCCAGGATCCATTATCGAGATAATAAGAAGTCTCAACGATCTCATCCTAGATGATTTCAATCTAGGATGAAAAGTGAATTTCATGCGTCAAAGTGCATACAATGAACGTCGGTTACCAAGATGAAGACAACTCTTAACCACAAAAAGACTGTAAAAGGCCTCAACAATTTAGAGAACCAAAATCTGCTATGGGTATAGCATCTTGCACAAAACAGACCAGGCTAAAATCATAGAAGCATAAATGACAGATATCTTCACGCAGTTAACAATAGCACATTACAGATACACACCCGCACATCTGCCACTGAGGTTCGAATACGCTTGTTCAACCCAGAATTGGAGGTCTTGGCTTCCGATTTTTGAGTTAGAACATCATTAGAATTTCTATGAAGCTGACTACTCGTCTTTGTTAAGTTTACTCCACCTCCCCTGTCAATTGGCGAATCAGTCCTTTGCCTCTTCTTTGAGCTTAATGCCTCTGTATACTTATCCAATTTGCATATAGATTCCCGGAACATTTTTGCTCTATCCCTGATTGACACAAATTACATCTATATTAGGACACCAAAATGAAAATACTGTCTCAAAAATTATAAATAATAAGCAATCAAGATATCAAGTTTCAATAATATATCTGATGAAATGGCAAACATATACCTTGCCTTTCTGGAGTTATCTTGCACACTTTCTTTAATGTGCTTTAGCTCCCCCGAGGCTACAGGAGCAATGGGTTTTCTATGTGGAACACCAAGAGAATGGTCTTCTGAAGTACTTCCCAAAGGGACGCCTAGAACCTTCCTTAGCTCTCCTGATCGTGCATAATTTTTATTGCCAAATGTAATTGGATCTAGTGGCAAGCACTGAGGCAAGGGAGGCATATCTGAGGACGTTATTCCACTGCTGGTACTGCTTATGTTATTCCCAGAACTCAACATTAAGTTGTTTCCCTTACCAAAGCTTCCAAGATGGTCGATGAATGTCTCTCTTATTTACCAAAAGTCAAAGTATATTTCTGAATTCCTGTAGCATCAGCATATAAAGGTAAGTCAACTTATATTTGGGGTTGGGGGGGGAGGTAACTGCTCTATCGTGCATTTTCAATTAGCATCAGCAAATAAACAAGTGATAGCAACAACAGCAATAGCTAGAGAAAGTACATGGCGCTATATTGAAAGTAAATCCACTCCAATAAGAGTAAAGCTCTGTGTGGTTAATACTTGAGAGGACCAAACAGGGAAAGATATCAGACAACTTTCTTAAGAAAAATCCTCAATAAAGATAAATAAAATATTTTCAGTAATTTGTAGCATGTTATATTTCTCATTGCTTAAATTTTGATTCTTATGTTATTTTTAGCTGATGATCCAGCAGAATTATCATAACGACGAGATACCCGATTGGACATTACTGATAACTAATTCCCTAGAATTTCAAGTTCCAAATTAACACGACGAGTAAAATCAAATGCGAGACCCGAATTGCCCAGGCAAGACAAGCAGAATAAAATTAAAAAGGAAACAAGAAAAAAATGTACTTTCTATTTTTCGAAGAACTAAAAGACAAGAAATGCACAAGCAACCCTAACGAAGCAAATTATCAATCCACAATTTTCCAAAAACTGAATTAAGGATACCCAATAGAATCAGGTGGTTCGAACAAAAGATATCCAAACTTGAGGTGCTAAAGCTCTTAAACCCTAGGTGAGAAGGTAAAAGCTTAACTAGTAACGAGATCAATTGAGAGTGTGAGAGAATTGAGAGGAAAAGTAGATAATTAGATAGAATTCAAGAACACAGAGGTAAGCAGTACCCAGAAATCGAGGGGGTCAAGTCGAGATCAAAATCGGAACGTCGCACCAAGAAAAAAAAAACGGAGAGGGTAAAAAGAATTAACGCGGGAGAGGAACATTGAAGCGTGAAGCGACTTATGTTTTGGTACATGCGTACACCCACGGGTCACGGTATAACTATATCTATATGGAGGTTTTTTTTTTTTAATCTGAATAACTATATGGAGTTTATTTACCTGTCCTGTATTATATTATTGTAAATCCTATTTGACCTACGGTTGGTTTGTGTTTAACACTGAATTGAGTCGTGAGATTGGATTTCAGAACTCAACACACGTCAAATTCTTTAATCTTGTAATTATTTTTATAATATATTATTATACACTAAATATTAAATACCTTTTTAATCAATATTAAACTATCCCTTTTTTTAAATTTAATATAAATTAACCTTTTGACTTGTGTTAATTCAAAACACATATAATATTAAGTAACAGTCTTAATATATATTTTTAGTAAATTATATTTTTGACTAAAAGTTTTACAAGATATTTTGGTCACCTTTCAATTTTGAAAAAGCTTGTGTATATTTTTAAAATTACTAAAACATCACTTTTGCCCCCTCATAGATGGTAATTTTTTTCAATTTAGTCCCTCCTTCTCAATTGGTCCAACATAGTTTGATTGATCTATTATACATTTGGTCCCTCCATCTTAATGCCATCTAAATAAGTAATGATTTTGATGTCTTGGATGTTTAGTGTTGATTGACAATGTTAAAACTAAAATAAGTTTGCCCTATTTTTATTTCAATTCATCAATGTATAATGTTTAATATTAGTGATCATATGTAATATTTTGATAAATTGAAAAAAAAAATGGGAAAATTAGGATGCTTTCAAGGTTAATTGGTTTAGCACCAAATGTTGAGATCATCAGAATTATTATCTGTTGAATCACTTTTCTGAATTGCTTAAACAACATTACAAAAAACACTTGGAACTTTGAACTAGCCTTTCTTTTTCTTACATACACATCATCTTCTGCACAAACCTCATGCTAAATTTTGAAATCCCTTGTGACCAACTGATCTCATTTACCAGGCTGCACTCATCATCCTCCTCATTGCCTTCAACTTTTCTACCCTTTTTTGAGCTCTAGTTGTTCGCTTTCTTTGAGCTATCTGTTCAATAACCACACAACAGTATATTCCTCACCAAACTTGAATTTGAATATCATCAAAAATAAAAATAAAAAGGACAAACTTTCTTTCACTCACTCACCTCTTGTTTTCTCCTTTGCTCACCTTCGGCCTATTCCATAATCAAAATTTACGTCAAAACATGAACTAGTTTAAAAATAGGCCAAATTACTCTTTTGGTCCTCAACGTTTGCACGAAGTTTAATATTGGTCCTCAACGTTTCAAAAAGTTATAATTGGTCATCAACGTTTTATTTTTGGTCGAAATTGGTCCTCCAACGTAACTCCGTTAGTTTGTGCCGTTAAATACTGACGTGGATGGCTTATGTGGCACACCCTCTCTCCTACGTATCTTATTTTAATGACGTGGCACGCCACATCATGCCACATCACTCTACATTGCTACATCATCATTATCTTCTCTCTTTCATCTTCATCCCTCTCTCTCTCTTTACATCATATCATCATCTTCATCTTTCCCACCACCACCACTGTACTGCCGGCGCCACCACCACCGCCGGAGCCACCACCGTCGCCGTCGCCGGTGCCGCCACTCCCATTTTCATCCTCTTCCTCATTCACACACCATCTTCACCATCATGTTCCTCCTCTTCCTCTCTTCCTCCATTCTCAAATCTTCAAAACCTTGCTCCAAATCCAAAAGCTCCCATTTTTCTTTGATTCACCCTCCAAAATCCATAACCCACATCCCTAATCTTCACCAAACACAACCCAGAAAAATCGAAGCTTTTTATTATCTTATTACAGTGAAATTTATCATACACCAAGAAAAGAAGATTTCACTCAGAAGCTTAGGGATGTGGGTTTTGGATTTTTCTGGGTTGTGTTTGGTGAAGATTAGGGATGTGGGTTATGGATTCGATCGTTTCAGGTTTACATGCGAGGAGCAAGAAGATGATTCGACTATGTGGAAGAAGATGAAGACGAATAAGAAGACACGATGCGCGATTTCTAGCAAAGAAAGAAAAGGTCCAACCATGCATTGCCGATCCACCTTGATTTGCAGAGGAACAAGAAGATGAAGAGATGCGTGATTTCCAGCAGAGCAAAGTGAAGAGTTTATAATTAATGGATTTTTTTGGGTTGTGTTTGGTGAAGATTAGGGATGTGGGTTATGGATTTTGGAGGGTGAATCAAAGAAAAATGGGAGCTTTTGGATTTGGAGGAAGGTTTTGAAGATTTGAAAATGGAGGAAGAGAGGAAGAGGAGGAACATGATGGTGAAGATGGTGTGTGAATGAGGAAGAGGATGAAAATGGGAGTGGCGGCACCGGCGACGGTGGTGGCGCCGGCTGTACAGTGGTGGTGGTGGGGAAGATGATGATATGATGTAAAGAGAGAGAGAGGGATGAAGATGAAAGAGAGAAGATAATGATGATGTGGCAATGTAGAGTGATGTGGAGTGCCACGTCATTAAAATAAGACACGTAGGAGAGAGGGTGTGCCACATAAGCCATCCATGTCAGCATTTAACGGCACAAACTAACGGAGTTACGTTGGAGGACCAATTTCGACCAAAAATAAAACGTTGAGGACCAATTATAACTTTTTGAAACGTTGAGGACCAATATTAAACTTTGTGCAAACATTGAGGACCAAAAGAGTAATTTGGCCTTTAAAAATATAAATAAAAGGAAACTCTCTGCATATGAATGAATGTACCAGAATCTGTTTGAGTTGTTCATTCTCTTGTCTTAGCTGAGTTAACTCTGCCTCTAACTCCACTGTATATGCCTGCATTATATATAAGATATTTATTTATTATTAATTATTATCATACAGATAGATTTCGTGATGATTTAATTTGACAATACCTGTCTTCTTGCTCGAGATCTCGCCGCAGATTCTCGATTCTTCAACATTCTGCGTTGCCTGCGCTCCACCACTACCTCCGGAGGGCCATCAATTATCCTCTTCCTACCACCATTGCCACTAAACCCACATGTCTCCCTCATGCTACTACTGCCTTCTCTCACCATTACCCCATTCCTCTGCCAAAGCAACATTGGCGTTTCTGCAATTTCTTTCCCCAAAATGTTTCTCTCGTTATAAAACCCTAACCCTAATTTGGTTTGATTCTGGAATGAAGACTCCTGCACTACCCCAGCTTTTATTAGGAAATCCTCCAATGTCATTTCCCCCAATGTTTGCTCCTTTTTCAGAGTCTCGTTCTTTGTGATTTCTTTAGGTTCGTTTTCTGGTGGTTTGTGGATCTCGCACCATATCTCATCCACGGTTTTCTTGCAGATCGGTGGAGGAACACATAAGGATCCTTGCTGGGGAAGAAGGGTGGGATCTGTTGCTTTTGCTACACTTTTGTCTTGAGCTGAATCGTCGTGAGAGATCTGTGATTGTGAGGTGAGTTTGACATCTTCGGAACTCCAAATGCTGGTGAGGAATTCGTCCATGCTCATGGAGCCAAAGCTTATTCCACTCTTGCATTGGATTTCGTCGAGCGTGAGGGAGAGAATGGAGTTCTGTTTCGAAATTTTGGGTTCTGGTTCTTCTTGCTCTGGCGATGGTAGAGGCAGGGGTGAAGATGAAGGTGGTTTTTGTTGGGTAAGCTTGGCATAATACGAAGTTTCTCTTTCAGGAATATCCATTGTTAAGTTTTTTAGATTTATAAGAATCCCCTGGATAAATTGGAGTTGAATTTTACCCCCAATCTGAGAAGAAAAAGAAAACAGAGAAAATCAGGAGAGATAAGATAAAGCGTTTGCATGTGACATGCATGCATGCATGCATCTGAATGAAAGAATGAAAAGACGAGACAGAAGAAAATGGTGAAGCAAAGAAAGTGGAAAGGAAAGAGAATGATATAGGTACCTGAAGTGAAGCAGAAAGGAGGAATTAGTAATTAGAGAGAAAGAGGGTGAGGGGAGAATAGAGGGAAGAAAGGGCTAAAAGGGAGAAGAAGAAGTGTAGAGAGAGATGAAAGTGGTAGATGTTAGGCAGTATGTTTTGAAGTTAAAGGCTTTTGGGTGAGTTTGTGTGTTAGTGTGAGTATTGACACGTTTTGGTGGCACTGGATTGCAATTTGCAACATGGAGGCTCTGTGTTCTGTTTCTGCCAGTTCCGCCGTAATAATGCTTTGGCAGTGGGGTTTTCATGGACCATGGTTGGTGGTACTGCTCTCATATTAACTATCAACCAATAAATGCTCTATTTTTCAATTTTAAAATGAATCAAACTTCACTCCCCAAAAATTAAGAGAAAAGATGTCAGGAAAAAAAAGTATTGAGGTAATAGACATATGCATTGACTGCATATTTGATTGTGGATTTATATATGAGGTAATAAAAATGGCAGCTAAAATAAAATCGTAATGATATAATTATGTTTAGTATAAGATAAAATAGAGAATAAAAAATAATGAAATTAGAATAAGATATTAATTTTATTTTAAAATATTATCTCAACTAATTCGCATTCGACTCGTATCATATACACCTAACTATGATAAAATAATTTTTTAGTAGATTCAAACCCAACAAATTATTTAAACAATATCAAATTAAGTTAAACAAATTTCACGTTGTTTATCAACCGTACATTAATTTAAAAAGCATACATAATTACATATGCACAAAATATCTGAGCTTGGAATGGTATGCTACATTTTTCATCGTTTAACCTTTCTTTCGTCTTTTGAAATGACATCCCTGGCTGTTGGCACGTATATATTATGCACAGTTAAGTTTTCTTTTTCTTTTTCTTTTTTTAAATGAGTGAGTTTTAAATTTTAGGTTATATTTAGTATGATAAAATTTGATGTAATATATATAATGGAATAAATTTTAAAACATAACATTTTTTTAGTTTTTTTTTTGAGGGATTTTTAGTATGTATTTTAAGTTTTATAATATACTTTACAGTAAATGAATAAAATATCTCTATATAAATTTTTTTATGTAAAAGTTTATTATCTTTGTAATTAAATTTTTTAGACAATTTTATCCGTCTTATTTTTATAAGAGCACCACCATTTCTTTTTCTTTTAAATATAAAGTTTCTTATTTTTAAGATATATTATTAAGGACATTTTAATTGTTTGATAGATTTTATTTTACAAGCTATTTTATTACATATAAAATATTTTTTATTTTTACAATTCTTTATATATTTCTTCTCTTTACATCTCCTCAGGTAGGTTTTTTCTTTTTTTGAGCTGGCATCTTCTCGGGTAGGTTACCTTTGCTGAATTATGATGCTTTGGTCAAGCCTATAAGATTGGCCACTCATTTTTCTCCTTTTCTTTTTCTCTAACTTAGAGCCCCGTGTTTACTGTTTACTGTATGATTTACCATATCACAGCACGATACCTTTCTCGTCTTTTTGTTAAAATCAGCAGTAATATATGTTATCGTGTCACTACAAGCCTCACAACCTGTTCGATGAAATGCCTCACAGACACAGATTGCCGAAATAACAAATGAAAATGTAACTATTTGATTCTGCCCGTTTACTGAAAACTTCTTTTATTGCAGTTATCAATGTCTTCAAATTGATCCAAATGTCTTTTTCCAAGTGCTTTCAAATACAACTTTTCCAATGAACTTGAGTAGGAT